>JARGCV010000507.1:277500-967500 GCA_034064705.1 Bothrops alternatus | reverse complement strand
TCTCAGCCACTTCCTGCTTGCCATCTGCGGTCACTTTCGCAACGGGATCCGTTGTGTTTGCAATCAGGAGCAAGTCCTTGCCTTTCGACCAAGCGGCAGCCTTTGGGAGCCCGTCTTGCAAGGGAAGCCTCTTGGGTACTGATACCTGTATCTCTATTTAATATTTATATTATTTATTATTTCTTTAATAAAGTTTGTTTGTCACCCATCTGGCTGCAGGGCACCTCTGAGGTTTGGGAGTAAGGTACAGGCAGTCCTCGACTTTATGTGGCTAAGTGAGACAGTCGTTAAGTGAATTTTGCCCCATTTTACGGCCTTGGTCACACTTGTTAAATGAGTAACGCCGTTGTTAAGCGAATCTGGCTTCTCCATTGAATTTGCTCGTCAGAAGATCCCCAAAAGAGGATTGCGTGACCCCAGGATGTTGCAACTGGAGTTCCTGGGGTCGGGTGCATGTGGACCTCGGCTCCTCTGGGGTTGCACCTGGTAGAAGGCCGTAAACCGCTGGACATCGCCCACCCACCCCCCCGTATATTTATTTTTGCTCGATTCCCCACAGAGCGTCCTTTGATCCTTTGGGACAGCCCTGCCTACATCAACTGAGAGAAGAAGAAAAACTCGGAAAAGTAAAATTAAAAAGCGGGGAGAAGATTTATTTATTCATTTATCTCATTTAGAAACTGCCCTTCTCCCTCACAGGCAGAATTGGATGCTGCTTTGATGTTTTCAGGAAGCCCCCCCCTCCCTCTTCTGCACCCCCCTCAGCAGGGGTGGGATTCAAATAGGTGAACAAGGGGTTCTCTCTCTGTGGATGCCACTTCCGGAAGTCCGTTCAGGGCCTGGGCCACAAGAAATTAGCTACCGGTTCTGCCGAAGTGGTGCGAACCGGCTGAATCCCACCACTGGCCCTTCAGTAATTGCAAAGGAAGAGGGGCTCATTTTGCTGCCCCCCCACCAGAAAAGCCCCCAGCTGCTGGAGGGGGGAGAGAATGGAGGAAGCTGAGCCATTGAAGGAGAATCTCTGTAGCTCAGGGTTGAAATGAGGGGTCCTGGGTTCCCTCTGAGCTGCGTGGTTTTCTCGCAGACGTTTCATGATCCAACTAGGGAACATCATCAATGCTAGAGGGGAGTGGGGTTCAGGGAGAGGAGGAGGAGGAGGAGGAGGAGGAGGAGGAGGAGGAGGAGGACTCTCTGAGCTGGGTAGTTTTCTCGCAGACGTTTCATGATCCAACTAGGGAACATCATCAATGCTAGAAAGGAGTGGGGTTCAGGGAGAGGAGCAGGAGAAGGGACAGCTGTGGGGTCCTTGGTGCTCTCTGAGCTGGGTAGTTTTCTTGCAGACATTTCATGACCCAACTAGGGAACATCATCAGTGCTAGAAAGGAGTGGGGTTTGGGGAGAGGAGGAGGAGGAGGAGGAGGAGGAGGAGGAGGAGGAGGAGGAGGAGGACTCTCTGAGCTGGGTAGTTTTCTCGCAGACGTTTCATGATCCAACTAGGGAACATCATCAGTGCTAGAAAGGAGTGGGGTTTGGGGAGAGGAGGAGGAGGAGGAGGAGGAGGAGGAGGAGGAGGAGGAGGAGGAGGAGGAGGAGGAGGAGGACTCTCTGAGCTGGGTAGTTTTCTTGCAGACATTTCATGACCCAACTAGGGAACATCATCAGTGCTAGAAAGGAGTGGGGTTCAGGGAGAGGAGCAGGAGCAGGGACAGCTGTGGGGTCCTTGGTGCTCTCTGAGCTGGGTTGTTTCCTTGCAGACGTTTCATGACCCATCTAGGTAACGTCATCAGTGCTAGTAAGGAGTGTGGTTTGCTGTCAGGAGGAAGCTGGGCAAACCGGGGGGGGGGCTTCCTGGTCTTTGAGAAGGGGGCCTGTCCCTTCTCCCCCCTCACCCTCTGCAGAATGTGGGCCAGAGCTGGTGAGCAGGCCAAGCTCACGGGGGGAGGGGTCCCTAGTCAATGGGGCGGAAGGTGAGCCGAGGGGGTTTCTCCGGCTTCAGAATGAAGCTGTAGATGGTCCGGATGTCCTCCTTGGAGACGGTGTCAATCTTGAAGTTCCTCAGGATCTGAAAGAGCCCCACAGCGGCCATGAAGAGAGACGGGGGCCCATCGGAGCCCTTCCCTGCCTCCCCCTTTGCAAAGCCAGGCTTTGCATTCCCTGGCCTTTCCTTCCCACAATCCCCCTTCCACTCGCCGGGGGATGCCGTCCACCATGGCTTCCTTCTACAGCCAGTCCTCCACTTACGACCACAGTTGCCCGACATTTCCGTCGTTAAGTGAGTTTTGCCCCACTTGGCAATCTTTCTTGCCCCGCTTGTTAAATGAATCCCTGCAGTTGTGAAGCTGGTCACGCAGCTCTTAAGTGAATCCGGCTTCCCCCTTGACTTGGCTTCCCGGAAGGTCGCAAAAGGGGATCATGTGACACCCCCCCCTCCCCGGGACGCTGCGACCGTCATAAATAGGAGGCAGTTACCCAGCGTCCAAATTTTGACTATGTGACCAGGAGGATCGCTGGAAAGAGTGAAAAAGAGTCACAAGCCACTTCTTTCAACGCCCTTCTAACATCAAATGGTCACTAAAGGAACAGTCGTAAATTGAGGACTACCTAGGCCAGGGGTCTTCAAACGTGGCCCTTTGATGACTTGGGGACTTTAATCCCAGAATTCCTCAGCCAGGCACACGTGCCTGGCTGAGGAATTCTGGGAGTTGAAGTCCCCAAGTCATCAAAGGGCCAAGTTTGAAGACCCCTGAGCTAGGCAGAGGAGTCGGCTGTCGGGGCCACCCTGCACCCCCCCTCGGGGACGCCCCTGCCCGCCGGACTCACGTGCATGAGGAAGAGCGCCATTTCAGCCTCCGCCAGCCTCCGGCCGATGCACTGGCGCGAGCCGAAGCCGAAGGCCAGGGCCTTGAAGCTGTGGTCCTCTTTGCTCAGCCAGCGGGTGGGCTTGTACTGCTCGGGGTCCGCAAACACCGCCGGGCTCCGGCCCATGGAGTAGAGCCCCACCTGGCACAGAGTCTGGGGGAGGAGAAGGAGACGCCGCTGAGGAGGCCGCCGGTCGCCCTCCTGCGCCCGGGGAATGCAGGGCAGGCCCTTCCGCCTCACGGCTCCCGGGGCTTTCAGGCGGCAGCCCGACCCGCCCTGCTCCAAAGCCCCCAAGCGGCTCCGGGAGACGGTCTTCACCCCCATTCCAGGCAGTCCTCGACTTATGACCGAGCCCAAACTTCCCATCACTAAGTGAGGCAGCTTTTAAATGAGTTCTGCCCCATTGGACGACCTTTCTTGCCACACTTAAGAGAATCACTGCAGTTGTTAGTCACACGGTCATTAAGCGAATCTGGCTTCTTCCCCACTGACTTTGCTTGTCAGAAGGTCGTAAAATGGGATCACAGCATCCTAGGACGCTGTGTCCGTCGCCAAGTGTCTGAATTTTGATCACGTGACCACGGGGGGGGGGGAACGCAATGGTCTTAGTATGAAAGATTGTCCTTTTTCAGTGCCGTTGTAACTTCCAACGGTCACTAGATGATCAGTCGGAAGTCGAGGACTGCCTGTGGTCCCTGATAGTAACCCAAAGAGAGGCAAGGAACGGCAGCCCGAAGTCAACCCAGCCTCACCCAAGCGTTGCACATGAAGAGGCCACCAAGGACCAAGAGGCGGGGGCTGTGCGGGGAGGGGGAGACGGGGTCGCCGGCTGCCCGGAATTGGTTTTTATAAGTTTGAATCTAGGACCTTTGCCAGGCGGGCCCTGCGCCCCAGTTTGACCCGCTGAGCTAGAGGCTCTCCGGAGTGGCAGGAATCCATCAGGTCAAGCCAGGCCGATCTCAGCCACACACACACACACACACACACACACACACCACACCTCCCCCCCCCAGGATTGTGGAGCTGGCGAGGGGCAGGCCCTTGGGCCGCCGGGCACTTACCCCAGCTGGCACGCAGTAATTCTGGAGCACCACATCTCTCAGAGGGTAGCGCTGGATGGTGATGCCCACCGGGTAGAGCCTGCAAAAGAAGGGGGCAAAGAAGGGGTTGCTTCTCCCCAGCTCTCCTGCGTGGAGATGGCTTCCTTCGTTTTTATTTACACGTCCAGTTACTGCTTCCCTGATAGTTTCAAAGCTTTGATCACTGATATTGTTTGCCTAGGCCAGAGGTAGGCAACCTTGGCTCCTTTATGATTCGTGGACTTCAACTCCCAGAATTCCTGAGCCAGCCACGCTGAGGGGAAAGGAAGACGTTTCCAAGCTGAGCCGTGCTGGCTGAGGAATTCTGGGAGTTGAAGTCCACCAGTCATCAAAGGGCCAAGTTGGAAGACCCCTGCTTTATGCAGTAGTAATTCAAGGTGGGGAACATACATAACACTCCTTCCTTTTCCTATTGTCCCCACAACAACAGCCAAGTTGGCTTCTGCGGCCAAGGCAGGGCTAGAATTCACAGCCTCCTGATCTCTAGGCCACCCCCTTAACCACTACACCAAATTGCCTCTCAGTGTAATAATTGCACCTGAGCTTAGGCCGTCCGGGGCTGGTCCCCATAGGGGAGGCATTCAGGCCCCCCCCCCGGCCTCCCCCTTACCTCAGCGTCTCCTTAATGGCCCCCTTGAGCAGCGGCATGGCGTTCAGCACCTTGGAGAGCTCCTTGGAGCCCTGCGCCTGGGCCCCCTTGATCTCCTCCCGAATGGCGGTCTGGACCTGGGGGTTGCGGGCCAGCTCAAAGAGGGTGAAGAGCAGGGGCATGGCTGTCTGTGGGGGAAACGGGGAGGGGGACAGAGGGGAGGGGAGGGGAGGGGAGGAGAAATAGGTGGGTGGATGGAGGGGTGGGGGGTGGAGGGGTGGGGGGTGGAGGGGTGAATGGATGGATGTGGGGGGGTGGATGGATGGATGGGTGGGTGGGTGAGTGGGTGGATGGGGGGTGGGGGTGGGGGGTGGATGGATGGGGGGTGGGGGTGGATGGGTGGGGGGTAGGGGGGGTGGATAGGTGGATGGGTGGGGGTGGGGGGTGGATGGATGGATGGGTGGGAGGATGGAGGGAGGGAGAGATGGGGCAGAGGAGAGAGACGGGGACATAGGAGAGGAGAGGAGAGGGGAGAGGAGAGGAGAGGAGAGGAGAGGAGAGGAGAGGAGAGGAGAGGAGAGGAGAGAAGAGAAGAGAAGAGAAGAGAAGAGAAGAGAAGAGAAGAGAAGAGAAGAGAAGAGAAGAGAAGAGAAGAGAAGAGAAGAGAAGAGAAGAGAAGAGAAGAGAAGATTGTTCAGAATCTCAGGCAGGAACAGCCAACCCCAGGCTGTTCTGCAGGGACCTGCTTCCAACTTTTAAGCCAATGAGATCACCCTCACTTGGCAGCTGGTTTTGACCGGCCTCCCTCTCTCTGTCTGGGCAAAACTGAACAGAATTAGGCATTCCCCTGGAAGACGGCCTCCGCCCCGTATCAGTGGGCATGGAAAGGCTCCCCTTGTTGCGATTGTGGTGCTGATAAACTATTAAACATATTGTGCAAGATTGCACACAACGGGCATTCTCTGCTTCCCTAGAAACCTTTCCTTCTGTCAGGTTCTCACCATACGCTAAATAAATAAATGATCACCCTCCTGGCTTTCCCGGAGGCTAATTGTCACTTCAAAAATGTTCTGTACCCCACCGGCCGCTCAGACAAGCAGCCTTCCAGAGGTCCTTAACTGTGGCAACTTTAAGACTTGTGGACTTCAACTCCCAGAATTCCTCAGCCAGCAAAGCTGGCTGAGGAATTCTGGGAGTTGAAGTCCACAAGTCTTAAAGTTGCCACGGTTGAGGAACCCTGGTTTAAACCCTTTTCCAAGTGCCTGGAGCAGCCGTGCCCAGCTCCAGAAAGCAGCGCCTGGGGAATAAGGCCTTCTTCAGGCTCCTGGCCAGCATCTTTCTTCAGCTTGGGGGCCTGAGAATGTTTGGAAGGCTAGAATTACAAACCATGTTAAAGGTGGACTGTTGGTTGCTATTGATCTAATGACAACCTGCAGAACAGCATCACAAATATTGTTCTCGGGTGCCAGCAAAGTTGGGTTGCGAACCAGCCCAAGAAAGGCGTGGAAGGTCCCTTGCTAAAGATAAAAACTGGGGGAGCTCAGGACTCTGTTCAACTCTTATTTTCTGAGCATCTCAAAGGTGCTTTTCCAAAAGTCAGCTGGACACTTTTTTTTCCTTGAGGAAGAAGCTTCTCACCCAAGAAGCTTCATCAGTTCTGGCAGGATGGTGGGGGCTGGGGAAGAGCTAGTCCTGAGCAAAAAACCCTTTGAGACAACAATGGCCTGGACGACTGAGAATCTCCACACACATCTATTCCTAGAGGTTCCCCCGCCCAAACACAGTAGCCTGCTCCAACGGAGGGACAAGGACCCACGCGTGAACTGCTCTGGGCAGGGAAGGGCCACAGGTCAAGGGATAGCATGAGTGTTACATGATTGTGGTGCACCTGACACCCTTGTGCTTCCTCGGGGATATTTGTGTGACCCTTAGGCACACTCACCGTGTCCACACCCCCAGCTGTTAACTCGGTGACGTTGGCCTTGATGGAGTCAAGGGGCAGCTCAGCCTGGACCAGCAATTCCGCCATGATCCCCGAATATTTGCGGGGCTTTCCCAGGCAGAACTCCTGGTAGATGTTCTGGATGCATTTATCAGCTGGAAGAAACAACCCAAGGAGTGAGAAGCACCTGAGACCCAGGCCCTGCTTAGTGCGACCACCCAGAACAGGGAGACATCCTAGATGTTCCCTAGTTGGGTAATGAAAAATCTGCAAGAAAACAACCAGGCTCAGAGAGCACCAAGGACCTCAGAGTCCCTCCTCCTCCTGCTCCCTCCTCTTCCTCTTCCTCTTCCTCCTCCCCCTCCCCCTCCCCCCTCCTCCCCCCTCCTCCTCCTCATCTCCCCCCCTCCTCCTCCTCCTCTCTGCAAACCCCTCTCCCTTCTAGCACTGATGTTGTTCCCTAGTTCGGTAATGAAATATCTGCCAGAAAAGAACCCAGCTCAGAGAGCACCAAGGACCTCATAGTTATCTTCCTCCTCCTTCTCCTCTCCTCCTCCACTCCAGAAGCCCCACTCCCTTCTCGCACTGAAGATGCTACATATTTGGGTCGTGAAACATCTGCAGGAAAACCACCCAACTCGGAGAGCACCAAGGACCCTTCATTTCAACCCTGAGGTACAAAGATTCTCCATTGTTGACACCGTGCCTCTCCGGGCACGGTGGCTTCAGGACTGGGGGGGGTTGGGCAAGTTCAGTCATGCTGAAGCAGCCCTTCAACCACATGGACTACATCCCCCATCACCGCCCACCAGATAGGAGGTGGTGAGCTATCTAGGGAGCCTGACAGAGGTATCTGATCCAGACCAACCTCAAAAGGGCCTGAGGCTGGAAGGCAGACGCCATCCCTAGAGCTCAAAGCCCTTTGGCCAACCCATGTTTGGTGTCCTAGACCTTGACCACTGCCCCGTTGTGTCACTTTAGCTCAGTGACCCCTCGCTCACCCACCCAACCCATTTTGCAGTTTCCTCTAGGCCTCTGCCATCCTGTTGGTGGTGACCTTCAACTCCCCCCCCCGGAATCCAGTGCCCGGCTGCTCCCAGGCTGACCGTGGCTGAAGATAGTATCCCAGGCCTTCAGGTGGTCCTGCCAGAGCCTGTTGTTCACCCAGCGCATCACGCCTGGTGGGATGAAGAGCAGAGGCAGCGTAGTCTGCAACATGGTCTCCACAGCGCTGATGAACTCCTGGGACTCGGGCTTGGGACTCTCCTCCAGAAGGCCCAGGCGCTCCCCGTACAAGGCATAGCTGCTGGCTGTTGGGTGGAGGGTCACAAGGAGAGGAGAAGGTTAAGCAGCAGGTCCCAGACAGAGAAAGGAGGGCAATCACCCTCCAGTTTAGGGCTAGGATGCCTATTTGGCCGTTTTGAGCCTTATGGAATTCTCCTCCAAGAAAAGAACAGATTGATGCCTGATCCCTGGACACCAGCCAATTCATCCATCAGTTTTCTCCACTTTGATGTTCTCCAGATATGGCAGGCCTCACTTTCCACTTCCTGCTCTTGAAATGGCTAGTTAGCCTTGGAGATTAGGACCAGTGTTTAACTCAGGGGTCACCAACCTGTGGTTCCGTGGACCGGTACCAGGCCATGGCATGCCAACAACCGGTCCGCACAAACAAGCAAAGCCACTATGTGAAGCCACTAGAAGAAGACCTTCCTGACCTCTAGAGATGCCTCGATGCACGGAGGTGGGGCGGAGTGGGGAGCATGCAGAGGTGGGCATGCTGGGAGGGGGCCATCTCAAAAGGCCTGGCCGTACCTTCCAGTGTGAAGCGGAAGAGATCGTGGTAGAGGTCCACGGTCAGAGAGCCCCGGGTGTTCTTCCTGACCTGCCGGTGCATGAAAGCCACAAAGTCCTCGGCCACCGTGTTGAGGAAGGGCAGGAACTTGCGGGTGCCGGCAGGGCTGATCACTTCCTTGTTGAGGGTCAGCCGGTCCGAGCGCCACTCTTCCCCGTTCCTGCAAAGCAAGGTCACCCCCACAGGTGAGACCTGCGGCTCCTGGCTTTTCTCCGTGAAGGACCTCCGTGCCCCTGTTCATTGTGGGAGCCTCCCTTGTCCCTTCCTAGTAGCCCTCCTCCATTCAGACCCTTCCTCCCCTTCCCACTGAAGACCCAGAAGCCCCTTCCGTCCAGGAACTCTCCATCCATGCAATCCTAAGTTGCATTAACAGAAGGATTCAATCGAGATCACGTGAGGTACTAACACCACTCAATAAAGCCTTAGTAAGGCCACACCTAGAATACTGCAACCAGTTTTGGTCTCCACACTATAAAAGAGATGTTGAGACTCTGGAAAGAGGGCAGAGAAGAGTAACAAAGATGATCAGGGGACTGGAGGCTAAAGCATATAAGGAACGGCTGCTGGAATTGGAAATGTCTAGTTTAATGAAGAGAAGGGCGGGGGGGGGACATGATAGCAGTCTTCCAATATCTCAGGGGCTGCCCCAAAGAAGAGGGAGCCAAGCTATTCACCAAAGCACCTGAAGGCCAGAGAGGGAATAATAGATGGAAACTGATTAATGAGAGATTCAACCTGGAAATAAGGGGACATTTCCTGACAGTGAGAACAATCAACCAATGGAACAGTTTGCCTCAACATGTAGAAGTTTCATCACTGGAAGCTTTCAAGAACAGACTGGACTGCCATCGGTCAAAAATGGTATAAGGTCTCCTGCTTGGGCGGAATGATGGACTAGATGACCTACAAGGTCCCTTCCAACTCTTCTATTCTATTCTATTCTATTCTATTCTATTCTATTCTATTCTATTCTATTCTATTCTATTCTATTCTATTCTATTCTATTCTATTCTATTCTATTCTATTCTATTCTATTCTATTTTCTGTTCCATTTTATTCCATTCCAGTCCAGTCCAGCCCAGCCCAGCCCAGCCCAGCCTATTCTATTCTATTCTATTCTATTCTATTCTATTCTATTCTATTCTATTCTATTCTATTCTATTCTATTCTATTCTATTCTATTCTATTCTATTATTCCTTTTCTATTCCTTATTCTATTCCTTATTCTATTCTATTCTATTCTATTCTATTCTATTCTATTCTACTCCTTTTTCTATTTATTCCTTTTTCTATTCTACTCCTTATTCTATTCTATTCTATTCTATTCTATTCTATTCTATTCTATTCTATTCTATTCTATTCTATTCTATTCATTCCTCTATTCTATTCTATTCCTTTTTCTATTCTACTCCTTATTCTATTCTATTCTATTCTATTCTATTCTATTCTATTCTATTCTATTCTATTCTATTCTATTCTATTCCTTATTCTATTCTATTCCTTATTCTATTCTATTCCATTCCATTCCATTCCATTCTCTCCTATTCTATTTGTGTCATCACTGCAGGAAGAATGTTGCTGCCCCCAGATACGGGAAGACGTTTCCAGCCGAAGGAGGAAGGAGAGTTTCAGGGGCTGAAAAAGTCTTCCCATATCTGGGGGCAGCAGCACTCTTCTTGAAGTAAGGATGACCTTCTACCAGGACACAACCGTTATAAAAGAGAAGAAGGCTCCTGGGTGTGTTATGCACCCATCTGGGAAAGGCTGCAGATGACCCAGTCCTGAAACTCCCCTCTCGGTGGTCTTGGGCTCTCCATCTCCTGCCAGAGACCCTCCACGAAGGAGGTGGAGCACCGGCTGCTCTTGAAGTGGGGACAGCTGGACAAGGGCTGTCCGGGTTCAAAGCAGGAGAGGCACCTTCCTCTCTCAAGGCGAGGCCTTCGCAAACTGCTCTGCGTTAACTGCTAGGGCTTCTGTCCTTGTGGCCGGAGAGGGTCAAGGGGGAAGGGAGGCCTCCGTGTGGGAGAAGAGGCCTTGCGGTGATATCATCTGATGGCCTGGCTGAGAGTAACTTACAATAGGAAGACACCACATTTGTGGTTCCTCAAAGTGCGGTGGGCTAGCCACGAGTCTATGCCCATCCGGCGTGGAAAAACCCCCTCCGTCTGGAAAAGCTGGGCGGCATCCTGTGGTAGGAAGACGTTGACGCTGTCATGGCTGCCCACCGTTTCCCTGCCAAAGCAACAGAATCCGGTCATTGAAAGAGCCACCCACCTTCTCTGCGCTTCCGGGATTAGAGCAAAGGACCAAGGAAGGAAGGAAGGAAGGAAGGAAGGAAGGAAGGAAGGAAGGAAGGAAGGAAGGAAGGAAGGAAGGAAGGAAGGAAGGGAGAGGGGGAGGGAGGGAGGGAGGGAAAGGAAAAAAGAGAAAGGAAGGGAGGGAGGGAGGGGGGAAGGAAGGAAGAAAAGGAGGGAGGGAGGGAAGGGAGGGAGGGAGGGGGGAAGGAAGGAAAGAAGAAAAGGAAGGAGGAAAAGGAGGGAGGGAGGGGGAAAGGAAGGAAGGAAGGAAGAAGAGGAAGGGAGGGAAGGAAGGGAGGGAGGGAGGGAGGGAGAGGGAGGGAGGAAAAAAGAGGAAGGAGGGAAGGAGGGAAGGAGGGAAGGAGGGAGGGGGGAGGAAAAAAGGAAGGGAGGGAGTGAGGAAAGAAGGGAGGGAGGAAGGAAAGAAAGAAAGAAAAAGGAAGGAAGGGAGAAGAGAAAGAAAGAAAGAAAGAAAGAGTGAGTAGGAGTACCAGCAGACTGGCAAGATTCTGCTATTACAGCCAAACTCAATATAAGTACTTTTCTCCTTCCTGGGGAATTGATTTCTTAGTCTGGTCTATGTAATAGTATAGAGTAAGACAATAACAAACCACTTAACCACACAAGCACACAAACACACACACACACACACACACACACACACAATGCCTACTGCATCCGTGCACCTTGACTGCCTTGTGGAAGGCCAGCAGTCCAGAGGCGGAGGGGCTGAGCGTGCTCCAGAGCACAGGGGTCACCTTCAGACCCCTTGAATTGCTGTGGAGGTGGGGCTTTCTGTGTCTCCGCCCTGTAGGGGGGCATGCAGGGCAAGGCAAGATGATCTCTATGGTACCTCGAAGCCAAGTCGTGCAGGGCTTCGTAGGTCAAAAGCAGCACCTTGAAGGGGATTCAGGAGCCAGTTGGCCACCAAAGGGGCAACCGGAAGGCATTGTAAGAGTTGTGCAGTGTCTCTCGCCTGCTAACAACCTGCCCACCACCTTTGGAACCAGCTGCAGCTTTTGCCCTGTGTTCAAAACATGGTTTGGAGCGCATTATAAAAAGCTAACTTCATGGTGATAAGGCCAAGGGTCCTAGCCGGAGCCACAAATCCTAAAATGAACCTTAAGGTGTAAATTTGCTCCTTCAAAATAAACCAAATTTACCCAGGAACTGGGTATGTCTAGTCTAATGAGAAGAAAGACCAGGGGGGACAGGAGAGCAGCCTTCCAGTATCTCAGGGGCTGCCCCAAAGAAGAGGGAGTCAAGCTATTCTCCAAAGCCCCTTAAGGCAGGACAAGAAGCAATGGATGGAAACTCATCAAGGGGAGAAGCAACCTAGAACTAAGGAGAAACTTCCTGACAGCGAAGAGAATTAACCAGTGGAACTGCTTGCCTCCAGAAGCTGTGGGTGCTCCATCACTGGAGGTTTTTAACATTTGTCTGAAACAGCATAGAGTCTCTTGCTTGAGCATGGGGTTGGACTAGAAGACCTCAAGGTCTCTGTTATTCAGAAAAACCACATTTCCCTGTTATCAACCTTTGACAAGTGGACCGCAAAAGCCCCATCTTTCTGGAGTCTGAGCTTCTTCTGTTCACATAGACCAGGTGTAGGCAACCTTGGCTCTTTTATGACTCGTGGACTTCAACTCCCAGAATTCCTGAGCCACCTGACTTAAGACTGTCAGATACCAGCAGGTCAGAACTTCACAGCTTCTCCAAGCCTGAGATGTCAACTTGAGTACCACCAGTGACCTTTCCCAGCAACAGGATATGGAGGTGACACAGCAGGGGAGAAACTGAGGCTCACCATGCCCAGTCCTGGAAGCCCCTCCTTCCCTCCACTCCTACTGACTGAAGTGGCTCCATCAATCAAAAAGTGGATCAGCCCTTGTCCCAAGTATAAAAGCTTGATTAAAGACGATTAAAGGCCTGGAGACTAAAACATCTGAAGAACGGTTGCAGGATTTGGGAATGGCCAGTCTAGGGAGAAGAAGGACCGAGGGGGGGGACAGGATAGCAGCCTTCCAGTAACTCAGGGGCTGCCCCAAAGAGGAGGGAGTCAAGCTATTCTCCAAAGCGCCTGAAGGCAGGACAAGAAGCAATGGATGGAAACTAACCAAGGAGAGAAGCAACCTGGAACTAAGGAGAAACTTCCTGACAGTGAGAACAATTAACCAGTGGAACAGAAGTTGCCTTCATCACTCGAGGTGTTTAGTAAGACACTGGACAGCCACTTGTTTGGAATGATACAGAGTCTCCTACCTGAGCAGGGGGCTGGACTAGAAGACCTCAAAGGTCCCTTCCAGCTCTATTCTGATCTGATCTGTTTTATCCACCTAGAAAAAGAGCTGGAGACCCAAATGGCTGAAAGGGCAAACACATTTCTGCCCCAAGGCCAGACAACAGAGGAAACACTGGAATACAGAATAACTGAGTTGAAAGAGCCATTAGAGGTCATCTAGTCCAACCCCCTGCTCAGGAAGGAAACCCTATACCATTTCAGACAAATGGCTGTCTAGTCTCTTCTTAAAGACTTCCAGTGTTGGAGCATTCACCACTTCTGGAGGCAGGTGGTTCCACTGGTTAATTGTCTTCATTGTCAGGAAGTTTCTCCTTAGTTCTAGGTTGCTTCTCTCCTGGATGAGTTTCCACCTGTTGCTTCTTGTCCGGCCTTCAGGCGCTTTGGATAACAGCTTGACTCCCTCTTCTTTGGGGCAGCCCCTGAGATACTGGAAGGCTGCTATCTAGTCTCCCCCCCACACACACACACGTCTTTCTCTTTGCTAGACTAGACATACCCAATTCCTGCAACTGTTTTTCATATGTTCATATATGAACTTTTCATAGCCTCCAGTCCCCTCATCAACTTGGTTGCTCTTCTCCTGTCTTGCCAGCTGGGGAATTCTGGGAGTTGAAGCCCCCCCCTTCTTCAGGTGGCCAAGATTGGGGAACCCTGGTCAGTCATGAGTAAAAGAAAACTTTCTTTCTCAGTTCTGCTAGCAGAGCCATTTTGCTTCTGGACACCCATCCCGGCTAGCGAGACCTTGGCGTCTGTCTTCAGTCAAGCCGCTGCTTTTCTCTCTTTTAGAACCAGCAAGGCCCTCTTTGCTTATTCTTCTTGACATATTCACAGAACGTGTGTGTGTGTGTGTGTGTGTGTGTGCGTGTGTGTGTGTTTGTGCAGCCTCAGCCAGTTCCCCCCCAGACTCAAACCAAGAAACGTTTCTGAATAGGGTGCTTTGCATTGATCGATGTCGGGACCCTCGTTTCAGCCCCAAACTGCAAATATTCTCCCTTATTGCTACTCAGGGATTTCCATTCTCACTTAAGAATACCCTCTGGTTTTGTACAGGCAGTCCTTGATTTACAGCAGTTCATTTAGTGACCGTTCAAAGTTACCACGGCGCTGGGGAAAAAGTGATTTATGACCGTTTTTATACTTAGCCCCGTCGCAGCACCCTCACGGCCAAGGGATCTAAATTCAGACCCTCTGCAGAGGACTCATATTTACGACGGTTGTGGCGTCCCGGGACCGTGTGATCCCCTTTTACAACACGCTGATAAGCGGACTCAGTAGGGAAGCTGTGACTAAGTTAAGGAGGCTAAAACATACAAGGAACGGCTGCTGGAGTTGGGTCTGTCTAGTTTAATGAAGAGGACGAAGGGGGAACATGATAGCAGCCTTCCAGTATCTCAGGAGCTGCCCCAAAGAAGAGGCAGTCAAGCTATTCTCCAACGCCCCTGAGAGCAGGACAAGAAGCAGCGGATAGAAACTCATCAAGGAGAGAAGCAACCTGGAACTATGGAGAAACTTCCTGACAGTGAGAATAATTAACCAGTGGAACTACCTGCCTCCAGAAGCGGTGAATGCTCCAGCACTGGAAGTTTTTAAGGGGAGACTGGACAGCCATTTGTCTGAAATGGTACAGGGTTTCCTGCCTGAGCAGGGGGTTGGACTAGATGACCTCCAAGGTACCTTCCAACTTTATTATTATTATTATTATTGTTGTTGTTGTTGTTATTATTATTATTATTTGCTTAACCACTGGGCCAAGAAAAATTGTGAAACAGGGCAAAGCTGACTTAACAAATGTCCCACTGAGCGACAGGGGTCCAGGACATCTGAGGAAACACCCTCGCCACCTCCATCCCATTGCAAAGATTCCTTTCACAAACCCCCCTGCTGGGGAAGGGTCTCCCCCGTCTTCCGGGAAGGATGCCACCCCCACCTCGCAGGTGAGGACTTCACCGGCAACCGTTCCCGATTAGCGCTCTGTCACGAAACTGGACCGGGTGCCTTCACCCACCCATACAGAGAGCCCTCGACTTACGACCACGATGGAGCCCAAGATTTCTGTTGCTAAGTGAAACATTTGTTCAGTGACCTTTGCCCCGTTTTACGACTTTTCTCACCATAGTTCTTAAGTGAATCACTGCAGTTGTTAAGTTAGTAGCAAATAGCCCTCCGACTTATATCCCGCTTCACAGGGCTTCACAGCCCCTTCTAAGCCCTTTGCAGAGGCGGCATCTGTTGCCCCCAACAATCTGGGTCCTCCTTTTCCGACCTCAGAAGGACGGAAAGCTGAGTCAACCTTGAACCGGTCAGGATCGAACTGCTGGCTGTGGGCAGAATTAGCCTGCAGTACTGCCACTGCGCCACCAGGGGTCTAGTAACACAGTTGTTACGTGAATCTGTCTTCCCCACTGACTTGGCTTCTCAGGTCACAAAAGGGGATCGCGTGACCTTGGGACACCACAACCGTCAAATATGAGTCGGTTGCCAAGTCTCTGAATTTTAATCACGTGACCAAAAGGGGAGGCTGCAACAACAGACGCAGGTGTGAAAAACGGTCATACGTCCCTTTTTTCTGTGCCATCGTAACGTTGAACAGTCCCCAAAAGGATGGTTATAAGCGGAGGACCCCCTGTATTTCCCAATGACATCTCCTACGGGGGACGGTGCGGGATCACACCCAGCCAGCCCAAACTCAGTGTGAGAGGTGCATATTTAAAGTCTTGGAGGAAAGAACAGGAGGGAGATCTCACTCAACCTAAGACAGGCATAGGCAACCTGGGCTCTTTTATGACTTGTGGACTTCAACTCCCAGAATTCCTGAGCCAGCCATGCTGAGGGGAAAGGGAGAGGTTTCCAAGCTGAGCCACGCTGGCTCAGGAATTCTGGGAGTTGAAGTCCACCAGTCATGAGGGGACCAAAGTTCCCTCATGCTGGCTCAGGAATTCTGGGAGTTGAAGTCCATCAGTCATGAAGGGGCCAAAGTTTCCCTCATGCTGGCTCAGGAATTCTGGGAGTTGAAGTCCACCAGTCATGAAGGGGCCAAAGTTTCCCTCATGCCGGCTCAGGAATTCTGGGAGTTGAAGTCCATCAGTCATGAAGGGGCCAAAGTTTCCCTCATGCTGGCTCAGGAATTCTGGGAGTTGAAGTCCATCAGTCATGAAGGGGCCAAAGTTTCCCTCATGCTGGCTCAGGAATTCTGGGAGTTGAAGTCCACCAGTCATGGAGGGGCCAAAGTTTCCCTCATGCTGGCTCAGGAATTCTGGGAGTTGAAGTCCACCAGTCATAAAAGAGCCATGGTTGCCTACCCCTGGTCTAGGAGGCTCACCGCTTAGAACAGGAGGACTTAGGCCAGGGGTAGGCAACCTGGGCTCTTTTATGACTCGTGGGCTTCAACTCCCAGAATTCTTGAGCCAGCCTGGCTCAGCATGGAAACCTCTCCCTTTCCCCTCAGCATGGTTGGCTCAGGAATTCTGGGAGTTGAAGCCCACGAGTCATAAAAGAGCCCAGGTTGCCTACCCCTGCCCTAAGACTTCCCTGGCCACCAGGGTCCAGACACCTTCAGCCTCAGGGCCCTGTTCTTCCATGGACACAGGTGGAGACTGAGCCAGGCAGAGGCTCTTTTGAATAGAAAAAGTTGTGCCAGATCTGCCCATCAGATTTTTTCCAGCCATCTCTGGATCACAATCTGGACAAACAATCATCAGACGCAAACCCAGCCTTTGTCTAAGGCTGAGTCTCTCTCTCTCTCCACATCGGGTGATCTTCCAACCCATCATCCTCAACTCACCTGGCTAATGTCATAAATCATGACAACATACTTCAGGCAGGTTGATTGATGGTGGGAGGTCCAGCATATCTGGAGAGGGTTTGCTGAAGGGAAGGTGGCTTCAGAGAGGCCGCTCTGAGGCCATTCGCTGCTTTGGGAAATAAAATGGGATATTCCTAACAGGGAAGGAGAGAGGTTTGGGGTCCGACTTTCTCTCTGGGAAAGGGAAATCTTTGTGGCTCAGGATTGAAGTGATGGGTCTCCTTTGCTGTTCTTTGAGGTTGTTGTTTTTTTTCCTCGCAGACGTTTCATGACCCAACTGGGTAACATCATCAAGTGCTAAAGGGGGGGGGGAATTGGTTGCATCTTCCAGCACTAATGATGTTACCTACGGTAGTTTGGATAACAAAACGTCTGCAAGGAAAAAAAAACCTGTGAGAGCACCAAGGACTGACTCTCTCTCTCTCTCTCTCTCTCTCTCTCTCTCTCTCTCTCTCTCTCTCTCTCTCTCTCTCTCTCTCTCTGTGTCTGTCTCTCTCTCTCTGTCTGTCTCTGTGTCTGTGTGTGTGTGTGTGTGTGTGTCTCTCTCTGTCTCTGTCTCTGTCTCTCTCTGTCTCTCTGTGTGTCTCTGTTTCTGTCTCTCTCTCAATCACACACACACACATACACACATACACACAAACACACAGGGTTAGCTGACCTCATCAGGCGACCTCCCCAGGTGAGGTCTTTCCTTCCAAGCCCTCTCAGGTGACTCAGCCCAGCTGTGAAGCATGGCCAATCCCACCCCCCTAAAGCCGGGAGTGGGAGCCATCCGACCCACCTAGATGGGGGAGGGGGCAAACTCACCTGTAGATGGGTCCCAGGTTCTGGAAGTTCCTGTCCATGACGTGATGGAGGTTCTGGAAGGCGTTGGTCCTCCAGAACTGGAAGAGGTTGAGCCAGGCGTTGTGCCCGTTGCGTGGGATGGCCTCAAAGGGCTGCGCCTTGGGGGGGCTCAGCTTAGCGACCACGGCAGGGGCCAGGGAGTGGCAGAGGGCCCGGGAAAGGCCGGGGTGAGCAGAGCGGGGCCTCAGGCGGCTGCATGCCCCCATCTCCTGCTCTTGCTCAGGGTCCCTTGCTGGCTCTGGGCTCCCTGGGAAGGACAGCGAGCGAGGGCTCTTTTATCCGAGTGGACCTCCCCCTGCCCAAGGACAGCTCTCCCAGCCGGCGGGGGGGGGGGAGGCAGCCAGGCCTGCTCTGCCTGGACGCTTTTCCTGCCACTTCTGCCTCTCCCCTGCTCCCCCTGAGCCAGGAAGAGGGTGGGGGCTCTGAGGCCAGGGAAACAGGGGAACATGCCTCCTCCAACATGTCTCCACAGACATGGTGAAGGAGAAGAAATAACAGGAGGTAGAAGAAGTGCAGAAGAAAAACATCCAGAACCGCAGAAGAACTTCGGAAGACCCTCAGAAAATCTACGAAAGAACCTCAGGACCCCAGAAGAATCGCAACAGAAGAAACGGAGAAGAGACACAGAAGCGGAAGATGAGCAGAAGGACGGCAAGATTCGGACTTGCAGAGCCAGGACAGGCAGCTGAGAACTTCAGCATTTAAGGCAAGAGGAAGGCAGCTCTGACTTCAAGCTAAAGGCCTCCAGACCCCAGAAGGCCACAGCGGCTTCCCTGCTGCTCGGCGCCCTCAATCTGCTCTGGCTCCAGAAGAGATCTTTTCATTTTATAGGCGAATGATTCAGGAGGTAATCTTCCCTTCAGGTACACACAAACATACCTTTCTTTCAGGGGGTGGAGAATTGGGGAGAGGGCGTTGTGATCAAGTACCTCCTTCTGCCTGAATCTGGCAGGAGCCTAAAATGCAGACTGTGGTTAATGTGAGGATTCCTTGGTGCTCTCTGAGCTTCTTTCCTTGCAGATGTTTCATTCCCCCAAACTAGATAACATCAGCTAGCACTGATGATGTTCCCTAGTTGGGTCATGAGACGTCCAGAAGATAACCACCAGGCTCAGAGAGCACAAAGGATGCCACAGTCCTCCTCCTCCTCCTCCTCCTCCTTCCCCTCCCCCTCCTCCTCCTCCTCTCTGCAAACCCCACTGCTTCTAGCACTGATGATGTTCCCTAGTTGGGTCATGAGATGTCCAGAAGATAACCACCAGGCTCAGAGAGCGTAAAGGATGCCACAGTCCTCCTCCTCCTCCCCCTCCCCCTCCTCTTCCTCCTCCTCCTTCCCCTCCCCCTCCTCCTCCTCCTCTCTGCAAACCCCACTGCCTTCTAGCACTGATGATGTTCCCTAGTTGGGTCATGAGACGTCCAGAAGATAACCACCAGGCTCAGAGAGCATAAAGGATGCCACAGTCCTCCTCCTCCTCCTCCTCCTCCTCCCTCTCCCCCTCCTCCTCCTCCTCCTCCTCCCCCTCCCGCTCCTCCTCCTCCTCTCTGCAAACCCCACTGCCTTCTAGCACTGATGATGTTCCCTAGTTGGGTCATGAGATGTCCAGAAGATAACCACCAGGCACAGAGAGCACAAAGGATGCCACAGTCCTCCTCCTCCTCCTCCTCCTCCCTCTCCCCCTCCCCCTCCTCCTCTCTGCAAACCCCACTGCCTTCTAGCACTGATGATGTTCCCTAGTTGGGTAATGAAACGCCTGCAAGAAAGCAACTAAGCTCAGAGAACACCAAAGTTTCCACAGTCCCCCCCCACCCCTCCTCCTCCTCTTCCTCCTCTCCACGAACCGTCTTCCCTTCTACCGTAGCACTGATGCTGTTACCTACTTTGGCTAATGAAACGTCCGCCAGGAAACCACCCAGCTCGGAGAGCACCCAGGTCCCCTCATTTCAACCCTGAGCTAGAAATATTCTCCTTTATTAGTTCAACGGTTACCCCAGGGATTTTTCTCCCTCTGCAGCATCCACAGCTCCCGAGTCACACCCAGAGGGCCAAGAGACACACAAACACACACGCACGTTTCACACGGATTGGCTTCAACCCAGCCTGCCTTTGGAGGCCAGGTGTTTTAAAACAGTCTTTCTCAACCTTAGCAACTTGAAGATGGGTGGACTTCAACTCCCAGAATTCCCCAGCCAGCTTTGCTGGCTGGGGAATTCTGGGAGTTGAAGTCCACCCATCTTCAAGTTGCTAAGGTTGAGAAAGACTGTTTTCAAGCCTGCAGAGTGATGTCTGCCAGCTTAAAAAGACCTCAAATTCGGCAGGAGGATACATTGGCTGATTGCCCCCTCCAGAGCAGGGGGAAGGCTCCCTCTGGCCGTGAGTGGCAGCCAGCAAGGGGGGGGCAGAGACCCTGGGTGCCCACAGCATCCAGGAGGGAACGCTTGGCCAAGTCCCTGGAGCTGCAAAGGACGTGGGCGGGAGCCCTTTGGCCTCTGAACTTCTTCCTGGGCTAAAAATAGCCAAAAGGCACGGAGGGCAGCCGGAGGGTGGCGGGGGGGGCTTCTTGGAACAGCGGAAGCAGCCTGTCCCTTTGAAGCAGCGCAAGGGCCTGGCGGCGGGGGGGGGGGTGTCTTCCCGTGACGCCAAAGGACGCCAGGCGTAAAGGAGTGTGCAGCCACCCTCCCTCTGCCTTCCTTTCCCTGCTCCCCCCCCAATTGACCACCATCTTTTTTCTTTCTTGGGGAGTGTGAGAGGGAGGAGGGAGGGGATCCCCCCCAGTTTCAGGGACGGTCACCTCCCCAGCAGACCCCGAATTCAGGGCAGAAACTCAGCACAGGGCGAATTTCAAAAACCGAACGAGGACGGTGGAGCCATTTTGTCTACCGGAGTCCTTGACTTACGACGATTCGCTTAAGGTCCATTCAGAGTTACAACGGCGCTGAAAAGGTGTCTTGGGGCCGGTCCGCAGACTTACAACATTGCAGAATCGCTGTGGTCAAGGGGTCAAAAACTGGGACGCCGGGCAGCTGGCGGGCACTTACTACACATTGCAGCGTCCCGTGGGGGGGGAGTGTCACGGGATGCCCCTTTTGTGACCTTCCCAGAAGCCAAGTCAGGGGGGAAGCCAGTTTCACATAACGACCGTGTGGCTGACCTACCAGCTGCAGTGACTCACTTAACAGGTGGCAAATGGGGCAAATCTCACTTAACAATTGTCTCCATTAGCAACAGAAATTTGAGGCTCAGCTGAGGTCGTAAGTCAAGGATTACTCGTATTTACTTGTTAGCTGAATTAGCCTTTTTCCTCCCGTTCCTGGTTTGCGTCCCACACGGCCCTCTCCCTGCCGGGCTGGGCCAAACCCTGCCCTGCACTGTGCAGAAGGGGGGGAGGGGAAGACCCCCATGTCCAGGCAGAGCAGTGGCTTGTAAGGTGTTCTCTGCCCCCTCCAAGGGCTGGGAATGACGGGCAGCAGAGGCCACCCCAGCCAGGGGTCTCGCAGCCCCTCACCCAGGAGCAGCGAGAGTAGAAGCTAGGCAGAGTCCGCAGCCTGATCCCTAAGAATCAGTGGGGCACTGAAGAGCAGCGGGGGGGGGGGGCTGGATGGGCAAACCAATCTCAAGCTTGAAAGAAGTAGAAAATTAACAAAATAATACTTTGGGAGGGACCTTGGAGGTCATCTAGTCCAAACCCCTGCTCAAGCAGACAAGTGGCTGTCCAGTCTCTTCTTGAAGACCTCCAGTGTTGGAGCATTCACAGCTTCTGGAGGCAAGGAGTTCCACTGGCTAATTGTTCTGACTGTCAGGAAGTTTCTCCTTAGTTCCAGGTTGCTTCTCTCCTTGATGAGTTTCCACCCGTTGCTTGTTGTCCTGCCTTTGGGCGCTTTGGAGAATAGCTTGACTCCCTCTTCTTTGTGGCAGCCCCTGAGATACTGGAACACTGCTATCATGTCTCCCCTCGTCCTTCTCTTCATTAGGCTGGACTTCACCAGTTCCTGAATTGCCTGGGAGGGAATCTGTGGGGAGGGGTCAGAAACTTCAATAGGGGAGCCACAGTCATCCAATAAAGCCCAGCTCTCTTTTGATTGACAGGAGAAACGTGAAAAGGGCTTTGGTCTTAAGGTTGGAGCCACCACCTTAACTGTAGACATCCCTGGAATTGTGGCCCAGCCCTTGGAGGCTCAGTGCGTCCTCTTCACAAGCCTGAACAACCATCCTGTGAGGGAGGCCTCTGCCATCAGCCATACCTTGCAAGTTGGACAGAGTTCTCCCTCCCCAGCCCATGTTGCACAGCTTTGGCTCCAGGGCCAATTCCACGCTAGCCATTGGTGGCTGCCTGCATCAGCCCAAGAGAAAGCCTGCTTGCTGTGGTGTGTGTGTGTGTGTGTGTGTGACCTTTTGGATGCTCTCTTGGGAGACCCAGCTGGTGTGGAGTGGGAATGCTGCCTGTGCCACCCTTGAGCTTTCGGAACATCCTGGCCTTGTGGGGAGGGGGGAAGCTGAAGACGCCAGAGGCGCCTGTGACAGATGGAGCCCCGATAACGAGATTGAAAATAGCCTTTGCCAGTGATGGATGGATCGGAAAAGCCTTGGAAAGAGGCCCTGAGTGTTGACGTGTTCGGCTGTCCTTTCCAAAAAAAATCTCAGCTTCTCTCTGCTATGTTTATGAAGACGTTTGCAAACATTGGAAATGGCTTAGATAAATAAAAAAAGGCACCAATCGAGATTCTGGGCCATCCAGATTCACCTTCATGCTAACAGCTGTTTTGTTATGTCGGAAAAACTTCTGCACCAGCTCAGTGGCAGGACGCCAAAGACAGGCTGTGGACTTCCGCAGGACCCACTGCATTCTCTTCTGTTCTATTCTCCTATTCTCTTCTCTTCTCTTCTCTTCTCTTCTCTTCTCTTCTCTTCTCTTCTGTTCTATTCTATTCTGTTCTATTCTATTCTATTCTATTCTATTCTATTCTATTCTATTCTATTCTATTCTATTCTATTCTATTCTATTCTATTCTATTCTATTCTGTTCTTATTCCATATTCTATTCTATTCTGTTCTGTTCTGTTCTGTTCTATTCTATTCTGTTCTGTTCTGTTCTTGTTCCATATTCTATTCTATTCTATTCTATTCTATTCTATTCTATTCTATTCTATTCTATTCTATTCTATTCTATTCTATTCTATTCTATTCTATTCTATTTCTATTCCATATTTTCTATTCTATTCAATTCTATTCTATATTCTGTTCTGTTCTAGTCTATATTCTATGCTATTGTCTCTTCTCTTCTATCCAAGGTGACTTGCACTAACCAGCCGAATCCTGGATTTCTTTTTACTTTTACTTTTTCTTTTTTCCAAATTGTTCATTTTCACCCCTTCCTTTGGTTTTAGGGAAGCGTCAGGAAGTATTAATACCTCACGTACTTGGGGTACTAATAATGTCAAGTAGTACCAATACTCAGATGTTACATATTAATATAATATTAATATGATTAATATCAATATGATTAATATTAAATTAACATACAGTAATAATAAATATATATTAATATATTAATTATATTGACATGGTCCAACTTGAGGCTGGACCGAATCCACACAATATGCCAAAAAGCTGGTGTGGCAAATGACACTAAGCCACAAAACCAAGTTTAACCCCAGATAAGCCAGACCTTTTGTGCAGATGCAGTGACCAGCTTTGGAGACCAGTTTTGGAGTATTGCATGATGCAGGTATGGGCAGGCTGCCAGGAACCCAGCCTGGGAGATGGGGAGGTTCTCTCTCTCCCTCTGTCTCTCTGTCTCTCTGTCTCTCTGTCTCTCTGTCTCTCTGTCTCTCTCTCTCTCTCTCTCTCTCTCTCTCTCTCTCTCTCTCTCTCTCTCTCTCTGTCTCTCTCTCTGTCTCTCTCTCTCTCTCTCTCTCTCTCTCTCTGTCTCTCTCTCTGTCTCTCTCTCTCTCTGTCTCTCTCTCTCTGTCTCTCTCTCTCTCCCCCTCTCCCTCTCTCCTTCTCCCTCCCTCTCTCCCCTCCTCTCCCTCCCTTTCTCCTTCTCTCCCTCCCCCTCTCCCTCCCTCTCCCTCTCCCCCCCCTCTCCCCTCTCTCTCTCTCCCTCCCCCTCCACCTCTCTCTCTCCAAAGCCTTTCTGGAGAGCTCCACCATTCAGAGGAACGGGCTAGCCCCTGGCATCTGGGTACCCTTTGCCAGCCCTTGCCCGCCTTTGGTGCCACCTCGGAAGGGCCCAGGCCTCTTACAGAAGCCTGGCAGATCCGCAGTGCATCCTAGTGTCACAAAAGCTTCTGCTTTTAAGATTTGCAACCTGGAAAAAGTGTGGCTGACTCCTCCCCTCTCAAAGCTGGTATGCGAAGAAAGAGCCAGGAGATTCGAGACCCTCCGGCCCTCCAGCCTCCCCCTCCCCGTGGCAGACTCCCTCCATAGACCTGCCTGCCTGCCAGATGAGTTGGGACTCCAGTGCCTATGATTCCCAGCCAGTATGGCTGAAGGGCCAGGTGGGAGAAAAGAACTATCCAGGGAGGAAGCCTGCACACCCACACCCACACCCGGCCTTTGCTTGCCTTGGGCTCCCCAAGAAAGACTGCCCGTTCTTTGAGTTGTGTTTTGTTGCATTTTTATTGCCGCTTCAAAAGGTCATCTGTAGTACTTAAAAGTGCATGCTGCCTGCATTGTCGTATTCTCACTCCTCCCTCTCGGCCAGGTTTACGTCGGCCTGTTTAAAATGAAACCCTCATTTGTGCCCCCCCAATGATGCCAGAGTGGCTCTCTTTGGGACGCCCCCAAGGCAGCGGTCCTGCTCGCTGAAGACAGTGGGGATGCTGCAAAGGTCACAAATGCAAAGACCCATTTTTTTCCCCAGTGCCATTGTAATTTTGAAAGGTCTTCCTCAGCTGCGGAGCTTCCTCAGCTGCGGAGCAGCGTCTGGGCTGCATCGGAGCCGGCAGACGGAAGACAGCGACTCCTCCGGAATTCAGGCCGCCGGTGGGAAAGGAGCCGCCGCGCCGGTCGGGCTCCGCTTCCCGGCTCAGCCGCAGCGCCCGAAAGCCGGGGACTTGGCGCGCTGCTCCACCTAGCGGCCAGTCGGGGAATGGCGGGCCCGCAGCAATGACCTTGAAGGGACCCGGAGGGAGCGGAAGCCCGCTTATAAACGGGGGAGGGGGCGCAGAGAAGGTACCCAGAGCTCTCCGGCTACCGACCCCTCCGGGCCTCGCCGGGGCAGCCGAGCCCATCCGCTCGGAGCCGCTCAGGCTGAGCCCCAACTCTGCCCAGGGGAGGGATTTTCCCACGCCGCGACCCGAGTAGCGGAGCCCACCAGCGGCCCCGTCCTGCCTGGAGAAACGCAGGAGGGTCTCCTGCCCCCCCCTCTTCCCGGGATCGGACAGCCCGACCTCTCGCTCCTTGGCTGCAGCCCGGGCGGGCGGGCGGGGCTGAAGGGGGTGGAGGAGGACTCCGCCACAGGTGCCCGGGGGGGGTCTCAGCCACGCAGCCGCCACCCCGCTAGAGGACCGGAGGCGCCTGGATGAGGAAGGGGGGCGGATTTGCAGGGGCGTCCCGGGGCCTTCGGAAGTCTGCCGCGCGGGGGTCCCTGGATCTGTGGTTCCTCTCCCCCCCCCGCCTAGGCGGCCGGACCCAGCCGCCTCCCTTCCAGGAAGCACAGCGACTACAGGATCTCACCTTAGCCGGCGAACTAATCTGGGGAGAGAAGGTGACTCCCCGGGCCCTCCCGGAAGCGGGGCGGAAGCAGGCGAACCCCCGAAGGAAAGAGGGATTCAGCCCCCTCCTCACAACGCACCTAAATTGCTCTGGAAGACCCCCGTGGAGGTAGAGACCCCCGCCCTCAGCCTCGACCCTGGCTGTGTACTTCCGGGGGGGCGATGCGGAAAGCTGCGTTGGAGAACCCCTCCTGCTCTCCGACGGAGGGGGAGAGGACAGGAGCGCCCCTTTGCAGAGCCCCGCTCGGAACCGCGGGCGAAAGCGGCCAGCCGGACCCGACCTGCCTTCCCCCTGCTGTGGCGCGCTCGCTCTTCGGGCCCTTGGGGGTCTCTCCCGCCATTTCCCGGCCGGCTGTCGAAGGCAACGACAGAAGCCCCCCCCCGAGAGGCTCTACTCGTGCCACTTCCGAGGCCGGAACCAGTCCAAACTACGGTCGGGCCAAGGGGAGAAAGGTGCCTCGCCTTCCTTTCCAGGGAGGAAGCGCGGGCTCAGTATGCTGGGATTTGTAGTCTGGGGGGGAGGGCTGAGCAAGTGACGTCCCCGCCCGCATCTCTGCAACTTCTGTGCTCGCTGCACACACACACACACACACACACACACACACACACACACACACACACACACACACACAAAGGACTCCGTCCCCACCTTCCCCGCCCGCCCCCCCCCGCGCCGTCCTTTCCCTCCCTGAGCCACGGCTGTCCTGGAGGGGCGACGGAGCTTGGCGGGGGCGGGAAGAGCCTGGCCCGCCCCCGCTGCGGCAGCCTGACCTGAGCTGACCCTCGCGCAGCCTCCGCCTGACTCAGCCGCCGCGAGGGGGGCGGACGGAGGCGGCACCAGGCGCGCCTTCAGGAAGACCCCAGGCTGGCCCCGGCAGCTCCGGGGCTGCCTTCAGCGCCCCTCCGCTTCTCGCAGCCGCAAGCCGCAGGGCGGAGGGCAGCTGCGCGGTTCCGGGAAGAACGGGAAGCTGAGCGGAGCCGCTGAGTCCCAGGCTCGCCGGGTGCGGGGGGGGGAGTCCGCGGTGCGCCTTTGTCCGGATCAAGAGCCGGAGGCCGGCCGGTTCAATCCCCTCCGGCGGCACCTGGGGGCGGGTCAAGCGAACTGCTGGCAACGGAGAGTCGAGGGCGGGTTCCGATGATGGTGACCCGGTTCCCGCGGGCCAAGTCAACCGCCAAGTTGCGAAGGATGAGCGGGGAGCGGAGGGGTTACTACCTACTATTGGCAGAAGAGCTCCAAACTCAGGCTGGGGGGCTGGGGACAGAAGGGGGGGCTGAAGTACAAGCCCCATCTTTCCCTGCCTGTCTGCCCTCCAAAGTGGTTCCGCAAGTTGTAATCCTGCCTCGCCGACGGTTGGGCCCCTGCGGGCGGCTCTTCGCCCTGCCCGGTGCCTTGGAAAGGGCCCCGCTCTCCCTCCCAAGAATCAGCAGCGTGCCGGGCCCGGGGGTCGCTCCGCGCTTCCCGTCGCTCTTCCTTCGTGGCTTGGAGGTTGCTGGTGGAGACGCGCCCGGGGCCAGCTCTGGCCTGAGACCCTACAGAGGCCTCTTCAGCCGGCCAACGGCGGCCACAGCCTCGGGACTCAGATTGACCAAGGGAGCCCACGCTGGCCCCGGAGGCCTCCCTCCCTCCCTTCCCTTCTGTCCCCCCTCCTTCCTTCTTTTTCCTTCCTTACTTCCTTTTCCTTCCTTCTTTCCTTCCCTCCCATTTCCTTCCTTCCTTCCCATTCCCATGTCCTTCCTTCCCTTCCTTCCTTCCTTCCTTCCTTCCCATTTCCTTCCTTCCTTCCTTCCTTCCGCCCCGGCCTAACAGCAGACACACAAATCTCTTCCTCCCGTTCCATCAAGGTTCATTTGTTGGGAGAGCCAAAAGCCCCGCCTGGGGTCCCCGGCCTTCTGAATCCAGGCCCTTGCGGCAATTCTCTTCCACTCACGAAGAGAAGCTTCTCCTTGCTTTCGCCTGGCGGCCCTCCGGCCCCGAGAAAACGCCCTTTTCCCCTCGACAGGCCGGCCAGAGCGGACTTGGGCCACTGCCGGAAAAATTGGGCGGCGGAAGGTGGAAGCCGCCTCTCTGGACGCGACCGAAACAAGAGGGGAAGGACTGCCGAGCCTCGCAGGGCGGCGTGGCGGATATGGGTCCGGAGGCTGTGGGGACCTTGGCTTTCTTTCTCGGGAGGGTTAGGGTCAAGATGAGGGTTAACTCTAACTTGGCCTCCTCGCAGTCCTCTGGGGCCGGTGGAAGTTGCCCTCCTGCGCTGCCCAGCCAGGCGCTCCTGGCATTTGGAGAGGGGGGCGCCGCTGACGCCTTGCCGACCCCTGGCGTGACCTCTGACCGGAGGGGCCACCGTTCCCCTCGGGGCTGCCACCGGGATCCCCTCGCAGCTCCGAGTCTGGCGCACAGCAGCTTAGCGAAGCTGCCGGGCCAAAGCCGGGGCGCGCCCCAGGGACCCCATAGTTCCCCCGCTTCCGCTGCCAGGCGAGAGAGACCTGGAGGTGGGCTCCGTTCAGGTTGGCTCAGGCGCAGGCAGAATCCCTGGGAGCGGGGCGCCCTGGGCCTTCCCAGGAGGGTCAGTGAGGGGAAAGAGGGGGACCCAGAGGTCGTCGGAGGCGTCTGGGAAGAGCGGCGGGGCGGGGGGGGCAGTCAGCGCAGTCCAGGATCCGTCGCTGGGCTCCTCGGAGCTCTCCTCAGAAGCAGGGGTGGGGGGGAAGGAGAGCGCGAGCGAAAAGCCGGCTGGAAGGCTTCGGTCGAAGCTCCAAAGGCCCCCGGACGGGCGTCTTCGACGTGACCTCGGACGGCTGGACGACAGAAGAGCCTCCTGCAAAACGCAGCCGGGCGGTGGAGAAACCTGCGGAAGGAGAAAGAAGGGCGAGCCGGAAAAAGAGCCGGCTTCGTTGTGGCTCCTTTGCTCTGTGCGACGATGCTCGGAGCATGTGCAGAGAGCAAGCCCTCCCCCTCCCACAGAGTAGCCTCTCTCGCGCGGAGGAAGAAGGCGCCACGCCAGGTGTACTACAAGAGTATCCTCTCTCTTTTTTTATTATGATTCTTATTATTGTGAAGTGCTGCAGGACACGGTGTGCGAATTGTGCTTTACTGGTCCACCGCTCGGCTTCTGGGCTCAAACAGCCTCCCTCGCATCCTCGCCGTTCCTCTCCGGTCGGATAGTCTGTGTCTTTTCTCCCCAGGAAAAGAGTTCCGTTTTTGCTTTTTTTTTTATTTTTCCCCCCAACAAACAGGCTCAGAATTCTTTTAACAGCTTGTAAAAATGCACGCAAATTTCCAAACGGTATTTACAAAGCAGTCCGTCTTTTCCCTTTTTAAAGTCAGTATCAGCAAGAGGGAGTATTTAATAGCAATATTAGTATTAGAAGTCATTGTTCTAGTAGTAGCATCATTAATTATCTTAAGTACAAAAACAGGAGGTGCTAACACAAGTTCCTTCTACCTGATTTCTATTAAGGTTTTTTTTTTATTCTTTTGTGCTGTTTATTTTTCTTAAGTTATTCATAAAATGGAAAGACCTACAGGGGAAGAAGTGCTTAGAGTGGGAGGGAAAAGTGGGGGGGGGTCCTCGTGGCTTTCGCGGGGGGGCTTAGTGTTCTTAACGGAAGGCAATGTCTTTAGGGGGAGTCTTTCTTCCCCCGCAGGCCCGTGACGTGGGCGGAAGGTTCCTGCGGGGGGGGGAGACGGGAGGGTGGGAAGAGGCGGCCGCGCCAGAGGGCCAAGCCTTACGAAGGGAGGTGGGGGGGGGCAGCCGGAGCCACCAGCGACCCGGCAGCTGACCGGCAGGACTAGGGCAGACCTGACAGTGGGGGAGACACGGAAAGTCGTCCCCGCGGCGGCGTCTGTCCACCGATGGAGCGGAAGGCACCTGTTGGGTGCAGGCTCTGGCGCTGGGAGAGACCTGGGGGGGGGAGGCGAGGGGGGCGGGGAATAGAGGCTTCTGCATCCCTGTTGGGCTGCATCCCACGCCCACTCCCCCCTCAGAGGCAGGGGCTGGCAGAGCCTGAAAGCCACGGGGGGGGGAAAGGGGAGGGGAATAGGCCCCGGAGGGGGGCCAAGGGGGGATTCGGGCAGGGTGTTGCTCGTATTTCTCGGGCCAGGCAAGCGCTACAAGCCGCGAGACTTGACTAAGCTACTAGGAAGTAAGTGGAAGAAGGCAGGCAGTGTGCATTCATTAGAAGACGAGAGAAGAGGAAGAGGAAGAGGAAGAAGAATAAGAAGAAGAGAAGGCGGATTCGCCTCCTTAACGCGAGTTCACTACACTGGCAAAGTCCCTGATATCCGTTGCTATTAAGAAGTTGGATTAAAAGTTACCTGATTCCTCACTATTACTATTTGTCTTAAAAATAACATGCATTACGTTAATTATTGCTTCTATTAGTTCAGTAGGAGAATATTGCCCTCAAATAGACTATTATTATCTAAAAGTTTGGCAAACAAAAAACAAAGGGATGTAAAGTGTTACAAATGAAAATCCATCATCATCATCATAATAATTTTAAAAAGCATCATCAAATTGGCATAGATTTAAATACATTTCTTCTTCGCATGCAAAAAATCCTGCGTTAGAAAGGATGGCGATCGTTTCCCCCTCCCCACCCTCGCCCCAACCCGGAAAAGGGGGGGAAGCAAAACCAAAAGAAGGGGAAAAAAAACAACAACGGCCAGTCCTGGTTTCCTCGTTCCCCCCCCCTTCAGAAAGTGACGTAGACTTTGGCATAGTAAAGAAGTCTTGGCAACAAACGTACGGATCGGAAGTCAACAGCGGTGCAAAACAGGAGGCTCGGCTTTAAAAGCAACAAAATAATTTAAAAAACAAAAAACCCCAACACAAAAGTGCAACGTGAAGGGAGGGAGGCACCGCCCCGCGCAATAAACAAAACAAACAGGTCGAAAAATCAATACATTCGTAAGTAAGCAAATAAATAAGTAAATAAATAAATAAATAAGTAAGTAAATAAATAAATAAATAAATAAAGACCGCCTCCGAGTCAAATACATACCTCTACCTCTCTTGTCCTTGTTTTTTTTTTCTCTTAAAACAGCGAAAGCAAAATAAGAGAACGTAAACCTTTAGGAAAATAGAAATTCGGCAGCTTCGTGGAAGGAAACCAGCCGACGCCTCGCCGAGCGGGGGGGGGGTGGGGGGGGCGGAGGCGTCGGTCCCGTCGCTCCACGGGAGCCGCAAAGGGAGGGAAGCGAGCGCGGCCTGGAGGCTGCGGAGGAGGAGGAAGGGGGGTTACCTGTCCAGGTGAGGCGCTGGGCGTTTGGCCTCGCCCCCACCCCGCCCTCCGCCCGCTTTCCTGGAGCCTGGCGGGGGCGGGGGCGGGGGGGAGCCTGAGGAGGAGGGGGACGCCGCGCTCCGTCAGGCCTCCAGCGGGCTGAGCGGCGGCGGGACGGCGCCCTTGAAGCAGGCCGACTCGTAGTGCTTGTTCAGGTAGGACTTGAGGGCGAAGGTCTTGCTGCAGCGCTTGCAGCGGAAGTGCTTGAAGGCCGAGTGAGTCTGCATGTGGGCGCGCAGGTTGGAGCGGTCGGCGAAGGCCTTGCCGCAGTGGGCGCAGCCGAAGGGCTTCTCGCCGGTGTGGGAGCGCATGTGGCCCTGCAGCAGCCAGGGCCGGCTGAAGGCCTTCCCGCACACCTCGCACTTGTGCTTCAGGTCGTGCGTCAGCAGGTGCATGGCCATGGCCGGCATGGAGACGTACACCTTGCCGCACGTCGGGCACTTCTTGGCCATCTGGCTGTCCAGGCTGCGGTGCGTCTGCTTGTGGCGGCTCAGGTTGGACGAGGTGGCGTAGGTCTTCCCGCACTCGCTGCAGGTGTGCCGCTGCGGCGGCGGCGCGGGCGGCGGGGGCGGGGGCTGCCCGCCCGCGGGAGGGGTCTGGCCCAGGCGGGAGCCCGCGCCCCCGGCCCCGCCGCCCACCGCCGCCGCCTTGCGGCGCGAGCGCCCGTCGGTGATGAAAAAGGCGTCGGCCGCATAGCCCTCGCTCACCGCCGCGTCGCCGTTGATGTAGCCGCCGGCCAAGGCCGAGTGCGGGCTGTCGGCCTGGTCCGAGTCGCCGTGAGTGCCCGGGTAAATGACGCCCGTCGACGGGGGCACCTTGAGGCCGTTCTCGGCCTCCCCCTCGTACACCGAGGACGGAGCGATGTAGTCGCTGATGTAGCCACCTGCGGGCGAAGCGGGCGGGAGGGGTGGGGAAAGAGAGGGAGGACGGGCATCGGACAGAGACGGGGGGGAGGGGAAGGATGGAGAGCAGGGAGGGAAAGCAGGAGGAGAGCCCGTTAGTCGAGGCGCCTGGCAAGGACGGCAGAGAACGGACGCCTCTGGAGCTCCCCGCTTAATAGAGGCAACAAGCGGAGTCCGGAGAAGCGCCCCCCCCGCACCCCGAACCTCTCTCCAGGCCGCTCGCCGGCGCCTCTTGCCCACATCCGCAGTGATTCCGAGGCTCCGGCTCCCCTCTCCGTCCGTAGAGCGGTTTTCCAGCCGGTTCACCTGCGGCTGCTGGGCCAGAAACCAGCCGGAGGACCGGAGAGAGGCGCGGGGGAAGCGGAGGGGACGGGTGGGGAGGAAGCCTCTGTCCCTTGAGCGATGAGACCAAAGAAGAGGAACAAGGCATCCTTTCCCCCACCCCCACCCCTCCCTCAAGGTCAACTCTCTGCAGGAGACCAAAGGCACGGGGGGGTGCAGCCTTGCGGAAGCTAATCACCCTCCCCCCCATGACGATTATGCAACGTGCTGCAGACGCGTTGTCCCGGACAAAAGCGAGAAGGGGGCTTCCCCGGGCCGGAGGGCGGGCATCGTCCGATCGGACCGCGAGGTGGGGCCTCCGGGCACGGGGGCCTCGGCAGGCCTCCCCAAGAGCGCGCCCCAGGGGAGCGGCCCGTTGGAGGCAGCCGCGCGCTTGCCCTTGGAGTCGCCGCGCGCGAGACAAAAGGCCCCGCTGGCAAGGCAAGGCAAGGCAAGGCAAGGCGCCACTGCGGCGAAATGCCCCCCACCGCCCGCGCCCCTCCCGCGCCCCTACCTCTCGCCCCGCCGGATCCCCGGGAAGAGGCCCGCCGCGCGCCCGCCGCCCCCGCGCCTCGTCCCCGCCAGGGCTCATAGCCGGGTTGCCTTCCATCCCAAGGTGCCGAGTCAACGCCGCCGCCGCCGCCGCCAGCCAGCCAGCCAGCCAGGCGGGCAGGCGCAGAGCCGCTCAATATGGCTCTCGCATTCCAGAATAGGAAGGCGGCGCTCCTGCGCCCGGTCCCCCCGCGCGCCTTGCCTCGCCGGCGCCGGGATGCTCGCGGCCTGCTGGCTCGGAGTTCCCAACGGGGCGCAGGGAACACAAGCAGTCGCCCTCGCCCTCCCCCCCACCCCGCCGGCCCATCTCGAGGGGGACCCCCTCCTCTTCCTCCTCCTCCTCCCCCTCCTCCTTGCCCCCCCCGCGCCGTCCCCCTCCTCACCCTTGTCATGGATCCGGGAGTTGAAGTCGGTCCGCGATCTGCTGTAGGAATTCTCGAGGTCCGCCGAGGGGAAATCGTCAAGTTTGACCTTTTTCACCAGGAAGGATCTGGGCATGGTTCTGGACTCCCCCGGAATGTGAGAAGGCTCCCGCAGCTTCCGCCGATGGGTTCCGGGCGGGCGGCGGCGGGGTGGGGGGCGGCGGGAAGGCGATCAAAGAGCCGCGCAAAGAAAGGGGGAAGAGGCTCTGGGAAGGAGGAGGAGGAGGAAGAGGCGGCGAGGGGGGGCCGGAGGAAAGGCAGAAGGCGCGGAAGAGCGAGCCCGCCGCGGGGAAGGGAGGCAGGGGGGGCGCCGGGGATGGCCGTCGCCGAGCGCGGGGACTATGGCTTTGTGGGCTGCGGCTGCTGCTTGGCCCCCTGTTCCCGAAGGCCTGAAGGGAGGAGCGGCGCCGGCCGCGGAGGTCTCCAGCCTGGGCGTTTGCGCCGCGCCTGTCCTCCTTTCCGCGGCGGCGGCGGCGGCGGCTTTTGTGCGAGGCAAGGCTGCGCCTCTCCGGCAGGCCTCTCGCTTGCCCTCCAGCTCGCCTCTGGAGCCCCCCCGGAGTTCGAGAGCTCACGGCCGACGCCGCGCTGGTTCATAAGAGGCGGCCGGCGGAGTCAGCACCCTGGACAGCTCCCGGCCGGCCCGGCGCCCGCTTTGCTCTGCGCCCAGCCGGTGGCGCGCTCGCTGGCCCGCTGGCTCGCCCGGCCGGCCGCTGCCCGCGCCCGCGCCCGCCTCCAGCCCGGCCCGCGACGGCTGCGGCTGCGGCTGCGGCTTGGCTCGGCGTCCTTTGCCGGTCGGCCCCCCCTCCCGTCGGTCCTCTCCGCCAGTGCGTCAGCCTCTGCTCGGGTCGGGAATGCGCGCGCCTCCCAGGCTGTGTGTGCGCTGCGACTGGCACGGCCGTTCCGATTCCGGGCGGCGGCGGGGGCGGCGGCGGCGGCGGCGGCAGCCGAGGGGGGGTCGGTAGTTGCTGGCTGGGTGGGGGTCCCTCATTCAGCACCGGAGAGCTCCCGGCGGCCTCCCTTGCTGCACCTCCTCCGCTTTGCGGGCGTCTGGATTTCTGAAGATGCGCGGATCAGCTGTTCGGATTTATAATGCGGCGATCAGGTGGTGGACGGAAATGGAAGCGCTTAATTTAATCCATCAAAAAAAGAGGGGGAAAAAAATCTCCCGGGAGCAGCGCTGAGACTGAATGATTTGTGATGCTGTTGTGAGTCGCCTCCTGCCCGATCTTTTTGGAAAACCTCCTCTCCTCCTTTTGCTTTTAGGCTGGCGAGGGAAATGCGAAGGACAACAGGCGAGTGGGAGGGGGCGGAGGAGGTGCAAAATATTCAGTCCCCCCCCGCATCCTGTTGGGGGGGGAAAGACCCTTGGATTCTCCCGCGTTTGCAGCTTTCCAGAGAAGCAAGTTTGCCTGATTCCACAGCCCGCCCGCCCCGCCTCGGTCTGCCAGTCCCGACCGACGGAGGGGGGCAACGATCTTTGTGATCTCCCCCCCATTCGACTCCCGGGTCATGATTTATTGGCCGGAGCGTCGGGAGGACCTGTGGGCTCCATGATGCGATAAAAGGAGGGGAGGCCTCACTTTTTAATGAGGTGAGAGGACGGCGGGCCTTTATTCTTTTGTGGAAAGGAATTGGGGGGGGGAGATTCGCGGAGCAGCTGATGAGGAGCAGAAGCGCCTGTGGATCGGGCGAGGGCGGGAGCCGAGGCTGTCAGTAACCGAGGGGCGAGGGAGCAGTCGGGAAATGGCAAACACGACGCCGCTGGAGCCCTTGACTGCAGCCGACTCTGGGCATCTTCTGCGGGGGGCCACGTAACGCCTCACCGGCAAGGCTCTTCGTTGAAGAGGTTCCAGACTACGCAGCCGGGGCAAAAGTCGCGGCAAAGTTTTTCCTCGGTCAGCGTGTTTCTTCCCAGCCTGCCTTGGCGCCCGTAACCTGTGAGCCCCAACTCAAATGCGGGCTTTGTCTTTAGCAAACTTTTCAGACCAAGGACCTCTTCTTCACTTGGTCAGTGCCTTCAGTGGCCCTCGGTCTGCTAACCTCTGATAGTTTGGGGGCGCTGCAAGCATCTGAACCCCGACACTGTCCCCTGTTTTCATGGCTTCGGATCTGCCAGCTCCCCTTTCAGTTGCTGAAGCCAATATTTTAATATCTATTATCATAACTTCTCCCTCTAGTTACGTTGGTTGTTTTCATTCCTCTTCTTTGGCTGATATTAAACACCTCAGATTTATTTATTTTTTTTTTAAAAAAACCCTACAGGTTACTGATTTGGTATAGATACCAACCTTAAGCTGCTGTTTTTGTATTTCGGTTGAATTTCAGGTTTTATTACTGATAACTTCCTAACTTTATACATTATTATTATGTTTGTTTTTAGAAGCACAGCAATACATCTATAGGTTGACTAAAGAATCACTCATAAACACTCATTTCTGGTGATAAGCACTGCTTCGTCTTTTCATTCCAAATCTGAAATTTTACTATGATGGGGGAGGGGGAGCGGAAGAGAGGAAAGGAGCGAAAATCCCCTTTCGTCACCCCACCATTGAATTCAGAGAATAACTGAGTTACACGAACACACAGAAGGAAAGAAATTCATTGTTTCATCAGACCCAACTGAGGCACCCTGTCTCTGAACCAGGGCTTAATCGTGACTTGCGCCTACGCTCTGTGCGTGTGGACGGGGAAAGTGAAACTGCCACGATCTGGCCCAGGAAACAGGCAACCCGAAAGAGAACCGAAGGATGTAGCCTTGCTTGGGGGTGCCCGACTCAAAGGGAGCCAAGACGAGACATCCCTCAGGAAACCACCGACTGCCCCATTAAAGCCCCTCTTAATTTCGGGGGGGCTGCCTTCAGTTGCAAGGGTTGGGGAGGCAGCCTGGGCAATGGTGGGCACGACCCCCTAGAAAGAAGGGGTGCGGAGAGCAGCCAGACCGTACTTCAGTCTCCTCCCAGCTGGGACCCCCAAAGACTTCCATTCAGCAGCTTCTAGCTAGGAAGGGGGTCTCTGCTGTCTTAGCAGGCCCGGAGATTTGGGACCGGGCGAGGAGTTTGGGGTCGGGGGCTCAAGGGAAAGAAGAACCTGGTTGCAATTCTGCCTCTGAAGGTCACATTCCCCCCCAACCGGCCTCACGCACACACGCGCCCGCCCGGGAAGCCCAAGTGGAAATCCCTGCGCCGGATCCCTTGGCGCTAAGGCTGGGTCGCCCTGCCTTTGGGTTCCCGTCGCCCCCGTTCCCCCTAATGAATACCGTGGTCCCCGGGTCCTTTGGCCCGAGCGAGAGCGAGGATGTGCTCGGGGGGGGAGCGACGCGCGGGCGCCGCCTCCACGCTTTCCCTAACGCATCTTTTGCCCTCCCTCTCGCTTCCAGCGCAAGGACCGGATCGCAAACCAAGCTGACAATCTGCAGTCGCTCCGACTTCACAAGTCACCCTGTGACGTCACGGTTCCCGAGCCAATGGCCGCCGCTTCATGCTAATGAAGGGGGATGGCGAGCAGAAGGTTCCCCCCCGCCCCACCCCCGGCTCCCTCGCGCGAAGATTCCCTTTAGGAGACATATGTCCCTAATTAGCAAATATCTCGGAACAAGCCCGCTCGCGCTTGTCTTTCCCGGGCAGGTTTGTTTACTTCTGCAGAGCAGGGAGGGCGCAGGAACCCCGCGTGATAACAAAGGCCGGGGAGACCCCAACCCTCTTCTCCTCCCTCCCTCTCCCCCTCTCCCCCTCGGCAGGCATCAGGCTGAGCAGGTCTCAGAGGACTTGGGGGGGGCGCTCCGGGCACCAACGCTGGAGTTGAAGGTGGGAGATGCCTGTAGCCTTCCCGCTTTCATGCGGGGGGGAGGGGAGACCCTTCTGTCCCCTCCCTCAGGAATGCCTCTTCGCCTGCAATTGGCCAGGAAAAGTATGTGGCCAGGCAGGCTACGGACACACACACACACACTGAGAGGCGGTTTGGTCCATGGAGGGTCTTGCGTGAGGTTGGGGCCTCAGATAAGGCAGTTCTGTCTGTCTTCATATTGACAGCCTTAATACTAGTTCCGAACCAGACCTTAACCATGGCTTGCTGAATAAACCACAACTTTCCAAGTTTCCACAATGTTCAAAGCTAAAACCCAACCAATGATGACTGATAGGATGTGATTTTTTTTTGGGTCCAAAATATGCTTGTGGGCATGTAGATATATATATAAGTGAATGTACACATATGTCAAGTGCATGTTTGTATGTATGCATGTGGGCAGTTATGTTTATATATTTATGCACACATACACACATGTGTAGATTTCTCTCTCCCCATCCCTCCCCTCCTCTTGAGCTCACAAAATGCTCCAAATAGGGTTGGATGGTTGAGGAAACTGCACTTTCCCCATAAATGCACTGTGAACCAAATCCTTGTTTGAGTTAGAGCAGGGGTTCTCAACCTTGGCAACTTTAAGACTTGTGGACTTCCACAAGTCTTAAAGTTGCCAAGGTTGAGAACCTCTGAGCTTAACCGGGAACACAGCAGGTTTATTTTGTTGAGACAGGTGGAGTCTGTTGTGCGAATCCAGCCAAAGGGTCTCCTTACCTGCAGCCACACAATTAGGCCCAGCAACAGGGAGAGAATTCCCAGGTGCAGGATGTGACCTTATGGAGCTGCTTCAGCTCTGCCTTGTTGTCCAAGAGGGGCCCCTGGAAGAGGAAAGGGTGGTGCAGGAGATTTCACGCCTGCGAGGGTCCAGGATCTGAGAGAGGGGTTCTTGCATCAAGTGAAGAAGGGCACCTGAGAATGATGGCCATATGGCAGCAAAGATTGCTGAACTGGTTGGATGGAAGGATGCAAGGAGGCATGGATAGACAGACAGACAGACAGACAGACTAGATATAGAGATAGATAGATAGATAGATAGATAGATAGATAGATAGATAGATAGATAGATAGATAGACAGACAGATAGACAGACAGACAGACAGACAGACAGACAGACAGACAGACACAGATTAGATAGATAGATAGATAGATAGATAGATAGATAGATAGATAGATATAGATAGATAGATAGATAGATAGACAGACACACAGACAGACAGACAGACAGACACAGACAGACAGATAGACAGACACAGACAGACACAGATTAGATAGATAGATAGATAGATAGATAGATAGATAGATAGATAGACAGACAGACAGACTAGATAGATAGATAGATAGATAGAAACAGACAGACAGACAGACACAGACAGATACAGACAGATTAGATCAGCGGTTCTCAACCTATGGGTCGCAACCCCATTTGGGGTCGAACGACCGTTTCACGGGGGTCGCCGGACACCGCGGTCCGCCTTTTTTTGCCCGTCGCACGTGCGCCGCGCATGCACGAATCGGCCCGTCGCGCCGTGCATGCGCGGTTCAGCCCGTCACGTGCACACCACGCATGCGCGGATCGGCCCGTCGCACTGCGCATGCACGGTTCGGACTGTCGCACGTTCGCCGCACATGCGCAGATTGGCCCGTCGTACGTGCATGCGCGGTTCGGCCCGTCGTGCGCACACCGCGCATGCGCAGATTGGCCCGTCGTGCGTGCATGCGCGGATTGGCCCGTCACGCCGTGCGTGCGTGCCGCGGGACGGGGTCGCGCTGCGCATGGGCGGCGCAAGTGGGAACCTGAAAAAGGTTGAGAACCGCTGGATTAGATAGATAGATAGATAGATAGATAGATAGATAGATAGATAGATAGATAGATAGATAGATAGATAGATAGATAGATAGATAGATAGATAGACAGACAGACAGACAGACAGACAGACAGACAGACAGACAGACAGACAGACAGACAGACAGGCTAGATAGATAGATAGATAGATAGATAGATAGATAGATAGATAGATAGATAGATAGATAGATAGATAGATAGATAGATAGATAGATAGATAGATAGATAGATAGATAGATAGATAGATAGATAGATAGATAGACAGACAGACAGACAGACAGACAGACAGACAGACTAGATAGATAGACAGACAGACAGACAGACACAGACAGATACAGACAGATTAGATAGATAGATAGACAGACAGACAGAAAGACAGGTTTTTTTTGCATCTATCTTTACACAAAGGGAAAAAACAGACCAACCTATCAAAAAAAGTACCATAAAAAACAAATGAGAAATACAAGTTAAAATAGGCAAGAAAATGGTAAGTGAACATCTGTCCAGCCTAGACAAGTTCAGATCGCCAGGACCTGATGGATTACACCCCAAGGTTCTGAAGGAACTGGCAGATGTGATCTCAGAACCACTGAACTATATTTTTCAAAGATCCTGGAGCACAGGGGAACTACCAGAGGACTGGAAAAGAGCTGATGTAGTTCCCATCTTCAAAAAAGGAAAAAAAATGGATCCAGGAAATTACAGACCTATCAGCCTGACCTCAATACCTGGGAAGATTCTGGAAAAGGTAATCAAGCAACGAATCAGCGAACACCTAGAGGTAAACAAAGTCATTACCAAAAGCCAACACGGGTTTGTCAAAAACAGATCATGCCAGACAAATCTTATTGCATTCTTTGACCAAGTGACAAAATTAGTGAACCAGAGGAATGCTGTGGATATAATTTACTTGGACTTCAGTAAGGTATTTGACAAAGTAGACCACAACCTACTACTTGATAAGATAGAAAAATGTGAGTTAGACAGCATCACCATCAGATGGATTCGTAACTGCATCTACATGGAGAGAAGTGTGTAGTGGGGTGCCCCAGGGCTCTGTTCTGGGCCCAGTGCTGTTTAATATCTTCACCAATGATTTGGATGAGGGGAGAGATGGGGAACTCATCAAATTTGCAGACGACACCAAGCTGGCAGGAATAGCCAACACTCCAGAAGACTGGCTTAAGTTACAGAAGGATCTGGGCAGACTTGAATATTGGGTGCTAACTAACAAAATGAAATTCAATGGTGAAAAAAGTAAGGTTCTACATTTAGGCAAGAAAAACCAAATGCACAGGTGTAGTATAGGGGGTACCTTGCTCAATAGTAGCAACTGTCAGAGGGATCTCGGAGTCCTAGTGGACAATCACTTAAATAGGAGCCAGCCGGGTGCTGCAGCTGCCAAAAAAGCCAACACAGTGCTAGGCTGCATTAACAGAGGGATAGAATCAAGATCACGTGAAGTGTTAATACCTCTTTACAACACCTTGGCAACAAAGATAATTAGGGAACTGGAGGCTAAAATATATAAGGAACGGTTACTGGAATTGGGTATGTCTCGTCTAATGAAGAGAAGGACTTAGGGGTGACATTTCCTGCCTGAGCAGGGGGTTGGACTAGATGACCTCCAAGGTCCATTCCAACTTTATTATTGTTATTATTATTATTATTATTATTATTTATTAAGGGCTCCTCCAGTAGGACTCCAAGATCCCTCTCACCTTGGAGAAAGAGAGATACTTCAAGTAAGTATTGACCCCGGGCATCTGTCTGTTTGGGCCTCTGCCACTTTCTTGCAAGATTTCAGAAGTGGTTTGCCATTGCCTCCTTCCCAGGGCTGAGAGAGAGCAACTGGCTGAGGGGCACTCAGCTGGCATCACGCTCAAGGCAGAACTAGAACTCGCCGTCACCCAGCTTCCAGCCTGATCCCTTCAGCATTACACCCAGCTGGCTTTCCCTCTTTAGAAGAGCATTCAGCAAAAGCACGGAAACTCTCCAGTGAGCCACTCAGATGTTCTGCAGGCCCAAAAGCCCACAAGGAGAAGCAGGACCAGGTCCGAGGGAGGGGCAGCTGGCAGAGGATCCCTTCTTGCAAGTGACTACCAGCCTCTGTTCCCCGAGGACTTCTGGGCTGAAGGAGGCATGAACACAGCTCAACTTGACTCAGAACTGGCTTTATCCTTCTTCCTCTCAAAGCCAAAATTTAGACGGAGTCCCACCTTTTTGGCATGCCAGGGTAACTCTTCACGCTGCAAACTGGAGGGCTGGCCACAGGCCCGGCTGAGAAGCCTTGGGGGATCCCGCCATCCCAGAGCAAAATCCTCTGGGGAGAAGTAGGAATTAAGCAACTCGGCGGGAGGGGGCCACTGCGCAGCTCCTGGGAAGCAGCAGATAAGGGCATTAATTAGGTTGCTTTCAGAGATGCTTTATGGGGTCCCTGGAAGTCCCCGGGGCCCCCCTCAAGCAGAGCAGAGCAGACGCTCAGGCGGGGACCGAGCCTCACTCTGCATTTTGAGACACGGGGGGGGAAATCAGGGGTGGGGGTGGGACATGTGCAGTATTTCTTTAATGGGTGATGCTTCTGAGCTCCTGAAGATTTGCAAGCTATGCTGGAAATCTTCCGCTAGGCATGGATTCACTTCCGCAGCCTCCCTCCCTCCCCCCATCCCATTGTCTTCCAGGTCTCTTGGCTCGGAAGCCCCATAATTCCCAGCCAGCCAGGCTCTGGTTCAACAACCAGACCTAAAAAGCTGGGTGGCGGAGTTGCTTCACTGATTTGAGGGCACCGCACTGCCAAGAGATCCTTCACGCTCCTGGTTCCTCCTCCAAGATCAGCAACGCAGCAGCCCTCTCAAAGCAGCCGCCATGGAAAACTCTGCAGGCGTTCCGGGAATTCTAGTCCTCCCTGGAGGAGTGGACGAGCTGAGCCAACTGGCCCTGCCAAGGAAGCTCAAAGGAAACTCTGCCTGCTGCCCCCTGGTGGAGGAGCCTGCACGCCGGAGGGAGGGAGGGAGGGAGGGAGGGAGGGAGGAGAGGAAGGAAGATAGAGGAAAGGAAGGATGATAAGAAAGGAGGAAGGAAGGGAAGAAAGGGGGAGGGAGGGAAGGAGAGAAGGAGGAAGGGAGAGAGGAAGGACAGTAAGAATTGGGGAAGGGAGGGAGGGAGGAGAGGAAGGAAGATAGAGAAAAGGAAGGAGGATAAGAAAGGAGGAAGGAAGGGAAGAAAGGGGGAGGGAGGGAAGGAGAGAAGGAGGAAGGGAGAGAGGAAGGACAGTAAGAATTGGGGAAGGGAGGAAGGAAGGAAGGAAGGAAGGAAGGAAGCAGCTAAGTGAAGGGAAAGGAAAGGAAAGAAATTGAGAAGGGAGGGAGGAAGGAAGGGAGGAAGGAAGGAAGGAAGGAAAAATAATAAAGAAAGGCAGGGACTGGGGAGGGAGGGAGGGAGGACGGAGGGAGGGAACGAAGGAAGGAAGGAAGGAAGGAAGGAAGGAGCTAGGGGAAGGGAAAGGAAAGGAAAGAAATGGAGAAGGGAGGGAGGGAGGAAGGAAGGAAGGGAGGGAGGGAGGGAGGGAGGGAGGGAGGGAGGGAGGGAGGGAGGAAGGAAGGTGTTGGGATTCATTGGTTATGCCAAAATCAGCGGTGGTCTTTTTTTCCCTGCCCCCCCTCTCATTCTCAAAGGGGCTGAGTTCACACATCAAGCTAAAGCAACGTGAAAACTAGCCCAGGTTCAAAGTTGCCCAGTTTAGCACAGATCTTATACAGATAGTCCTCAACTTACGACTCTCCACTCTCCAATTGTTCCGGGAGTCGCGCCACTGCTGCAGCCTTCCTTGCCACTCCAATTGTTAAGTGAACCCATGGCCGTTCAGCCAATCCGGCCTCCCCCTCTGGCTCGACGGGTGGGAACCCCACTGGGAAGATGCCAGATGGGGATCACGTGGCACAGGGAGGCCGCAGCGGTCGTAAGTGCGAAAGCTGGTCCCAGGTCGCTTTTTTCAGTGCCCTTGTAAGTGTGAACGGTCACTAAGTGGGCGGGATGCATTGGAGGGCTTCCTGCAAAGAACTTCATATGTAACTTTTGTTGTTTTATTAATGTATAAATCCAAAGAAAAAGAAAAATAGGAAATTAAAGGGAGAAAAAAGAAAGGGGTTATGAGGTACAAAGGAAGTAAGAAAAAAGACTGACTTCTGACTCCTTTTAGCACAATATAACATTACAATCTGGAATGCGGCATCCAGTTTTGGTCACCATATCACAAAAAAGATGTTGAGACTTTGGGAAAAGTTCAGAGAAGAGCAACTAAGATGATCCAAGGCCTGGAGACTAAAACATACGAAGAACGGCTGCGGGACTTGGGTTCGGCCAGTGTGAAGAAAAGAAGAAATAGGGGAGACAGGATAGCAGCGTTCCAGTATCCGAGCGGCCGCCACAAGGCAGAGGGGGCCAGGTTGTTCTCCAGAGCACCAGAGGGCAGGACGAGAAACAACGGTTGGAAGCTGATCAAGGAGAGGAGCAACCTGGAACTAAGGAGAAACTTCCTGACAGTGAGGACAATCAACCAGTGGAACAGCTTGCCACCAGAAATCATGGGCGCTCCATCACTGGAGGTTTTTAAGAAGAGGCTGGACAGTCACTTGTCTGGAATGGTGTAGGTTCGGCTGCTTGGCAGGGGGCTGGACTAGATGGCCTCCAGGGTCCCTCCGGCTCTGTTGTGATTGAATGAACCTCCTGTGAACAAGCGACTGGCTCAGACAGTCTCGGGCACTCCTCCCCTGGAATGACCCGGAGGGGGTCACCCCTTTCCTGGGAGGGCAAATCTTATATATAAAAAAAGCAAAAGGTTTTATGAGGTGCAGCACAGCAAATGCTCCAGGACTGCCCAGCCAGCTAACCATCAAGTGTGACCCAAAAGGCAACTGAACTTTCTTGCGTGTGTGTTTTTTTCTTTTGAAACCGTTTCTGCTTCTCATCCCGGAAGCTTCTTCAGTTCATCATTCCGTTCTTCATGAACTGACGAAGCTCCTTGGATGAGAAGCGAAACGTTTTCAAGGAAAAGAAAAGGAAAAGAAAGTCCAGTGATCTTTTGGGGAAAAAACCCTTTTGGGACAACCAGGATGTGGATGATGGACAGTCTCCAGAGACATTTGGCTATGGGGCGTTGTGTGAATGCAGCCAGTTCAGCTGCTGCGTGTGTCAAAGCAGACAACTTGGCCTTTGCCACTGTGCAACTGAAGCTCCGCCTCTCCGAAGGGAGTTTGCATGCACAGCGCATGGGGGAAGGGGCGGGGCTTTGAGGCGCAGCCACAGCCACCCCTGCCCAGCGTCCCCAGGATGAGAGAGGGTCACTAAGGTGGCTTCTGCCAAGCCAGGATCCCCTTCGATGCTGGCTTCCCTGGCTTGGAAGAGGAAAAATCCGTGCCTGGGTCTCTCAACCGCCCCTCTGCAGAGGCCTTGGGGGAGGGGGAGGGGGAGGGGCTGCAAGGGGGAAGGAAGCCGCCCTGGGCCCATGGCAGGAAGGGGAGGACATTTAACCACCTCTAGGACCCCCTTCCTTTCCTGTGTGTGTATGTGTGTGTGTGTGTGTGTAACTGTCACCATTCTATCCATCACTGCATTTGCCTTATGGGGACCCAACTGAATGCCCTCCAGATCCCGGAGCCCGCCCCTCCCTATTCGGGGCCCCCAGCCAGTGGTGCAGCCCCAGCCCCTCTGCAGGACCCCTTTCCTCCCCCAGTGAGAGGCCAGGGCCTGTCCAGACCCAAGGCCCAAGTGCCCCCCCCCCGAGCAATCTCCCTAGTACCAGGTCCTTCAGACACCCCCATAAGAAGCTGGGAAGTGGGTGGAGGCCCCCACCAACCTATGGGGAGGCAAGTTTGCCCCACCCCTGCTCTCCCTGGGGCGGGGGGGGGAGAAGGACAGGGAGGCGCCTTTGGCAGCTTCTGGCTTCTTTGGGGTGGCTTTAAATATTTCAGTCCTTTTATTTCATCTTTCCAATTGGTACCACCTTCCCAGGGCCCTGGGGGGGGGGAATAGAAGGACGGTTAATTAAAAGCCAGATAAATTAACGAGTAGACCAAGACCAACAACGGGCAAAGAAGAGGGGCAGGAGGCCACGCCCCCCATTCACCCCAAGTTCAGGGCTCCCCTCCCCCCCAGAGGCCAAGCACGGACTGGTCTTATCCCACCCCAACCCCCCCCCAGCCGAGGTAGCCCTGCTGCCGGCAAGGCTCTGGCGGCTGCCTGCCCGCCCCCTCCCCTCCCCGGGCTGCGATCATTAAGCAGGTAAGTGCCGTAATTGACTCCGAATGTTGCCAAGAAGAGCTCATTTCGGCTAAATGGGGGAGGGGGCGGGCCCCGCGCGTCCATTTGCATAATAATAGTCTAGGAGGCGCAGCAACACCGCGGCTCTTGTCTGCTGCTAAATCAAAGAACTTCATTAGCATTTAATTTTCACTCTCGCGCTTTGCACGGGAAGCCAAGAAGCCGCGGCGAGCCCCCCACCCACCCCCCCGGCAGCAGCCCAAGCGAGACAACGGGGGCGCCGGGCGAGGGACCCACCAGCCACCCACCCAGCCACCCAGCCACCGGCGGCGGCGGTCCGAGTCCAGCCTCGTCGGGCTCCGGCGGACCGGTCCGCGGCCGCCTCTGGGGTCGTCGAGACCATCCAGCCGCTGCAGTCGGGGCAGGGGGCTGCCCACCGCCCCCTCCGCAGAGAGCGGTGGAGCCCTTGGAAGCAGCCGCGGAGCTCCGGAGGCCCCGGTGCCGGGGGGGGCGAGATGCTTGGCCCCGAAGTAGGGCGGCTGGGCCCTCCAGTGAGCTCCCCGTTAACCCCCTTCTCTCCCCCGCCCCCCCGGATCACTTGATGTTCGCCCCTCGGTTGCCTTGCCTGAATAGCTGATTAATGTTATTGTCGGCTCGTGCAACTGAAGTTGATCGGCATTAACACCCGGGGCTCCGGGGCTTTGTGAAGAGGTGCAGCTGGGACCAATTCTGCAGCCCCGCCCGCCCGCCCGCCCGCCCGCCCGCTGGCTCTCCCCCACCCACCCACCCACCCCCCCTCCTTCCCCTCCCCAGGCTCCGCAGTTCTCCCTCCCTCCCGCGGCGGCTCTCGTCCCGTCTCCCTGGAGCGCGGCAGACCCCAGGACACTGGCGGGCTGTCGCTGATCGCCCGGCCGGGCTGACACTCCCCCCCCCACATCAGGTTGTGATCCCCCCCCCACACACACTTGTCTGCAATGAGACACTGAAATGGCCGAAAGGACGGGGGGGGGAGAGGAGAGACCCAGAGGAGGCTTCAAACAGAAAGAGCTGTTTGGGCTGACCTGTTCAGGAGGGTCAGGTGGGCGGGGAGTGCTGGGGTGGGAGACCACCTGGTCATCACCTCCCAGGCCATTGGAAAAGCGCCTCCCCCTCCCCCACCCAGGAGAGCAGCCAGGAGGCCCCCCAAAGCAGATGCAGGGAGCCTTACTGACTCCCCCCCCCCGTCTGACTTTTTCACCATTAAAGTCTTGGGACTTGTGAATGGCAGCTAATGGGGGGGCGGCAGGAGCTGTGGGTTGGCTCAGGCAAAGTGTCAAGAGGGGCAAAACACACCCACACACACACCACACAACACACACCACACACACACCCCCAGGCAGAGGCTTCCCTCTCTCCAGGCCCCTCCAGCTTTTCTCTCCTGGGGAAAGGGGGGGAGCCTGGCCAGTGAGGGCAATTTGTGTGTGCTGGCATCAGGTAAAAGGCATACTTCTGCGCCACTTGGACAACGGCCTTGCAGTGCGGGTTATGGGCATGGGAAGCATGGGACGCGGCCATCACAAGTCCATTAAAGGACAGCTTGAAGCCCCCCCCGCTGAGCACTCCTCCCCATCCAGGGGGACCCCCCCTTCCTGGCCTGAAGGAGGCCCTACAGCATCCCCTCCCCCCTAATCAATCCAGGCATACCAAGGAGAGCAGGATTGATACAGCAGGAGGGTGGGGTCTTCTTTATTTTATTGGGAGGGGGAAAACTGGAAAGCACCAAGGACCCCACACTCTCTCTCCTCTTCCACTTCCTCCTCTTCACAAGCTCTACTCCCTTCTAGCAATGATGATGTTACATAGTTGGGCAATGAAATGTCTGCAACAAAAACCACCCAGCTCAGAGAGCAGCCAGGACCCCCCACTCCAGCCGGGGGCTTCCTCTGCTTTTCTTGTTCTCTCAGGCTGGTTCGAGACCCCCTTTGGATGGAACTGCCTGCCTGTTTTACTCTGAGAGGCCCAAAGTCTCCCAGTTCCAGTTGGGCTCTTCTTTTACATAAATAAATAAATGTTGTCAAGCAGCCCACCCAGGGCTGCTGTGGAGATGTTTATTGCCCCTTCCCACACTGTTTTCCTGCCCCTTGGTGTGGAAGGGGGGGAGGGCATTACCGGCCACGGAATCTGATAGCAGCCTGTCCTGGAGGAAGGGAGGGATGATCCGGGCCTGGGAATTTATAAAAGGAGGGGTCCCTGGTGCTCTCTGAGCTTGGTTGGTTTTTTTGCAGACGTTTCATGACCCAACCAGGTAACGGCATCAGTTTATAAAATAGCAGGGGGTACAGCACCCAAAGGATGCCACATGGAACCCCTTTGTTGCGCAAGCTGCTCTGGGCGCCAGTTTGCTTCTGGGTCCAATTCAGGGCGTTGGTTATGACCCCAGCCCCACGTGGGGCTGGGCTATCTATGGGGCCAGGCTATTTATGGAAACGTCTTTATCCCATTACATCAGCCCACCCCGTCTGGTCAGGCAGGGAAGGCGTGTTGCAGACCCTGTCAGCCAACGACAGACTGTGGGGGTGTAGGTTGAAGCCTCCCCTGCCATTGCCCCACCCTGTGGAACATTCTCCTCCCCCCCCCAGAGATGAAGCAGCCCCCCTCCCTCTCCCGGCCTTCCAAAAAGGCATCAAGACACGGCTGTCTTCCTTGGCGTGCCCAGAGAAACACGCAGCCACGGGGCTGCTTGGCACCCTGAAGCCCCTCCCCCTGGCTTTGAATTAATTTTTAACATTGCTTGCCTGTTTTTAAAATCTACACACTTTCGCGGTTTTTAATATTCTACACCGTCAGAGTCTCTTTCTAAGGGAGATGGGCGATTGTAAAATTGAAGTCTTTTTCTCCGCGGTTCAGAGACTTCATCATTTTCTTCTCTGCCGAGAACACCACTCACAGAAGAGGCCTTTGCTTCCCGAAGTTGCAGAATAACAAGAGTTGGAGGGGACCCTGGAGGTCATCTAGTCCAACCCCCCACCCAAGCAGGAGAACCTATACCGTTTCAGACAAATGTTTGTCCAGTCTTTTCTTGAAAAGCCAAAAGTCAAAGAAGCTCCTGGGATGAGAAGCGAAACGCCTTCAAAGATAAACAGGAAAGTCCAGTTGCCCCCTGAAAAAGCACCTTTGGGGGACCCCACTTGGAATATCGCATCCTGTTTTGGTCGCCACCATATAAAAAACATGTTGAGACTTTCAACAACTTTTTTTATCAACTTCCAGCCTCAGGGGCTCAAGCGGAAGACCCTCTACCATCTTTCTGTCCAACCTCTTCTTCAAAACGTCCAGTGTTAGAACACCCACAACTTCTGGAGGCAAGGAGTTCCACTGATTGATTGTTCTCACTGTTGGGAAATTCCTCCTTAGTTCCAGGTTGCTTCTCTCCTTGATTAGTTTCCACCCGTTGCTTCTCCTCCTGCCTTCAGACGCTTTGGAGAATGGCTTGACTCCCTCTTCTTTGGGGCAGCCCCTGAGATACTGGAAGGCTGCTATCCTGTCCCCGCTTGTCCTTCTCCACTTCACACCCGCTGCCATCCTTCCCTGCTCCTTGCCAGCGCAGGGGCCTCCAGCCTTGGTCACTTGAAGACCTGTGGACTTCAACTCCCAGAATTCCCCAGCAAGCAGAGCTTAAAGCAGCCAAGGCTGGAGACCCCTGGCCCAAAGGAGGGAGAGACAGACACTTTCGGCCAAGGGACCCACGCCTGTGACCAGACGTATCCTTGTCTCGCCCAGCCTTCACACCCAGGGATGTGCATGGAAGGTGCCATGCATTTGTGTGTGTGTGTGTGTTTGTGTTGTGTGTGCAGACTCCTTTCTCTGGCTCCCCCACAGCCCAGCTGGCTCCCCTGCCCGTGGGTGCCATAACCCACCGTCCCTGGTACAGAGGCCTTTGTGCAGGCCAGGCGAGGTGGCGGAGGCAACATTAATCTTATTTGTCATAACCACTCCCGGGAGGGGTGGAGGGGGGGCAGAGGGGGAGGCTGAGCCACCTGATTGGCCAGGAGGGACCCGTCCCCTTTATCTCGGCTGTGCAGGGTGGGAAAGTTACTCCAGGAGCGCCTCCATTATGCAAATTGGAGTTCTGATCCTTGTCGCTGGTCCCCACGGGCCCCTTTTCTTCCAGGCACAGGAACAAAGCTGCGGCCTGTCCCCGCCCCTCCCCCGTGCGTGCACACACACTTGGGGGGGATGCACAGTTCATTGCCAGGCATGCTGAGATCAAGAGGCAAGCCACGGGGGCTGCCCCACTTTCTCGGCCTCTCTTGCAAACCAGTTGCTTCCTGTGGGGCATTCACCACTCACCACCACCTCTGGAGGCAGGTTGTTCCACTGGTTAATTGTTGTAACTGTCAGGAAGTTTCTCCTTAGTTCTAGGTTCCTTCTCTCCTTGATTAATTTCCATCCTTTGCTTCTTGTCCTGCCTTCTGGTGCCTTGGAAAATAGCTTGACTCTCTCTTCTTTGGGGCAGCCCCTGAGATACTGGAATGCTGCTATCCTGTCCCCCCTCGTCCTTCTCTTCATTAAACTAGACATCCCCAATTCCAGCAGCCGTTCTTTGTATGTTTGAGCCTCCAGTCCCCTGATCATCTTCGTTGCTCTTCTCTGCACTCTTTCTAGAGTCTCAGCATCTTTTTTACATCGTGGTGACCAAAACTGGATGCAGGATTCCAAGTGTGGCCTTACCCAGGCCTTGTAAAGTTGTAAAGCAGAGGGATGCTGCTTTACAACTGGAGGTTTTTAAGAAGAGACTGGACAGCCATTTGTCCGAAATGGTATAGGGTTTCCTGCGTGAGCAGGGGGTTGGACTAGATGACCTCCAAGGTCCCTTCCATCTTTACTATTATTATTATTATCATTAATACTATTATTATTATTATTATTATAACTGTAAGCTAGGGGTCTCTGAGCAGGCTGAGAGAGGCTACAGTGGCTGCTACCTTCAATCACCCCTCCAGTGTCAGAAGAACTGAGACCCACACAAACACAAGAACAGAGTTGGAAGGGGCCTGAGAGGTCTTCTAGTCCAGCCCCCTGCTCAAGCCGGTGACCCTATGCTATTTCAGACAAGTGGCTGTCCAGTCTCTTCTTAAAAACCTCCAGTAATGGAGTGCCCATGACTTCTGAAGGCAAGCTGTTCCTCTAATTAATTAATTGTCCTCACTGTCAGGAAATTTCTCCTTAATTCCAGGTTACTTCTCTCCTTGGTTAGTTTCCATCCGTTGCTTCTCGTCCTGCCTTCCGGGGCTTTGGAAAATAAGTGGACCTTCCTCTTGAGATATTGGAAGATGCCAGTCCTTCTCTTCCTTAAAACTAGACCTTCCCAATTCCTTGAGCAGTTCTTTGTGTGTTTGAGCCTCCAGCCCTCTAATCGTCTCTGTTGCTCCTTTCTGCACTCTCTAGAGCAGGGCTTCTCAACCTTGGCAACGTTAAGACTTGTGGACTTCAATTCCCAGAATTGAAGTCCACAAGTCTTAACGTTGCCAAGGTTGAGAAGCCCTGTTCTAGAGTCTCAACCTCGTTTTTGTATCGGGGTGACCAAAACTGGACGCCGTGTTCCAAGGGTGGTCTTCCTAAGGCCTTATAGAGTAGCATCAACACTTCGTGTGGTCATAAGAACATAAGAAGAGCCATGTTGAATCAGGCCAAAGCCCATCGAGTCCAGCATTCTGTGTCACACAGTGGCCCACCAAATGTACATGGGGATCTTGAGCAGAAAGAGAAGGCAAAACCCTCCCTTTCCCTTGACCCCCAAACTTGATTGGTCTTGATTCTCTCCCTCTGTTAATACAACCTAGGACTCCATTGGCTTTTTTGGTAGCTGCAGCACATGGCTGGCTCATAGGAGAAATGGCCCCCAGTCGTTTATCAGGCCAAGCCATTGCAGTCTTTCTGGGGAAATAATTACTTCGCCATCCCCCTTTCGATTCTCGAAGTGAAGCAGATACACCTTCCCCACCGCTCTCCTTCCAAGAACAGGTGTCCTAGGCCAGGGGTAGGCCACTGTGTCTCTTTTATGACTCATGGAATTCCTGAGCCAGCATGAGGGAAACTTTGGCCCCCTCATGACTCGTGGACTTCAACTCCCAGAATTCCTGAGCCAGCATGGGGGAATTATGACTCCCTTCATGACTCGTGGACTTCAACTCCCAGAATTCCTGAGTCAGCATGGGGGAACGATGACCCCCTTCATGACTCGTGGACTTACACTCCCAGAATTCCTGAGCCAGCATGGGGGAACTATGGTCCCTTCATGATTCGTGGACTTCAACTCCCAGAATTCCTGAGCCAGCCTGGCTCAGCTTGGAAACCTCTCCCTTTCCCCTCAGCGTGGCTGGCTCAGGAATTCTGGGAGTCCAGGAGTCATAAAAGAGCCCAGGTGGCCTACCCCTGGCCTAGGGTTTCTTGCATTATGCAGACCCTCGGCTAAAGGCCCCCGGCTCTTCCCCATGGCTTAGTTGGTGCTCTCCGCCCTTCCAAAGATGGGTAGGAAATTAATCAGTGTAAAATGTGCTCCCTCTGGAGAGGCACCAACCTCTGCAGTCCTGACTCCCCCCTCCCCAAGGAAATGGGTGATCAGGTGTGGCTCAGAATAAGAGGGGCGATACTAGAGAAGGTTTCCCTTGGTGTCACCATCTTTATCACTGACACCATCGCAGGGATCCGGAAAACGGCAGGCAGAAGATCTGAAGGAGCAGGAGGAGTTGGAGAGAAGGACTTCAATAGCAGCACAGCTAAAGATTGTGACTTCAGCCTGACTCACTCCTGGAGTGGGGGCCCTGGGGGGGGCACAGGAAAAGCGGCTGCTGGGGCATCCACCAGCCACGGAGAGAGACGGGTGGGGAAGCAACTCACCCACTTGTGAGCAAACCAAGAAAGTCCAGTTGTCTTTTGGGGAAAAAAGCACCTTTGGAACATGCTGCCCTGCTACCTCTCTCATTGCGAGGAGAATGCAATTGGGGCAGACACACACACACACACACACACACACACACACACACACACACACTGATCTCCTGCTGCTCACTTTCTCCAGGTTGCAGCTAGTTCCCAGTTGCTCCTTCTGCAAAAGGCCGTTCCCAACCAGCCCACCAACTGGCATGTGTGCCAAACTCTGCTCCCTGGACTCCATGGCATCCAAACAGGGGTGCCTTCTTGGGCATCCAAATGGGGAGAAGCCATGCACCAGCTTTAAGGGCTAAACACACACACACACACACCATCGCCCCCCATACCCAAGGACAGGCCTCCTCCAAGCTTCTCTGGGGCAGGTGGACTCATTTGGGATGTCGAGATAACGACGGGAGCAGCTCAGCAAATGGCGCCCTTGGCAGCTCGCATCAGTCACAAGGCGCCCAATTATCAAAGCCCCCCCTTTGCCCCCCCCAATGCTCTCTATTCCCTAAGCTTATCTGTGTGTTTTTTTTTTCCTACCGAGAACGGGGATCCCTGCAAACAAAGCCACAGGCATTTGCCAGCCTTCGCACCGAAACGGAAGGAAGACACTTTGGTTCCCACAATGGACGGACCAGCTGCCCAAGCTGAGGTTTCACATTATTCCTTCACTGCGCCAAACAGAACCAGAAGTCGATGCTTTTCTTCTTCTTCTTCTTCTTTCTTCTTCTTCTTCTTCTTCTTCTTCTTCTTCTTCTTCTTCTTCTTCTTCTTCTTCTTCTTCTTCTTCTTCTTCTTCTTCTTCTTCTTCTTCTTCTTCTTCTTCTTCTTCTTCTTCTTCTTCTTCTTCTTTTCCCCTCCCCTTTACCCCACACTGTTTCCTAGTCTACCCCTTTTCTCCCGTTTTCCCATTCTTTTCATTTTTATTTGTATTCCTGTACTTTAGATTTTGATAATCTAGTTGTCAATGCAAAAACATCCGATGTTAACATAGCTGCATCTGTTGGAACCATGACACTAATAAACTAGGTTTTAACTCCGAGGCATTTGCCAGCCCTCGTCCTCCTTCCCTCTCTCAGAAGGGAACACTCCTAAACTCTGGAGGAAAGCAGAGAAGAGTTAAGGTCCAGCTGACAATCTTCTGGAGGGGTGGGGGAGATGCTGGGCCCGCCTCCGCCCACAGGCCGATTCCTAAATTAAGTTGGGCGTAACAGGAATGGGGGTGGGGGCAGGTTCAGCCCAAGGGAGGGGAGAGATGGTGACAGGGAGGGGCTGCCGCAGGAGGGGCAACTCCTTCCCCATTAGCATTTTGATGACAGCCTCCAGATCCGTCACCCTGTTCCGGAAGGCTGGGCAGGAAGAAGACGACCCCATCTGGCCTCGGCTGGGATCATTACGCGGGGCCTGGAAGTGGCCGGTGGGGGGCTCCCCCAGCCGGCCCTTCGGTGTCCCTCCAGAAGCCCCAGGCCCCTCCGGCATCTCTCCGGGAGCTGAAACCATTTCCCAGGGTGGGTGGTGGACGCAGATGAAACAAAGGCTGGAACATTCTCAGGAACATCGGAGCTCCGTCTGGTGCACCAAAGAATCGAGACCGCATTGGGCGCTCCTGCACGGACCCCCGCAGAGCCCCAGCCTGGTTACAGAGGGCAGAGGGAGGGAAGCAAGATACCATGTGAAGTGTTAGTGCCACTTTATAACCACTTGGTAAGGCCACACTTGGAATATGGCGTCAAGTCTTGGTCACCACAATGCAAAAAAGATGTTGAGACTCTGGAAAGAGGGCAGAGGAGAGCAACAAAGATGATCAGGGGACGGGAGGCTCAAACATAGAAGAAAGGTTAGAGTAGCCCAACCCTTATCTTAGTACTGTGAATTCTGTGAACTGTGTTTAAACCTCGTACGTTTGAACTCGGCTATCATGTCTTATTTAGAACAGAATAGAGAATAGAGAATAGAGGATAGGATAGGATAGGATAGGATAGGATAGGATAGGATAGGATAGGATAGGATATGGAATAAGAATAGAATAGAATAGAATAGAATAGAATAGAATAGAATAGAATAGAATAGAATAGAATAGAATAGAATAGAATAGAATATAGAATATAGAATAGAATAGAATATAGAATAGAATAGAATAGAATATAGAATATAGAATATAGAATAGATTATAGAATATAGAATAGAATAGAATAAAATATAGAATAGAATATAGAATAGAATAGAATAGAATTAAGAAGAAGAATAGAATAGAATAGAATAGAATATAGAATAGAATAGAATAGAATAGAATAGAATATAGAATAGAATAGAATATAGAATAGAATATAAAATATAGAATAGAATATAGAATAGAATAGAATATAGAATATAGAATAGAATATAGAATATAGAATATAATAGAATATTGAATATTGAATAGAATATAGAATAGAATAGAATTAAGAATAAGAAGAATAGAATAGAATTAAAAATAAAAAGAATAGAATAGAATAGAATATAGAATATAGAATATAGAATATAGAATATAGAATATAGAATATAGAATATAGAATATAGAATATAGAATATAGAATATAGAATATAGAATATAGAATAGAATAGAATATAGAATAGAATAGAATATAGAATAGAATAGAATAGAATAGAATAGTAGAATAGAATAGAATAGAATAGAATATAGAATAATATAGAATATAGAATAGAATATAGAATAGAATATAGAATAGAATAGAATAGAATAGAATATGGAATGGAATAAGAAATGGAATAAGAATAGAATAGAATAGAATAGAATATAGAATAGAATAGAATATAGAATAGAATAGAATATAGAATATAGAATAGAATAGAATAGAATAGAATAGTAGAATATAGAATATAGAATATAGAATATAGAATATAGAATATAGAATATAGAATATAGAATAGAATAGAATATAGAATAGAATAGAATAGAATAGAATATAGAATAGAATAGAATATAGAATAGAATAGAATATAGAATAGAATAGAATAGAATATAGAATAGAATAGAATAGAATAGAATAGAATAGAATAGAATAGAATAGAATAGAATAGAATAGAATAGAATAGAATAATAGTATAGAATAGCTGGAAGGAACCTTGGAGGTCTTCTAGTCCAGCCCCCTGCTCAAGCAGAAGAACCTATACTGTCTCAGACAGTGGTCTCTTCTTAAAAATCTCCAGTGAAGGAGCACCCACGATTTCTGGTGGCAAGCTGTTCCACTGGTTGATTGTCCTCACTGTCAGGACGTTTCTTCTCAATTCCAGGTTGCTTCTCTCTTTGGTCAGTTTCCAACCATTGTTTCTCGTCCTCCCCTCTGGTGCTTTGAAGAATAATGTGACACACACCCCTGTCTGCCTTGTGGCAGCCCCTCAGATACTGGAACACTGCTATCATGTCTCCCCTATTTCTTCTTTTCTTTAGACTAGCCAAACCCAAGTCCCGCAGCCGTTCTTCATATGTTTTAGCCTCCAGGCCTTGGATCAGAGCCCAAGGAGTCTGGGATGGGACTCAAACTTCATGCTCAAAGGGGGGGTCACTTCAAACTGAGTGTCTCCAAAGAAGTACGGAGAGGCAGCCTCCCCCCCCCAATCCTGGGCAGGGGCTACAGCCTGACCTAGGCAGGTCCAGTGGGGGACTTTCCCACCCCAGGAATTTCACATCTGCACCACAAGCTCACTCTGGGTAGTGAGACGGGCAACATCGTTCTAAATAAAGCAACCACAGGATTGATCGGGGGGATTCCTGCAAATGCAAATAGTCCTTGACTTACAGCCACAATTGAGCCCCAAAATTTCTGTTGCTAAGCGAAACATTCATTCAAGGACTTTTGCCCCATTATGCGAGCTGTCTCGCCACAGTTGTTAAGTGAATCACTGCAGTTGTTAAGTTAGTAGCAAATAGCCCTCCGACTTATATCCCGCTTCACAGGGCTTCACAGCCGCCTCTAAGCCCTTTGCAGAGGCGGCATCTGTTGCCCCCAACAATCTGGGTCCTCCTTTTACCGACTTCGGAAGGACGGAAAGCTGAGTCAACCTTGAACCAGTCAGGATCAAACTGCCGGCTGTGGGCAGAATTAGCCCGCAGTACTGCCACTGTGCCACCAGGGGTCTAGTAACAGGGTTGTTAAGGGAATCTAGCTTCCCCCACTGACTTGGCGTCTCAGAAGGTCACAAAAGGGGATGTTGCGACCGTCATAAATATGAACAGTGATCACGTGACCGTGGAGGAGGGTGAAAAGGTAGTGTGAAAAATAGTCATAATTCATTTTTTTCACTGCCTTTGTGAGTTCGAACAGTCACTGAAGAAGGTGTTGTTGAGTTGAAGACTAGCAGGTTCTGAGCGTCCATGGAGCATGGCCTGCCCAGGCTGAGTAGGGCCCAACAGCCACCGCCACACCTGCTCCTTCCTCTCCCCCACCAAGGCCACTGCCCGCTCCCCTGGTCAGGCTGCCCCCTAAACACACCCTCAGCATCAATTGGAATAGAGCTGGAAGGGACCCTGGAGGTCTTCTAGTCCAGCTCCCTGCTCAAGCAGGAGACCCTAGGCCAGGGGTAGGCCACCTGGGCTCTTTGATGACTCGCGGACTTCAACTCCCAGAATTCCTGAGCCAGCCATGCTGAGGGGAAAGGGAGAGGTTTCCATGCTGAGCCATGCTGGCTGAGGAATTCTGGGAGTTGAAGTACACCAGTCATGAAGGGGGCCATAGTTCCCCCATGCTGGCTGAGGAATTCTGGGAGTTGAAGTCCACCAGTCATGAGGGGGCCATAGTTCTCCCATGCTGGCTCAGGAATTCTGGGAGTTGAAGTCCACGAGTCATAAAAGAGCCCAGGTGGTCTACCCCCGTCCTAGACCATTTCAGACAAGTGGCTGTCCAGTGTCTAACCTCCAGTGTTGGAGCACCCACAACTTCTGGTGGCAAGCTGTTCCACCTGTTGATTGTTCTCACTGTTCGGAAATTTCTCCTTAATTCCAAGTTCCTTCTCTCCTTGATGAGTTTCCCTCCTTGTCCTGCCCTCAGGTGCTTTGGAGAACAGGTGTACCCCCCTCTTTTTGTGGCAGACCCTCAGATATTGGAAGACTGCTATCCTGGGCAGACCTGCAGCGAGGGCCTCCAAGGGCCGCACCCTCTGCGCCCTCTGCGTGGCCAAGGCCAGGGATCCGGGCTGTCTCACTCGCCTCCTCTGCCTCGGGACCCTTCCCTGTTGCCGGCCGTGGAACTGGCAGTGGGCAGCCCTGAATGCAGCACTAATTGGAGGATAATCAACTGGAAGGCGCATGTGGCAGGCTGGTTAATGCTCTCCCAGCCCGTTCCCCTGCCAATTCCTTTCCCCCCCCCACTGAAGAGCGATGGATATCCAGCCCCACAAAGTGCCCCTTTGGCAGCCAGGCAGGGCCGGATGGAGGCAGGGAGGAGGCAGCCTAGCCCAGCTGGGGGGGGGGCTGTGATTTATCGCCCTGCGCTGAGCTGGCGTGGAGCAGATGTGTGTGCCGATTCCCTATCAGGCCTCAGCGCCGGCCGGCTCTTTCCCCACATGCGGCTCCCAAGCGTTAATTAGCCCAGAGCCCTGATGGACCCATCACCCCTTTTCCCCGGGGCGCCCTCGTCCACCATCAGCTGGGTCCCCAGACTTCCTCTCCCCTCCTGTAATTGCCTGTGTGGCAGAGACAGGTGGAGCCCCCCCTCCCCAGCAGCAACCCCCTCCCCAACAAGGAGACTCCGCCTGGCTCAAATTCAAACAGCTACGAAGGGCGCCCCAAGTGTGGGTCAGGAGTGAGTGAGGCCAGAAAAGGGAATTCCTCTGGATTTCGTTGACTGGGGGGGGCTGGGGTCTTTGGCAGCACAACCTGCAGACTTTGGGGAGGGGGGAGATGTGACCTCGGAGGATAGGGTCTCATTCTGAGGGGCCAAGAAGCGTCTCCTGGTTCCCCGGTTAGAAAGGCGAGCTTGCCAAATTCAGGCTCCACAGCCTTCCCCAGCTGAAGAGGATGGAGACACCCATCGCCCTTGGATACGCCCTGGTGGCTGGGGATAATGGAATGTGGATCTCACATCAGAAGGACCACAGAAGAACAACCAAGATGATCAGGGGACTGGAGTCTAAAACATACAAGGAACGGTTGCTGGAATTGGGTAGGTCTAGTTTAATGAAGAGACGGCCGAGGGGGGACATGATAGCAGTGTTCCAATATCTCAGGGGCTGCCCCAAAGAAGAGGCAGTCAAGCTATTCTCCAAAGTGCCTGAAGGCAGGACAAGAAGCAACGGATGGAAACTAACCAAAGAGAGAAACAACCTGGAACTTCCTGACAGTTAGAACAATGAACCAGTGGAACTCCTTGCCTCCAGAAGCGGTGAATGCTCCAACACTGGAAGTTTTGAAGAAGAGACTGGACAGCCATTTGTCCAAAATGGTATAGGGTTTCCTGCCTGAGCAGGGGGTTGGACTAGATGACCTCCAAGGTCCCTTCCAACTTTATTATTATTATTATTATTATTATTATTATTATTATTATTATTATTATTATTATTATTATTACAATCAACCAGTGGAGCAGAAGTTGCCTCCAGAAGTTGTGGGGGTTCCAACACTGGAGGCTTTTCATAAGAGACTGGACAGCCACCTGTCTGAAGTGGTCTAGGGTCTCCTGCCAAGTCCTGTGTTATTCTGTTGGATTTGGCCAAGATGAGACCTGAAGAGGCGAAATGAGAGAAGAAAGCAAGCAGGGATCTGGAGAGATTCCCTTCGATCCGATGGCAGCTTGACAAAGGACAGGTAGGAGAGCAAAGACCCAGCTCTGTTGCACAAGCCAAGTCCTTCGCCAGTCCGCCCAGCCGGAAAGATTGGAGAACGCTGCTTTAGAGTATAGAACATAGAACATCATCAGAGATGGAAGGGACCCTGGAGAACTTCTAATCCAACCCGCTGCTCAAGCAGGAGTTGAAGTCCACAGGTCCGTGCTGGCTTGGGAATTCTGAGAGTTGAAATCCACAAGTCCATGCTGGCTTGGGAATTCTGGGAGTTGAAGTCCACAGGTCATAAAGGGCCCATAGGTGTCCACCCCAGGTTGATCCTGAAGAAGAGAAAAGGTTGGGAAGAGGTGAAGATTCCCCACGATCTCTGAAGAATGTTCACCTGGAAGACCAGGCAGGGTGGTTTGACATTCTTCCAGAGGACTGAAATAGAAGCTGCAGCTTTAAATGACAGAGGGAGAGATTTCAGTTCAATAGAAAGGGCAGAAGGAACAGCTAAAAATGGAAGCAGCCTGCCAAGGAGTGGGGGGTCTGTCCGTCTCTGGAGGAGGCTAAACTGAGGCTGGGGGGCTGCCTGCTGGGGATACTGTGCAAATGGGGCACTGGCAGGGGGTGGACCAGAAGACCCCCCCAACATCCTTTTCAACCCAGCCATTCTACAATTGTAGCCTATATTGAACTAGGAAAAAGGGTGGGGGTGTGTGTGCATCAAATCAATCCCTCCCCCAAGCAAACCTTAACATTTGCTGAGTGCCACCGGCTTTTCACCTGCAGCCACGGAGGCTGAATTCAACCGATGTGCCTTATGCAAACAAGGCCCCTAAAAAAACCTGCACAGACAGTCCTCGACCTACAATTGTTCCTTAGTGACCCTTCAAAGCTACCCAAAAAAAGGTGACATGACCATTTCCCACACTTACGACTGTAAAAAATAACTGCCTGGGGAATTCTGGGATTTGAAGTCCACAGGCCTTAAAGGTGCCAAGGCCGGTCACCCCTGACTTATATGTGGGAAAAGAACGAAGGTGCAGTCTGACTGCTGGGTCAGGCGCTGTGATCCTGCCCTCTGCGTCACAGCAGCTCATTAAATGCCCCTCAAAACCCCACCCGGAGGGCTCAGAGGCATTACTGGGGTAGGGGAGGGGCAGCCTCTGGACCATCCAAGTCACATCCAAGGAAGCCTTCGAAGTAAGCAGTCATAGAATCTCTGAGATTCTCTGGTATTTAACAATAATATTCTGTATGCTTCATACTGTTCATGACTAGCACTGATGATGTTACCTAGTTGGGTCATGAAACGTCTGCAAGAAAATAACCAAAATCAGAGAGCAACAATTGGAGGGAAGGAGGGAGGGAGGGAGGGAGGGAAGGAAGGAAGGAAGGAAGGAAGGAAGGAAGGAAGGAAGGAAGGAAGGAAGGAAGGAAGGAAGGAAGGAAGGAAGGAAGGTCACTGATGTTACCTAGTTGGGTCATCAACACTGATGCTGTTACCTAGTTGGGTCACCAAGGGGAGGGAGGAAGGGAGGGAAGGAAGGAAGAAAGGAGACAATACTGATGATGCTACCTAGTTGGGTCATGAAACATCTGCAAGAAAACAACCAGAGAGCAACAATGGGAGGAAGGGAAGGAGGGAGGGAAGGAAGGAAGGAAGGAAGGAAGGAAGGAAGGAAGGAAGGAAGGAAGGAAGGAAGGAAGGAAGGAAGGAAGGAAGGAAGGAGACATCACTGATGATGCTACCTAGTTGGGTCATGAAACGTCTGCAAGAAAACCACCAAGTTCAAAGACCACCAAAGACCCCTATATTTCTACCCTGAGCTGCAAAGATCCCCCCTTATAGCTCCTCTTCATCCACTGCTAGAGAGCTGCGTCTCCCCGCCCGAGGGTCAGTGGCCGCCCCGCCCTCTCCCAGTCCGGCCAGTGTGGGGAGCGGCGCCTCCCGGGGCTGGGGCTGGGAACGACCCCAGCAGGCGGGGCGGGCGAAAGGCGTACCGGCCACCGGGCTCCGCAACCGCGGCGACTCCGGGCGGGCTGCTCTGCGCTCCGAGGCGCGGCCGGGTCGCTCCTTGGCCGCGGAGCTGCGCGCCTCGGATTGCGAGCTGCGGCTGCCGCGCCTGGAGTTTCGGGGTGCTTGAGTCGCCCGGCTTGACCCCGCCGCGCCCTCCCGAGCCCTTGCGCGGGACGCGGCCCCCTTGTCTCGCCCCCTGGGCCGCGCCGCCCCCCTCGAAGGAAGACGCGCAAGGGCCCCGGGCGGATTCGCGCAAGACCCGGAGCCGCCCAGGGGAAGGGAGCGTCCCCACGAGACGCTTAGCCCCTGCAAGCAAACCCGGTCAGACCCCTCGGCTTCAGCCCGGGGTGCAAAGGCCCCGATTGCGGTGACGGCTGCATTGATCAGCTCCGCCTCGGAAGCAGCCCCGGCCGGCGCGAAAAGGGGCTGCCGCCGGCCCCGCTAGGCCGGATCCCCGGGGAGAGGCAGTCCCGGGATCTCCGCGGCCCGGTGTGTAAGACGAGCGGCCCCGATTCGGGAGACTTCCCAGCGAGAGAGGCCGGTCCTGGCCAGAGCTGAGCGCCGAGCTGCCTCCGGGCTGGTTGGGGGCTGCTCCGTCCACCCCTCTGAGAGGCGGGGGAGGGGAGGGGGAGGCTGAGTGCCTCTGACCATGTGCCAACTTCCCTTTGCCACAGAGCTTGGAGAGAGGACATCAGCCAAGGGAGGGGGGTTGGGTCCACTTGCTTCAAATTATTCCCCCTGATGGTGCAATCTCTCTGAAGCCCTGGGCCAGGAGGGGGGGGGTCTCCTGGGTCTCTTGCAATCCTCGACTGCAGTCAGGTAAAGGTGCTGACTAGGACTGAGGAGACAAGGTTCTAGTCCCTGTTCAGGCATAGAAGCAGCCCAGTCACACATTTCGAGGCCTGACTTGGAGGTGGAAAAGCAATCCTACAATGAAAATAATCTATCATTGCAGTTACAGCTGAATTCTGTAAAATAATTCTTCTTAGATAATTGAATTATTCAAAGTGGCAACCAGTTTGATGTAGAGTTTAGGGTGCTGGCCTAGAAACCAGGAGACCGTGAGTTCTAGTCCAGCCTTTGCCATGAAAGCCGGCTGGGGGACTTTGGACCAATCACCAGGAGACGGTGAGTTCTAGTCCCGCCTTAGGCAGGAAAGCCAGCTGGGTGACTTTGGGCCAATCACCAGGAGACTGAGTTCTAGTCCCGCCTTAGGCAGGAAAGCCAGCTGGGGGACTTTGGGCCAATCACCAGGAGACTGAGTTCTAGTCCCGCCTTAGGCCTGAAAGCCAACTTGGTGACTTTGGGCCAATCACCAGGAGACGGTGAGTTCTAGTCCCGCCTTAGGCAGGAAAGCCAGCTGGGTGACTTTGGGCCAATCACCAGGAGACGGTGAGTTCTAGTCCCGCCTTAGGCAGGAAAGCCAGCTGGGTGACTTTGGGCCAATCACCAGGAGACGGTGAGTTCTAGTCCCGCCTTAGGCAGGAAAGCCAGCTGGGTGACTTTGGGCCAATCACCAGGAGACGGTGAGTTCTAGTCCCGCCTTAGGCCTGAAAGCCGACTTGGTGACTTTGGGCCAATCACCAGGAGACAGTGAGTTCTAGTCCCGCCTTAGGCAGGAAAGCCAGCTGGGTGACTTTGGGCCAATCACCAGGAGACGGTGAGTTCTAGTCCCGCCTTAGGCAGGAAAGCCAGCTGGGTGACTTTGGGCCAATCACCAGGAGACGGTGAGTTCTAGTCCCGCCTTAGGCAGGAAAGCCAGCTGGGGGACTTTGGGCCAATCACCAGGAGACGGTGAGTTCTAGTCCCGCCTTAGGCAGGAAAGCCAGTCCCTCTTTCAACCCAAGCCACCTGGCAGGGTTGTCGTCATGGGGAAAAGAGGAAGGACTGTGATGTATGCTTGCCACCTAGAATTACTTATAAAGTAAGAAAGGCAGGCTAATAAATCTAAATAAATAAATCATTACTATTTTAATTACTGACGTGCAGATGCTAATAAAATACTTCCTTTGCTTTCGCACTGAGGCGTAGCAAAACCCCCGATTCCTTGGTACTCCCAAATGCTGGTGGAACCAGAGATGAGCCCAGGAAGGGCTGCCCTCCCCCCCCCGAGACTTTGCCCCATCCAACAGCCCACCTGTCTGCCCCCCAAGGCCCCTTCCGCTACATCTGGGAAGCTCATCCCTCGTCACATCTGTCCAAGGGGAGCAAAGCCCCTGGAGCAGGCTTGGGGTGCGGGGAGCCTCCCCGGCTCCCCCACTGCAGCTGCTTCCTCAGTAATGAGGCCTGCCTGACTCCGGGCGGTCCTTCTCGGCCGGAGGGTCCTGGGGGAGGCCTCCTGCTCCTGCGCGTCCAGTTGTGTGGGGAGCCTCAGCCTCTTCAGGGCACACGGAAGGAGCCTGCCCCACTTGGCATGTCGGCGAACGGGACAAGGCACTATGGCCAGCTCGCCATGGGACAATTTAAAAAGTCAATCGACTTATTTAAAATAAATATTTAAATTTTGCCATCCACCGTTCATCCTTTCTTCAATGGTTCTGTTCCACCATTTCTCCGATATTAGTGTGGTTCTTGTCCCGCGGCGACTCGGCTCTGGCGAGTTGTCCTGGGCAGGGGAGGGTCCAAGATGGCAGAGGCTGACCCTTGGGCCACTCCTCCCCTGCACTCTTGGACCAAACTACAGGTAGCCTTTGACTTGTGAGAATTCATTTTTGTGGCCAGGGCCCTGAAAAAAGTTATGACCGTTTTTCACACTTACGCCCATTGCGGCATCCTCCAGGGTCACGTGATCAAAAACCAGACGTTGGGCAACTGACGGTCTCAGCGTCCTGGGGTCAGGTGATCCCCTTTTGCGATCTTCTGACGAACCAGGTCAGTGGAAAAGCCAGATTCACTTAACAACCGGATTACTAACTGAGGAACTGCAGTGATTCACTCAGTAACGGTGGCAAGAAATGTACAATGGGGCAAAGCCTACTTGGCCTCTGTCTTGCTGACGGCAGAATTTTGAGGCTCACTTGTGGTCGTAAGCCGAGGATTCCCTGGAACAGGCTGACCACGGGCAGAGGGACCGGAGGCTAACACACACAAGGAACGCTTGATGAAGTTGGGCATGTCCAGTTTAAGGAAGAGAAGAACAAGGGGGTGACAGGATGGCAGCCTTCCAGTATCTCAGGGGCTGCCCCAAAGAAGACGCAGTCAAGCTATTCTCCAAAGCGCCTGAAGGCAGGACAAGAAGCAACGGATGGAAACTAACCAAGGAGAGAAGCAACCTGGAACTAAGGAGAAACTTCCTGACACTGAGGACAATTGACCAGTGGAACCACCTGCCTCCAGAAGTGGTGGATGCTCCAACACTGGAGGTTTTTAAGAAGAGACTGGACAGCCGTTTGTCCGAAATGGTCTAGGGCAGTGATGGTGAACCTTTTAGAGACTGAGTGCCCAAAAAGTGGCCCCGCCCTCACCCCACCTGCCCGCAGGGCCACTCACCACCTCCAGGGCCCACCACAGATCGCCCAGGCAGCCCAGCAGCACCATTGCGGTCATGCCCTCTGCCTGCGCCCCGCAGCATCAACTGTGCGCGATGGGTTGTGAGGGCAGAGACTTGTCTATGCTGAATGGCTGCCATGTCCTTGGCTGCTCTGCTCCGCATGGGCCACGCTCGGGGGCGACTCTCCTCCAGGGGGGCTGCTGGTGAGGAGGGGGTCACGGGAGGAGGCAAGGCTGGGCAACGGCACATGTGCCCACAGAGAGGGCTCCGAGTGCCGCCACTGGCACGCATGCCATAAGTTCGCCACCACTGGTATAGGGTTTCCTGCTAGAGCAGGGGGTTGGACTAGATGACCTCCAAGATCCCTTCCAACTTTATTATTATTATTATTATTATTATTATTATTATTACTACTACTACTATTACTACTACTACTACTACTACTACTACTACTACTACTACTACTATTGTTATTGTTAAACTGCCACGAGTTGAGCAGAGTCCAGGGTGCCTCTTGTACCTGGACCCCCTTAAAGAGTGTGCAACCCACTCAGGACATCCCACCCACCCCCACCGTCAGCAACCATCAACCTGACATATTTGCAAGGAAGCTTATGATTGTTCAGCCTGTATCTTGAAGAGCTGCAGCACAAAGGGGAGTTTGGGTGCCTGCAGCTTTGTCCATGGGGAGCACAAGGGAGCCCCTGCCTGGCTAGACCCCCAAACTGCACCTCAGGCTGCTTTATTTGAGGGGCTCCATTCTTCTCCCCCCCCCCCCGAGAAAGTGGGGCACTGAACTGAAGGAATGGCTGGCCGAGCCCTGGGATGAGAGGTTCAGGTGAGGCTTTCCTCCCTCGGTTGTGTGTGCGTCAACAGTCAACAGAATTTGCTCGGTTGTGATGGAGAGAAGTGGGCCAAGCGCACCGTCTCTTCCCCAGCTCTCGTGGGCTCCTGTCAGGTGCCCATTGCAGAGTGGAAGGGCAGCCTGTGGCTCTTTGCCCTCCGGGCGTCTCCGGGAAAGCCCGTGGTCTCCATGCAGAGTCCTGGGAGGGGCCTGAGGGCCCTTCAAGCATCCATTTGAACACAGAGGATCCTGCCAGGAAAGCCTCTCTCCTGCTTCCTTTGCGCACGCACACACACACACCCTTGGCCCTGTGATGACATTTGGGCTCCTCTGTGCCCACATGGGAAGAGGCGTCAGATGGATGGGGGGGGGGAAGGCAGCCGTGGCCAGGGAGCAGGTGACGGCAGGCGGGTGGGCGGTGCAGGAATCTCCGGCAGGGCCAACAGATGTTGGGTTGTTCATTAGTTTCCTCCTTGAGTGCAACTGACAGCTCCCATCTTCGTCACCCCACCAGCCCTGGGCGCTCCCGCCCCCACCTGCCTCCGCAGGACCCCGAAGGTGTCCTTGGACTCTCCCGGGCTGGGCGCCCTTCTTCCACATACTCAAAAGGACCTCAAAAGATGCAAACAGACACAGCGAGAGAGGGGCAGGGAAGAGCACCCTCTCTCATTAGGCTGGCACCGTATCGTCATCGTCATTCATCCTTCTAGCCACCGTCCATCCACTGCAGGATGAAGGCCACTTCCACATGTTTCCAACCCATGCGGTGGTCCCGGCCTTTCTTTTGCCAATTGGGCCCGCCATACTTGCTGATGTTGTTGGTACTTGATGTTGTTGTTTTACGTTTTTAAGAAGAGACTGGACAGTCGCTTGTCTGAGATGGTATAGGTTCTCCTGCTTGAGCCAGGGGCTGGACTAGAAGACCTCCGAGGTCCCTTCCAGCTTCTATTCTATTCTATTCTATTCTATTCTATTCTATTCTATTCTATTCTATTCTATTCTATTCTATTCTATTCTATTCTATTCTATTCTATTCTATTCTATTCTTTATTCTATTCTATTCTATTCTAGTATTTACTTTATTCCTGTTCTGTTCTGTTCTATTCTATTCCCTTTTTCTATTCTATTCTATTCTGTTCTGTTCTATTCTATTCTGTTCTAGTCTGTTCCTTTTTTCTATTCTATTCTATTCTATTCCATTATTATCGTCTAGGTCTCTTTTGTGGATGCTTTTGATCCAGTGGGATCCGTTCTCTGACCACCTTGGTCCACCTGCCCTTCTTGCTGTTTGACCAGCCCATTTCCACTGACCATCCTTTCACTCTCCTTGATGGCATTTTATACCTTTGTTTGTTCTCTGATCCACCTCCGGGTCTTTCAATCTTGTCTTGTAATGCCGAGCACGGATCTTTCCATGCCACTCGTAGCTTTTGTGTCGGTTGTGAGGTTGGTTGTCCGTGTTTCACCGGCATTTGTTCGATCAGGTAGCACACCCTGATGGGAAACGTTTCTCTTTAGGCATGGGGGGAGGGGAGGTTGCTCTTTGAAATGATGGTTAGTTGTCCGAATGCCTGCCTGGTGCCCTAGATGGAACCGAAAGCTCTTTGACCCAGCCAGACAAGTTGCAGAAACACCCCTTAAGGCAGGGGTCCTCCACCGTGGCCACTTTAAGACTTCAACTCCCAGAATTCCTCAGCCAGCACCTCAACCTTGGTCCCTTTAAGACTTGTGGACTTCAACTCCCAGAATTCCTCAGCCAGCACCTCAACCTTGGCCCCTTTAAGACTTGTGGACTTCAACTCCCAGAATTCCTCAGCCAGCACCTCAACCTTGGCCCCTTTAAGACTTGTGGACTTCAACTCCCAGAATTCCTCAGCCAGCTTTGCTGGCTGAGGAATTCTGGGAATTGAAGTCCACAAGTCTTAAAGGGGCCAAGGTGGAGGACCCCTTCCCTAAGGGTAGCATGTTGTGCCCAGGTGGTTGCTGGGACTTGAACCTGATTAAATGTTTTGGATAAACCCAGCCATTCTCTCCAACCATTTAACACACAGGCAGTCCTTGACTTACAACCGTTCGTTTAGTGACCATTCAAAGTTACAACGGCGCTGAAAAAAAGTGACTGATGACCGTTTTCCAGGCTTACAACCGCTGCAGCATCCTCAGGGTCATGTGATCAAAATTCGCTTGGCAACTGCCTCGTCTTTATGACCGCGGCCGTGTCCCAAGGTCACGTGATCACCTTTGGCGACACTCTGACGAGCAAAGTCACCTGGGGCGGGGAAGCCAGATCCACTTCACAACCGTGTCTCTCATTTAAGAACAGGGGCGATTCGCTTGACAAGTGTGTCAAGAAAGGTTGTAAAATGGGGCACAACTGACTTAACAACTGTTTCATTTAGTGACAGAAATTTTGGGCTTCATTGTGGTTGGACGTCAAGGACAAGCGGTCCTTGCAAACTGAATTTTCTTTAATAAAATTACACCCTCCTATATGTGCTGTATGGGATTGTGCAGGACACGCACACACATACACACACACACACACACACATGCAAACATACACACACACAAACATACCAAGATTTGATTTAGAATCATGTCTGGTCATCTCGGTTCCATTGAGCAGGGCCGTTGTGTTGGCTACAAACGGCCAGATCCACACGGCCGTTTCCCCTGCAGACACGGAGGCTGTGGCTTGGTGTGATCAGGACCGGGGTTTCCTGATGGAGACTTGAAGGGCTAATCGGACCGGGAGGGGGGTGTCCTTCTGCGATCCAGCCCAGGAGACTCTCTGGCCCTCCCACCTGCTGCCCTGCCGGTCAGCCATCCATGTTGCCCACAAGGGCTGCAGTAACTGGACACCCCAGCCTGGTCCAGCCTCTGCTTTTCTGAAACACCGCAGATCAATCGGGCCTCTTTTAACCCAAGTGCTGGAAGGAAATCAATTCTTCCAATGCACAAAAAGATTCTTTGCCTTCCAAAGGTCAGATCGGGCTCCAGGAGAGGTTTATGCCTGCATCTCACATTTCCTGCTAGGTTCAGCTCCCACCGTCCTGTGAGGAGGACGTTCTCTGCCAGTTGCAACAATACGCCCCAAAATACACGGCAACCGAGATGTCCCAGACAGCTCCGGTCCTTTGACCTGGCGGGTGGGCCCACAGCGGAACCACACCGGACAGGTGGGAAGGGAAAGAGAACTTTCATTTGCAAATAAAAGGGTGACCTAGAAGCAGGTTCCAAGTGGGCATTGCTCTGAGGGGGCCCCTTTTACACAATTCTGTAAAGCACACCTTGCCACAAACCAAACATGGAAGAGCACAACATTATAAATGACCTTTAAGAGCAGCACGTCCCGCATGCATCTTCAGTGCTCACAGTAACACAGTTCAGCTAAAGGTTATAAGGTAAAGATTACAAGGTAGGCTAAGATCTTCATCTTGTCAATAACCTTCCTCCTTACTAAAAACAAAAAAAAATACTTCCTAAGCAAACCTGACACCGGGGTCTGGCCCTTCACCTTCCTGGCGAGGCATTCCTGAGGAGGAGGAGGAGGAGGAGGAGGAGGAGGAGGAGGAGGAGGAGGAGGAGGAGGAGGCAGATGGTCTGCCCAAACTGTGTCATTTCTGCTTAACGAGCAGCTCAACCGAGGGCTAACTAACCACACTAACCACACCGGCAGATGCAAAGCATCATCCCCAAAAGCTTGTTATGGGCCAAATAATAATGTGCTAAATAACAAGCAAAACCTTAATTAAAAACAACACTTCCTTTTTACGACCCTAGTAGTTCCTATTTGGGGTCGAGTCGAAGTGGCTGGATGGAGCTGAGCGTTTACTGGCTGGATGCCCTTCCTGATGCCTTGGCGGAGTTCAGAGCAGATATTTTTCCTTGGTATCCCCCCCCCCCAGAGAGAAACGTCTGCCGGTAATTACCTGGGATTGAACTCTCAACCTTCCGAGTGGGAGGTGAGCATCTTCAGCACTGGGCCACCAGGCTGCTCTTTAATACATGAATAATGAATAGTTGTCAATATAGACATACAATTGGGTTAAGGCTAAATGAAATAAGCCATCTTATCATCAGTTTGGTCTAGTGGTGAAGGTGCCGGACTAGGAACTAGGACACTTGTGAGTTCTAGTCCTGCCTTAGACATGAAAACCAGTGTGGTGATTTTAGACCAATCACCAGGAGACGGTGAGTTCTAGTCCCACCATAACCATGAAAGCCAGCTGGGTGACTTTGGACCCATCACTTTCTTTCAGCCCAACCCGCCTCACAAGGTTGCTGTTGGGAGGGGGAAATAGAAGGAAGGCATATTCGGTGTGTTCACCGCTTTGAGTTATTTATAGAAATGATAAAGGGATAATATAAATAAATCAACCAGCCGACTTCTGAAGGATTTATCAAAAACACAGAAAAAGCATTTATTACGCAATGTTTGGGGTTCAATTTTGCACAACGTTTTTTCATGACACTCGGTGAGTCCCTGGAGAAGCCGAGAAAGGCCTTTCGGGGCCAAAGTGGCCTCCTCCACGCCCGGAGAGTTTGACTCCCCTGCCTGTTAGAAAATAAATATCTTGAGGATATTCAAGCCAGGTCAGACTCCCCTGTGGATTGATTCAGACAACTTATATCTCCCGCTTTGCCTAAAACGGCCTGACAGATCAAAAGGAGCAGAAAGGCAGCTGGACCTCGGACAGAGGCGGCCTCCTCAAGGTGTCCTTGCAGACCCTTCACCTTCCAGAGAGGAAGCGTGGAGACGAGGTCATGTTGGACTGACGCTTCTGGAGAGATGTTCGGAAGACCATCGTCCCCCATAAAGGTGCTCCTTCTCACAGGCTTGCTCTTTTGGGGTGCCTTGTCCAAGGACCTCACGCCAAGCCTTGGTAAGGCCACACTTGGAATGCGGCGTCCAGTTTTGGTCACCATGATGTAAAAAAGATATTGAGACTCCGGAAAGAGGGCAGAGAAGAGCAACAAAGATGATTAGGGGACTGGAGGCTAAAACACACAAGGAACGGCTGCTGGAATTGAGGATGTCTAGTTTAATGAAGAGAAGGACGAGGGGGGACAGGATAGCAGTCTTCCAGTATCTCAGGGGCTGCCCCAAAGAAGAGGGAGTCAAGCTATTCTCCAAGGCGCCTGAAGGCAGGACAAGAAGCAACGGATGGAAACTAATCAAGGAGAGAAGCAACCTAGAACTTCCTGGCAGTGAGGACAATTAACCAGTGGAACCACCTGCCTCCAGAAGCGGAGGAACACTGGAAGTTTTTAAGAAGAGACTGGACAGCCATTGGTCTGAAATGGTATAGTGTTTCCTGCCTGAGCTGGGGGTTGGACTAGATGACCTCCAAGGTCCCTTCCAACTTTATATTATTTCCTCTGCTGACCTTCTCTGGACAAAACAGGGAGATTTAATTACAGATCTTGGAGAAGCCAGCTAGCCAGATGAGTCATGAAAAGGATAAGCCACGTGCGGAGCCAGAGGGGAAAAAAGGAAGCTGCAGCCTCTGAAGGGGACAAGGATGCGTGGTGACAGGAAGATGGCCACGACTTCGTGGTACCAGGGGGACGGAAAGGACCGTGGGGGCTCTCTGCCCAAGACAGAAATTCTCAGACCGCCCAGACAGAAGCTCGACAGAAGCTCCACACGGGAGGCTGGTTGCTCCCCTGCTCAATGGCTTCAAAGGCCAGGAAATCCCTCGTCCACCTTAAACCTCCCCCCCCTAAACTTCCACCGGTTGGTTTGTGTCCTACATGCAGAAGCCGCCCACACTCCTTCCCTGTGACGGGTGTTCAAGGTTTGAGAGATTGGCAGAACTGTTGCAGGAAGTGGGTATGGCCAGCTTAGTGAAGAGAAGGACTGGGGGGGGGGGCATAACAGCAGCATTCCATTATTCAAGGGGCTGCCACAAAGAAGAGGGGATCCAATCTATTCTCCAAAGCACCTGAGGGCAGGACAAGAAAAAATGGTTGGAAACTGATCAAGGAGAGAAGCAACCTGGAATTGAGGAGAAACTTCCTGACAGTGAGGACAATTAACCAGTGGAACAGCTTGACTCCAGAAATCGTGGATGCTCCATCACTGGAGGTTTTTAAGAAGAGGCTGGACAGTCACTTGTCTGAAATGGTATAGGTTCTCCTGCTTGAGCAGGGGGCTGGACTAGAAGACCTCCAAGGTCCCTTCCAGCTTCTATTCTATTCTATTCTATTCTATTCTATTCTATTCTATTCTATTCTATTCTATTCTATTCTATTCTATTCTATCCTATTCTGTTCTATATTCTATCCTATTCTGTTCTGTTCTGTTCTGTTCTATATTCTATCCTATTCTGTTCTGTTCTGTTCTGTTCTATATTCTATCCTATCCTATCCTATCCTATCCTATCCTATCCTATCCTATCCTATCCTATCCTATCCTATTCTCCATCCCACCAATTCTCTATAGAATATAGAATTCTATCTAGCAGTGTTCCAATACTTGAGGGGGCTTACCAGTAGAAGACAAAACTGGGGAGGGTGGGGGAGGGGTCAGGCAGAGTCCAGAAACCCAAAGGTGTGAGCAGAGCCCATTTGCAGAAGGACCTGGGGTGGCCCACAGAGAGGTTCTGAATAGCCCCAGACTCTTGGGGCGGCTGTCAGTGGGCTTGCAGGAGTTAGCCCCCCCCGTTTCCCACCTTTGCTGGAAATCCTGTCTCCTTTTTCACTTTTCACCAACAATGGTTTTGGAAACAGCAAGCACAGCTGCTGGAGGATTAAACAACCTTCTGCATCTTCTGTATTACTAGAGAGGGGGGAGAGAGAGAGAAAGAGAGAGAGAAAGAGAGAGGAAGAGGGAGAGAGTGAGAGGGAGAGAGAAAGAGGGAGAGGGGGAGAGGGAGGGAGAGAGAGGGAGAGGGGGAGAGAGAAAGAGAGAGGGAGAGGGAGAAAGAGGGGGAGAGGGCGCGAGGGACAGAGGGAGAGAAAGAAAGGAGGAGAGAGGGGGAGAGAGGGAGAGAGAGGGAGAGATAGAGAGAAAGAGGGAGAGAGAGAAAGAGAGAAAGAGGGAGAGAGAGGGAGAGAGAAAGAGGGAGAGAGGGAGGGAGAGAGGGGGGAGGGAGAGGGAGAGAGAGGGAGAGAGAGGGAGGGAGGGAGGGAGGGAGAGAGAATGAAAATATGGAGGGCTGCATCAGCTGCAGTTTCCAAGGTTAGCCTGGCAAATGAAATCCTGTCCTATCTTCTTCCCCAAATATTTTTTCTAAACTTTTTCCAGCTTCACCCTCTGGGTGGGAACGGGTTTGGGGGTGGCAGAGGAACCAGCCCCCCCAACGGCAGGGCCTGCTGCACTCTGCACATGACACCCATCAATTGTGGCTGTTGTTAATCAGTTTAATTGCTTCCCTGCTGTGCCGATCTCGATTGTGTGTCTGTTCACTTTTTCTCCCACCTGCCCAAAGCAGCCCTGGGCCCGAAGGGGCAGCGGCCGCCCGGCAGTGACCAGTGGGCTCCCTCCCGGAGACGGACCCGCCTGGCAGAGGCAGTGAACACCCACAGGTCCGTCCCTGCAACCTTCATGCAGGAGGATCTGGGATCTGCCCCACAATTATTCAGCAGGTTGGCAATCTCAAATTTCCACTGCAAAAAGGAGCAGCCAATCTACCACTGCAGAGCAAAGACAGCAGGAGACTTGGCCGGCCCCGGCCAGCCTCAGCTGAAGGAGAAGCAGCCCATGGCCCAGCCGCAGGTGGGACCCCTCCCTCCAGACCCTCGGCCGCCCCTTCCCTTCCCTGGACTGCATAAGAAGCCCTTGGAAGATCCTCTGGCTGAGCCTCCGGCCCCAGAAGCGCTTGCAGACGTTTCGTTACCAAAGTAGGGAACACTGTTAGTGCGGGGCGTGTGGAGAGGAGGAGGAGGAGGAGGACTGTGGGGACCTTGGTGCTGTCTGAGCTGGGTGGTTTTCTTGCAGACGTTTCATGACCCAACTAGGGAACATCATCCGTGCTAGAAGGGAGGGGGGTTTGCAGAGAGGAAGAGGAGGAGGAGGACTGTGGGGTCCTTGGTGCTCTCTGAGTTTGGTTGTTTTCTTGCAGACATTTCATGACCCAGCTAGGGAACACCATCGGTGCCAGAAAGGAGGGAGGGGTGCATCTTCTACCACTGATGATGTTGCCTAGTTTGTGCAATGAAACGTCTGCAAGAAGACAACCAGGCTCAGAGAGCACCCGGACGCCCCCTCCCCCACCTGGCATCCTCTTGATCCTGAAGGTAATTGAGCTGGGCGTCCCCCAGAAAGAGGGATCCCCCACTAACCTTGCTGCAGGCATGTCTGGAGTCCTCTACAGGGGTGCAGTCCTTCAGAGTAAGGGGGCTGGGGGTGCCCTGCTTCTCCCTCCCCCACAACCACCCTATTTGGCCTCTGGGCTGACCGGAGCCCTCCTGGCCAGCTCCTCACAGGGGCCTGGTGCCCCTCCATCACTGTCCGGTTTGCAAAACGCCTGCAAGAGCCCCCCCCTTCGGTCCCGGCGGCTGAGGCCGGCCTCCTCCCGCCTGAAGCCAGAAGTGAAGGGCCCGTCCTTCCAGGCCTTTTCCCTCTGCCCCCTCCCCCTCCCCCAAATTCTTGAATCAGCAGTGCTCTTCCGCCCTGCAGGACGTCCTCCCTCCTGCCTCTCCTGCCCTCGCTGGCTGCCATGCTGACTGGCGGGCCCCGATTATGCAGGTGCAGCATCTGATCAGCAAAAAGACCTGCCGAGTCTCCAGCTTGGCTGCCCTCCCTCTTCTGCGTCTCTCTCTCTCTCTCTCTCTCTCTCTCTCTCACACACACACACACACACACACACACCACCACCACCACCACCACCACCACTACCACCACCAGGAGGAGCAGCCACCGAACCCAGGGCTGCCCCAGGGAGGAGGCTGGGCTGGCTGGCCCTCCCCTCTTTCAAGGGGACTCTGGCCCTGTGTCAGTGGGGAGGGGGCACCCCCGTTGAGGCAGCAGCCCTGCTCTCCCCCAGGAAGGCTGAGCTGAATCGCCCAGCACTAAGTCAGGCCTGCTTCTCCTGGCCTTCTGCCCCTGGCTCCTCTTATAGGCCTGCGAGGGGGTGTGTGTTTCTGTGTCTGTGTGTTTTGTCCCCCTGCCTCTGGTAAGAGGCGAGGAGTGCCAGGCCGAGCGCAGGCACGCCAGCCAGTACACAAAACCACTCGAACCGAACGGAAAGCAAAGGAGGCCAGAAGAGCGAGATTTGTGCCAGGCTGGCTGGCTGCCAACTCTAGGAGGGGTGGAGGGCACCAGAACCCCTTGCCTGGCCCTCACCTCAACCCGCCAAGTTGGCGGTCCGTTCTGCTTTGCTTTGTGATTGTGTGTGCAGGTGTGCAGGTGTGCGTGCGTGCTAGTTGTGTTAACTCCTGACAAGTGCCTGGAGGAGCCGCTGCAGTTTCCTTGGCCAGGTTTTCCCCGGCGTGGTTTGGCTCAGCCGCCTCCTGGCAGGGTTGGGCGAGAGGGACCGTCCAAAGGCCGCCCAGCCGGCATCGTGCCTGGCAGGACTGGAGCGCCTGGGTTCTAGCCTGGCGCTCTCGCCCCGCCCCAAACGGGTGGCCGTGATTGGCATCCCTGAAGCCCCTCCAAGGGAAGGGGTCTTTCTCTCCCCTCTTCTTCATTGCGTGGCTGGGTGGGGCTTTTATGTCCCTGGGGAGGAAGAAGAACCGGGGTATCACCCCCAAACTTTACTAACAGAAGCTTTGAATGGGGTCTCTTCGGAGGTGGGACTAGAAGACCTCCAAGGTCCCTTCTGATGTCGTTATTCTCTTATGTTGTATGTGCCTGGCTGGGTTGGCCCTCTCTGGGGTTCTTTTGGTACCCAGGAAGAACCTTCTCCATCGTGGACCCTTCCCCAACATCTGTGTGGCTCCCACCAGGAGGGTCTTCCATCTGAGACCCGGGGCTGAGACGGACAGCAATCCTGGCTGGTTTTCTACGGGTTTCAGGGTCAGTTGGCCAAGTGACCAAATTGTGATCACATGACTGTGGAGATAGTGAACGACCACGGAGATGTACCGAGAGAATCCTCCCCCCTCCCCACATCACCTTCAGGAGGGCACCACGAGGCTCTCCGAGGTTCCTGTGGCAGAAGGGGGGAGAACAGGCAGCCCCACCTCTGCTCCACATGCAGCCACTCTGCCCCCCTCTCCTGCCAGATGGCACGCTGCCAGCTCAGGCCCTCCACACGCATCTCTGTGGCATGCAGAAGCGTGAGTTTTGGCATGAAGTGCCCGAGGGAAAGGAGTTGGTCGAGGGCTTTTAATGAAGCCGAAACAGCCGGATGTGGTGCTTTTCCACAGCCCCAGGTCCCAAAGGTGGAGCAGGTCAATCAAACGGGCGTAGACATGCCAAGGTCATCTGTCTAACTGTGAGATGGTCGGCATATAAATTTAATATAAATAAATATCACGAAGAGTTCAATGCTAGTTACAAACGAAACTATTTTTTTTCCTGTTTCCACCAGTTGGTCCTTAACGCCTCGGTCAACAATTGTCTCCCTGCCTTTGTGTGTTTTGTACAAATCGACACATCTTTACGTGAGACTTAAATTGGCCTGTTCTAAAGTAGGAGAGAACTTACTCACTGATCGGAGCAATTTTCTCTTTTCCTGTGTCTTCCTTTTATTAGCTTGCTGAGTTTGATTTCACTGATGGTTCGGAGTCTGCACTGTTTTGTTTCACTTTGTTTACATTTTTAATTGTCTTAATTATTAATTCTGGCTTGTAAACTGTCCAGAGTTCCACCAGAGTCGGCAATTATATTAAATTTAATAAATAATAAGCTTACATCCTACAATGATATGTCTGCCTATCCCAGGTCCTTGGAAAAGAGTTCAGGAGTGGATAATGTTGCCAAATCCAGTCTGGACATCTGGCTGATTATGCAACAAATTATAATAATATAGTAATAATGAGCAGGTTAAAATATTGTAGGATTTCTGGATACAAACCAGTGAGGTCCTGGCTCGTAACCCACCAGATTTAACCGTATATGAAAAGCAGGAAGTGTGGATAGCTGATGTGACAATCCCAGGGTATAGCAGAAAACAAAGAATTGGAGAAGATCACAAAATATCAAGATCTGAAAATCGGAATTGAAAGAGCTGTGGTGGTCCCAGGGGTGATTGGCACCCTGGGTACCACACCAGAAAATCTTGGACAGCATTTAAGAAAACTTGGGCATTGACAACATTTCCATCTGTCAGTTGCAAAAGACTGCACCACCTGGATCTGAACGTGGATTACGCCGATACACGGTTCTTGGGCAAAATTCAGTGCAAATGTAAGCCAACATCAGCTAAAGAATTGGCAGCTCTGATCTCATGTTGTTGTATATTATTTATCATTAAAAGTTATTGTGTATATAATAATAATACATATCGGGCAGCATGGTGGCTCAGCGGTTAAGACAATGGATTTGTCAGCTGGAAATCCGGCAGGCCAAGTTTGAGTCCCGAGCACCACTTGACGGCGTGAGCTCCCTTCCTCACCTCAGCTCCTGCCAACCCAGAAGTTTGAAAGCATGCAAATGCGAGTAGATAAATAGGTACCACTTTGCTAGGTACCATTGCTCTGTGATGTCATGCTGGCCACCTAGTGCTGGCTCTGGGGCCTTGAAATGGAGATGAGCAGCACCCCCTAGAGTCCACAACAAGTAGCGGAGTAAAATCTGCAGGGACTCCCTTTTTTTAACAGTATATATCAGCTCTACATCTCCTTTTCTATTGAAAACCTTGCAAGCAACTACTGCTCCCTCCCTCCTAGCTTTCCGGAAACAGCTGACAGGCTTGGGGTGTATGAGCTGTGCTCTGCCCCCGGCCCTAGGAGTGTCCCCCATCAACAACTGTGAGCTGAATGTGTTTGTATGTTGTGTGAATTAAACTAATTTTAAAATTTTTAATTTAATTGTGTTTTTAATTGTGTTGTTGTTGTAAGCTGCCCTGAGTCTGGGGAGAAGGGTGGCATATAAATTAAATAAAATAAATAAATAAAATAAATAAATAAACATAAAATGGCAGGTTGCCTTTATTTTTTTCAAGCAAAGTTTTATTCTGTTGCTACCCGATGAGATGAATCTGCAGTATTTCTCGGAGGAGGTGAGGCCGGGAACTGACATCTGTGGTTGTGCACTTCAAAGCTACCTGGGAAAAGGGTGGAGCTGTAATAACATTTCATTTTTGTTGGATTTTTTCCCCACTTTTACTTGTCAGTCAGATCCAGAGGCCGGGTTAGACAGGAAGGTGCCAGGTCAGGGCCCACCGCTCAGAGGCAGCTGGTGGCAGCAGTAACTGGGTTGGGGTCCCAGAGAGGAAACGGAGGACCTTCTGATTTTCATCCAAGACCTGCCATGATGACGGTCTTATCCCTTCAGTCGAGAGTCCGACTCATGCCAATTCTTTGGGCCAGGCGGTCTCTCCCCCTCTTCCAATCTTGCCCGGCTTCTTTGAGTCAATCTGTGCCCTGTCCGGGGTCAGCTTTGACGGTGTCCAGCCACACCATCTTCTTTGGTGGCCTGGCGGCCTTTTGCCTCTGGCTCTTCCAAACATCATCGCTTTCTCCAGGGAATTCCTCCCCATGACGGAGCCAGAGGAAGTGAGACCGCAGTTTCAGGATTTTGCCTTCCAGTGACAGGCCTGGTGTTATGCGCTAAACCCAAGTCTGGGAACGCCTACATCAGTGGTGGTGAACCTGTGGCACGGGTGCCAGAGGCGGCACTCAGAGCCCTCTCCGTGGGGACCCGGGCTGTCGCCCAGTCCTCGGCCTTCAGCTGGGTTTTATAAAACCTTTTCGCTTTAGGCCTCCGCCGTGTGCAAAAAAAAAAGATTCAATCAATGAGTCAATTTCAACTTCTCGCGGGGGGGGGGGAATGATCTTGCAAAGTTGGAAATGATTGATTGAACTATTTGGTCCCACCCAGTCTGCCGTTACCACCACAGCGACGCCCACCCAATGGGCTACACCCACCCCATGGGCCACGCCCACCCAATGGACCACACCCACCCAGCACCCAACATGCATAAGTGGGTTTTGGGTTGCAGTTTGGGCACTCGGTCTCTAAAAGGTTCGCCATCACTGTAATGATGTAAAGTGTAAAATGAGATTTTTCCAACAAGTAGGTGCCTTAATTATATAGAGAGGAAAGGGGTTCAAAATACAGGCCTCCTTGGGGACGGCCCTGCCCCACTATGAGCCAGACGGGCCCCCAAACCTGTTTTACGTGGATTTGACTTTGGAGTGACTGCATGCAGCCACCTCAGTGCAGCAGTCTTGATTCTGTTGCATTCTACGAAGCGCCCAAACCTGGCAGCTTCCTTCTGCTTCCCTCAGTAATGCGCAGGGGGTCCCCGCCTTTTTAATTGGGGCGGTCTAGAAACATTGTACTAGATAACTATCGATAGGATGCATAAATAAATATAAAGAGGCGAGAGAGGGAACTGCAGAGGAAAGGAAGAAGGGGCAGAAACGCTGCAGTGCATCTGATGAAGTCAGCAATGTGCCACAATTAAGAAGCAAGCTGAGGCGCATTGGTGCATTTCAGCTCTTCTGTGCTCCAGATTCGGAAAAGGCAGAGAAGCCCCACAGGAGGGAGGGGGCTGAACGGGGGGGGGCACTTGGTCCACTCTGTCCCCTGCAGCAGGAGTGACCCCTCCCCGAAGCCTGAATCCTGAACCTCAAGGACGGGAGCCCTGCAGAGGAAGCTGCAACGGGGCACCCCTGGCCGGATGCCCAAAGAGGAGCTCCCGCTGCTTCTCCTGGAGCTTCTCCTAGGCCACCGCCTCCTCCCCCTCCCCCGGGAGAGAGGGAGGGCGGCAAACTGCCCTCTGCATGTTCCGTTGCAAGAATGGGGAGGGTGTGTGTGTAAGGGGCGCTCTGACGTCCTTGAACTGGCAGTCTTGTCCCCCCCATCCTGAATTGCCCCCCCAGGGGTGCCTAGTTCCAGTACAACCAGCCTGCACGGGGAGAATGAAATGCTTCTTGTGAGCCAGACCCAGCCACTCCCGCTTGCCTGCTACCACTGGCAGGGTCCCATCCTGCCCACCCACCCGCGCACCCCGAGTCCTGTGCGGCTCCTGGGTCGCCTGGAGTGGGCAAGGGGCGCCGGCAGAAAGGCGTCTGGGCTTTGTTGCTGGGGGAGCCGAATCCGGGCTATACCTCCCGCTTCTGGGCTCCTGGACTACAATGCCCATTCTGCGCAAAAGGACAAGCGGCTGGGAGGCATGGGAGTTGCCGCCCGGTGCTAGGACTGGGAAGGCTGCCTCCGCCCGGCGCCCCTCCCCAGCCGGCCACAAATGAAGCGGTAAAGAAAGAAAGAGATCAGCGCCCCCCAGGGATGCCCCGCACTCGCCCCCCCTCAGGAAAGCGGCGTTAGGGGGTGCGGGGTTCTCATGGTTCGCTCCGAGAGTCAGTCGGAGAGGGTCGTCCCCAGCCCCGCAGGAAAAGCTGCCTTGGCTGGGGACCGGACCGGCGGAGAGATGGAGGGAGGGGGCGTCTCCACGTCCGAAGGGGGGAGGGAGGGTCCCCGAAGCGACAATCCCTCCGCAGTCCCGAAGACAGACTTTAACCCAGGAATTTTCCCGCTCTTCGCCTTTTGCACAACGCAAGTCCCCCCTAGAACTGCATTCGCACATGCGAATCTGAGGTTTAACCCCGCGTCTGGCAGTTTCCCTGGTTCGTCCTTGCGTGTCCCACGAACGCGGTCGGTTCGATTCGCATGGGGCCTCCGAGCAGCGTGCAAACTCGGTAACCAAGTAAAGACTCAGCCGGCCGTGAGAACGCAACAGGCTACCGCGGCGGAGGGCCCGCGGCTCTGCACGCCATCCTAGCCGAACTAAGCGGCCTCGGGCCGGGAGGGCGCACTTTGGTTGCGATCTAAAGGGCCGCCTGGATCCGAGGAAAGTTTTGCCAGGACGGTATCCGTGACGCCTTGCGAGGCTCCCTGCCGCGGTGCTGGTCCGCGATCGCGCAGAGCCTCGGGGGGGGCGCTTTCCTGGCCGCCCTCTAGCAAAGCCGAGGCGAGGCTGGGGGGCCCAGGGGGCCTCCCCCGCGCCCCATTCCTGGAAGCCGCAGCCGCAACATGAGCCACGCAGCGCAACGGGAGATGTGGGGGGGGGCTGCCTGCGTGGGAAAGGGGTTACTCACCCCGGCACTTCTGGAAGCGCCCGGGGGAGCTCAGGCTGGGGGGCGGGGGAGCTGCAGTTGGAGCCCCCCCGACTATCCCCTCCCGGGCTCCGGGCGCAGAGGGGAACGGCTCCCATCATTCTCTCCTCTTGCTCCTCCAGCAGCAAGTGATCTTCTAACAACAACCCTGTAAGGTAGGCTGGGGCAAAGAGTGTCATGAGCTTCCCTGGCCGGGGGGGGGGGGATTCAGGCGGACCTTGTCCAAAGAGTAGCAGTCCCGGCGCGGCTTACGGGTGGAGGGAGAAGCCGCGCGCCGACGCCCACTTGAAACCTTCGTTTATCCGGAAAGGGGCGCCCGAAGCGGGAGGCTGGAAAGCCCCCCCCCCAATTGCCCTGCACTCCTCGTCGCCCCCGGGACTCCAAAGAGAGAGGCGCCCCCTTCGGGAAGGGCTCCCACGAGCCACGCAAATCTCGGGGAGCGCAAGCCGAGGCGGCCCTGAGGTGGGAGCCGGGCTCGGGGCCCCGAAAGCAGCAGCGGGCGGGCGGGCGGGCTCGGGGCTTGCTCCGCTCGGCTCCGCCTCGACTTCACTCCGGGCGCTTGAGCGGCGCGGCTGGGCTAAGCCGCGGAGGCGCCTGGCCGAGAGCGAAGGCGAGCCAGCAGCGCCATCTAGTGGCCGCGTGATGAACCGTCGTTGCCTGCCGCCTGAGCTGCTTCGCGGGGGAAGGGGGGGGGTCGAGGGAGGCTTCCCGGGGCTCCTGGCCAAATCTGCAGGCTGCGGAGCAACGAGAAGCGGGAGGAATCGCGCCAGGGGGTGCCGGAAGGTCACATCCTGTGCCTGATCCTGATCCTGAGCTGGTTGTGCCACCTTCCAAGGACATCTGTCTCCCTTGGCAGAGCCTGGACGGCTTGGCTGGCACTTCCCACCCCCAATGTTCTGGGCCTGGTCAGCCTGTCCAGGATGCGTCCCTGCAATGGAAATGGCATCGATCCCAGTGTCCTCCCCCCAGACACCCCCAGGGGACTGTGGAGACCCTCCCTTCCCCATTACTGTTCCAGCAGAGAGCATGGTATGCAAGGACAGCCTCAGGATCAAGAGAGGTGCTGGGTGCGGCTGGGGCCCCAGAGCCAGCCTCAGTCACTCAATCAGAATGGAGCTGGGAGGGACCTTGGAGGTCATCTAGTCCAACCTCTTGCTCAGGCAGGAGATTCTATACCACTTCAGACAAATGGCTGTCCAGTCTCTTCTTTAAAAACTTCCAGTGTTGGAGCATTCACCGCTTCTGGAGGTAAGGAGTTCCCCTGGTTAATTGTTCTAACCGTCAAGAAGTTTCTCCTTAGTTCTAGTTTGCTTCTCTCCCTGATTAGTTTCCATCCGTTGCTTCAGGGGCCTTCAGGGGCTTTGGAGAATAGGTTGACCCCCTCCTCTTCTCTGGGGCAGCTCCTCATGTTCCCCCTAGTTCTTCTGTCGTCTAGACTGGCCCTCCTCAAATCCTGCAACAGTTCTTCACGTTTTTGTCTTCAGGCCTTTAATCGTCTTAGTTGCTCTTCTTTGCACTTGTCCCAAAGTCTCACCATCTTTTCTGTACTGTGGTGACCAAAACTGGAAGCCGCATTCTGGGTGTGGCCTTTTTAAGGCTTTATAAAGCGGTACTAATACTTTGCATGATTTTTATTCTATGCCTCTGTTTATACAACCCAGGATTGTATTAGCTTTTTGGGCTGCTGCCGCACACAGCTGGCTCATGTTTAGGTGATCTAGGACTCCAAGACCCCTCTCAGAGTGGCTGTTTTTGAGCCAGGTCTGGCCCAATCTGTACACGGACCTTTGGTTTTTCCTGCCTAGGTGTAAAACCTTGCTTTTCTCCACATTAAATGTCATGCTGTTGGAGAGGGCCCATGGTTCGAGTCTCTCAAGATCTCGGGGCCAGGCCCAGCGTGATGCAGCTAACAAGCAGGGACCTGTCTCAACCAGGAGATCAGAACCCTTCTTGCCAATTTTTAATTGCCTGCCCACCTTACATTGTTACACTTCATCTTCATCTTCATCTTCATCGATCTCGGGTGGGAAATGGCGGATGACGTGGAGCATGGAGAGGTCCTCATACTCAAAATAGTTGAGGTTCAGGTAGCGGGCGATGCGGCGTCCAAGGGTGTCCACCAGCTGTTTGTGGGGGAGAGAAAAAAAGTCAGGGCTGAGCAATAGCCGTAGCAACAGCACTTAAGACTTATATACCGCTTCACAGGGCTTCACAGCCCTCTCTAAGGGGTTTACAGAATCAGCCTCTTGTCCCCCAACAATCTGGGTCCTTGTTTTACCGACCTGGGAAGGACGGAAGGCTGAGTCAACCTGGAGCCCCATCAGGGTTGAACTGCTTGCAGTGGGCAGAGTCAGCCTGCAATACTGCATTCTAACCACTGGGTGGGTGGGAGGGAGGGAGCAATAGCACTTAGACATATATCACTTCATAGTGCTTTGCAGCCCGCTCTAAGCCGTTTACAGAGTCAGCCTATTGCCCCCAACAATCTGGGTCCTCATTTTACCGACCTCAGAAGGAGGGGAGGCTGAGTCAATGATTTGGTGAAACTTGAACTGCTGGCTGTGGGCAGAGTCAGCCTGCAATACGGTACTCTGCACCACCACGGCTTCCTTCCTTTCTTATCCTTGTTTCCCTTCTCATCTTCCTTCCTTCCTTCCTCCCTCCCTCCATCCCTCCCTCCCTCCCTCCCCAAGCATTAGCACTTAGACTTATATACCACTCCACAGTGCTTTACAACGCTCTCTAAGTGGTCTACAGAGTCAGCATATTTTCCCCCAACGATCTGGGTCCTCGTTTTACCGACCTCAGAAGGATAGAAGGCTGAGTCAACCTGGAGCCGGTCAGTATCGAACTGCTAGCAGTGGGCAGGATTAGGCTGCAATACTGCATTCCAACCCCTGGGCCCCCAGGGCTCTCTAGCAGACGCCAGGCCAGAGACAGGAGGCTCCCACTTGCAGCCCCTTCCCCTCCAGATCGCCCTCCCTCCTTGGGCTCAGTGGAGGGTCTGGCTGGTGTTTCCTGCCGGCCAGAGGGAGGCACCCTGGTCCCTGCAGTAGGTGAGCCATATGAGTTGGGTTGTCCCTTTCCCTGTGCTGTCTGGGATGCTAGGACTACAGTTTCCATGGTCCTCAGCCAGCATAAGCCCACCATTCCTTTGGAGCCATGACTGCCCCCCCCGTGCCTTCAGCAAGAGTGACAAGAAGCATCTTCTTCCTTTCAGCCTCGGGGATTTTACAGGGTGGGGTCGCTTCCTTCCTTACTGGGATTCTTGGAAAAGCAGAATCCAAAATGGGATAAAACTGGTTCCCAGTTTCCTCAAGGAGGAACCGGAGACGAGGATGATGAGGATAACGCCAGCTGGAGAGGGGTATTTAAGCCCAGGCTTTGGGTTACGGCAAGCGATAAGCATAAAAGTCTACTAAGAGCACAAGAATCGCTGTGCCCCCTCCCCAGGTCTTTTGGGCCCCCCAGAAACCGTCCCTCTGGCTCCCCATCCAACGACCAGTAGGCCCCCTCTGAACTGGGAAGCATGTCAGCCTGTGTCACTAGCGTGTTTTGGGCTCCAGAGGCGGCAACCGAAACAGGCCAGGAGACCAGGGCCAAATCCACAGAGACTGAAAATCTCAGCTGTCTTCAAATATTGCAAGGATTGTTTCTTGGATAAACTGGTTTATCTTACTCCAAAGCATAGAAACCCCAGAAAAGGTGCCATGCCTGAGCAGCAGGGGCCTCTTCCAGAAGGGTGGGGGGCTGAGATTTGGGGGTGCTCAGGGAGGGTGGCAGAATGGCCAGCAAGATGGCCAGAGCCAGCCAGACGCGCTCCTGTGTCTGTCTGCAGCCTGTTTGTGCCACCCTAAAGTCTCTCGGGAAAGGTGCAGCCAGGGGCAATGGGGAGGGGGCAAACAGAGCTGTGGGGGGAAGGGGCTGAATAGTGCAGGAAGGGCCCCATGGAAGGAGGGGGGCTCCCTCAGCTGGGCAGGGAAGGATTCCCTCTCTCTGAGTGGCTGCACAGGCAGGCCCTAGAAAACCCGGATGCTAAATTAACGTCCCTCCTCTGCCCTTGGGATTGCCATGGCCAGGCTGGCCCAGGATGATAAGCTGGCTTCTCCCAGGGGGCTGGGGGGGGCAGTCGGGGTGGGGGGGGGTCTTTCCAACTGGAGCAAAAGATGGGCGGGGGGAGCAAACCTCGGGATAGAGGAGCAGTGGGATGTGGCAAGGTGGGGGGAGAGGCTTGGCAATCTGCTTGGCCCCCTCTGAAACATAATCCCTGTCACTCACATCCCACAAGGAGCCTGCCCAAGTCCTGTTGGCTGGGGAGCATGGGAGTTGTGGTCCAACCTTCTAGGAACACCCATTCATGTTTTTATCTGCTGGGTTTGGCAATGGATAATTTTAACGTTTTCACAGTTTTTTTATGTTGTAAGCCCCCAGACTCGTTGAATATGAGATGGGGGGGCAGTACATTTTATAAAGAGAGAGAGAGAGACAGACAGACAGACAGATGACAGACATTTGCCCAGGTTCGCCTGGTGCACCAGTTGCGGCCCTATTTGGACCGGGAGTCTCTTCTCACAGTCACTCATGCCCTTATCACCTCGAGGTTCGACTACTGCAATGCTCTCTACATGGGGCTACCTTTGAAAAATGTTCGGAGACTTCAGGTAATGCAGAATGCAGCCGCGCGAGCAGTGTTGGGCTTGCCTAGAAATGCCCACATTTCGGCATCACTCCGCGAGCTGCATTGGCTGCCAATTGGTCTCCGAACCCAATTCAAAGTGTTGGTTATGACCTATAAAGCCCTACATGGCATTGGACCAGGTTATTTACGGGACCGTCTGCTGCCCCATGAATCCCAGCGGCCGGTTAGGGCCCACAGAGTGGGCCTTCTCCAGGTCCCGTCAGCCAGACAGTGTCGCCTGGCGGGGCCTAGGGGAAGGGCCTTCTCTGTTGCGGCCCCGGCCCTCTGGAACCAACTTCCCCCGGAGATCCGTGTCGCCCCCACCCTCTTCGCCTTTCGTAGATTGCTTAAAACATACTTTTGCCGGCAGGCCTGGGGCAGCTAACACCTTGCCCCTAGCCAGTGTATGTTTCTGTGTATGTTTGTGGAGTGATTGGTTTCTTTTAGCTCAAGGGTTTTTTATAGATATGTGTTTATTGTAATTTCTATCATGCTGTGAGCCGCCCTGAGTTCTTTGAAATAGGGCGGCATAGAAATTAAATAAATAATAATAATAAATAATAATAGATATAGATAGAAATAAATAGATGATAGGTACATAGAGAGAGCGATGGATGGATGAATGGATGGATGGATGGATGGATGGATGGATGGATGGATGGATGGATGGATAGATAGATAGATAGATAGATAGATAGATAGATAGATAGATAGATAGATAGATACATAGATAGATACATAGACAGATACATAGATAGAAATAAATAGATGATAGGTACATAGAGAGAGCGATGGATGGATGGATGGATGGATGGATGGATGGATGGATGGATAGATAGATAGATAGATAGATAGATAGATACATAGATAGATACATAGATAGATACATAGATAGAAATAAATAGATACATAGAGCAATCGATGGATAGATGATAGATAGATAGATAGCTATAGATGGATAGATAGATAGATAGATAGATAGATAGATAGATAGAGATAGATAGATAGATAGATAGATAGATAGATAGATAGACAGACAGAGATAGATAGATATAAATAGATGATAGGTAGAGAGAGAGAGATAGGATATAGATAGTTAGATAGATAGATAGATAGATAGATAGATAGATAGATAGATAGATAGATGGATGGATGGATGGATGGATGGATGGATGGATGGATGGATGGATGGATGGATGAAGATTGTCTTGGCACAGTTCCACACTCAAAATGGAGCAGCCTTCAGGACAGGGGTGAGGCCAACTTGCCAGATGCCGGGAGGATCGGGGAGGATCTGGACTTTCAGCCACCTGCCTTGACCAGTCTCCCAGCCCAGCTCTCTTCTTCCCAGCTCTTACCTCATAGTTCTTGGTCAAGCGGACCAGGGTGAGGACCTCCAGGCGGTAGCCGTTGATGATGAGGCTGTAGAAAAGCTTCCCATAGGCTGGAAGAGGAAGAGGACAAGGCCAGATTATGCCCCAGAGCCCTTTAACAGAGAGTTTCATGCTTCCGGGCAAAGGTCTGGTCAGCTGCCCTTTAGTCAAAAGCACCAAGACCCTCCAGAGGCTTTGAATGTCCTTACTGAGGCTGGCCAGGAGCAGTGGCAGCTAAATGATGCTCGGAGTAACTTTCAGCCATGTTTGAAACCAAAGAGATTGTGCTGGATCAATGTAACCCTGACCAGAGCATATAGATCTGTATGTTAGAATGTTTGGCATTTATAGGGTTAAGCGCTGTCTCCTTAAGAGATGGCTTATGGGTAATGTAGTTTAGCTATTCAGCGAATCCCATATTAACAAGTCAGTAGGAGGAGCTACTAAGTTCATCACAGGATATCCTGGCTACGTGCCAGCTCGTGCCTATTGTCCTTGTGAGGAACCAACCATGCCGCACGCATGGACACCAAGGCTAAATTGATTATGGAGCAATTACTGATTTTACCTATAAAGATGAACAAACATGCAACATCCAGATGAAACTACTGAAATGTGAATTCTGCCAGTATTCCTGAATAAATATTTGTTTTATAATCATCTTTGTTGAGTTATCTGCCTGGCCTTGAATTACAAAGCATCTTGATTCAGGTTCCAGAACAGAGATCAAAAGCAGACCATGGTTTCTACATGTTTCTGGGTTGGACTGAGTCACACCGCCCCAAAGCCACGGGGGGGGGTGTGTTGCGATTTATGACTCAGTGTAGCTTGGGACCCTGGTTGTTACGCTTTGATCAACAACGGCTTGGGTTCCTTCAGTTCATTCATTCGTGCGAGGGACTTAATCTGGTTTCTGAGTTAACTCGTTTTCCAGGTTTAGACAATATACTGCGTGATAGGCTAATATAGACTAATATGTTGCATTATAGGCTAACTGGAATTCCGGAATTCCCACCATGTGCTAAACCAGGGGTCTCCAAGCTCGGCAACTTTAAGACGTGTGGACTTCAACTCCCAGAATTCCCCAGCCAGCATGCGCTGGCTGGGGAATTCTGGGAGTTGAAGTCCACACGTCTTAAAGTTGCCGAGCTTGGAGACCCCTGTGCTAAACCACCCATAAGCAAAGAAAGCAACAAGTAACAAAACTTAGCACGTTGCACTGGGTCTTTCACTGCCCGGTCAATCCTGTTGTGCAAAGGACGGCCACGGGCAAACTCATGTGTGGGTCCCGAGTATTGCAGGCCCCTCACCTCCTGGTTTTGGTGGCCTCAGATCCCCCCAAACTCTCTCTCTCTTTCTAGTGTTGACTTTTTGGGAATGGGGGGCTTGCATGCATTGGCCAGAGGTTTGCTAAGCAACATGGAGGCCAGTGGTCACTTCCTGCCGGGCGTCACTCCACTCTTCACCCAAAAGCAAAGACTTGTTGGACGAGGAAAGAGCACCTGGGTTGGGGGGGAGGAAGGGCGACTTCCTGGGGGAGTTTCAGAAAAAAGTGTGGGTGCAGATGAGGGCAAGGCAAGGGGTGGGGAGAAATGGCCAGAGGGGGGGTCTTTGTGGAGGACCAGGGGGGAGCTTTAGGTCTCCTCTGTGGTCTGAGCCTGGGGGGGCAAGCAAGGTACAGCTAGTCAGTTCATTTAGTGACCATTCACATTTACAACAGCACTAAAAAAAGTGGCTGATGACCATGGTTTCACACTTACGACCGTTGGTCACATGATCAGACTTTGGACACTCGGCAACTGGCTCATATTTACGACTGGCACAAGAGGTCACTTTTTACGACCTTCCGGCCAACAAAGTCAACGGAGAAGCCGGATTCACTTAACAACGGTGTAACTAAGTCAACAACTGCAGTGATTCCCTGAAGACCTGTGGTCGTAAAACGGAGCAAAAATTTCACTTAAACGTTTCGCTTAGCGGCAGAAACTTTGGGCTCCCTTTTGTGGTCCTAATTCGAGGTCTGTCTGCACTCTGACTAGGGCAGGGAAAGGAGGAGCTGGGCCAGGGGTCCCTCCTTATCCCGGGGGGGAGGGGTACCGTCTCGCTGGCTGACGGTCCGGATGTAGATCTGGTGCAGGGGCCCCTCGTGCCACAGGATGCCCCGGATGTAGAACTGGTAGACGTCCCGGATGTGGTTGATGATCAGGCGCCGTTTGCAGGCATTGCTGATCACCAGCCAGAAGCCGGACACCATGCTGAAGATGAAGAACGCCGAGAGGTCCTGATAGGTCTGGAAAGGAAGCACCCTGGTCAGCCCCTTGGCCCTCTGGGTCCCCGGGAGCCTCGGAGCACGAGCAGGAGGATTCCCTTACTAGGTGGGTTTCTTCTGAGTGGTCCCTGGTGCTCTCTGACCTGGGTGGGTGTCTTGCAGACGTTTCATGACCCAAACTAGAGAACATCATCAGTGCTACAAGGAATGGGGGTTTTGGAGAGGAGGAGGAGGAAGGGACTGTGCGGTCCTTGGTGCCCTCTGAGCTGGGTGGCTTTCTTGCAGACGTTTCATGACCCAACTAGGGAACATCATCAGTGCTAGAAGGGAGGGGGGTTTGTGGGGAGGAAGAGGAGGAGGAGGAGGAGGAGGAAGAGCAACTTTCTTGCTTAGCAACGGAATTTCTGGACTCAGTTGTGAGCCCAAGGAAAGCCAAGCGCTACCTGTAATCAAAACCTGTATACATAATCCAGTTTCAAACAGAGCTCCTCCCTCCTGCCTTTCTGAAAGGGGGAAATCAGGAATAATCCAGGGATGCTCCCTGGAGAGTCATTTCAAACGCGCCGGCAGAAGAAGACCAATAAAGGAGAATCTTGTGTAGCTCAGGGATGAAATGAGGGGTCCTTGGTGCTCTCTGAGCTGGGTGAAGTTCTTGCAGACATTTCATGATCCAGCTAGGTAATGCCATCAGTGTAGAGGGTTTGCAGAGAAGAGGAAGGGGGGCAGGAGGGGGAGGGGGAGGGACTCCAGGGTCCTTGGTGCTCTCTGAGCTTGGCTGGTTTCTTGCAGACATTTCATGACTTGAGTAGGTAACATCATCAGTGCTAGAAGGGAGGGGTGTTTGGGGAGAGGAGGAGGAGGAGGACGACTGTGGCGTCCCTGGTGGTTCCTCACCTTGCAGGTGTTTCATTAAGCAAATTAGGTAACATCAGTGCTAGGAGAGAGAAAACCTTGATATTACCCAGTTGGGTAATAAAATCTGTTAGAAAACAAACAAGCTCAGAGAGCACCAAGTGTCAGAATCCAATTATATTTCAATTCTAGCTACCGACTCTGAAAAAAGATCCATGTCTTACTCTTTGTGGATTCTCTCATACTAGGAAAGGGGAGGAGGGAGCAAGGGGGTTTATGACTCTCACTTCCTTCATTTAAACTACAAGGACTGGATGTGATTCTTATCAAGAGGACTGACCATAACAATATGGCCACAGCCTTTCATCTACTATCTCTCTGAAGTCTCCCTTCTGCCGGCAGTGAGGGAAAAGGGGCTGGAAATGTAATGCCTGGGATCGTCGCTGGAAGGACGGTGGGGTGGGGGCTGCTTGGGAACACTTAAAACCTTGAATGGGAGGGGTTGGCCCCCTCAGATCCTGTCTAGAATGCCTGCAACCATCTTCTCTTAATAAAGATGCCTGTTGGAAGAGATATTCCAAGAGTTCTGTCTTCTTAAGATGTAAAGTGGGTGGGTCCTTACACCAAGGACCCCACAGTCCTCCTCCTTCTCCTCTTCCACTCCACAAACCCCCCTCCCTTCCAGCACTAACAATGTTATCCAGGTTTGGCTCATGAAACGTCTGCCAGGAAACCACCGTGGTTGGAGAAACCCCCAGAAGAAGCCCACCCGGTGGGATTCACAAGGAGCCACTTGGAACCCTGGATAAATCTTTCATTCTTGGTTCCAGTTCCTCAGCTGGAAAAGGGGCTGGCAATGGGGAGCTGCCTGGATCCCCGCCCGTGCCCTGAGCATGCATCGCAAGTGGGGCACCCAGAGTTAACTTTCAAGAGAGAGGTCGTGCGAAGGGGGGATTGCCACAGAATCGCAGCCCAAGGCAGGGCCTGCCTGCCCCAACAGCTGGGTCCCTCCAGAGGTTTGGGCCTGCAACCCCCAGGCTTTCCAGCCCTGGGCCGTCTTGGCCGGGCACCAAACAGCCCAAAGACTTGGCGTGCCCGGTCAGCAAGGCGGCCCCCCCAAGGATGGGATTGGAGGTGAACCGAGGGGGGTGCTGGGGGTGAGAGCAACGAGGAGGACCCACCGCAGACGTTTTGAAGTAGAAGATGCTGGCGACGACGGAAATGACAAAGCCGAGCAGGCCTTTCCAGACCGTGTCCTTGTAATACTCCATCACAAACACTGCAGGAAGGACACACAGTCAGGGCGGTGCTCGGCTCCTGCCAGGAGGGCCTCGTGAGCAGTCTGGAGGGTCTTTGCCCCAGGACTGCCTCCCCTCCCACCCCCGGGCCAGCCCCTCCAAACTCACAAAATCGCCTATGCAAAATGAAATTCTCTCTCCTATCTGAGCACAGGTTCGCCTGGTGCACCAGCTGCGGCCCTATTTGGACCGGGAGTCTCTTCTCACAGTCGCTCATGCCCTCATCACCTCGAGGCTCGACTACTGCAATGCTCTCTACATGGGGCTACCTTTGAAAAACGCTCGGAGACTTCAGGTAATGCAAAATGTAGCCGCGCGAGCAGTGTTGGGCTTGCCTAGAAATGCCCATATCTCGGCATCACTCCGCGAGCTGCATTGGCTGCCAATTGGTCTCCGAACCCAATTCAAAGTGTTGGTTATGACCTATAAAGCCCTACATGGCATCGGACCAGGTTACTTACGGGACCGTCTGCTGCCCCATGAAACCCAGCGACCGGTTAGGGCCCACAGAGTCGGCCTTCTCCAGGTCCCGTCAGCCAGACAGTATCGCCTGGCGGGGCCTAGGGGAAGAGCCTTCTCTGTTGTGGCCCCGGCCCTCTGGAACCAACTCCCCCCGGAGATCCGTATCGCCCCCACCCTATCCGCCTTTTGCAAATTACTGAAGACTCATCTTTGCCGACAGGCCTGGGGCAGTTAACACCTGGCCCCAGCCAGTGTATGTATGTTTGTATGTCTGGTTTGGATGATTGGTCTCTTAGTTGACGGGTTTTACCATGTTTTTTATATATTAGATTTCTACATGTAGTATTTATGTTGTGAGCCGCCCTGAGTTCTTGAAATAGGGTGGCATAGAAATCTAAGTAATAAATAAATAATAAATAAATAAAAGAAAAACAGCCTCCACGTCTCTTCGTGCAACAGGCTGATCCCCTGATGTTGGGTGCTTCCTTTTCTTGGAGACGCCACCCCCCCCATAGCTAGCGGCTTCGAGGAGCTACGGAGAGCCAGAAAGGAGCCCCACGTCTGCTGGGAGAAGGTCAGCAACCCCAGGGGACCTTCTCAGCAGACGCCCAGCCAGCCCCTGCGGAGAAGCCTCCAGCACGAGCGCCTCCCTCTGAGCCACAGGACTGTGCCACTTTCCCCTGCTGGAGATCAGCCTCACACCCCAGCCACCAGCCCCAGCCTCCTTCCCCATCACCAGTTCATGGTTGTCCCAAAGGTGCTTTCCCCCCCACAAAAAGGCAGCTGGACTTCCTTGGTTTTTCCTTAAAGACATGTCACTTCTCATCCAAGAAGCTTCTTCAGTTCTGTCTGAATGGGGGGGGTTGAATGGAAGGAGCGCTCTCAGGAAGAATGTAAGTCCCAGATGACTGCAAGGAATATGAATCCTTCCAGTATCTCAGGGGCTGCCCCAAAGAAGACACAGTCAAGCTATTATCCAAAGCTCCCGAAGGCAAAGACAAGAAACAATGGATGGAAACTAATCCAGGAGAGAATCCAATCTAGGACTAAGGAGAAACTTCCTGACAGTGAGGACAATTAACCAGTGGAACAACCTGCCTACAGAAGCTGTGAATGCTCCAACACTGGAAGTTTTTAAGAAGAGACAGGACAGCCATTTGTCTGAAATGGTATAGGATTTTCTGCCTGAGCAGAGGGTTGGACTAGATGACCTCCAAGGTCCCTTCCAACTTTGTTATTCCTTCCTTCCTTCCTTCCTTCCTTCCTTCCTTCCTTCCTTCCTTCCTTCCTTCCCTCCCTCCCTTCTCCAACACTGGAAGTCTTTAAGAAGAGACTGGACAGCCATTTGTCTGAAATGGTATAGGGTTTCCTGCCTGAGCAGGGGGTTGGACTAGATGACCTCCGAGGCCCCTTCCAACTTTATCATTATTATTATGGATCATCGCACAGTCAGCCATTATTATTATTGTTGTTGTTATTATTATTATTATTATTACTACTACTACTACTACTATTATTATTCCATTCCCCACCATTCAGTCAGAACTGAAGAAGCCTCTCAGATGAGAAGTGAAACACCCGGAAAAACAAAAGAAAGTTGAGTTCTCCAGACTACAACCGCACTTGGTTGCCGAATGAACCCATTTTCTGGATTCAGCCAAGGCCGAGCTCTGAGCCAAAGGCGCTTTTTCAAAAGGTAGCTGGACTTTCTCGCCTGTCGCCTCGAAAACGTTTCGCTTCTTCCCATTCAAGAGGCTGAACTGAACTTTGAGAACTGAAGAAGCTGCTTGGATGAGAAGTAAAAAGTTTTCAAAGAAAAAAACCCCCAAGAACGTCCGGTTGTCTTTTAGAAAAAGCCCCTTTGGGATGACCACGACCTGGGTCAGGGGTCCCCCGGCGGCAGCAGCCGTGGCAGCAGCAGGGTGGAGGAGGGGGGATTCGCGGGTGTGCCCGCCGCTTGGGCAAATGGAGTTTTGCGCACATGCGCTTGCCCACCGCTCATGTGCCCCGCTTCTTGGACTGGACCAGAGATTGGGGACCCCCGACCGGAGTGGTGGGGGGGCTCTGTAGACATTGAACTACGAAGTTACCCCATGGGTCACTCTGCAAGAGAAGCCTCGTTCGATGCAAAAACTGCCCTGCAGGTTTTCCCTTCAACCTCATCAGTCCGAGAGATTTACTCCACAGGTAGGTCTCGACTTACGACTGTTTCGTTTAGTGACCATTCAGAGTTACAACAGCACCGAAAAAAGGCAACTCGTGACCGTTTTTGACACTTACGACCGTTGCAGCCTCCCCTTTCGGTCACGAGAGCAAAACTGGGGACGCTTGGCAACTGCTTCACATTTACGACGGTCGCCGCGTCCCGGGTTCGTGTGTCCCCCTTTTGCGACCTTCCGACAAGCACAGAGAAGCCGGATTCACTTAACAACCGGGTGGCTGACTTACCAACTGCAGTGACTCCGTTAATGACTGAGGCAAGAAAGGTGGTCAAATGGAGCAAAACTCACTTAACAACCGTCTCGCTTAGCAACAGAAATGTTGGGCTGTATTGGGGACGTAAGTTGAGGACGTGCTGCGGTTTGGGACTAGCCAGCCGCCCTGATTTGCCCTGCGGCCCCTTGTACTCCGGGTGCAACAACGTCCTGAGGTTTCCGTCTGCGCATCCTTCAGTGTGTCAAAGAGCTGAGGGCACATTCTCCACCCTGGCTCCTCCCAGTCCTCCTTCAGGGCCCCATTGCAACACACACACACACACACACACACGCACACACGCACCCCGAGGCTCCCCCCAGGTGCATCAATCAACCCCAGCCAAGCCTGACCCGTTTCTGCCCCACATTCTGCCCGCAGGACCCGGGGAGGCTGGGGGGCCCTTGCCCGGCCCCCTCCCGGCCCCCACCCCGGGAAAGGCCCTACCTTTGGGTTGCTGCACCTGGAAAGGGAAGTACTTGTTCTCCAGGAGCTGCTGGTGCAGGTACTCCTCCGAGTTGATGAAGCAGCAGTACCAGAGGGCCAGGGGCCCCCTCAAAATGGACTTGAGGATCATCCTGCCTGCCGGGAGCCCCCCGGGGAGGGGCTGCGGGGTCCTGGGCCGGAAGGAAGGAAGGAAGGCAGGAAGAGCTGAGCCGAGCTGCTTCGGGGAAGGGGATGCCCAGAGGGAGGGGCAACACTGCCAGGGCAAGGGTAGGATCCCCCCACCTATCCCATCCTCAGATCAGCAGGATAGGGGGCAACCCCTGGGCAGGAGGGCCTGTGGCGGACCCTGAGCCCCTTGGCACACCCCAGGAAAGCCCACCCTGCAGGTCGACATGGCCCTGAAGCAATCCAGGGAATCTTTCCCCCCTTCTCCCCCTCCCCCCCAAAAAAGCAAGGGAAAATAGTAGGCAGCCTTTCTCTCTGATCCGGAGGACCCGGCAGAAGCTCAGCAACATGGGTGGGGGGGCTGGCAGCAGCCCACCTGCGAATGGACGCTGCCTGACCTGCAGAAAGAGGGCGAGGGCAGCCCTGAAGCCAACAGAGGCTCAACAGGGAGTGTCCCTCGGGCGCTTGCACGGGCACCAAAGATCGCCCACTGCCCGTCTCTCTTGGGGTCGTGGGGATGCACCAGCCCCTGCCCTGGCAACGGTGAGCAACAGAATGCCCTCTCCATGGCAACCAGGCCCCCAGTCCCTGGACTTCAGGAAGAGGAGCCCCAGGGACAGATAAGCCCATTATCCCCCCCACACACACACACTTGAACCCTGACAAGTCTATTGCAAAAATTGTAGCTTGGCTCCCTTCCAAGCAGGTCCAACATTTACACATTTGTACATCTGCAAGTAGTTGTACGACCACAACTGAGCCCAAATGTCTGTCACTAAGCGAGACAATTGGATTTCCCCCCATTTTAGGACCTTCCTTGCCACAGTTGTGAAAAGTGAATCCCTGCAGTTGTTGAGTTGGTAACCCAGTGTGACTTGGCTTGTTGGAAGACGTGAAAGGGGATCATGTGACACACACACACACACCGGGACACTGGGACCGTCATAAGTACGAGTCAGTTGCCAAGCGTCTGAATTTTGGTCACGTGACCATGGGGAGGCTGCAACAGACGTTAACTATGAAAACTGGTCATAAGTCACTTTTTTTTTAGTGCTGTTGTAGCCTTAGTCACTAAACTAAACTAAATATTTGACCCTCTCATATATTACATATACAGCATGAAAGGAAAAATGGTTAGCAGGTTAAACAGCAGCAAAGTTAAAGTTCAAAGCACTGTTAACAGCCTGTTATTGTAGTTTATTCGTAGAAAGTCTACAAGGTTTCTTACTGTATTTATCACAAACCAACCCAATGTCCTTACCTCTGAGTCCAGGGTCCAATGCCCTTGTTCGATTCTTAATCATGAAACCTTTCCTTAGGTTTTTAATTGGGAACTTTCCCAATAATGGCAAAGTTCAAAGGCCTCTGTTGTAAACATCTCGGCAACATCCATTCTTGGGTTTTTTAAAATTCACTTTTTAATGTTTTTGTCTAGCTTTGCCTCTATTCAGTTCTTTTTTCTTTTGGATTTCGTATTTTAAGCTTTGAATAAAATAAAACTGAACGAGTAAAAAAAGGAACGAGGCCGCGCAAGAAGGACCCTCCCACCCACCCACCCAACCCCGCCTGCTGCTCGCTGCCCTTCCCACTTGGGGCGAAGCAGCCTGGCTGCAGTGGTGGAAACGGGGTCTGCCTCAGAAACGGGGGGGGCACTGCTGGGAGGGCAAGCAAGGACCCAGAGGGGGCTGGATGGGCCTGCAAGCACAGCACGGCAGCAGGAGGGCCTGTGTGTGTGTGTGTGTGTGTCTCCCTCTTGATGTCAACGAGGCTCCACCGAATCTCGGGACAGGTTTCAAAGTTCACATTTACAACCCTCTCCCTTATTTTCCCACCCTTTCACTCCCACCCAGGGAAGCTCGGAATGAAAAGAGGAAGCACTCCCTCCATCTGGCTGCCTCTGACGACACCTTCGGACAGTCACGTCATGCACCAAAACCTGGCTTGCCTAAAGCAACCAAATCGCTTTGAAGATATAACATTATTTTATTTGCATGCAAACGATCAACTCTTACTGCATGCCAGGCACCAGCCAAACAGTTGCAGTTTGCTGAGCAAAAGCAGGACCCTGGACTTTGGCCTGCCGCATTGCAAGGAGAAGACAACCGCCCCACCCCAAAAAAACCCAAATACAGTGTAAATTATGTGTGACTTTGGATAGTTTTTGATAAAGCCACCTTTGACCCCTAGCCCCCCAGGTCAGCTTGCTAGCCACACTATCTCTGAGAAAAGCTGGTGAATAAAAAATGGATTTAACTCCAATTCAGCTTGCTGTGAATATTTTCTCACAGGGGCACTTTAAGCTGTTCACATTTAAATGTGTGTGTGGGGGGAATCTCATAGGTTTGATACTGAATGCAACTCGTCTTTGCACGCACCACCACAAAATTTTGCTGTTCTTCAAGTTTGTTATTTATTTATTTAAGAAAATGTAAACAGCCACCCGCTCACTTTCCGTGATTCTGGATGTTTTACAAAATTAAAAACCCAGTATACAAACTTAAAAAAACAAAAAGGTCCACACCTCCAGTTTCTCTATTCTGGGCAAGTTTGAAAATTGCTCTGCCTTTTAGCAAATTTGAAGACCCAGCTCAGAGCAGACAGCCGTTTAAGGCAGGATCTCCAAACTTGGCCACTTTAAGACTTGTGGACTTCAACTCCCAGAATTCCCCAGCCAGCATGGCTGGGAGTTGAAGTCCGCAAGTCTTAGTGGCCAAGTTTGGAGAACCCTGGTTTAAGGAAACAGAATGCAGGTTGAGAAGCAGGTTTCAGGGCATAATAAACACAATCAAGGTATCCCAGCAGCCATCAGACAAGGCGAGGGACAGCCCAGCCCAATCATCCAGAGATTTAAACCATGGTCAGTTAGCCCATGATCCAGTTGCCATGTCTTTTATCCAGAATATTACCAAAGGACTGTGGGGGGGGGAGGCTTTCCTCAGACTTTATACACTTAGCAGCTTGCGATGGTCCTTTGACAATTAATGAAGAGAAGGACGAGGGGGGACATGAGAGCAGCCTTCCAGTAACTCAGGGGCTGCCCCAAAGAAGAGGGAGTCAAGCTCTTCTCCAAAGCCCGAGGGCAGGACAAGAAGCAACGGATGGAAACTAACCAAGGAGAGAAGCAACCTAGAACTAAGGAGAAACTTCCTGACACTCAGAACAATTAACCAGTGGAACCACCTGCCTCCAGAAGCGGTGAATGCTCCATCACTGGAAGTTTTTAAGAAGAAACTGGACAGCCATTTGTCCGAAATGGTATAGGGTTACCTGCCTGAGCAGTGGGTTGGACTAGATGACCTCCAAGGTCCCTTCCAACTTTATTATTATTACTAATTCCAGCCCCCAGAGCGTCAGGGCCCTCCCAGTGCTGAACTGGGTCCACTGGAAGATCAAATGAGTAACAGCTAGGAAGACCCCCCGAGTCCTGGACGCCTAGGGAGGCTCTCAACCATCCAGGTGAGGTTGTCCCAAAGGTGCTTTTCTGAACGGTGATTGGACTTTGTTTTTTTCCTTGAAGACATTTTGCTGCTCATCCAAGAAGCTTCTTCAGTTCTGACTTGAATGGGGATGGATTGGAAAAAGTATTCTCAGAGAGAGTACTAACGACCAGACGACTACAATAGAAATCCTTCCATTCCCCACCCTTCAGTCAGAACTGAAGAAGCTTCTTGGATGAGAAAAAATAAAAGCCCACTTGCCTTTTGAAAAAGCACCTGTGGGACAGGGTCCCGGACAGTCTCTCTCTCTCTCTCTCTCCCCTCTCTCCTCTCTCTCCCCCCCCTCTCTCTCCCCCCTCTCTCTCTCGCCCCTCTCTCCCTCCCCCCCTCTCTCTCTGCCCCCCCCCGTGAAGAAGCAGCTGTGGGGAGGGGCAGGAAGAGTGGACAAAACTCCAGGCCCAGGACTGGGATAAGAGGGGGCGGGGAGAAGTTAGAATTCCTGCGCCAGACCCAGCCGAAGAAAAAATGCTGCACCAAGTACAGAAAAATCCTTTTAATCAGGCAGAACTCAAATCTACAAAATTAGAAAAGAGAAATACGTACAAAAAAACAAGAGTCAAGGTGCTTCAATGTTTCTCTTCCTGATGCTGTGGGGAGACCCCACTTGGGAGAGGGGGGGGCGCAGTGCCCACTGTGGCAACTTTGGGGAAAAGGCTCGCGGCCTGGGCTGCCCCAGAGAGCAGGAATCGCAGCCCTTAAGTTGCCGGGGCCTCCGGGGCCTCCGAGCTGGTCAGGAGCTGCTGCAAACACTGGCGGATTTCCTCAGGACCACGATAGGCCCTCTTGGTGCCCCGGGGCAAATGGCGGCAGGACGAGAGGTTGAGGTAGCTGAGGGCAGGACAGCTGGCAATCAGGGCGCTTGCGTGAAGGAAGAAGGAGAGAGGCAACTTCTGTTAGGGCCACTGCAGGGTTACAGTCCTCCAATTACGACCACAACGGAGCCCAACATTCTGTCGCTAAGCGAGACAGTTGTTAAGCGAGTTTTGCCCCACTTTGCGACCTTTCCTGCTAATGTTGTTAAGTGAATCACTGCAGTTATTAAGTTAGTAACACGGCTGTTAAGTGAATCTGGCTTTCCCCCATTGACTTCGCCTGTCAGGAGGTTGCAAAAGGGGGAATGCCGCCACCGTCATAAATCTGAGTCAGCTGCCAAGCGTCTGATCACTTGGCCACGGGGATGCTGCAGTGGTTGTAAGAATGAAAAGCATTTTTTTTCAGTGCTGTTCTAACTTCAAACGGTCACTAAATGGATGCTTGCAAGCCGAGGACTATCGGCGCTCTCTCCCACCAGGCAAAATGCCCCCGGGGCAGGGGTGGGCAATGGGGGCCACATTGGGGCACAGCCGGCTTGGGAATTCCGAGAGTCGAAGCCCACCGGTTGTAAAGGTGCCACCACTGCCTGTCCCTGCTCTCCAGCCATTGTGAAGCCCCTTCCTCCCTCAGAGACCGCGAGGGCCCAGGGCCCCCAAACCTCAGAGGACGCCTCCACCCACTACCCACCTGCCAGCCTCCCCACAACCAAGCCCCTGAAGGCCCGAGGCAGCTGGGATTCATGCCAGTTTCTGGAGGGCATGACTGGTGGGATGTCAAGGCCCAAGCATAGGGGCACTGAATCCTGAGCAGGGGGTCCTTTTCCCACGACCAAGCGCCTTCCTGGAGGAAAGGATCTCCAGACGCCCCCGTGGGCCCCTCTCCTCCCTCCTGTCTTGGCACGAGGGAAGGAAAGACACGGCGGGCACTGCCCAGCTCACCTGACGGTCCCGAGGGCAATCTTGGTCCCCGTGAGGCTGAGGGAGCGCAGCACTGGTGCCCCTCCCTGAGTGAAGGCGGCCATGGCCCGCTCCAGGTCCTGCTCGCTGAAGCTCTGGCCGGTCAAGTCCAGCTCCCGCAGGCTGTGTCGCCACTTCCAGGTGAGGAGGGGGCTGCCTTCCAGAGGCCGGGACAGGTGGCTGGCGCTGTAGTGCAGGCCCAGGTACAGCTGCTCCAGATCTGCAGTAAAGATTTCGGGGGTCAGTAGGGACCAGGACGCCCGGAGCTCTCCCTCGGGAGACAGGCAGGGGTCTCCAGGGAGTGGGTCTCTGACCCAGAGCTGGTCGCCCCACCCAAACACCGTCATCCTCTTGAGGGACAAGGAGCCTATAACCGGCAGCACCAGAAGCATCGAATGGCTCCTGATGCGAGAATCTGCTCCAGACTTAAACATTGCAATTCAACCTCCTGCATGGGAGAGGCCAGGGTGCTTTTCAATCACTCAGAATAGAGTTGGAAGGGGCTTTGGAGGTCTTCTAGTCCACTAGACTATTTCAGACAGGTCTCTTCTTAAAAACCTCCAATGATGAAGCATCCACAACTTCTGGTGGCAAGCTGTTCCACCGGTTAATTGTTCTGTCGGGACATTTCTCCTTAATTCCAGGTTGCTTCTCTCTTTGGTCAGTTGTCACTCATTGCTTCTTGTCCTGCCTTCTGGTCCTTTGGAGGAGAGGTTGACGACCACCACCCCCTTCTTTGTGGCAGCCCCTCCAGTATTGGAAGCCTGCTATCATGCCCCCCCTCGTCCTTCCTTCCCCTAAACTAGCCGTACCCAAATCCTGCAACCGTTCTTGTTTTAGCCTCCAGTCCAACCCCCTTTCGTATCCCCTGCAGGGGGGTGAAAGTCTCCCTGGTGTCAGGGAGGCACCCATAAATTTCCAGCCCTCCGCCTTCCAAAAAGCCCCAGTTAAAGGTTTGGGGCTGATACCCCGGTTCTTCTTCCTCCCCAGTGATGTTAAAGCCCCACCCAGTCACGCAGTGAAGAAGAAGGGAGAGAAAGACCCCTTCCCTTGGAGGGGCTTCAGGGATGCCAATCACGGCCACCCATTTGGGGTAGGGGGAGAGCGTCAGGCTAGAACCCAGGCGCTCCAGTCCTGCCAGGCACGATGCCAGCTGGGCGACTGTTGCTCAGCCCTTCCTGGAAAACCTAGTTTCCCTCTGTCGTTTCTCGTCCTGCCTGCGTTTGCAGAAAACGGTAACCGACGGAGCCGTTTTCTCACACCCAGTTCCCCCAAAGTGTGGGGCTTGAGGCTAAGGGGCAGGGCTAACGGGTTGCCCAGGAACAGGGGGAGGAGGAGATCACTTTTCTGCACCCACCTGGGCAGGTCAGCTGCTCCAGCCCCTTGGGCGTCACTCGGACGCAGCCACGCAGGTCGAGGACCCGGAGCCGGCTGGAGGCGTTCAGAATCCGCCACAGCATGTGGTTGTCCACGAAGGAGAAGGCCGTGGTGGCCAGGCACAGCTCCTCCAGCTGCGGGAAGCCCGGGGATGGGGGGGACGAGGTGGGGAGGGTCTTGGGGTAGTAGGTGACGTTGAGCAGTCGCAGCACCTGCGGGCAGGAGGGGTGGACAGATGCCAGGACAGAGCGGCTACCAAGAGGCCACAGAACGCTGGCCAGGCCCTGCTTCTCCTAACCCCCCCCTCCGGGCTCCTCTGGAGGAGCCACCTCCTCCCCCCAGCAGCCAGGAAATCAAGTTCTGACTTGGGGAGGGGGCAAGAGGGACCCCCACGCACCTGCAGCTGTGGACAGGCAGCCTGGAGCTGTTCAATGGGCAGCTGGAAGTGCTGGGTGTTTTGCTTGATTTCGGCATTCACCTCCAGCAGCTGCAGGTCCGGGCAGCAGCCACCCTGGGGGGGGGGGAACACCAGAGACAGATGAGCAGGCTGGGTCAGCTCCAGAAAGCCCCACCCACCCAGGAGAACCTCCCTGGAGGGCTGTGCCCAACCCAGGCCAACAATCCCTGGCTGCTCCTGGCCTGCCTCTTTGTGTGCTGCCAGGCGCAGGCAACTAGAACTTCTGCTGAAGAAGTTGGTCTCTTGATGAACACCGCAGTGCCGGAATCTACCCAGGCTGATCTGCCTCCCCTGGGACCTACCTGGACCCCAAAAGCTTCCTCCTACACAGGGGGCCCTAAGCCGGAATGTCTCCTAACCACCCCCATCAGCATCTCCCCCCCCTTCAGCCAGAGGTTCCGCCCTACGACAGGCACTCTTCGACAAACGGCCACAATTGAGCCCAACATTTCTGCTGCTGAAACAGTTAAGTGTCTCACTTTACGTCCTTTCTTGCCACAGTTTGAGGGAAGTTAGCCCAGAGAAGGAAATATTAAAAGGGCAGAAAAATATATTTTTCCTCAAAAGGATTTTTTTTAAAACCAAACCTGGCCCCAAATCAATCTCTCTGCCCCAAGCAAGAGCTAAGCACCCCATACGAATGCAGATGTAGAGCCATCAGGAAGCTGAAGCCAGGGCACTCAAGGAGACCAAGAGAAGATGTGCATGCCCCACCCAAACTCTAGGAGTCATTAGCCCCATCGCCTGGGAAGCAGGATATGATAATAGGATTAAACCACAGATATCAAAGCCTGGAAAAACACTCAGAAATAGCCTCAAGGTTCATGCCACAGGAACAGGAAACTATTCCAAACAAGGCTAGAGGGGGTATAAAACCCCACTGCCCATCTCCTCAACTCCTCTTTCCTCTCTGCTCCTCCTGGCAAGGACCATCTTCCTGCTTCTCCAATAAACTGTAACCTTCTTCCCAAAGCAGCCGCCATGTTGCTTATTTATCCCCGGCTTGGATGAACCAGGATGAAGACTTACTTCTGACAGTTGTTAAGTGAATCACTGCGGTTGTTAAATGAGCCACACAGTCGTTAAATGAATCTGGCTTCCCCCACTGACTTTGCTGCTTAGAAGGTCGCAAAAGGGGATCGATCACCTGACTCCCCCGGGACACACTGCGACCGTCAGAAATACGAGTCAGTCGCCAAGCGTCTGAATTCTGACCACGGGAATGCTGCAGCGGTCGCAAGTGTGACAAACGTTCATAAGTCGCTTTTTTCGGTGCCGTTGCAACTTCGAGCGGCCACTAAGCAAACCGTTGTAAGTCGAGGGCTATGTGTAAAGCCCCAAATGGCAAGCTAAACCAAATGGCAAGCCAGAGGCCAGGAAGCCGACTGGCAGTACCCTCCCGGGACCCCCAAGAGGCTGGGCTGCCCAGGGGTCACCTAGGGGTCCCACAGCGCAGATGGGGGCAGCTTCCTTGAGGACAGGGCCGTCGTGACCCTGGCTAACGTGCCTCTAATACAGGGGTTCTCAACCTTGGCCCCTTTAAGACTTGTGGACTTCAACTCCCAGCATTTAATAGCAACCGCCAATATCCGTGTTTAGATCAAAACCGTGGTTGGCTGGAGGCCGCCCGCCGGCAGACCACCATCGCCAGGCCTGCCCCCCCCCAGAGGGAGGGGCTCCTCCCGCCAGGGCGTGGGGGCCGGCCTTCGCGGGTGGCCCGGTCTGCTTACCACCAGGAGAGCAATAATGGCGCTCATGCGGCTGCTATAGGTCAGGAAGAGCTGCTGCATCCGGGCACCGGCCGTTTCCAGAAAGCCGGTGACAGCCCAGGGGTCAACCTAGAGATGCGGGAAACGGCTGGTTGGCCCCTCCGTCCTCCAGAGGCCCCGGGGACCCCCCCTCCCCCGGGCCAAGGCTCACCTGGGACCCCTGCAGGTTCAGGCTCACCAGCCGCGGGCAGGAGGCGGCCAGCAGGAGGAGGGGCTCGGCGGTGACCCCGCTGCAGTGGCCGAGGCGCAGCGTGGCCAGGAGCGGGCAGGAGGCGGCCAGAGCCTGCGGAGAGAGGGCGGGCGGGACGGGGCTGCTTTTAGCTCTCTCTCCAGCCCCGCGCGGGCGGAGGGCAGGGACGGGGCCCCGGCCGGCCGGCCCGACTCACCTGCAGCACCGGCGGGACGAGGCTCTTCCAGTGGCTGAGCGAGAAGTCGCGCAGGAGGGAGAACCTGCGGGTCACAGAAGGTCCTGAGTTCGGGTCCAGGGAGGACCTCGGGGGGGGGCGTCCCCACGCTTACCTGTGGGTGGCCAGCCACTCCAGGGTGCCCAGCGCCCGCTTCTGCTGCGCCGGCGCCCACTTCTGCCCCGGGGCCGCCCAGCAGTGGCCCACCGCCACCGTCTGCCACAGGACCGGCGCGGCCGCCGCTCGAGCCCAGAAGCGACACACGCAGGCCGCCCTGCCGAGAGAGACGCGCGGCCGGTCAGGCGGGAGGGCGGGCAGGCGGGGGGGATCCGCGAGGCCAGCCCCGCCGCCCGACGCCCGCCGCCCGCCGCCGCTCACCGGCAGAGGAAGGGCACCGCGCCCCCCTCGGACGCCGCCGCCAGCCCGAAGACGCGCACCAGCAGCTCGGCCGGGAGCCGCGAGCCCCAGGCGCCCCCGCCCCGCCCGGAGCCCCCGCCCGCCTCGCCGCCCACGGCCGCCGGCCGCCTCCTGCACGCCGCCCGCGCCTCGCCGTCCGCCGGCACCAGCAGCAGCGCCGCCTCCTCCGTCCTCCGCAGCAGGAAGCGCGGGGCCACCTCCGCCCTCGCCCGGCGCCGCCGCTGCCGCCGCCGCCGCCGCTTCTTCCGAGGGGGCTCCGGACTGTCCGCGCGCCGCATGGCCGCCGGCCCCGCCTCCCAGACTGGCCGGGGAGGGGCGCGGCGCGGGGGCCGCCGGGAGTGGGGGTGGGCGCGCGGGGGAGGCCGGGAAGGGGCCGGCGAGGGGCGGGGCCCGGGCGGCGCCCCTCCCTCCTCCCGCCCGCGGCCGGCCGGTCCCCGCTAGACTGCCCCGGGCGCTGCAGGCTCCGGCCAGGTGAGCGGGGGGGGGCGGGCGGGCGGGCGGGCTCCCCCAGGGCGGGTCCCCCGGGGAGGGGGCGAGGGCAGCGCCTTGGGCCGGGCGCGGGGCTGCGGCGTCGGGGCGAGCCCGCCCGGGGGCCGGAGAAGAGGCGATGCAGAGCCCGGGCATCGCGTCCGGCCCAAGGCGGGGCGGTGGGATGGGCCGGCCGGGCGCCGAGGAGCGCGGATCGCTGCCCAGCCGGAACCCCCTGTGGCCTCCCGGCTCTCCGCGAAGGAGCCGCCGGCGCTGCACGGGGGTCGCCGCCTCCCGCTTTGCCCTCCCGGGCGCGGCAGGTCATTGCAGCCCCCCCGCCCCTCTGCTCCCCCCGAAGGAAGGGCGGCGGATCTGGGGCTCCGGCTGTGGGGGAGAGGCCGCCGCCCCCCACCCCGCTAGGCGGCCGGAGGGGAGCAGGTGGGCTGGGCGCCGCTTCTCCCTTGCCGGCAGCGGAGCGACGGGGCGGGGGGCGTCGGAGGGGATTCCCGGAGGCCTCCCAAATCGCCCCGGGGGTGGGGGCGTCTCTCCGGACAACGGCCGCTCAAGGGGGGGCAGGGAACGCGCCTCGTATAGGTAGCCCCCCCCGTCCTGGGAAACCCCGGAGAGACGGGCGGGGCCGCGCCCGATGCCTTGGCGGCGAAAGAGCCGATTGAGAGGGATCGAGTCCGGTCTGGGCGCCTTCCGTGGAATTTGGACTGGAGACAGGCAGCGGCCTTAAGCGGAGGAGATAAGGATGGGGTGGGGAAAATACAGCCGGCCCTGGGTCGGAGCGAGCAGAGTTGCTCATGTATTTCATGCAGTGTTTCTCAACCTTGAGCATTTTAAGGCATGTGGACTTCAACTCCCAGAATTCCACAGCCAGCAATGTTGGCTGTGGAATTCTGGGAGTTGAAGTCCACATGCCTTAAAATGGTCAAGGTTGAGAAAGAGTGCTTAGTTCGTACACCTCCCGTTTCATAAAGGTGAAATGCGGGTAAAAGGGAAAACGGGGCCCCTGTAAAGAAGTTTAAAACTTCACTATAACGGAAGCAATACTACAATGGATCTGTTGAGTGTGGAAAAGTCACTTCCCCTTTGCTCACAATAACAGAATCGTGCAACCTCAGGACTTGCTTAATATCCAGATGCCTCCACAAGTTTCACCCTTGAGACCCTGAGGCCCTAATTTCTGAATCCGCTCATTAGGGAAGATGGGAATTGAGAAAATGCCTTCCCCTTCTCCCCCCCCCCCCGCTCCCCAAGCACACCAGAGCCACCCAAGCAGTTGTCTCCACAGGGTGTGTGTGTTTGTGTGTTTGTGTGTATGTCTTCCTTCTGACTCAGAAGCTAAGCAGGGCCCAGCCTGGCTTGTGCTTGGAAGAGCAATCACCAGTTCCAAAGCCAGACAGGCATGGAAATTGCTTCTGAATGGTTGCTGAGAAGATTTCATGGAGCCCTCCCTGATATTGCGGAACCCATCCCACTTGGCGTAAAGGAGAGTTAACTTTTTTTAATAAAAATAAAAATCACCCAACCAGCATCCTCAGCTGACTTTCGAACACCCAGAGCGAGCAGTGAGAAGGCCGGAGGGCCTGTTTTGGCTGCCCTGGCGCTCGTTGGGCTCTCCGTAAGCAGGGCTTTTTTTCCCTCATAGAAGGCCCAGGACGGAGTTACGCCACCTTTTTGGGATGGAACCTTGTAGGGTAGGCAAGGCGGGTTGTATGACGTGTGTGAGTTCCGGCACCTTTTTTCCCCGCCCCACAAAAAAAGCACTGTTGTTAACTGAAAGAATTCTTCCAAACTTCCTAACAATAGGTCAAAGGTAGGCAGATTGTGGTTTTAAGCTTTGGCGCCCGAGTGGCAGGAGCCGTGGAAGGCGTCCCTCTGTGCCACCAGCCCAGCCGAAGTTTGAAGGCCCCTCTGATCTCTTTAGAGCAGGGATTCTCAACCTTGGCCACTTTAAGACTTGTGGACTTCAACTCCCAGAATTCCTCAGCCAGCAAAGTTGAAGTCCACAAGTCTTAAAGTGGCCAAGGTTGAGAACCCCTGCCTTAGAGGGCTAAGCAGAAGACAAGCAGAGTGCAAGGCTGGGGGGTGAGGGGGGCTGTGGGATGTTCTTGGCAGGAGATAGCACCTGGCATTTTTCCTCTCCAAAGCTGTCTGGGCAAGCCCATGCCAGTTTCCTGCCTGGAATGCCAACCGTTCATGCCAGTTTCCTGCCTGGAATGCCAACCGTTCAGGAAGCTGCCGACTGACTGACTGACTGCAGAAAGTGGATCAGCCTTCAGACCAGGTAAGAGGGGTGTCGTTCCGGGGGTCCCTCCCCTGCCTCCCTCTGCCCTCCTCCATCTTCCCCCTTTACGTCTCTGCTCCTGTCTGGCCTCAGGGGGTCCCAAAGTCTCCGTTTTGGCAGTTTCTTTGCTCAGTTCAGCCTCTATTCCCTCCTCCCCCAACAAAGAGGCCCCTCCTCAGCCCTCCTCGCCTCTCACCCCCCCCCCCGCACTCCGAGTAACGCCAAGCTTTCCTCCTCCTCCTCCTCCTCCTCCTCCTCCTCTTGAGTTCTTGCTCAGAGTCAGGAGAGCTGGAGGGCTGCTCACCCTCCTGCCCCACTTTGCTTCACTGCCTCGCGGATGCCACAGGCCCAGCTGCCTTCCGTGGCTTGCAGTTTTAAAAAGGGGCTGCAGGTTCAGCAAACGGCTGCGGCCTCAGACGGGTGAAGGGGGGGGGCAAAGGGCTCCGGGACTGAACGGAAGAGTCCTCGGCTCAGCCCAAGCAGAGTCTCTGCTCCGTGTGTGTTGGAGCCCTTGGTGCTCCCTGAGCTGGGTGGTTTTCTTGCAGCCATTTTATGACTCCTGTGGGTAACATCAGTGCTAGGAGGTAGCGGGGTTTGGACCTTCTAGCACTGATGATGTTACCTAGTTGGGTCATGAAATGTCTGCAAGAAAACAAGCAAGCTCAGGGAGCACCAGGGACCCCATGGTCCTCCTCCTCTCTGCAAACCCCACTTCCTTCTAGCACTGATGATGTCACCTAGCTTGGACAGCAGCAAGGACCCCACAGTCCTCCTCCTCTCCCGAAACCTCACTCCTTTCTAGCACTGATGGTGTTACCTAGCTGGGTAATGAAACGTCTGCAGGAAAACCACCCAGCTCAGAGGGCACCCGGGAACCCCCCAATTCAACCCTGAGCTACAGGGATTCTCCTTTATCTGCTCATTTGTGCACGGAGGAAAGAGCCGTTTTTTGCCCCCTGACTATCTCCCGCTGCCCCGTGGTAGAGTCCTGATTTTGGTCTCCAAGGTGGGCCTTGTGGGAAGGGGGTCCAGGAGCAGCAGCGCCCTCCACATCTCCCCCCACGACGTGGGGCTGTTCTCTGAGGAAGCCTTGCGTGTGCTTTCTGAAGTGGCTGCGTAAGGCAGGGCTCTCCAGACTTGTGGACTTCAACTCCCAGAATTCCTCAGCCAGCCACAGGAGCTTCACAACCACCAGGACTTCAACTCCCAGGACTCCGTGCTGGCTGGGGAATTCTGGGAGTTGAAGTCCACAAGTCTTTTAAGTTGCCACGGTTGGAGACCCCTGGCCTAAGGAAAGCAACTTCTGGTCCTGCCCCACAGAGTTAGAGTTGTAGGCGGAGGGGGGTCCAGTGGGGCCGGGGAGGGGGGCGTTCACAGGCCCTGCATGCTCGGCAGCTGGAGACAAAGTGCGGCCTTGGTGACTTCCTCTCTCTGCAGGCCACCAAGATGTCGTCGACCTCCCTCCGCAGCCCAGCTATCCTTCCCCACGTGCTGGTGGCCCTCTTTGGGATGGGCTCCTGGGTCTCCGTGAACTCCCTCTGGGTGGAGCTTCCGGTGGTGGTGAAGAAGCTGCCAGAAGGTGGGTGAGGGTCTCCCAGGGCGAAGAGCCTCTTTGCCTGGCAGGGGGCAACGGGGGGGGGCAGCTGCCTGGTGCCATCCAGGGAAGCAGGAGGGGAGGGTCTGCTGGGGAAGGGATGAGCAGCATGGCTTCCTGCAGGGGAGGGGAGGGGAGGGGGGGAGAGGCTTTGCTGGGGAGGAGGGAAATGCCCAGCCAGTTGCTCTTAACTGCCCCCCAAAAGAGTGGAGAACTGCTGGGCTGTTCAGGACAGGACAGGACAGGACAGGGAAGAATGGAATGGAATAGAGGAGGGGTCCCCAACCTGTGGGCCCACTACCGGGCCATGGCTGCTTGGCCACCGCTTGGCCACGTGAAGGGATGGCCAGTGCACATGCATACATGCGTGCACTTACCCCCCCACACACACACACGCTAGCACCACCCCGAGCGACCCACCGGTGCTAGTACTACCATAGTGTCCCGCCGGCGCTAGCGCCATCCCATTTGCAGCACTTGCGCCTGCACAGCCCTGTTTGCATGTGCACGTGCACTCACATGCAGCCATTTGCGTGTGCGCATCCGCTTGTTGCCATTTGCGTGTGCACATGCACTCGTGTGTGCACACCGAGCTCATTTTTGCACGCACACGCATGAATCCCGTTTGTATGCGCACACATAGTGGTGCCTGCCTCCCTTTCCGGGCCGCCAAATCAAAAAGGTTAGAGACCTCTGGAATAGACAGTAGAGAAAGAATAGAAAATAGAGTAGAACAGAACAAAACAAATGGTTGGAAGGGATCTTGGGGGTCTTCTACTCCAACCCCCTGCTCAAGGAGGAGATCCCATACAAGGAGTGTCCGCCTTGGCAACTTGAAGACTTGTGGGCTTCAACTCCCAGAATCCCCCAGTCAGCAGAACTGGTGCACCTGGCTTCCAGGCGGGCAAAACCACCCTTGGCGAGAAACTGCCGGGCACCTGGGTTGGCACCATTCCCACTTCTCTTCCTGCAGGCTGGAACCTTCCCGCCTACCTCTCTGTCCTCATTGCCCTGGGGAACATCGGCCCGGTGAGCGTGACCCTGGTTCACCACTTTGCCCCCAAGAGGCTGAAGGAGCAGTGGCTAATCCACGCCATCCAGGCCTTGGCCACGGCCACGGCGCTCCTCCTTGCCCTCTTGTGGGACCGCACCGCTGTGGTGGCCGGGGAGCCCCGCAGCGTGGCCTTCTTGGCGCTGACGTTCCTGCTGGCCCTGGCCTGCTGCACCTCCAACGTTTCCTTCCTGCCCTTCATGTACCAGTTCCCCCCGCTCTTCATCCGCACCTTCTTTGTCGGCCAGGGGCTGAGCGCCCTCCTGCCCTGCTTGCTGGCTCTGGGGCAGGGCGTGGGGCAGCTGGAGTGCCTCAACGACACCCGGCAGAATGCCTCGCGGTCACGCTACCTGGAGGAGAACTTCTCCGCCGGCACCTACTTTGGGCTGCTGGTGGCCCTGCTGGCAGCCTCTGCCCTCGCCTTCCTGGCCCTGGTCCTCTGGCATGGCCGCCAGAGCGCCCCGGAAGAGAGGAGCCCTCCCGAGGAGCGGACAGACTCGGAGGAGGCCTACCCCTTGCGTGACAACAGCGACCCCGCCTTGCACAATGGCGCTGCCGAGGCCTCCCCCGGCAGGGACTCTGCCTCCCCCCACACCTTCTGGACAGGGAGGAACATCTACCTGCTGGTGCTCCTGGGGGTCTCCAATGCCCTGACCAACGGGGTGCTGCCTTCGGTGCAGACCTACTCCTGCCTGCCCTACGGCAACACCGCCTACCATCTCTCGGTGGTCTTCAGCAACATTGCCAACCCCGTAGCCTGCTTCATCGCCATGTTCCTCCTGTGTCGGTAAGTGCTGGAGGGGGTCCGGGGTGAGGAAGGGGCTCCCTGGTCTCTCCCCTCCTGGCTCCAGGGGTTTCTAGAATTAGAAGAGCCCCTGAGGCCTTGGTGGCAAGTGCAGGGGGTTCGGTGAGAATCTGAGAGGCAGCTGCAGTGGGGGACACAGGTAGTGCTCGACAGGTAAAGGTATTTGTGATGATAACTCAAATGATAACTCAAATGACGATCTGTCCCAAAAAGATGTACTCTCTGTGCAGAATGATTTCCAGAGCTTGGGGCAGGAACTTAGCAGGATAGGCTGTAGGCTTACTTTTTCATCGTGGTCCGAGATGAAGAACTTGTTTTCGACAGGGAGAAGTGCGAATCAGGTATTACATATCAGTCATGCAAGAACAGAAAGGCACCCAAAAAGAGAAGCCACCTTCTGGTTGGTGATTCAATTATAAGGGATGTAAATTTAGGAAAGGACACAGAGGTTTCGAAAGAAGTCAGGTGTCTTCCAGATGCTACTACCAGTAGGGACAAGAAGCGTATTTCTAAAATAGTCAAGAATGTCAGCAAGGACTGTGATGTGGAGGCTATCGTACATCTTGGCACTAACGATCTGTCCCAAAAATATGTACTCTCTGTGCAGAATGATTTCCAGAGCTTGGGGCAGGAACTTAGCAGGATAGGCTGTAGGCTTACTTTTTCACAGGTTTTACCGGTGTATAAGGAGCAAAGTGGAAAAGGCCAGCGTGTAGCAGAATTCAATATGTGGCTAAAAGAGTGGTGTAAAGGGGAAGGCTTTGGTTATATGAGTTACGATGTCTATAGCTGGTCCAATGAAAAAATGTACAAAAGAGATGGTTTGCATCCATCAAAGAAAGAGACTGGGTTACTCGGCAATAAATTCACAGATTTTCTGGAGGAATATTTAAACTAAACAACGGGGACAGTGAGTTAATTGATACAGAACATCGCTGTCCCCGGCAATCTAAAAACTATAGGGCTATTAGTGCATGTAACATAGATTTGTGTGTGGGCAAGAATATCAACCTTGCTGTCAAGCAAAATCAAGCTTTTAATAGCGAGTGCCACACAAGTGCACTAACCAAATAGGTGGTAAGACAATAGGGGAACTCAGACACCACAGAAAGTAAACACGGTCAGTCATAAAGGACTCAAATGTTTATACACCAATGCACAGAGCATGAACAGTAAACAGGGTGAACAAGAAATTCTTGTCCAGCCTAGACCAGTTCAGATCACCGGGACCAGATGGATTACACCCCAAGGTTCTGAAGGAACCAGCAGATGTGATCTCAGAACCACTGGACTATATTTTTCAAAGATCCTGGAGCACTGGGGAACTACCAGAGGACTGGAAAAGAGCTGATGTAGTTCCCATCTTCAAAAAAGGGGAAAAAAAAAGGACCCGGGAAATTACAGACCTATCAGCCTGACCTCAATACCTGGGAAGATTCTGGAAAAGATAATAAAGCAACGAATCAGCGAACACCTACAGGCAAACAAAGTCATTACTAAAAGCCAACACGGGTTTGTCAAAAACAGATCATGCCAGGCAAATCTTATTGCATTCTTTGACCAGGTGACAAAATTAGTGGACCAGAGGAATGCTCTGGATATAATTTACTTGGACTTCAGTAAGGCATTTGATAAAGTAGACCACAACCTACTACTTCTATAGCCCCCCCTTCTCTCTCCCTCTTCCAGGTCATCCCTGGCCCTGAGCGCCATCTCGGCTGCCGGATGCGTCTTTGGGGTCTACCTGATGGTGCTGGCGGCCCTCAGCCCCTGCCCCCCACTGTATGACAGCCATGTGGGGGTCGCTCTTGTGGTGAGTGGGGTGCACCAAGGATGGGGGGGAACAGCCCCACAGTCTTTCTCTTGCCCTACCCCAGACCCTTCCTCTCCGAGTCCTCGTTTTCCAGCGAGGAGGGAGTCACTTGGGCCAAATGGCACACAAAGCAGGACCCCTCCCCACCCACGCCCTTTGACCCTGAAGCTGATGGGGCTGCTGCAGAACCAGCTGGCCTCCCTTGCAGAGTTGTTGTGAAGATGGAAGGCAGCCCGGCAGGACTGCCATGAAGCTCCCGGGCTCACATCATTCAGGATCTTCCTTTATGTGTCATGCCAACAACAACAACCCTGTAAGGAAGGCTGGACAGTACTGATTGGTGCAAATCGCCCCAAGAGTCTCTGGGGGGCCTGAAGGGAGGCTCAGACTTGGATCCCCCCAGGAATCAGAGCTGCCCCCCTTACAAGAAACGTAGAAAACTGTGGCAGAGAAAGACCCGGTGGCCCAATGATTCTGGTTGATCGTTTTTGCTTTCTTTTTAATTTAGCTATTATTTTCAATTGTCAGTATGTTTTTATTTTTTAAATTCTTATTTATTTCTTGCGGTGAGATGGGTGACAAACAATAATAATTAAATAACAATGATTTCTGCATGTATGTGGGATGATGGACCTGCGTTTATCCCAAATGTGTTTGAACTCAGTTCCTGTTGATTGTCCTTCACTGTCTCCGCAGGACACTGGTTCCCAGCCTCTGCTACTCTTTCTGTGAATGTATGTATGTATGTATGTATGTATGTATGTATGTCAGATGACAGGCGTGTGCTTTTCCCGAGCATGTTTAAACTCAGTAAATTGTGATTATTAAAAAGATCTGTCCTCGGATACCAATGCCCTCTCTCCCCCCCGTCCAGGTGCTGGCCTGGATCTTCTTCTCCGGCCTCTTCTCCTACCTAAAGGTGGTCATCGGCAGCCTGCTGCACGAGGCCGGCCACGCAGCCCTCCTCTGGTGCGGGGCTGTCATCCAGGCGGGCTCGCTGCTGGGGGCCTTAGCCCTGTTCCCCCCGACCAGCGTCTACCGCCTCTTCCAGCGCGGACAGGACTGCGTGGACAACTGCAGGACGTGAGCGGTGGCCGGGGCCAGGCAGAGACCCCCGGGGGGGGGTGAAGACCCTGCAGCTCTCTGCCTCCAAGGACTGTTTGCCATGGTGCCTGGACAGAGGGGCCCACTCGGCATCCGTCCCGGGGTGGCGCTCCTGGGGAAGCGGATCCTCTGCCCTCCGTGCAGCTGTGGGGGAGGTGGGCTTTCCTCCGCGGCTCCCCTTTTTGGATCGGGCGTCTCAGGTGACCCAGGTCTTCTCCGGGCATCTGGACCCTTCCGTGGCTCTTGGACGGAGCTACCTCATCCCAGTGGCAACGTTGGCTCTTTTATGACTCGTGGATTTCAACTCCCAGAATTCCTGAGCCAGCATAGTCCACGAGTCATAAAAGAGCCAACGTTGCCTACCCCTGCCCCAGGCCAAGCTAGCTGCCCCAGGAGTTCCCAGCACCATCAGGATGGGTGCCTTAGCCCCTTGGGGGGGGCTGCTGGCCCCGGAAGGTGGAGCAGGAGCCGGCTGGACCCGGACCGGGTTCTGCTCGGCCCTGGGCTGACTTTGGCCTGTTGCCAGTGCTGGGAGCAGGCTGGTGCTTCTGGATAGAGCATAGGTGATCCTCTAGTTATGACCGTAATGGAGCCTCCCCATCATGATGTAACTCGTGACAGTTGTAAAGAGGGTCGGTCCCTGACCAGCCCACTTTTTTGTGGCAGTTGTTAAACAAATCATTGTAGGCATGCTAATGAACTACGGTGGCCCAGTGGTTAGAAGGCAATATTGCAGGCTGACTCTGCTGACTGCCGGCAGTTCGGCAGTTCGATCCTGACCGGCTCCAGGTTGATTCGGCCTTCTGTCCTTCCGAGGTCGGTAAAATGATGACCCAGATTGTTGGGGACAAATAGGCTGACTCTGTAAACCACTTAGAGAGGGCTGTAAAAGCACTGTGAAGCGGTATATAAGTCTAAGTGCTATTGCTGTTGTCCTTCCTTCCTTCCTTCTTGCCTTTTCGTTTCCTTCTTTCGTTTCCTCCCTCCCTCCCTCCCTTCTTTCTCAGTGACTAGAATACAGCATTGCAGGCTGACTCTGCCCACTGCCAGCAGTTCAATCCTGACTAGCTCCAGGTTGACTCAGCCTTCTGTCCTTCCAAGGTCGGTAAAAGGAGGACCCAGATTGTTGTGGGGCAAAATATACTGATTCTATAAACCGCTCAGAGAGGGGGTGTAAAAGGCCCCGTGAAGCGGGATATACGTCTAAGGGCTATTGCTATTAAGCAAACCAAGGAGGCGGTTTTGCTGAAAATTATAGGCCCAAATGCTGATTTCTGACAAAACCAAATGTTGTGGGATTCTGCAAATGTTTGTGCAGGTCATCTTCGACTGACAACTCCAACTGAGCCCCAGGTTTCCGTTACTAAGCGAGACAGTTGTGAAGTGGGTTTTGCTCCCTTGCCACAGTTGTTAAGTGAATCACCAAAGCTGTTAAGTTAGCCACACGGTTGTTAAGTGAATCTGGGTTCCCCTTTGACTTTGCTCGTCAGAAGGTCGCGAAAGGGGATCCCGTGACCCATCTTGGACACTGCGGCTGTCCTAAATGCTAGCCGGTTGCCCAGTGGCTGAATTTTGATCACGTGACCAAAAGGGGAGGCCGCAACGGTCGCTAGGTGTGAAAAACAGCCACTTTTTCTAGTGCCGTTGTGACTTCAAGTGGTCACTAAGCGAATCTTTGTAAGCCAAAGACGATCTCTAAATCTTCCTCACTGCCAAGATCCTGTCTGTCGGAATCCTGAATCCGGGTTCTAAGCAGCCACAAGTAGGAACAGCAAACAGGGTGAGCTAGAAATTCAGGTAAATGAGGGCAGATGTGATATTGTTGCCATGACAGAAAATCAAGCTTTTAATAGGGAGTGTCACACAAAGTGCACTAACCAAATAGGTGGTAAGACAATAGGGCAACTCAGGCCCCACACAGGTTATGTAGAAAGTAAACACGGTCAGTCATAAAGGACTCAAATGTTTATACACCAATGCACAGAGCATGAACAGTAAACAGGGTGAGCTAGAAATTCAGGTAAATGAGGGCAGATGTGATATTGTTGCAATTACGGAAACATGGTGGGATGAAACCCACACATGGAACACACAGCTAGAGGGATTTAAATTACTTAAAAGAAACAGACCAAACAAAAGAGGAGGTGGAGTTGTTCTCTATATAAGAAATAATTACATTTCTACCGAAATAGAGCACAACAATGATGAAAACTGTCTTGAATGCGTTCGGGTCAATATAAAAAGGGGGGGAAATGACATTGCCACAGGTGTATACTATAGGGTTCCCTGCCTGAGCAGGGTGTTGGACTAGATGACCTCCAAGGTCCCTTCCAACTTTATTATTATTATAAGTAGGTTTGTTGGAACTTCACTTAGCGACCCTTTGTAAGTTTGAGGAGTACGTAGTGTTTGTGAGCTGGTTCTGGGGGTGACCCGGCTCCCCACAGAGGCTGACCCAGCAGTCTCGCAAACTCTCCACGTTACTACACCCCAGGTGCATCGCAAGGCTAGCCCCCCCGTCCCTCCTTCCCCTCCCCCCAAGAACGCCTGGATCCAGAGAGAGGCCAGGGCTGCCCCCTCTGGCGCCTTTTTCCTTTTAAAAAAGGTTTTCTCTATGCATTTTTTTCTTTTACGTATATTTTTGTACCTTTTCTTGTTTGTATATTTTGGGAACAGGATTAAACTTTATAATTAAAACCAAAGATTGCTTTCAAGAGAGTAATTGTGTCTCCCCCCCCCCCCGTTCCTCTGCTGGGACCCACAAAGTGGCTCCTTTGCCAGTGTTGGGGGGGGAGGAATTGGCCCTCAACGCTACCTGAGTGGTCAAGTTTCTGGAAGTCCACTGCCCCCCCCTACACGCACCAACACACACACACACACACACACAGGTCAGAAGTCCTGGAGAATCTCCGCAGGCTCTGGGATCAGCCTTCTCCTCTGCAGGATGCGGCCTCCGAGGGATGGGGCAAACAGCCCCCATTCTCACCTCCTGCCCCCCTTTGGCACTTCATCCTTCCCTGAGGGGAGGAGGGGGGTGGATGTGGGGCCAGCTGACCTTTCCTCAGCTCCCACTGAGCCTGCCCTCCGTGGCTTCGGCATTTGGGCTTCATTATTGCCTAGAAATCCGGAGGGGAGGGGGAGAGCCCAGGGGGCAGACCCCCCCTCCCTCGCCCCTCTTCTTGCTTGGTTCTGCTCCAGTTAGTGGCTCCAAATCAGCTTCCCTTTCACAACATTTTAAAAGATTTGCTTCATGTCAGGAGGGTGTAATCCCCTTGCTCTCTGGTGCCCAAAAGAGCCGGCCGCCCACCTGCTGTGGGGTTTTGCATGAGGAAGGAGGGTGCTGCCCCGTGGACACCAAAGGGCTGGGCGGACGGTGCCAGCCCTGCCCCTTTCCTGGGTGATCCAGTCTTCGGCTCCAGGGCTGTGCTGGCAGCTCAGCTGGACCGGCAGCAGAGGGGAAGCCGGGGGCCTCTGGGAGCCCCACAAGGATGGGCCAAGAAAAGGATCTAGTAGTGTGATCTGCATTTTTTTTCCTTTTTTCGAGACAATTGGAGCCATGAGCCGAGGCAGCCGTGGGAGGCCTGCAGTTCACACACACAATGCAAAGCATTATATTCAAAAGTGGAAAACTGAGGGCCGGATCGTTCGCGGAGAACCGGTTCCCCTCACCTGCCATCAGACATAACGCTGGGCAACCATTTTTTCTCTACAGTTTTGCTTCCTGAAAAAAACTTCTGGTGATTAGGATAAATAGACCCCTTCAAACACAAATGTAATTTTAGAATGATTGATCAGGTGGGAACGTTGAGAAATAACAAATCAACTTTTAATGACTGCAACGTATTTAACTGCATAATGTTTCCAAGCTCAAATAGGGCCAAAAACATTTCGCTGCTTGTTTTCGTTTATACTCTGTATCCGATGCATCTCACTGCCAGGTTTAGCAGTAGTAAACCAGCATTGATGGCTTCCACTTGCTCTGATACTCTTTTCCCATTGTGGCAGTGTCCTGGTGAAACTCTGCCCACCACTGACCACGCCTGGATTTTCAGGGAAAGTAGTCCAGGTGCGAGTGCAAAAAATGAATCTTCGTTGACACGTTGCACTTTGTGGTCTTGTAGGCTGCAAGAGGTTTGTCAAGCAGCTGAACGTAGTTTGATGCTCTGTAGTTGCCACACAAATTCTCAAGGATGTGAGAAAGCTTTCCAGGCAATTTTCTCTGGCCCCATTAACACATCTTCCAACCATTTGTCCTTGATGATTTATCTGGTCTGTGGACAACAAAAAGGCCTTCCTTAATTCTGGCATTGGCTATTCTTGGAAAACCTGTCTCAAATAATGAAAACTTTTGCCTTCTTTGTTCATCGTTTTCACAAGTTTGTTTCATCAGTCTCAAGTTTTATGTGAAGTGGAGGCAAAAATACCTTTGTCAGGTCAGCAAGGGCCAGGATGTTCACCAGAGCACCAGACACAAGGAGGAGAAACAATGATTGGAAAGTGATCAAAGAGAGAAGCAACCTGGAATTAAGGAGAAACTTCCTGACGAGAACAATTAACCAGTGGAACTCCTTGCCACCAGAAATTGTGGATGCTCCAACACTGGAGGTTTTTAAAAAGAGACTAGTCCAGGGGTAGGCAACCTTGGTGGACTTCAACTCCCAGAATTCCTGAGCCAGCATGACTCAGCTTGGAAACCTCTCCCTTTCCCCTCAGCATGGCTGGCTCAGGAATTCTGGGAGTTGAAGTCCGCAAGTCATAAAAGAGCCAAGGTGGCCTACCCCTGGACTAGACAGTCACTTGTCTGAGATGGTATAGGCTCTCCTGCTTGAGCAGGGGGCTGGACTAGAAGACCTCCAAGATCCCTTCCAGCTCTGTTCTATTCTATTCTATTCTATTCTATTCTATTCTATTCTATTCTATTCTATTCCTTATTTTGTTCTATACTGTTTCATTCCGTTCCATTCAATTCCTATTATTCTATTCTATTCTATGCTATGCTATGCTATGCTATGCTATTCTATTCTATTCTATTCTATTCTATTCTATTCTATTCTATTCTATTCTATTCTATTCTATTCTATTCTATTCTATTCTATTCTATTCTATTCTATTCCATTCCATTCCACTCTACTCTACTGTATGTTCTGTTCTGTTCTGTTCTGTTCTGTTCTATTTTTCCATCCTGGAACCAAATACTTTTGGAGTGGCTATTTCTTTTTAATGTAACGTGACTCTTGTGTGTGGCTTTTCCATTTGCACACGTAACAACAGGACTTGGTGTATCCAAACTGCATGCCAAGCAGGACAGCCACAACCTTTAAATCTCCCCAGAGATTCCGGTTTGCTTGCTGTATGGAAAGTGCCTCAGCAACGGTTCCACCTTTTTGTATGCTTCTTTCATATGGGCAAAGAGCCAGCAGGCACTAAAGGCTAGACGTTGCCTTTGGGTAAAAAAATTTCTAAAATTTATTTATTTTATTATTTATTTATTACTTAAACTTATATGCCGCTCTTCTCCTAGGACCCAGGGCGGCTTACAACAAATACAATAAAAATACAATACAAATTTAAAAATCAGTTACATTCATACAAACACAATCAACTCACAATCACTAATGGAGGGACCTTCCTAGGGCCCAGGGGCAGAGCACAGCTCATATACCCCAAGCCTGTCGGCATAGATGTGTCTTCAGCAATTTACGGAAAGCTAGGTAGGAGGGAGGAAGCAGTACGAACCTCTGAGGCAGCGGTTCTCAACCTTTTCCTTTTCTCAACCTTTTATTGAATAGGATAAGAAGAGCAGATGATTTAAAAGGTATAAAGATTAGACAACAAGATTATAGATTACGTGCTTTTGCTGATGATTTGGTTGTGACATTGACTCAACCAATACAGTCAGCCAAGAGATTGATGGAGATAATTAAAAATTATGGTAGGGTATCAGGGTTTAAATTAAATATATCCAAGACAAAGATGTTAGTTAAAAATTTAAATACTAATTTAAAACAGGAATTGGAAAAAATAACGGGATGTGAGATAGTTAAGAAAATTAAATATTTAGGAATTGACATTGAAGCCTCTAATGGGAAGCTGTATAAAAATAATTATGAAGTTTTGTGGAATAAGACACAAATAGAGTTGGACAAATGGAAGAAATTACAATTATCTATGTTGGGTAGGATAGCAGCAGTTAAAATGAATGTATTGCCTAAATTTTTATTTCTTTTTCAAATGTTACCTATACTTAAAAAGGATGCGAACTTGGAGGAGTGGCAGAAGGGTATTAATAGATTTATTTGGAATGGCAAGAAACCGAGGGTCAAATTAAAAATTATTCAGGATACAAGGGAAAGAGGTGGTTTGAAAATGCCTAATTTTAAGTTATATTATCACGCTGCTGTTTTAGTAGCGATAAGCGATTGGGTCAATTTAACTAATGATAGAATATTGAATATTGAAGGGTACGGTTTATTATATGGTTGGCATGCATATCTAGTTTATGATAAAAAGGTGGATAGGAGTTTCAAAGAGCACCTATTGAGAAATGCTCTGCTGCGTGTTTGGAAAAAATATCAGTATAAATTAAATGATAAGATTCCTATTTGGACGGTTCCCAGACACGCAATAGAGAATATAAACAGAGGACAATTACAAGATGTGGTGTCTTATGAGAAACTCCTGACTAAAGAAGGGAATCTTTTATTATTGAAGTCCTTGAGTATTTTAAGAGAGGAAGGAATAACCCTTACCTGGTTTCAATACTTACAATTGCAGACTAGATGGAAAAAAGATTTGAACATGGGTTTATCTCAAATAGATGAAAATTTAATTAAACAAATTAGAGACCAAAGGCCAATGCATATTAAAAGATTGTATAATGTATTGATAGAAATTGACTCTGAGACTGAATTAGTTAAGGATTGTATGATAAAGTGGGGACAAAATTTTGGACAACCAATTATGATGGAAACTTGGGAGAGGATCTGGCTGAAAAATGTAAAATTTACACAAGTGCAACACTTAAGAGAAAACTTTTATAAAATGTTTTATAGGTGGCATTTGGATCCGAAAAAATTATCATGTATGTACCCTAATTTAAAACCTAATTGCTGGAGATGTGATTGTACGGAGGCTACTTATTTTCATGTATGGTGGACTTGTAGAAAAATCAAGGCTTTTTGGATAAAAATATGGTGGATAATTCAAAATATTTTGAAAAAACGTATTGAATTTTCACCTCAGTTGTTTTTATTAGGTATTATAAAGGATTGCACCACCATAGAGATGAACTTAATTCTGAACTTGATTACAGCTGCGAGATTGTTGGTTGGACAATATTGGAAGAAGGCAGAATTACCATCCATCGAGGAATGGACTTTGAAAGTCATAAATTTGGCGGAAATGGCTAAAGTATCTGCATATTTGAAGGATCATTCAAATGAAAAATATATGTTGGACTGGAAAAATGGATAGATTATATTCAAGGGAAATATCAATCTAAGAAACTGTATTTATCATATAGTTAAATATTTATTAGGATTTATATAATAACTTAGTTTAACTTAGTGGGTTTTCTTTTGTTTTGCCCTGTATTCACTTTGGGAAGTCGGGGGGTGGGTGGGTTGGGGGGGGTTTATTATATTAATGTATTATAATGCACTCAACTGTAATACTTGCAATATATAAGGATGATATATTTATTGATATAAGAGGAGTTGCTCGGGCAGTATCTCTGGACCACATCTGGAGGGGGTGGAGAGTGGGGTGTGAAGGAGTGGAGGGATGTAGGAAGGTTGTTGGAGAGGAGGGTGGAGAGTGAGGGAGGGAGAGAGGGAGGGGGAGGGAAGTAGGAGATAGGGAGGTAGGAAGAGGGGGATGTGGTGGAGGGGGTGCTGCCAAGCAACATCCATAGTTATTCTATTTTAAGTAATTTTTTTAAAAGTATGTATGTTTTGTTTTGTATGAGACAAACTCGAAAATGATTATATTAAGTTGAGTTGTATTTAATTTGATTTTTTGTTAATAATTATAAAAAACTAATAAAATATAAAAGGAAAAAAAACCTTTTCCGGGGCTCGACCCCGGCCCGCATCGCGCATGCGCGGCGCGATGGGCGCATCACGCATGTGCGGCGCGACGGGCACATCGCAAAGGGAAAAAAAATGGCGGACCAAAAAAAATGGCCGACCCAAAAAAAAATGGCGGGCCCGCATCATACATGCGCGGCGCGATGGCCCGCATCGCAAAGGGGAAAAAAATGGTGGACCAAAAATAAAATAAAAAAAAATGGCCGACCAAAAAAAAATACGGCCGACCAAAAAAAAAAAGGCGGGCCCGCATCGCGCATGTGCAGCGCGACGGCCCACATAGCAAAGGGGAAAAAAATAACGGACCAAAAAAAAATTTAAAAAAATGGCCGACCAAAAAAAAAATGGCGGGCCCGCATCGTGCATGTGTGGCGCGACCGCCTGCATCGCAAGGGGGGAAAAATGGCCGACCAAAAAAAATGGCGGACTGCGGTGTTTGGCGACCCCCGTGAAATGGTCGTTTGACCCCAAATGGGGTCGCGACCCACAGGTTGAGAACCGCTGCTCTGAGGGAAGCTGGTTCCAGAGGGCAGCAACGGAGAAGGCCCTTGCCCTAGGCCCCGCCAGATGACATTGTCTAACAGACGGGACTTGTAGGAGGCCAACCCTATGTGCCCTAATCGGTCGCTGGGATTCATGAGGCAGAAGACGGTCCCGCAAGTATCCTGGCCCATTGCCATAAAGGGCTTTATAGGTCATAACCAACACTTTGAATTGTGTTCGGAGACCAATTGGTAGCCAGTGCAGCTCACGGAGAGCTGGAGTGATATGAGCATGTCTTGGGAGACCCAAGACAGCTCGCGCGGCCGCATTCTAGACTACTTGCAGTCTCCGGACATTCTTCAAAGGTTGCCCCATGTAGAAAGCATTACAGTAGTCGAATCTCGAGGTGACAAGGGCATTGGTGACCGTGAGGAGTGACTCCCGGTTCAAATAGGGCCGCAACTGGCGCACCAGGCGAACCTGGGCGAATGTCCCCCTCGCCACAGCCGAAAAATGATGTTCTAGACTTAGCTGTGGATCGAGGAGGACACCCAAGTTGCGAACCCTCTCCGAGGGGGACAAAACCTCTCCCCCCAGGGTAATGAACGGACAGCTGGAATTGTCCTTGGGAGGCAGAGCCCATAGCCACTCCGTCTTGCACCCCAATGTGTTCAGGAAGCAAAATCTCTTGTCCAGTGTAATTAGATATTAAATAGCTTGGCACAACCTGAAAACAAATCAGAATTCAATAACTGAACTACATAAAAGCCAATCAAAATACAATAAAAACTGGATTTTTAAAAACTTTTTTAACATAAAGAAATGACGATTCAAGGATTTGGAGATCTTAACACCATTCACCTCTTGGCACCTTCAGTGTTGTTATTACTAAAAGCCTGTGTGGATGTTGTCAGGCTAACTTGTCTTGCTCAGTCCTGGATTCTAGTCAGTCCACCCAGGTCAATCTAGCCAAGGTTCTAGTCCACCTCAGCCATGGATGTAAGTTTGGGACAGTTACTCTTTCAGCCCATCCTACCTCACAGAACTCTACTGGGCTCATAGCTGCTTAAATAGGGGAAGAAAAGGAAGGAAGGAAGGAAGGAAGGAAGGAAGGAAGGAAGGAAGGAAGGAAGGAAGGAAGAAAGAAAGAAAGAAAGAAAGAAAGAAAGAAAGAAAGAAAGAAAGAAAGAAGGAAGGAAGGAAGGAAGGAAGGAAAGAAAGAAAGAAAGAAAGAAAGAAAGAAAGAAAGAAAGAAAGAAAGAAAGAAAGAAAGAAAGAAAAAGAAAGAAAGAATATGGAGGAAGGAAGGAAGGAAGGGAAAGAAAGAAAAAGAAAGAAAGAATGAATGAATGAATATGGAGGAAGGAAGGAAGGAAGGAAGGAGATTATGGAAGAAGGAAGGAAGGGAAAGAAGGAAAGAAAGAAAGAAAGGAAGGAAAGAAAGAAAGGAAGAAAGAAAGAAAGAAAGAATATGGAGGAGGAAGGAAGGAGATTATGGAAGAAGGAAGGAAGAGAAAGAAAGAAAGAAGAAGGAAAGAAAAAAAGAAAGAAAGAAAGAATGAATGAATATGAAGGAAGGAAGGAGATTATGGAAGAAGGAAGGAAGGAAGGAAGGGAAAGAAAGAAAGAAAGAGACAGAAAGAGACAGAAAGAAAGAAAGAAAGAAAGAAAGAAAGAAAGAAAGAAAGAAAGAAAGAAAGAAAGAAAGAAAGAAAGAAAGAAAGAAAGAAAATATGGAGGAATGAAGGAAGGAGATTATGGAAGAAGGAAGGGAAAGAAAGAAGGAAGAAAGAAAGAATGAAAGAATATGGAGGAAGGAAGGAAGGATATTAGGGAAGAAGGAAGGAAGAGAAAGAAAAAGAAAGAAAGAAAGAAGGAAAGAAAGAAAGAAAGAAAGAAAGAAAGAAAGAAAGAAAGAAAGAAAGAAAGAAAGAAAGAAAGAAAGAAAGAAAGAAGAAGAAGAAGAAGGAAAAACACACTGAACACTATTGTGTTCCAGAGACGCAGCCCAGCTTTGGCCGGCTCCTTCCGCAGCCTGGATCCTGGCTTCATTTTGGGGGGGGGGGAGGGAGGAGGGTAGCTCCTACAGCTGCCTCCCCTCCTCCTCCTCCCTCCGGTCTCCTGGCAAGAGAGGGCAGCTCCAAGGGGGCCCCCTTCGCCCCCTTTCCCTCTCCAAACTACAGGGAGCCCTCCACTTACAACAGTTCATTTAGTGACCGTTCAAAGTTACGACGGCACTGAAAAAAACGTGAGTGATGAACGTTTTTCACAGTTAAGCCTTTCCAGCCTGCCAAGGGGTCCTGTGATCAAAATCCAGATGCTTGGCAAGGGACTTACGTTGCAACATCCCGGGGGGGTCACGTGTTCCCCTTTTGCGACCTTCGGACAAGCAAAGTCAGTGGGGGAAACCGGATTCACTGAACGACCGTGTTACTGACTTATTAATTGCAGTGATTTGCTTAACGTCTGTGGCGAGAAAGGTCATAAAATGAGGCAAAACTCACTTAACAAATGTTTCACTTGGCAACAGAAATTCGGGGCTCAGTTGCGGTCGTAAGGTGAGGACTAGCTGTGTTGAGGGAAATAAAGGCTGACTTCCTTGCTCAGGATCGGAAACGCAAAATAATATGGGTTATAAGCCAGAGCAAGCAGGCAGGATGTCTGTAAGGATCTGCTTCAGTCCGTCTTCCCAAGAAAGCAGAACTCCTGGAATGGCTTCATTCCAGAAGGAACTTTTATTAGGAGAAGTTGACAGCAGGCGTAGAAGGCAGGGTCTGAGGGTTCCTGCGGAAATCAATAGGTTAAAAGAGCATCTAGCAAACCCCACCCCGATAGTCCATCCGGTCAGTTCAAACGGGCCAATCTCCAGGGGTGAACCTGCTGTGGGAACGGGGTTAATAAGACGCCGTTCCCAAGGTTGTTAGGCTGCTAGGTCCTCATGCCTCTTCTTCCGCAGCAAGAGATACGGCAGGTGGCCGAAGGTACCTTCCATTCTCATCCCAGGATGGCAGCAAGAGAAACAGATCAAAGAGCAAGCAGACAGAGAGAAGCAGAGAGGATGATGATGATGATGATGATGATAATAATAATGTTGGAAGGGACCTTGGAGATCATCTAGTCCAACCCCCTGCTCAGGCAGGAAACCCTATACCATTTCAGACAAATGGCTGTCCAGTCTCTTCTTAAAAACTTCCAGTGTTGGAGCATTCACCACTTCTGGAGGCAGGTTGTTAACAATAATAATAAAGTTGGAAGGGACCTTGGAGGTCATCTAGTCTAACCCCCTGCTCAGGCAGGAAACCCTATCCCATTTCAGACAAATGGCTGTCCAGTTTCTTCTTAAAAACTTCCAGTGTTGGAGCATTCACAGCTTCTGGAGGCAGGTGGTTCCCCTGGTTAATTGTTCTGACTGTCAGGAAATTTCTCCTTAGTTCTAGGTTGCTTCTCTCCTTGATTGGTTTCCATCCGTTGCTTCTTCTCCTGCCTTCAGGCGCTTTGGAGAATAGCTTGACTCCCTCTTCTTTGGGGCAGCCCCTGAGATACTGGAAGACTGCTATCATGTCCCCCCTAAGTCCTTCTCTTCATTAAACTAGACATAAACAATTCCAGCAGCCGTTCCTTATATGCTTTAGCCTCCAGTCCCCTAATCATCCTTGTTGCTCTTCTCTGCCCTCTTTCTAGAGCAGCGGTTCTCAACCTTTTTCAGGCCGAGACCCCACCTGCACGGCGCAACCCCGACCCCATGCGTGGCGCGACGGCCCAAACCAAAACTGGATGCAGGATTCCAAGTGTGGCCTTACCAAGGACTTGTAAAGTGGTATTAACACTTCACGTGATCTTGATACATTCTAGCACAAGCAGATGGATTAAAGTGGAGAGGATACATTGTAGCACCCATAGCTTCCCCCCTCCCTCCAGGAATATGGCAGAATCCGCAAGAACAGAGAATAAAGAAATCACCCCCCCTCCCAGCAACTGGGTTCTGACAATGTCAGAAGTGATTAAAAGAATTGGACATGGAAGAGGGGAGGGCAGAGTTAGGGATCCGAGCAGAGCCCAGACAACCATCTCTTGGGTGGTGGCCTGGAAAGTGAAAGCCCTCCCCCACCCTCCAGGGACTGGAAAGTGGTGCTCAGCCAGCTGAGGTTCCACTCCGAAGACTTGCCCGGAGCCAAAGGCCAGCGCTGCCCAGTGGCTGTGCTGCTCCTCAGGCGCCACACCTTCTGGCAAGGCCAAGGTGGAATCCGCAGAGCCAGGGAAGCAGATCTCCAGAACAACGGAAGAGGAGCCAGGCAGTTCCTCCTGCACGGCCTCTGCTTAGGGCAGCCACTGGGGCGCGCCGGGGCTCCCTCCATCCGGTAAGAGGCAGCCCGGGGAGGGCCGAGAGTTGGGGGCTGCTGAAGCTGGGGGTGCCCTTCGTCCTTGTTGCCCAGCGGGAGCCAGCCCTGTGGCGGCAGGGAGCCTGCTTTCCTGGCACCGTGTGTCATGCCCCGAAGGGAACCGGCCTGGCTTCGGCCAAGGTTCTGGCGGGGCTGGATCCCTCGCTGCCTTGGGCGTTCTGGGCCTGGGCTTCTGCCCTCCCTTTGGGGCTGGGGGTGGGGGAGTTCAGGGAAGGCGACCCTCAGCTTCTTCTGAGGAGTAAACAGCCTGGGTTTACATCCCTCAAGATTTACCTGTGGGAGATCCAGTAGCACCCATAAAGGTCTCCCCTATCCGGTCACCTCCGACCCTAAAGTGTGGCTCTCATCTCCGGCTCTTAGCCAAGGGAGCCAGCGTAGTCTGAAGGCATTTCCGTGGCCATATGGCCGGCAGGACTACATGCTGAGGCACCAGGAATACAGTAACCTTCCCACCCACGTGGTACCTATTTATTTAATCGCATTTGCATGCTTTCCAACCGTTAGGTGGGCAGAGCTGGGGCAAGGAATGGGAGCTCCCCCCCCCCCGAGTTGTCAGCGTCTTTAACTGCAGAATGGTGGCGCGTTCCCTCCCCCCCCCCATAGCACACGCATAGGATCCCTCGCTTTGGTCTTGGCCGGTGCTTCCCGCCTGTCAGACTTCCCAGGAAGTCCAAAAGGACTGGAACTGCCACTATTGGAACCCAGTTAACATAAGCCACGTTTTCGAAGCCACCAGACCATTCAGATCTGTTGACAGGAACCAGAGAAGGTGAAAACTTCCTGAGGTCACTTAACTTTCCGTGATTTATGGCCTTCAGCAAAGCAGAGGAAGGCAATCCGAAGAATCCTTCTTGTGGCTTCAGGGAATGGACACCTCCCCCCCCCCCCATCTTGAACCCTTGAAGGATGGACGGGAGCCGTGATTACTGGCTGCTGCCTCCAAGGGTTTTTTTCTCCTCCCTGCAAAATAAGATTGTAGCTAAACACAATTTAATTTATTAAATGTGTGTGCTGCCCATCCATTTGATGGATGGAATTTGCTCGCCCTAATCTGTCCTGGGAACCTGTAGAGGGGAGGAGACAAATTTAAGAGGAGAAGAGAAAGGAGAGAAGCAGCATAGAACTAAGGAGAAACTTCCTGACAGTCAGAACAATTCACCAGTGGAACAACCTGCCTCCAGAAGTTGTGAGTGCTCCAACGCTGGAAGTTTTCAAGAAGAGACTGGACAGCCATTTGTCTGAAATGGTATAGGATTTCCTGCCTGAGCAGGGGGTTGGACTAGATGGCCTCCAAGGTACCTTCCAACTGTTATTCTGTTGTCTAAGTACCATGGCACAGAGTCTCTCTCCCTCTTTCTCTCTCTCTCCAATTTATTTTGTCTGGAAAGACTCCACTGGGGCTGGGAATGGGGCTTTTGTCTCTTGGTGCTTCAGGGCATAACTGCTTCCCCCATGCCGGTCAGCTGCTATTTGGGATGCCTTTTAATGCATAGTCCTCTCTTTCTGGAGATTAAAAATAGTCCTCAGCTGACCAACAGAGGAAGAGGGGTGAGCCAAGGCAGGAGCCCTTCCCGATCAGCCTGGTCTTCACCAGGAAGAGCCACCAGGGCCAGCAGATGGAAGGTGGATTGGATGCTGTTTCGGAAAAGAGCTAAACCCGTAGTCAGAGAACCGCTGGTTGGTACTCAAAGAGCACAGAAGAACTTTGCATGCAAAAGACTGCTGGACTTCAACTCCCAGAATTCCCCAGCCAGCATGCAAAATGTTGCCTTAGACCAGCGATGTCCAGCCTTGGCCACTTCAAGACTTATGGAGTTCAACTCCCAGAATTCTTCAGCCAGTGGGAGTTGACTCCACCAGTCTTGAAGTGGCCAAGGTGGGACACCTCTACCTTAGATATGCCACACAGCTAACACCGCCTCCATTGTCCCCTCTGGCTGGGGAGGCCTGTCCAGAATGGCCGGCACAGGTCCAGCACGCCTTCGTGCCCAGACCAGAGATGACACCGGCTGAGAGCCACGTGGCCAGGAGGAGGCAAATGGGCACAGCCGGGCTTTCCCAGAGAGCCAAGTGAGGAGGGAGCCTGGCGCGGCCGAGGGGACGGCCGTCTCCTCCTGCCTTGGATCCGCGCAACTATTCTGAGCTGCAGGGAGATTCAGCTCCAATACGGGAAGTCCTCAAACTACAGTCATTCATTTAGTGGCCGTTCAAAGTTACAGCACGCTGGGAAGTGAGTTATGACCGTTTTTCACACTTACGACCCATTGCAGCATCCCCACAGTCACGTGATCAAAATTTGGCAATTGGCTTGCATTTATGACGGCCACAGTATGTCCTGGGGGCATCACGTGATCCCCTTTTGCGACCCTCTGACAAGCAAAGTTGATGGGGGACTCCAGATTCACTTAACGACCGTGTGAATTGCAGTGATTCGTTTAACAGCTGTGGCAAGGAAGGTCGTGAAATGGAACAAAACTCACTTAACAACTAGAAACTTTGGACTCAGTTGTGGGCGGTAAGTAGAGAACTACCTGTCTATTTTTTAAAAAGACACAGCACCGTCACACGTTTCTCTGATTTCCACCTCGCTGAACTGCGTTTTTCCCTCTGAGGCGCCTGAGCTGCCTCCCTCCAGCCTTTCTCCTTTCTTCCCTGCAGTGAGAGGAGCCCCAGGAGCATCGGACCCTCTGGAGGAGGAGGGAGGCAGGGAGGGAGAGCCCTTGGCACCCCACAGCCTTCGCACAACTGGATTCGCCCATCGCCTATTATTTTTCAAGAAGCTGCAGAAATCTGAGCACGGCCCGCTCAGGAGCATGGGCCTCTTAGTCCACCTGCTGGTCTGCCTGCTGGGGACGGGCTCCTGGGTGGCCATCAACGGCGTGTGGGTGGAGCTGCCGCTGATTGTGCCCCAGGTGCCCGAGGGCTGGCTCCTGCCCACCTACCTGACCATCATCGTCCAGGTGGCCAACCTGGGCCCTGTGGCCTTCACCCTGGCGCACCGCATCCTCCGGGGGCGGGCGAATGAGGTGGGCATCATCTACGGGCTGCTGGTCCTGGGCTGCCTGGCCTGCCTGCTGCTGGCCTTCTTCTGGCAGGAGACCCGGCCGCTGGGCACCACCCGCTACAGCGTGGCGCTGATGGTGCTGCTCTTCTTCCTGGCCCTGGTGGACTGCACCTCCTCTGTCACCTTCCTGCCCTACATGCGCCGGCTGCAGCCTTGCCACCTCACCAGCTACTTCGTGGGCGAGGGGCTGAGCGGGCTTCTCCCGGGGCTGCTGGCGCTGGGGCAGGGGGCCGGCGCGGCTCACTGTGTCAACGGCAGCCTGGTGGGCAATGGCACCTCAGAGCTGCTGGTGGAGTACCAGGCGGCCCGCTTCTCCATCCGGACCTTCTTCCTGTTGCTGAGCGGCATGATGGCCGTGAGTCTGGCAGCCTTCCTCGCCCTCAACCACCTGCCCCGGCGGGCAAAGGGGAACCGTGCCTGCCGAGAGAGCCCGGATGGCGCCCCAGCCACGGAGACGGGACAGCCTATGCTCGGGGCCATTGACTCCAGCCGTGGCACCGGCTACTCCCGTGCCCAGAAGGCCTGCATCTTTGGGCTGATGGCCTGGGCCAACGCACTGACCAACGGCCTCCTCCCCCCACTGCAGTCCTACTCCTGCCTGCCCCACGGCCGGCCCGCCTACCACCTCTCGGCCACCTTGGGCAGCCTGGCCAACCCGCTCGCCTGCCTCCTTGGGATGTTCCTGGCCAGCAGGTGAGCTGGGGGGGGGCGGAGCCTTGTTAGAGAGACCCCAGTCCCAGGGTGAGAACTGGCTCCACACAGGCAACCCAGTCGGCCCCTGAGGATTGGTGGGGGACGTTTCACTCAGGGGATCTTTGGTGGCTGGTCTCCCTGCAGCAGTGGAGACGGAGATGGCCCCAAAGATGACCCTGTTCTGCTGGCACAGCTGGCACTGCCCTCCTGCCTCGCTGCGCTGGGCACCCCTTACCCAAAGCCCTTGTCTCCAGCCAGCCTTCTGGAAGGCAGGAGTGACAGCCGGGAGGGGGCTTAGAGGGGTGTCCTCCCTTACCAAACCTGGCCTGACCCGAGACCCTTGTTTGGGTAGATCCAGCCCAGACACCTGGATGCCCAAAGGCCAACACTGCACCCTCAGGACAGCAACCCACCTGTGTGGGCAGAGAATCTCCTGGTGGGGGGGGGTGTCCTGGTTTGAGAAAAGGAGCTCCTAATAAAGCAGCTTCCTGTTTCCGGTGGCATCCTGCCCAGCCCCCTCCCAGCCCCTGAAAAAAGGAGCTCCCTCCCCCCCCAGCAGTGCCCTCCCTGCCCTCAGCTCAAGGGGAGCCTCCCCAGCCAACAGCTGCCCCCACCCCTCCAGTCTCAGCAGGGAGACTCTCTCATCAACCCCTGGAGCTTCTTAGATCCTTTAATGCTCTCTTCCTCTCTCTCCCCCTCCTTCTCTCCCCCTCCCTCTCTTCTCTCCTTCTCTCTCTCTGTTTCCCCCATCTCTTCTCTCTCCCTCTTCCTCCTTCTTTCTCTCTCCTTCTCTCTCTCTCCCTCCCTCTTTCTCTTTCTCTTCCTTCCTGTCTCCTCCTTTTTCTCTCCCTCCATCTCCCCCCTCTCTCTCTTCCCTCCCTCCCTCTGTGTGTGTGTGTACGTATCTGTGACACATGTGGGCTTGTTCTCCCCTGGAAGAGGAAGGTGGGTCTCAGCAGAGCAGGCTGAGGTGGGTAGCTATGCAGAGGGGAGGGTGAAGCTAATGGGGGACCCCCTTCTTCCCAGGAGCCTGGCTTATGCACCTAGAGGGAAATGTAGATCTGAATGGAGATGGCCTTATTCCATTTTGCACTGGTGAGAGGTGGCAGCCCTGGAGGATGGAACCCCCCCCCAAGATGCCAGGTCTTTCTGCCCTGAATAGACGTGTCCCAATAGTTCTCGGAGCACAAGGGGTCCTGGCCTTACCGAGCTGGGGGCTGCACCTGCCTGGCAGGCAGGCAGGTGGCTTTGCCGTTGTGGGCACCACCCCCGCCCCCTTTCCCACCTTTGCTCCCCCTTTCAGGTCGCTGATGTTCCTGGCTCTCCTCTCCTTGGCTGGATCCCTCCTGGCCTGTTACATCGTCAGCATGGCTTCCTTCAGCCCCTGCCCACCCCTGCTGCATTCGCCTCTGGGTGCCCTCCTCATCGTAAGTAGGAACGGAGCCCCCACCCCACCTGGGGGATGTCCAACGTTCCCCAAGGCTACGGGGGGGGAGGGTCTCAGGGAGCATCCATTCAGTGGCAGTGCCGGAGCCAAGGCTGCCCAGCTGGTCACTGTCCCTGCCCTGGCCAAAGTGACTGGGCCCATTGAAACTACAATGCGGCCTTTTTGCTTTGGTGCATTGTGTGAACGCAGCCACTGTGGCATGTGACAGTGTGTGGGTTGAGCTTGGCTAGTTGCGGCTTATTCAGAAAACCTTTTTGGCCAAGTGAACAGCCAGTGAGAGGCAGGCCCCCCTCCTTCAGCATGCTGTTAGGCAGCTTCCAGCTGGACACACATGGCTGCCTCTCACAACAACAACAACTCTGAAACAGAGGAGGACCTTGACCCCTATAATTGAGTTTAGTCTGTTTTGGGACCAGCCCCCCAGGAATCAGGATTCTACCCAGCATGTAGCAGTTCAAGGGACAGGAGGAGACCCCCTGCAACTGGGGAGAGCAGCTTGTGTCTGAAGGGCTGGGGGGGAGCCAGGCTGGGGGCCCTCCCCTCCTTCAGACCACTGCCCAAGGAGACAGGAATGCCTGCACCTCTGTCCATGGAGTCATGGCTGCGTGGAGGGGGGGGAGTGCCTGAACCTGCTCCCCCCCACAGAGTCAAGCTGGCATCCTCCCTAGCACTGTCCCGGCACCCCTCCAAGCATGGGAGGTGGGGAATGTGGCCCCCTTGTGCCCCTCTCAGGTGGGGCATGCTGTGGTACCAGGGAGACACCAAAGACTTGACTGCTTCACTCCCTTTTTGTTCAGGTCCTCTCTTGGGTCCTCTTCATTGGTGTCTTCTCTTACGTCAAACTGATGATTGGGAAGATTCTGCGCGACGAGGGACGCAGCGCCCTGGTCTGGTGTGGGGCAGTGGTCCAGCTGGGCTCCATGGTGGGGGCTCTCATCATTTTCCCTCTGGTCAGCATCTATGGCTTCTTCCACTCGGGAGACCCTTGCAACTCCAGCTGCCCCAGCTAATGGGACCCTGGATGGGCCCAACACCATGTTGTTCCTGGCCTTGCCGTGAAAGCTGCCAAGAGCCCCCCCCATCCTAGTCAATCAGAATAGAGCTGGAAGGGACTTTGGAGGTCATCTAGTCCAACCTCCTGCCCAAGCAGGAGATCCTATACCCTTTCAGATAGCAGGCTGTCCAGTCTCTTCTTGAAAACCCCCAGTGATGGAGCATCCACAACTTCTGGTGGCAAGCTGTTCCACTGGCTAATTGTTCTCACTGTTAGGAAGTTTCTCCTTAATTCCAGGTTGCTTCTCTCATTGATCAGTTTCCATCTATTGCTTCTTATCCTGCCTTCTGGTGCTCTGGAAAATAAGTTCACCCCCTCTTCTTTGGGGCAGCCCCTCAAATACTGGAACACTGCTATCATGTCCCCCCCCCGAGTCTTTCTTTTTTCTAGACTAGCTAAACCCAAATCCCACAATCGTTCTTCATATGTTTTAGTCTCCAGGCCTTTAATTGTCCTAGTTGCTCTTCTCTGCACTTTCTCCAAAGTCTCCACATCTTTTTTGTAATGTGATGGCCAAACTGGATGCAACATTCCAGATGTGGCCTTACTAAGACTTTATAAAGCAGTACTAATATCTCATGTGATTTTGATTCTATGCCACACACACACACACAAACACACACACAATCACCCGAGATTGTGCTTCAGGTCAGCTGGGGTGGGAAGTGGGCTGGCAACAGCAAGGTCTCCCCTTTATTATTGCCCTTGTCTATACCCAGCTGATCTCCTGTGTGTGGCACTGAAACCTGATTTTATTTTGCAGCAAATTATATAAGGTTGGCAGGTCTTTCTAAAGATGTCCAGGTGTTCTCTGCTTTCTTTTAGAAGAGCAAAGGGGGGGGCGTCCTTTTCCAGAGCAGCAGAATTGCTTCCGTTTTACAATTACATCTTTGTGGGTGGGGCCCCACTTCTGTGCAGCAGTCAGAATGAGCAAAACCTCCGTTGAGGTGTCAGGGGGCTACAGGCCAGGCTGGGAAGTCAAAAACCTTCCCAAAAGACAGCTGGGACCCCTGCTTCTCTGCTATTGCTGCCAAGGATGCCCCCCCCCAGTCAAAGGTAATCTGTTCACTGTCCAACACTCAGTAGCCAGCACAACTTTCACCCCGATTCAGCTCAAGCAGACTTCCAAATTTGCAGGGCAGATTCGGGGTTCCAAGCCACCGTCCCAACCAGGAGAAAAAAGTGCCCACTTCCCTCCCACCCAGGAAAGGCTACTGCCACCCCAGCCCCATTTGCTTTCCAAAGGGGGGGCAGTCCTGAGGGTCGACTCTAGCAAGTACTTGGGGGGGGGTGAGGAGTCGTCGGCCCAGGACCTGGATTGAGCTGCAGTGCTGCCCAGGGCCTCCAGAGGGCAGCAGGGCCCGCCAAAGAACCAGGAGCCGGTTAAAGCTTCCCAGAGGCGGGGGGGGGGCAACGGGCCCATCTAAGGCAAGTGGGCCATCAGCCCAGCTGATCAGGCTGCCGAACCCCACGGAAGGAAAAAGGGAGCCGGGAGCCCGATCCCCCTCCTGTTGCCCCCGGACTCTTCCCCTCCAGCTGACCCTCCGCCGGCCGGACGTCGCTACAGGGTCAGCTCGCCAGCTGGCTGCCCCAGGACCCCAGCGGCCAGTTCGGAGGGAAAGTCCCAGGCAGCTTCGTCGCAGTCTGCAGGGGGGGGACTCGTCGTATCCCCCCGCGTAGCGCCCTCCAGTGGCCCCCCAGCCTGGGCTCCCCCTTCACTTGTCGGGCAGAGCTCCGCTGGGGGCGGGAGGCTCAGGCGAAGAGAGCAGAGCGGGGGGAGAGCTGCCCCTCGCGTGACCCCCCGCTCCAAGCCCCCGTCTCGGCCATGACTCGCCCCCTCCAGCCCGCCCGCGTGACGCAGCGATTGGGACCCCCCCCGCCTCCGCTTTTTGGGCCCGCAGCTCCTGGGCTCGGGGAGGCGGGCAGGTGCCTGCCCGGTCCCTCATTACGGCGGCGGAGTCGGCCAGGTGAGCCCCCCCGCCGCGGGGGAGCCTTTCAAGTCAGACAAAGGCGCATTGAGCTCGGCAAAGGCCTCCTTGTTCTGCGGGGCCGGCGGGGCGGGGCGGGGGGGTTTCCCGCCTCGGCCCCCCCTGCCGCTTGGCTGACCCCCGCCCGCCCGCCTGCCTCGCCCCCACCTGCCGCACCCGGGGGCCGCCAGCAGGTCGGCTAAGGCAGCGGCGCTGCTCGAGACAGCCTCCCCCCCCGCCCAGCCTGCTGGCCCGGCCTGTGCCAGGTCTGTGCCCGGGCTGCTCACCGCCCTTTGGCCCCCAGAGCCCCCCTGGAAGGGTCCCGGGGAGACACGGCTCCCTCCAGAGCCGGCTGGTCCAGGGCAGATGCGCCGGCGGGGAGCGCCGATCAGCCTCCGCGGGGCCTCCTTGAGGTCTCCAAAGAGCACCAGAACCGCCCGGCCTTCCGCCGGGGAAGTGAGTGCGAATCACCCGGCTGAGACCGGCCGGCCTGACCCGGCCAGAGCAGGAGCCAAGCCGGGCCCGGGCTGGCTAAGAGGCCAGGCCAAAACACGGGCCGGGCGGGGGCTGGCTGGGCGGATGAGCGGGAGCGGCCCCGGGAGAAGGCCTGGGTACGGAAGAGAGAACGAGGCGACACCCCCGCCCACCGGGGCCGGAGCTGCCGGCTCGGTCCAGCGCCAGAAAGGATGCCCAGCCATCCCCCCCCCCGCCACGCGCGCCCCGCTCCTTCCTTGGCTGCGCGGATCCGGTCCTGGCCTGGGACCCGCGCGCAGGTGGGCCGGCGGGGTAGGAGAGGGTGCCCCACCCGTGACCCCCGCCTGGACTGAAGCCGCTTGAGAGCCGGACCGACACAGAGGCGCTTTGCTCTCCCGCTTCCTCCTCCCGGCCCCCTTTCGGGGAGGTTCCACCCGGTTGCTTGACTATGGTTTGAGGAGGCGGCCGAAGTGTAAACCGTGATTTACAAATGCAAGGCCCCAAACAACTGGGGGATGCTTCGGGTGCAGAGGGTGGGGGGGCGCGAGCTGAGGTCCGGAGGCCCGGTCTTGGGCAGGCGAGCCCCGGGGACCCCCCACCCGCGCCCGACCCTTCCACGGGCCCAGCTGCTCCGAAGGAGGCGGAGGACATCCGCCGTATCGGCCAGGCGTCGCTCGGGCTGGCTGGGGAGTATGGGGCTTCCCCCAGTCCCGCAAGGGACCCTCCGGCTAACTGGGGACCACCGGATTTCGTAGCGACGGTTCCTTTTTGCGATCCTCGCCCGGACTCGCCGTCCGGGAAGGCCACCCGGGGGACCGGCGGTGGGGAAATGCCGCCTCGGCGCCCGATCGCCCCCCCCGGCTTTGGGGAGGGCCGCGGCGGGCTCGCCGCTTCGCCCCCCCCTTGCCAGCCAGGGATTGGCTGCCCCCCCACCCCGGCCTGGCTCCTCCCTGGCCCCGAGGCCCATATAGGGCTCTCCCCCGGCCTTTCGGCCCACCGGCATCATGCGGGCGCAGCACAGGTGGGCGTCTGGGGGGGCGCCTGGGGCAGCGGAGGGGCCGACGCGGGCAGCGCTGGCAAAGCCGCCCCCAGCTAGTCTGTCGGGCGGGCGAGCGAGCGAGGCTGCGGGGCTCCCCGCGGGACCGTCGGGGAAGCTTCGAGCGGCGCCTTCCAGAGGCCCCCGAGACGCCGGGGTAGCTCCTCCGCCTGGCGGGGAGCCCGGAGCCCGGGCCGGACGGCTGTGCTGCCCACCCGCGCTCCGCTCCGCTGGCCCTGACGCGCGGCCGCTTCTCCCTCCCTGGCTGCAGGTTCCTGGCCCTGGCGGCAGCCGCGTTTCTGCTCCTGGCCGCGGTGGGCGCCGATGGTGAGATGCGCCGGTCGCTGCCTGGAAGCGGCTCCGGCGGCCTCCCCGAGACTCCCCGCGGGGCAGGGGCCGGACCCCCAGGCAGCGTCCCACGGGCGCGGGGAGACTGTGCCCCGAGGGGGAGGCCGCGCTGGAAAGGCTGCCGTCGCCTGGGGGGGCAGCTCCGTCTCCAGGGGCCCCTGAGCCCCCCCCGGCAGCCGCTCTGCTGGGTCCCAGCTTAGCTGTGCAGCCCCCCCTTCAAGGGAGGCAGAGAGGTCCCCCCTCTCCCCCCACAGGGGATTCCAAGCCCCACTTCTTTCTCCCTGGTCCCAGGCGTTTGGTCCACCTGCCTCCCCCATCCCTCTCTTTGCAGAGCTCCTGAGCTCGCCAGACCCCTCCTCCCCAGCCGGCAGTCAGACCCCAGGTATACGGTGGGGACGCCCCTCTTTCTGGAACCTGGAGGGTCCCCCCCCACCCGGGGGCAGCTGATGAATTCCTGGGTTGCTTGGTTGCTGAGACCTGCTGGAGGCGGGGGGGGGGGGAGGCAAGACGCAAAAAGCAGCTCCTGACCCACTGCAAGAGTTGAGGGAGAAATGTCCAGTGGGAGACCCCAGCCTTTTTCTCTCCCCTTTTCCAGAGCCTGTGGCAAATTCTGACCCCCCCATCGCAGGCAAATCGGAGGCCTCTGGAGAAAGTAAGAGACACCCCAGGAAGTTGGGGCCAAAACTATCAAGATGGGGGGGGGGAAGGAAGGTGCCCACAGTGGATCTCAGTTGATCTCCATGAAGGGGTCTTCAGCCCCTGGCTGCAACACAGAAGCTGTTTCCATCAGTCTTGAAAAGCTGGACCTGACTGGGGTGGTGTCCTTTTTCGATCTCTCCTGGAGGGGGTGCTTTGGGTGGGGCATTTGGGGAGGGGGTGCTTGGGGGGGCAGGTGTGAGTCTGCTCCCTTCTCCAAGCTTCTCCTCCTGCCAGACGTCCTTTGACACCTCTGCCTTTCCCTCCACAGGTGAGGGTGCCAGTCCTGGGGAGCAGGCCACGACAGGTAAGTCGGAGGGCAGCCTGGGCACCTCCCTCCCTCTCTGCCCCCATGTGGGGTCTCCGCAGTGCAGCCTCCTTCGGCCGGTGCCTGCCCTGGAAACTGCCCCCACAGCAGCCTTCCACCCCCCTTTCTGGGCAGGTATGGCCCCCGTGAGCTTCGCACAGGCGGACCGATCCCACACCGAGGAGATCAATGGGGACCTGCTGCACAGCGATGCCTCCAACTTCGGCTCCCTCAGCCTGGACCCTCTCCCTGGAGACACACAGAGCGGTGGGTGAGCGGGCCTGGGATCATGGAAAGGGCTCTTCCTGTGGAGCTGCTGCAGGGGAGGCAGAGGAGGGGGACTGGCCCTGTGCTGGGCGGGAAGCCCCGAAGGCTGGCGGGCCCCAGTTGGGCCGGGCCAAGCTACCCAGGGCTTCCAGGGGCTGTAGAGGGAGGTTCTCTGGGCATCTCCTGTCACGCTCCCCAGAAAACAACGGAAGCTCTTCCTGGCCTGCGAAGCCAAAAACTGGGTTCCATCCTCCCCTGCCAGTCGCCTTCGCCAAGTTTTGGTACTCAGGCAGGGAAGAGACAGGGTCTTTGTTTCCACAGGCCCAGCCATGGAGGAGCCGGCCCACTCACACGAGTCCCAGGAAAGTAAGTCCTTCCTAGGTTGGGAATCACAGCGACCGGAGCACTTGGAGTGGAGGGGCAGCGTCCTTCTTCTTACACTCTGGCACCAGTCCGGGGTCCAGGCTCTTAAGGGAGGGGGGGGGTCCACCAGGCTACGGGTTAGGGCTGGCCGGGGGGAGGGATGGTTAGTGGGTATAGAGCCAGGGCTCCTGTGTTTGCATCGTGCTCTGTTCCCTTGCTAGGCTTGGACCACGAAGGCGATTCGGAAGAGTCCCTGACATCCCCAGATAAGTGTCCCTGGCTCAATCTGCCCCTTGCCCCCCTCGAAAGAGCAGACTGTGACCAAAACCTTCCAGGGTAGCCACCTTCCCACCAGGGGGGGGAAAAAAGAGGCTTTGGGTTCGCCAGGTGTGTGTGAAGGCCAGGCCAGGCCTTGCATCGCATCCCTTCGGTTGTCTCTGCGGCTGCTGAGGGACTTTCCGCCAGGGGCCCCTGGCACCCAGGGATGCCTGAGTCGGTGGCCCAGCATTAGCGCCTTCACTTTGGGGGCAGAGCACGGGGCCCCTGCTTCCACTGGCAGGAAAGCTCTCCAGGGCTCGGTTTGGCAGGTTGGCCAAGCAGAGCTCCAGTTGGGGAGGGGGCTCTTGGGGGCAAAAGCCAGCTCTGTCCGGAGCACTCCGGGAGGGGGGTCGCAGGGACTGGCTCCCCCGGAGCCCCTTCTCTGAGAGGGCTGCCCAGGGGGTGCAGGGCAAGGTAACGAGGGTCTCTTCTCCTCCACAGGCATGTGAGGAGGGCTGCTCCCATCTCTTCCCGCCCTTCCTGAGATGCCCCAGCTGAAACCGCGAGGACCTGCCTGCTCTTGCGCTGTCTAACCCATGTCTTGGCCTTTCCCGGTTCCTGCCCCAGCTAGGCACAGAATAGGGGTGTTTGTGTGTCTGTGTGCGTGCAAATGTGGGAGAGAAGACAACAGCACCAGCCTGTTCCTCTGATGTGGTGGCATCCTGTCTTTAAAACAGGGGCCCCCAACTTGGCCACTTTATGACTGGTGGACTTCGACTCCCAGAATCCCTGAGCCAGCATGAACTTCTGAGCATGGCTGGCTCAGGAATTCTGGGAGTTGAAGTCCACAATCATAAAAGGGGCATCATCCCCACCCCTGCTCTAAAGCATAAACATCTTTGTGCCCCAGTCCCTTCCCCGTCAGCGCTTGGGGGCAGCGGCACCACAATGGGCCCCTGGGAGGAAACAAGTGACCACCAGCTGAGTCCCCAGACTGCAAGTAATCCACTGTCCTCACTTGATTTCTCAGCTGCCCACCACGTCTCTGGCTGGACCACCTGGGGGTGGGACAGAAGGAAACGGGATAGGAAGGCCACTGCTTTCCTGGCCAGGAAATGGGGGGGCAGGCCTGCAGATGGGAGGGGGAGGTGAGGCAATCTAGCACAGAGCCTTAACGGCTCAACTTCCAGGATGGAGACGAACCCCCCCCAAGGCTACAGAGGGGTCTCCCCCCCCATTGACAAGTGACCCCCTTAGGATTCTATGGAATGGATGCCAAGCAGAACTGGCTTTATTGCCTCCCCCCCCCCGGTCTGTCTAGAGCCACCCAGGCTGGGAAACCTGCAGTTCAGTGGCCATCTTGGGGGTTTTGAATTTGAACTAGTATGCGAGGTCTGTATATTATAGAAGCTGACCCGGTTGTGTTTGTGTGTGTGTGTACGCACGTGCTCTAGTTCTTCCTTTGATCCCTGTAGAGGTGGTGGTGGGCTCTGCCTTTGCGCTTGCTGGCTGCTTGTTCAGCCCCTCCCCTTCTGTAAGACGTGCAGCCTTTGTAACCAATAAAGACGTACAAACCACTGTCGGTCTCAGTGTCACCCCCCTCCCCGGCCAGGAAGGTGCTATCTTGTGTGCCCCCCCATGGGCACCCACCCCACAGCTTGGCAAGGCCCACCTAGGGGCATGTCCTGATCAGAGAATTTGCCCTGAGATCCCCAGCATGTGGAACTCATGGCCACACCGTGGCCCGTGATGCAGGGGAGTGGGCTTCTGTGGCGGGAAATGGGGCCCTCCGAGTTCTGCTGTCCTCTTGCATCACACGCTTAGGTTCGCCCACTGAGGAGGTGGCCAGAATCCCTGCCCCGTAAAAGGCCGTGAATCCTGGCCAAGCCTGGCTGGACCTGCAACATCTGGGCCAAACCAGGCTCCCTCTGGGGGAGGGGCTAAGGAACAGCCACACGCAGCTCCTCATTCCAAGAGGTCCTGTGATGGGCCTCCAGGTGAGGCTTGCCCTTCACCAACATCCCTTCCCAACCGCTGTGGCTCCCTTGGGCAGGCCGGACCCTCCCGCTTCCCCCTCCAGATCGACCCTGAAGGTGCCCAGCTCCCCGGGGGGGGGGGCTGAGGGACTAAGATGGCCCAGCTCTTCATGGGATGGGAGCCATGGGCCGACCCAGCTCTTTATGCTTCCAAAAAGAGAGGGCTGAGGGCAGGCTGGGCTCCTTTGCTGAAGGGGCCGCTGAGGGGCTCCAGGGCTGCGTAAAGGGGGATCATAAGAGAGTCCCCCCTTGCAGCAGTGTCTCGGCCCAGCACCCTGCTTTCCTGGCAGCTGCAATGGGCTGCAGGGGCCGAAGGGCAGACCGCAGCCAACCAGGCAAGGCCGGACCTCCTCCGGAGCAAGGGCTGGCCAGCTGCCTGCCGTCTCAGGATGGCGCTGGCCGTCCGGGGTTAGGCAGACCCGAGGACGGGAAAGGCGGCTGGGAACCTGGAACCGGCGGAGGCTCCCTTTGGACAGGCTGCCCAAGGATGCATCCACCTGCCGCCCTTCCTGCTGGGTGGGGGGCACCTGCCAGCCTGGCCCATGAGAGAGGCAACCAAGCGCCCCACAGCCAGAGGCAGCAGATGGGCAGTTAGTCTGGGAAAGCGCTGAGGGGAGGAGCCTGGCTCCCACTTCCATGACCCTGACTGCCCGGGGGGGGGCGTGCCCCTTTGCCAGAATCCTTGAGGGGGGGCAGCAGAGGATTCTGCAGGAACTTCTCAGAGACGCAGTGGGGCAAGTTAGACGCCCCAGGCTTGAGGGAAGAGGGCGGTGGGCTTGGGATGCAGACCCCAAAAGTTTAAACCAAGGACACGGGGGGGGGAGGTTATTCCCAAGAAGGCTGCTGGATTGGGACCGGGCCGGCCTTCTCAGAGGCTCCCCCGAAGAACCAGCCGTTCCCAAACCCCCCAAGAACTCCAGGAGAAGGGCGTCCGAGGCGACAAAGCGGATACCGGGATGGGCCGTTCCGTAGAGATATAGATATATTTGAGCACGTATATATAGATATTTATATTGTGAGAGAAGAGAGAGGGAGGGGCAGGGAGCGTCTTCTCTTATGTAAAAATTCAAAATACAATTTTTCTAGTAACAATCAAAATGTAAATGTACAAACCCTTCACTGCTAAGCCAAGGGAAATAAAATAAAACCCCACTGGGGGAAAGTGGCGGGTGGGGAACCTTCTCGCGGGGGTCCCCAGGAGGCAGGGCTGCAGCCGTACCCAGAGGTCCCCCTCAACCTTTCGGACGCTGCTTGGAGGAGCCACGGAGTCTCTCGGACAGGCGAGGGGGGTGGGACCGCCACGCAGGCGAGGAGGCCTGGCCAGCACCGGAAGCGAACGTCCCGTGGCCCCACGGCCCCAGCCACGTCCCTCCGAGCCCAGGCCGCTCTCTCCAAAGCCAGGCCCACAACACCCCCGTGGGAAGCGTGTGCACAGCAGCCCTCTTGTCCCGAAGGAGCTGGCCCCCGCCGGGCAGGCCTTCCCAGCTGCGCTCGGCCTTAGGAGACCGCGGGGTCCTGGGGCTTGGCGTGCTCCGTCCCAGAGAGCAGGGAGAGGCTGGGGTCCTCCAAGCCATCCTCTCCCTCGGGGAAGCCGGGTCCTTCCCCCAGCTCAAAGAAGATGGGTACGTCCGCGCTGCCCACGTCCACCGTGTTGGAGTCCACCAGGAAGAGGGGCTGGGCCGTGTAATGCACCAACTGCTTGCCTGGCAAGGCAGAGAAAGGGGAGGGGGGGACACGGATCAGAGGGGAAGGCAGCCTCCAGTGGCCCCAGGAGCCCTCACAGCAGGGCTGGACAGCCAGGGGAACCTCTCCACCCGTGGACCCCAATGGAGCCACGCTGGCTCAGGAATTCTGGGAGTTGAAGTCCACGGCTGGTAAAGGGGCAGTAAAGGCTGCCCAGCCCTGCCTCAGAGGGTCCTCCTCAGGGCAGGGGGTGACGGGCGCATACAGACCTTTCCGCCTGCCCACCCTGGGGCCACCCAGGGTCTTCCCAGACAGTGAGCCCCCTGCCCCAGCTGGCCCCTCCGTGCTGGGCTGCGCTCGGGACCAGCGTTCACAGCCCGATGCCCACCTGCATCTGCCGTGGCGTCTTCCCCCTCGGCTGGCTTCTGCGGCTCCTGCGAGGAGAGGAGCTCCTGGATCTGCAAAAGGGTCCCACAGGGGTGAGAGGCCAGTGTGTGTTTGTGGGGGGGGGGAGCCTGAGGGCAGACCCCTCCCTCACAGGTTCCCCCAGGCAAGAGACCACCTGCCCGCCCTGATCAGGGGAAACACAGCCCCCTCCCCCACATCCTTTCCTTCCACCGTGGTTCCTGCCTCCCTCCTGCTTAGAGGGTCTCCTTTGGCCATGGGTCAATTCCTGGGGGGGGGCGATGAGCGTGCCCCCAGGGACCCCCACGGAGAGGGAAGTCTGTGGCGACTGGCCTATGAGCCAAAAGCCGATCACATCTATCCGGTGAGCGGCTGGAAAGGGCAGAGGTTAGCCTTCTCCAAAGGAAAAGAAGCCCCCGTGTGAGCGAGGGAGGCTGGGCCGGAAGGGGCTGATCAGGGCCTGCTGGGGGGTGGGGAAAGGGGGTCTCTGCAAAGGCAGACTCACACTGGCCAAGCTGCTGTCCAGATCCGGCAGGTTCATGTCCGTCACCCCCATGGAAGGGCTGAAGAGCTGTCGGGAGAAGAAGGGGAGGGGAGACAGGGTTAGGGAGGAGGGTCCCCTCACCCTGAAGCCCACCCCTGCCCAAGGCTCTGAGGGGAGGCCTTACGTCCAGCAAGGCGCTGGTGTCCACGCTGAAGCTGTGGGTGGTCAGCATGGTCTGCAGGTGGTCCAGGCTGGAATCGATGGTCTCCAGGTGCTCGCTCAGCTCGTTCCTGGGGAGGCAAAAGGGCACCTCGTGGGGCCGGGGGGGGGGAGGGCAGAGCATGCTACGGCCCCTCCGGGCACTCCTGCCAATGCCACCTGCCTGTCATTCCTGCTCCGGGATCTTTTTTTGGGGGGTGGGGGAGGATGAAAGCACTGAGAAGGCCACTACCCGGGCAACACCCTTCCTCCAAAGGGACCCCTCCCCGCCTGCCACCAGCCGCCCCTGTGTTGTTTGTGCCTGTGCCACCCATGGGCAAGTTTCATGAGGGCTGCCTGGGGGTCCCTGGATCCACGTGCAAGAGGGCACTCAGCAGAACCGCTGTGCGGTGGCAGCCCCTCCCAAGAAGCAGCAGAGACCCAGGGAGGTAAGGGGGGTCTGGGAGGAGGGGTCTACAGACTATGTCGGGGCAGGGGGGGGAGAGGCTCCCCCAGGGTGTGAAGAGGCCAGCTGGACCGGCAACAGCTGCTTGAGCTGCCCAGAGTCCCCTTCTCAGCTAGTCAGCTTCAGCGAGACCACCAAGCAGGGCGGGCCTGGACACTCCCTGCCGTTCATCTCTCCGTCTCCCATGCAGCCAGCGGGAGCAGCCCCCTCTGGAGAGCCATCGGGAGAGCTCCAGGCTTGGAAGATGTAAGACCCCCTGCCTTGGGTTCAGGTCGGTCCATGCCAGGCAGTTTGCCACTCCCCAAGCCCCAGGAATGGCTGCCCTGTGGGCCAGCCCAACTCTGCTCCGAGCAGCAGCCGGCCCCCCCTTGGTCCTCCAGGTGGGGGGGGGGTGGAAGGGGGCTGGGCAGATGCCCTGGCTGCAGATTCAGGGGCTGCTCTGTCCTTAGTGGGCTGAAGAAGGCTGAGTCTGTGGCGCTGCAGGGACTCCAGGCAGCCCTCAGAGCCCTCCTGGGGTCCACTTCCGGCTGCTTCCCCCTCCCGGCTCCCTCCCCACATCTCTTGGGGGGGGCGGCCGTGCCTGAGGAAATGCTAACCCTTGCTGCGGTCTGCAGTGCAGGGAGGAAGAGGAAGGGCTGGGGAAAAGGCAGGTGACCTCAGACATCTGCGGAGCACGACCCACGCTGAAAGATACAAGAAGAAGACGCATGCATGGAGAAGGCCCACAGGCCCGTCACCCGAGGGAGGAGGCGACGAGCACGACCTGAAGGGCCCCAAAGATGCCCCGGTCTGCCCCTTGCAGTGCCCGAGCGATGGTCTCCCCAACGGGCGAGGCCCGGCCCCCTTGCGCCACGGGGCTCTTCCTGGCAGGGAAGAAAGGAGGCTTCTCCTGCGAAGGAGGCCACCCCAGACTGGCTCTGCTCTGCTCTGGACGTGTGCGTGTGTGTCTGGGGGGCCTGCCTCTACTTCCTGGCCCTTTAGGGGGCTTTGAGCCGCACAGCCCGGAGAGGGCTCAGAAGTGACCCCCTTTGTGCCATCTTGCCCAGGCCATCTCCTATAGCCAGAGAGACCGAGAGGCCAGGCAACGCTGGGGCCCCTCGGCACGTCTGCTCCCCCTGGCTCTGGAGCTGCTCCCGTTAGTAAGACAACACAAACTGCCCCCATCCAGGCTCTGGCGGGCCTCCCCCCCAGTGCAGAAGGGCCTTTGGGGCAGAGAGAAGAATCCCGGTCCTTCCTGGCCTTCTTGTGTCCGCCCCATAAGGCCCCACTAGGTCAGGGCTCTCCAAACGTGGCAACGTTAAGACTTGTGGACTTCAACTCCCAGAATTCCTCAGCCAGCATCGCAGACGCTACAGGCCCTGGGACGGGACCATAGCGGGCTGGGGAATTCTGGGAGTTGAAGTCCACAAGTCTTAAAGTGGCCAAGGCTGGGCGCCCTGCTGCAGCCCCTTCGCCCAATCATCCTGTCCCGGGTCCAGCCAGCCTGAGGGGGTTTCAAGGCTGGTCAGCGGCTGAGAGGGGGGCAGCCCACCCCCTTTGATGGAGTCAGGCCAGGGGCTCTGCTCCCCCCGGGGCCCCAGTTCTCCCCAGGAAGGCTCTCTCAAACTGCAGCCCTACAAGTGGCCCCCTAGACGTGCCGAGCAGCCGAGCGCTCTGCGTGCTGAGCCTGCGGAGGAAGGAGTGGCGGGCTGTGCCCGGCAGCCCCCGGGGCCTCTGGGCCAGAGGCGGGCACGGCAGGATCCGGTCGCGAAGGCGGCCGAGCGTGAGGGAGGGTCCGCCCCTGGCTACGTGGCAGGGGAGGAAAACTCCCCCAGCACCAGGGAAAGCTCCGCCCCTTGGAAAAGGGCCAGGCCTCTCCTGGCAGGGGCAGTCCTCGCCTTACGACCGCAACGGAGCCCAACATTTCCGTGGTTAAGCGAGACATTTCTTAAACGAGTTTTGCCCCATTTTACGATGGTTCTTGCCTCAGTCATTCAGCAAATCACTACAGCTGACAAGTTAGTAACTGAGCCGTTAAGTGAGTCCGCCTCCCCCACTGACCCGTCATAAAGATGAGTCAGCTGACCGTCATAAAGATGAGTCAGCTGCCAAGCGTCTGAATTCTGATCATGTGACCCTGGGGGATGCCGGGAAGGTCGTGTGTGTGAAAAACGGTCACAGGTCACTTTTTTCAGGGCCGTCGTAACTCTGAGCGGTCACTAAACGAGCCATTGTGAGCCAAGGGCTCCCTGTGCAGACCAGCTGGTGGAAGGCCCCCGCCTGGAGGGAAGGCGGCCACTGAGGACAGGGCGGGGCGAGAGCGTGGCCACACCTGGGCCACCGCTTTGCTCCGGGCCTTTGCCTGCCAGCCCCACGTGGTCGGGCTGCACCAGCGGGCGCCCGGCTGGGGAGCTCAGCACCTGTTGGGCTGCAGCCCTAGCGGGCAAGAGCTGGCTCTCTGCAGCCCCTGGGAGGGCCTGCGGCCCCCTACGGCCAGAGTGCTTTCCAGCCCTAGGGTAATTCCCGTCCCCTTCGGCCCCTGGGGCAGAGGGCAGCCTTAGGGCGAGGGGCTGCGTCTGCCCTCGGTGGGGAGGGCCACTGAGCGGGGGCAGAGGGCACAGAAGTGGCCCCGAAGGACAAACGCAGCCCCTCCCGCTAAGGGGAAGGGCGGGGCTTGCGCCCAGGCAGAGAAAAGAGCCCCTCCCTCATTCACAGGAAGGGGGGGGGAGAATCACCTTCAGACCGACAACCTTCAGTCCCGGAAGCCGTGAGCCTGAAAGCCATCTTGTCGTCGTGCCTAGCCCTGGTCTCTGAGCCCCGGGCAGGGGTCTCCCAGCCTGGCAACTTTAAGACTTAGCTGGCTGGGGAAGTCCGGGAGTCTTAAAGTTGCCAAGGCCGGACGCCCCTGGCCTACGGCAAAGCTACGGGTGGAGGGGGAGTGGGCCAGAGAGGGGAGGGGACCCTCTGCCCCGGGCGTGATGCCCCACACTCACTTGTCCAGGCAGGCCACGCTGAGGCACTTTTCCTGGGGCTGCGCTCGGCTGCCCTGGGTGGGAGGGGCCGTGGTCGAAGTGCTGCTGGGCTGGTCCTCTTGGAAGATGGAGTCGATGAACGTGGAGGGCGAGAGCGGGGGGCCCACGGGGCTGACGTCCTCTGCGGAGGGGCTGCAGGAGGGGCTCGGGGGCTCTTCTTTGATATGGACCAGGGGGCTGCTCCTAAGGCGGGCCGGGAGAGGAGGAAAGAGGAGAGAAGCAATGAAGGCAGGCAACTGGCCACCACCATCACCACAGAGCTGCCACCCGCCAACTCTCCTCTCCTCTTCTTAAGAGCTGGCAAAGGTGCCAGCCCTTGGGGGGGTCTGAAGGGGGAGGGCAAACCCTGGAGGCAGGTAACAGAATAACACAAATGACTGTCCAATCTCTTCTTAAAAACCTCCAGTGTTGGAGCATTCACCGCTTCTGGAGGCAAGCGGTTCCACTGGTTAATTGTTCTCACTGTCAGGAAATTCCTCCTTAGTTCTAGATTGGATTCTCTTCTTGATTAGTTTCCATCCGTTGCTTCTTGTCCCGCTTTCAGGCGCTTTGGAGAATAGCTTGACTCCCTCTTCTTTGTGGGGCAGCCCCTGAGAGATTGGAACATTGCTATCCTGTCCCCCCCTCGTCCTTCTCTTCCTTAAACTAGACATGCCCAATTCCTGCAATTGTTCTTCGTATGTTTTTCCCTCCAGCCCCCTGATCATCTTTGTTGCTCTTCTCTGCACTCCTTCTAGAGTCCCAGCATCTTTTTTGCATCGTGACAACCATGGAGATGGACATCCAGTGTTGACACTCCAGAGGTTCCAGAGACGGAAAAAGAGAGCAGAACTGACCCATTTTGGCAAGCAGGAGCTCCTGTCTGGCCATGACGCGCCTGCTGTGGCTCCATCCTCTGGCAGCGTGGGGGGCGAGGGAGAGGAAGCAGGAGGGGGCTGGGGTCCTGAGGGGCCAAGCAAGCCGTTGCCCTACCAAGGGGCTGAGAGCGCAGAGTGCAGAATATGCTCCTTTGGGCAGGATTCCTGGCCCCAGAGTCCCCTTGGGGCTGAGCAGCATGGGGCCAGGGCTTCTGGGCACATGACGGAAACGAGCATCAGGGCCACCGGTAAGTGAGCAGAGCTCACCCATCATCCTGGGGCCGCTCTGCTGAGAGACACTGTCACCAACGGGATCGGGAAGAGAAAGCCACAAAGCGGCCTGGAACCGGCAATCAAGTTGTGCCAAACTTTTGAACCAATTTTTCTTTCCTTGCTGGAAAGTGGAGGAGAACTGCTCAGCTCCCCCCTCTGGGTGCAGATTCAAACTCCAACACAGCCCCCCTCCCCCAGGAACCTTCTGAGCAAAGGAGGGGGGGCAGCCTGGCCCTCCCTGCCCAGAGAAGCCGCCTACCTCTCCTCCTCAAAGGTGCTGCTGCTGCTGCTGGGGCAGGGGGACGGGTTGGACTGGGCCAGTTCGGTCACGTCGGAGATGATGGGGCCGGAGTCAGGAGAGTAGAGTTTGGGGCTGCTGTACGCGGGGGAGGAGGCCTGCAATGAGAATGGGGGGGGGTAGAAAGATGGGCGTTTCCCCCGCCAGCCAAGGGCCAAGAGGCAGCCCCTCCCTCCCTCCCCAAGAGGCGAGTGAAGCACGGGCCCCATTCCCCACAGGGGTCTTTTCAGCAGGGGCCCCTTCCTTGCCCCCACTCCTCCCTCCAGCAGAAACTCTGAGAAACTCCCCCCCCCCCCGGAAATCCCTTGGCGATTCAGCTTGAGAAGAGGACGGAGGAGGCCCGAAGGAGGGCAGAACCCAGTCGGAAGAGGGAAGGTGGGCTGGCAGGGGAGGCCAGGAGGGACCCTGGGGGAAGAGAGGCGGAAAGGCCGGGCTCAGACCACAGGCTCAAGGCCAGGCCTGGATGAAGGGAGCACAACTCCCGGGCTGTCAGGCCGGGACCTGCGATCCTTTTTTTTTTTTTATATAAAAATTCTTTTATTAAAACAATCAACATTGGACATAAAAACATATTATGCAGCAATCATCATGACACCTGGTATACAATACTAAGTGTTAGTCTTTGAAAACATCTGAATTAGTAAGCCTTTTCCCCCCCTCCTCGGGTCTAGCCTCAACTATACTCCTTAATAGCATTCGTTTGCTGGGAAAGGTACGCTCGGATTTACCCCCCCCATGACTTAAGGCCTTGCGGGGGGGGGCCCTGTCTGAGGATTCAGGTCCGAGGGCGGGCCGGAGTCCGAAGCCCTGCAGCGGTCTGTCAAAGGCAGCCAAGCAGAGCTGGGCCTGCTTAGCCCTGGGGTGGGAGACCCCCAGTGGGGGGAACTCCAGGAAGCATCAATTAGCACCAGGTGAGAAAACTCCCACCAGAGGACCCAACCTTTGCAGCCGCCCAGAAACCGAATCATCAGCTGCGCAACCCCTAGGGGGAAGGTGGACAGGGTCGGAGAAGGACAAGGGGCAGGCTGGTTGCGTGTGGGAGGGACCTGGAAGGGAAGAACAGTTAGGGGAGAGATGCCCTCTTGGACAGTGTGCCCAGGGACGCCTGAAGGAAGACATGGGGGGGGAAGAGACAACAAGGGAAGGCATCCGCCCAGCCCGAGCCATACCCCTCCCCACTCACCGAGTAGGGGGACGGGCTGTGGAGGTGCTCCAAGGAGTACTGCCGGCCGTACTTGGCCATGCTGTGGGGTGAACCGCCATCGTTCAGCATCAGAGGGCTGCAAGGGAGAGCGAGGGGGCAGTGAGGCCACCCTGCAGCCAGAGTCCCCGGGCCACCCTGCCAGACCCAGCGCTTCCCCCCGGCTGCCCATCAACCGTGCACTTCTGGGGGCTCACTTACATCTTCCTCTTCACCCCGAGGATACGGTTGGACTGCACCAAGGAAATCAGGAACTGGATGAGCTGCAGAGGAGGAATAGGAGACCAGTGAGGCTGCTGCACGCTGCGCACCGGGGGCAGGAACTGGGGGGACCAAGGCAGCCCAGGGAAAGAAGGCAGAGGGGCTGCTGAGGCCGTCGCCCCTGGATCTCCAGACTCAGGGATGGAGGATCTGGCCTTCATCTGCTCCAGGCTGCTTCCGCGATCTCCCACCGATGGGCGGACACACTGCGCTCTTTGGGTAGGCTGTGGATTCACAGCAGGGCCCTCCGGGGGGGGGGAGGTTGATCTTGAGCTGGGCAGGGGGGGCAAACTCACCTTACTGACGACCTTCTGCTGCTGCGTGTGCTTCTGACGCAAACTGGCCACCTCTCGCCACAGGGCCTCGTTCTCGCTGCAAGGAGAGGGGCGACCGGGCCGTTAAGGGAGTCGGCCTTGTGAGCTACCCCTGAAGACGGAGGCTGCAAAGGGCCTCCTGCAGAGGGCAGCCCACAGGGCGCCAGAGATGGGGGGGGAACTGGCACGCGCCCTGCAGGTGCCCAACTGAAGGGAGCCAGCAAAGCTTTAGTCTTGGGGGGGGGAGAGAGAGAGAGAGAGCAAAGGCTCCTGATTCTGGAATGAGCCTACTTGAAAACAGGCTTTGCGGGAGGACAGAAAGTTTATTAAAAGGCAGAAGCTTTTGTGAGCTGCAGCTCTGAGCTTCACCTTCTGGAAGGTGTTGCTGGCCACCCGTGGCAATAACAGCGGCCTTTAGACTTGTATACCCCCCGCCCCACAGGGCCTCAGCAGCCCTCCCTGGGCAGCCCACCATGCAAGCGTTATGTGCCCATTGCCCCCAACCATCTGGGTCCTCCTTCCCATCAGCCGGAGCGTTTGACTCTCCAGAGAGGCCCCTTCTGGCCCTTCCTGGACATCCAGGGCCCGGCAGCCCCAGCGAATCTGAATCTGGGGCTCTCCTAGAAAACCCCCACCCTGCAAGAGAGACCACCGGTGGTCTGTCAGAGCTGCCCCGCTCGGGTCCCTGGGAAAGAAAGACCCTCGGCTCCATTTGGTTGAAGTGACGGGTTCTTTTACTAAGGACTGTTGGTTGCAGTGAAGGCAGGCTAGAACCAAAGTTACCACTCAAAAGGCTACAATCTCTCCCCCTCATCCTGTCCCCCCCCCAACCAGTTCGTCTTCAGCCAATGGAGAGCCGCAGAGGCGTTTTGAGAACCGCTGGGACGTCTGGTGCAATCCCCATCCCGTTCCCAGGCTTCGTGGCCTTGAAGACTGGGCACAGGCTGTTTCCGCGCATCTCTGATCTCCATCAAGATGGCAGCCCCCCTCCCCATTTTCCATCTCTGCCCCATACATGTTCATTGCCCATTTGCCTTTCCTTCCCTCCCCCTAACCACTGATGGCAGGCTGCTAGCTGGGTGCCAAGCCGAAAATGGCAGAGCTGGCACAGTCCTTGTTTAGCGACAACTGGGACCTGCAACTTGGTCATTAGGCAAAGCGGGTCATTAAGTGAAACCACGGCTGTGATCTTATTTCAGCTTTTGGCTGCTTTATAGACCTGCAAAGGTCGTAAATATGAGGATTGGTTGCAAAATTACTTTTCCTTCACCTCATAATTACGAAGAGTCACTAAATGAGGATGACCTACAATGCTAGCTATCCACAGGATGTTTTGCTTTCAGAGAGAAGTGGAAGAATTGTGGGGGCCCCAACCCCCCCCCCAATCCGTTTTGTCTGCTCATGCAGACTTAAGGCAGCAACGGTTCAGTCTCTGCCTCCAGGATCTCAGAATGACAGAGCTGTAAGGGACCTTGGAGGCCTTCTAGTCCACCCCCTGCTCTGCCATCTGGAGGTCTTCCAGTCCAATCCTATACTATTTCAGACAAGGGGTTATCCAATCTCTTGAAAGCCTCTAGTGATGGGAGGACCCACCCCACTCTGCAGGGCATTTTTAGTATCTACAAATACGACCTGTTCCTTTTTTATTATTTCATTTAAAAAAATAAGTAAACACAGCCAAAGCTCTCTTTAGCAGTTTGCAATAAAATGTCCTTGCGCCCGGCACTTGGGATGCGTTACCGGACTTTACTATTAATTGATTAATCATCACGGTGGTTGCCATACTTATTGTTTTGATATTTTTAAATTGTTTTATAGTTTTAGAATTGTAAGCTGAGCCATTTTGCTGAGTTGGGCAGCTACAGAAATGGAACAAATAAATATTTTGAATGCTTGCCACACAGAAGGAAGGAAGGAATTGCCCCAGTGGCGTTATCTTGGATAAAGTAAAAATGGCAGATTCCACCCTCGTCAAGAACCACAGCGTTAACAGAAACCTTTGCTACCTCCTAAATTGCTGGCACACAGGGCAGCTTTGTGTTGACTTGCAAGGTGGCCTCCGGATCAGAGCTCCCTGCGCAAGAAAGCTTGAGCTGAGGCTGGGGTCTGGTTACACGCCCGGCATCCTGCCCGGCAGGCAGCGAATCTGATACACCTCCCCCCCCAAAAACCCTTACACGATATACTTCATCCTCAGTCTATATGCAATATGAATAGAGAGAAAAAATAGAACAAAAAGAAGAATGAAAAGTTAACATTAAAACAACAGAGAAAATGCAGAATGGTTTTAAAGAATATCATGTTCTGAAGAAGGTAAAACAAAATTGATGAAGTGAGCCGGAATGGAATGGAAGTGAGAAAATGGGGGAAGGAGGACTGTCAACTGAAAAGACAAAATCCAAATTACAAACCTATAAATTCTGATTGGAAGGGTGGAAAGAATAATGAATAAACTTGACAGTGGCTGGTATTGTGTTATGCTGGCCCCACCAATGTTGCTCTTTGGTTGATGAATGCACAGGTAGGATCACATTCAACTTGTGTTGACTGTGTTCTTGATGGCTTTTGTTGATCCTGGTGGCTGACCGAGCTTGTGTGTGTGTGTGTGCATATGTTTTGTTTAATATGGCTTTTAACTGCTGCTAGGCACCCAATGTTTTGAACTGGAGATGAGTGGCAATCTAAATTAAGCTAATAAATAAATATATGCTGTGTTCTCAGCGGCTCCCACTGTCCCTACAGAGAATGTTTCAGACCAGCGACGGCCCGCATTTGGCCTGACCCCGACCCTCAACCGAAAATTTAGAGGCCCCCCTTCCTCATCCTTCCCGGGGGGAGGTAAGTCATTCTGGCTCAATCCAATAAGTTCACGTTTGCATTTATTTCTAAAGAAATGGCGCATTCAGTCACTTAAGATGCTGCAATGGCTAAAACAAAAAACTTCTGCATGGTGAAATTAAGGCTTTTGGGGGGGGGCATACTCAGAATTCTCAGGTCTATCTTGACAAGAGAATCTAAGGAGGAGCTTTCTCCAACTTGGCCATTAGCAAAGCTCCCGGGAGGGGCTCTGGTGGAAAGTTATGCAGGTAAACAACCACCCTGGGAGGCCCTGCTGGGCCCCCTCCTCCCTCCCAAATGAAAAGATCAAACAGCACTGAGAGACAGATGGGGGGGGGGGACCGTGGAGGCCGCTGATCAAAGGTGCAGAGGGAGCCAGCAAGCAGCTTAATCAGGAGGCTGCTGGCAGACTGGAAGGGGAGGGAGGGGGGACAATAAAGTGGACTGTGCTGAGAGAGGCCAGGCTGAGTGACACCTGCCTGCAATGGCCCAGCCAGGTGGATGCACCTGTGCCTGTGACCCTGTCCCTTCAGCGGCCTTCTCCAAGCCTGCCCTCTTCCCCAGGCATCTCCTCCTGACTTTGGAGAGCTCTTGGCCTCCCACCCTGACCCAACCGCCCTCTGCTTGGCCAGCCAGCCCCTCAAAGCCACTGAACGGGGAGATGCTGGGATTGGCAGGGGTAGGCAACCTGGGCTCTTTTATGACTCATGGACTTCAACTCCCAGAATTCCTGAGCCAGCGTGGCTCAGCTTGGAAACCCCTCCCTTTCCCCTCTGCGTGGCTGGCTCAGGAATTCTGGGAGTTGAAGTCCACCAGTCATAAAAGAGCCACGGTTGCCTACCCCTGGTTTAGGAGGAGAGTAGGCTTCAATTACAACGTGCCTCGCTTGAATATGGATGCGCCCGACCTGTCTTGGATAGGGCTGTTTCCTGACTCCGTGGCTGGGAGTTGAAGTCCACGAGTCATAAAAGAGCCAAGATTGCCTACCCCTGTCCTAAACCCACAACATGCAACACATCCTATTTCTCACATTCTTCAGGAGCTGATTGAGAGCAAACTCCAGCCTGCCCGGAAGGTCAGTGCCCAAATAACGCCACTATCGCGCTTCCCAACATTTACCATCCTCTCCTGCGCTCAGAATTCTGCCGAACCACAGTATTCCCTTTGCCTCTTTGCTCTTTCTTCCCATGTCCAATTGTTTGCCCCAAACTTCATTTTAGACACTGCCAAAAATACTATTTCTCACACTCAGAAGCTTCACTAATTCTTTCATAATAAATAGATGCACCACCCTTTCCTACGAATTCCTTTTCTCTCCCACAAACAGGAGCCAGACTGACCAACTGAACTGAGACTAGGTCTGACTTCCAGCAGGATGGAAGCTGCCCTCCAAAACCAGCTCAGGGGACCAAACGAGAGGAGGAGATGAAGGAAAGCGGAGCAAAATAAGGCAAGAACAAGGAACTCCCGGGGCTGCGTAAGGTGACCTCTCTGACAGGTGCGGCAGCTGTGCAGATGTTTTGTGGACTCTCCTCTGCTTGACGGGAACAGAAGAGGGACCCAGCACACTGCTGAGTATTGCAAGGCCCTGCCAGGAGTGCCCTACAGGGGAATAAGAGGACTCCTTTTATCTGCTGCTCTCTGGGAAAGGAGAGAGATGCACCAGGACTCCTGACCGACGGGGCCCTAGTATCCCACCAAGCCCAGAGGGACAGACAACAGGTCCTTACACACCTACACAAACAGGTTGATACAAGTCTGGTGGCGTTTCTCTGCTCTAAAAATAAGGTAGGGGTAGAGCAGTGATGGCGAACCTATGGCACGGGTACCAGAGGCAGCACTCAGAGCCCTCTCCGTGGGCACGTGCGCCGTCGCCCAGTCCTAGGCCTTCAGCTGGGTTTTATAAAACCTTTTCGCTTGAGGCCTCTGCCGCCGTGTGCAAAAAAAAAAAAAAGTTCAATCAGTCAATTTCAACTTCTCGTGGGAAAAAAAGAGATCTTGCAAAGTTGGAATTGATTGATTGAACTTTTTAGTCCCACCCAGTCTGCCATTACCACCTCAGCCACGCCCACCCAATGGGCCACACCCAATGGGCCACACCCAGCCAATGGCCACACCCACCCGGCACCCGACGATGCATAAATGGGTTTCGGGTTGCAGTTTGGGCACTCTCAAAGGTCTGCCGTCACTGGGCTAGAGGGTATGATGGCTTCCAGGTGATCTTCAAATGGACAGAACCAGACTTTGTTGCCACTGTAAGGAAGACGCTGTAAGGCAGGCATGTCAAACTGCCAGCCCACGGGCCGGATGCGTCACGCCAAAAGCACGCCCATCCCCTTGACAGCAATGGGGGGGAAATCACAATACGTCGTGCAACATTGCGAGTTTGACGTGCCTGGCATGATGGTATGTGGGGGGGGGTCACCTTGGGAGAGAGCGGGAAGAGCTGCAGCCAGGGCAGTGGCCGGAGAAGAGGCAGCTGAGCCCACAGAGAGAAGACGGGCATGGGAAGAAGTCTCAGAAGGGACCCCGTCTAGCTTCCTAGGCTGCAAAGAGGATGTGGGAGAGACGTATTTTCAGACGTGCAAGATTCTGTTAATAGAACTAATTCATCTGAGTGTGCTCAATTGTCTGGACTACTTCGAGGCTGACAGGCAGGTCCTTCCTCCTTTCACAGGGCAGAACTCGCTTTGTATGCCGCCTCCTCCTCCTCCTCCTCGCCTGGGCTGTCACCCCTGAGAACAAAGCTTTGGGCTGATTCAGCCGGGACTCGCTCTTCTGCTCTCTCTCTGCCTCCAAGGGACCACAGGTGGCCAAAAGATTCAGAAGTCACAACTACGCTTCACTGGATCTCTCTCACACAAACATACCAAGACTTCACCTTCTCAAGTGCAAGCAGGACAGGCAAACGGATATTTGCACTACTCCCGTTTTATTTGGCACTAGAAAACGTCCAGCCAAGTCCTCCCGTGATGAACAAGCAATTGTACTAGGCATTTCCAGGTATTTCCCCCCATCTCTCACCAAAGGATAATAAATCCTAGTTTGCCACTGGAGGCTCCTCACGATTCTTCACTGCACAAAGCGCCTTTTGAGCGAAGGCTCCACCTGCAGATATCCCACCTGCAGTAGCCCACCTGCCAGCTTACTCGGGGCCCTGGACAGGCAGCTGACTCCCACAGGCTACAAGGCGGGTGTGATTTTCATTTCTTTTCACAACTCTCTATTACCAGAACTGCCCGGAGTCGTTGGATACGAGATGGGCGGCAAATAACTTTTATACATAAATCACTTTTATAAATAAAGAAGAACCCAAAGATTCTCGGGTCATAAGCATCAATCAATACGGATAAAACAGCCTTGGTAAAGTCAGAGGAAGGCAGACAACCTTCCCTTGGTGAAGAACTCTGCCTTGGCCACTTTCTGGAATGGATCTGGCACGGTGGCTGACCCAAGGGAGGCTGTTCCTCAGGCTGGGGCCACCAGCTCCACACACACACACACACACACACACACACACACACACACACACACAGAGAGAAATACACAAATACACACACACACACACACACACACACACACACGGTGGGGACCTGCTACCCTGGACGAAGGCCCCGTAAAGCCAGTCCTGCTCCACGCAGGAGCCAAGATATTCCGGGCTCTAGCTGTGAATCACACCCAGAACTCACTGGCAACGGAGGCCGTCTCTGCAACCTCGACTCAGCTGTGGTAGCTTTTCAATTTGTGAACCCCATCTAAAGACTGTCCAATGGGAAAGGGGGGGAGAAGGGCCAGATTCCGCCCACTCTCTGCTGGGCAGGACGGCATTTCTGGCCCAGGAGATTAAAGAGGGGTGAAGGGACAGGCCTTGTGCCACAAGAGACCGCCTATTTGTGGTCTGGGCACCTGGGTGCACTCAGGTTAACTGTAGGCCACACTCAGCTGGGGCTGCCTGAAGGAGGGAGATGCGGTTTCTGCAAGGCAACCCCCCCCCACACACAAATGAGAATCCTCTTGTGGCAGTGCAAGGCTAGAAGGCCATTCATTCCCCTTTTCCAGACCTGAGCAAGAAAGAGCAGGGACATCTCCCCACCCTCCGCCCACCGACCTTGGCCCAGGGTGGAGGCAAAGTACGAAGCCCTGGAAGGGCTCAGAGGCTGCTCTGCTGAGCAGGTCCTGTTCTTCCAAGCAACACTGCTTCAGATGGGAGGGGAAAGGGGGCACTCTACTCCCCCCCCCAAAGATAGAAAAAGCCTGCTGGTCCAGGTTCCCAAGCCAATGAAAGACAACCAGGCTTCTTCCTAATGGGAGCCCAGGCCTCTCCTCCAGAGGCACACTGGATTTACGGGCTGGGGGCGCTGCTGCCCTCTCCATGGCTGCTCCCAGCTGAGGAAACGAGCCCCCCCCCCCCCCGGTGTCCAGCCCGGTCTCCTCGCCCAGGGCTGGGGGAGCCAGGCCCGTCTCCAGCAAGCCAGTCCAGCTTCGGCCCGGAGGGCCCTCTTTTGTGACCAAGGAGCCAACAGAAGCCTTTAAAGGAAGCGATCAGATTCAAAACCGCAGAAAGAAATAGCCTGCTGGCTCACAGATTCCGTTTTAAGGAGGCCATCGGGGATCCAAGACAAGCGAAAAGGCAGGAAGGGGAAAGAGAGCGAGGCCAAGAGGGAGAGGTTTCTAAGTGGAGAACGCCAATTTTCACAACACTCCGGATCCGCCCAGCACAGGAGAGACCCGGGGAGGACTTGGCAACGTCAGCTGGACCCATCAGCTACTTGCGAACCAAGACTACGAAGCAACGAGTGGCCCATGAGGCACCACTGCCTGCTTCCTTGGTAGAGTTTCTTTTATGGGGAAAAAGCTTTAATCACCGTCAAGACGGCTCAGGATCCAGAGTTGTTGTGTGCTGAAGATGGCTGACTGCTCCCTCCGCTTCAGCTGAAGTCTTTCTTCCTCTCTTTCTCCAGCCAGACTTTGGTGGAGTAATTTCATCAACAACTGAACAAAGTCCCTCATCTCTTTCCCACTTCAGCCTGGCTGCTTCTTTTGCTGCCCCAGAAGGACCGAGTGCCACGTCCAACCGTAAACCCACCCAACATCGCAAGGCTCTCCAGACTTGGCCACTTTGAGACTTGTGGATTTTAACGCCGCTGGCTGGGGACTTCTGGGAGTTGAAGTCCACAAGTCTCAAAGTGGCCAGTTTTGGAGACTCCCGCAAAAGGGCAACGTTGCTGCTTTTGCCTTTGTTCTGGAACAATGAGGGAGGCGGCAGGAATAAGCGCACACAGCTGGGGGGGTGAGCAAGCCCCCAACCCCCCCTGGCTGGAGATGGGAGGAGCCGCCTGCCAGGCCCAATTTGCTCGGGCAGGGAAAGGCAACCTGGCCCCCCCTACACCATCGCAAGAGTGAACGGAGAGCGTTAGATCCGGAGTTATTTATCTGAGTTACAGAAAATCTGGCTGAGCAACCGTGTGTCTGTGTGTGTGTGTGTGTGTGTGTGTGCGCGCGCGCATGCAACTAGCAATTGCTCAGCTGTGCAGCAGCTAATAAGGGCCACCCGATCTGATCTCCGGTAGGCCAGTGGCTGCCACAGGCCAGTTCCCGAAGGGTCGATAGGATGACCCTCCGGCCTTCCCTCTTTGGTCTGCTAGTTGACGCAGGACTGATGGCCTCAGAAGAAGTCAGCATCTCCAGAGTAGCAGCAGCAGCAGCAGGAGGAGGAGGAGGAGGAGGAGGCCAGGGAGGGGAGGCGACAGAGGAGGGAGGAAAGGGCCGCAAAGGCTCCAAGGGACGCTGAACAACCGGGGAGCGCAGAGCCCCTGGCAGCTCCTGAGAGCCCTGCAGGGAAGCTGGGCAGGATGGAGGCAGCCCCGAGTCTGAGCCAAACCTGCTTCCGTCGGTTAGAACAATTAACCAGTGGAACCACCTGCCTCCAGAAGCTGTGAATGCTCCAACACTGGAGGTTTTTAAGAAGAGACTGGACAGCCCTTTGTCCGAAATGGGATAGGGTTTCCTGCCTGAGCAGGGGGTTGGACTAGATGACCTCCAAGGTCCCTTCCAACTTTATTATTATCATCATCATCATCATCATCATCATCATCATCATCATCATCTTCAGTTTCTCCTGCTGCAGGTGCCTTGCATCGGATGACCCCCCCCGCTGAGCTGCACCTCCAACCCAGGCAGTCCTTGACACACACATCAGTCATGTGACCCACCCAATTTTACAGTGCTTTTACAGCAGCCGTAAGGCATATCACTGCACTTGTTAAGGGAATCCGTGGTTGTTAAGTGACCACCGCAGTCATTAAGCAAAGCAATAGCTCGCTGTGGGGTGGTTTTTCCAAAACCCGGATGTGTTTCGGTTGCTGCAAACAGGCGTAAAAATGCGGCTGTGTTGCTGACAGCCTAAAATTCAACTGCAGGACTTAAGGAGGCGGCCCAACTGCCAGGTCTCTGAATCCAGGTTGTAAGTCCCCTTTTTTGGGGTTGGTTGTAACTTAGAACAGGTTGCTAAGTCACTGGTCATAATTTGAGGAGGCTCTGAGAGAAGTGGCCACCAAGAGCCAGTCAGCACAGCCACGATGGTTCTGGATTCACCTGAGGCGGCACAGCTTCCGCAGCCAGGTGCCAGCCACGCACCTCGGTGGGACCTGCAAAGGCAGCTTTGTGCTTGAGGGCACCCAGGCCGGGGCTTTCGGCTCTCTTCCATGCCTGTTAAAGGACCTTGTAATTTATACCCGACACTTCAAGCAGAACCAAGCAGCTTAGATGGGGCCGCTTCCGAGGAACCATTGTCTGTCATTGGCAGAGGAAACTGCATGAAGGCTGAGCACCTCGCCCACCACGCAGATCCATCACCTGGCTATGGAGATGCTGGGCTTTTATGCTTCCCGATTCGCATTCCAGCACCAGGGAAAATGAGATTTTAAAGAGGAAACTGTGGCTGGTTTTGGCTTCCTTTTCCCAGGAGACAGGAAGCACAAGTGGGCGCGGTATCGCCTCCCTCCCATGGCTCAAATGACTGAGCACTGTGCCCTGTTTTTCCTCTGCTTTCTAAATACTGGCAAGGGGGAAGGAGGCGCGGGGAAATTTATGACCTGTCTGAACCCTCAGGGCCCTGAGCACCTGAAAAGCCAGACGGGGAGAATGCTGGCTGTGGAATTCTGGGAGTTGAAGTCCACATGCCTTAAAATGGTCAAAGTTGAGAAACACTGTGCTAAGGTAACCTCAAGCAACTCAGCAAAGGGGTTGGCAAAACCCCAAATTGGCAGGATTCTTAAAGGTGGCCACAGGAATGGTGGCTCAAGGTGGTCATCCTCAGAAACCACCTCCCCCGTGGAAGGAGGAAGGCCCTCCTTGGGAGAAGAGGAACCACCTTCCTGGTGACAGAACGGCTGCACGGGGGAAATTGCCGGCAGCTGCCAGGCGGGAGTCAGAGGCGGCTCAGAAGGCGACAGACCAACCTTGCAGGGACCTGCAAAGTCACCAGGGCTCCCCTGGAAGGAGCCACTCCACATACAAAACCCTGGCAAGGCCACAAGGCTGGAGCCTCCTCCTCTGAGCCCCACATTGTCCTCCACGGGCCTTAGAGGGCGACATGAAAGAGGACAAGCAAACAAGGTTTTTCTTTTGTCTCGCTGCTGAGCTAGGCAGAGTCGGGTCGGCGTCTGGGGCTGACGGAGAACCGGCGAGGTCGCTGTGGACCGCTGAGCTCCTGGCAGCCAGCCGGGGAGTTTGGTCAGCGTATGTAAATCAGTTGGGAGTCGGTGGAAGTGCATGCTGGCTACCAGGGGACAATAACCGAGATACTATTTACGATGTGGATGAGGTCTTATTTGCTTTGGTAGAACAACTGGGAACTTTTACAGCCTTGGTTGGGGGGCCTGATTATGTCCACTGTTTGCTGCCCCCACATGGAAGCCTTGCTACAGTGGAAGAGATAGTGTTAATATGTTTATATGCCTTGTTTTTAGATTTTTTAGATTTTTTAAATTTAAATTTTTAATTTTTATTAAATTTGGGTGGGTGAGGGATGTATGCATGGGATGGGGGTATGTATGGGGAATGTGTGATGGATGTATGGACAGGCCTGCAGAGCCTGAGGGAGGCCGGGGACTGGGGGGGATGTGGACTCTGGAGTCAACGAGGGTTGGAGTATACCCGTCATTCAGGGAAGAGGCAGGTATGGCGGGAGCAGGAGGGTAGGCCGCACTCGGGGAACTCGGTCCTGCTGTCTCGTAGAAGTTCCTTGTTCTGGCCCTTCTGAAAAATCTAGCTCACCCCATGACCCTGGTGATGAGGGTAGCTCGGGCCCTGGGCTCAGACTGTTGCTGCTCAACGCCAGGTCGGTTAATAATAAGGCCTCCCTCATCCATGACCTTCTCATGGATGAGACCGACCTGGCGTGTGTGACTGAGACCTGGTTGGGCCCTGAAGGGGGAGTTCCCCTCTCGGATATGTGCCCACCAGGTTATCAGGTATGGCACCAGCCACGACCCCAGGGAAGGGGGGGAGGAGTGGCTTTTTTGGCCCGGGAGAACCTCAGCCTAGCAGGCTCACTGTTTCCGAAATTCCGGGTTGCGAGTCCATCTTTATGACGCTGGACCTAGGGGTTCAGGTGGGCGTATTGCTTACGTACCTGCCTCCCAGCTGTGTGGCATCTGCCTTGCCTGTGCTACTCGAGGAGGTTGCTGGGCTGGCAGTGGAGTTCCCCAGGCTTATGGTTTTTGGGGACTTTATTATTTATTTATTTTATTTATTATTATTTATTTAATTTCTATGCCGCCCTATTCCGGAGAACTCAGGGCGGCTCCCAACATGATAGAAATCACAGTAAAATACATGAATATAAAAACCCCTAAGTTAAAAAAGAAAAACCAATCACTCCACAAACATACACAGAAACATACACTGGCTAGGGGCAAGATGTTAGCTGCCCCAGGCCTGCCGGCAAAAGTACCGTATGTTTTAAGCAATTTACGAAAGGCAGAGATGGTGGGGGAGACACGGATCTCCGGGGGAAGTTGGTTCCAGAGGGCCGGGGACGCAACAGAGAAGGCTCTTCCCCTAGGCCCTGCCAGGCGACACTGTCTGGCTGACGGGACCTGGAGAAGGCCCACTCTGTGGGCCCTAACCAGCCGCTGGGATTCATGAGGCAGCAGACGGTCCCATAAGTAACCTGGTCGGATGCCATGTAGGGCTTTATAGGTCATAACCAACACTTTGAATTGGGTTTGGAGACCAATTGGCAGCCAATGCAGCTTGCGGAGTGATGCCGAAATGTGGGCATTTCTAGGCAAGCCCAACACTGCTCGCGCGGCTGCATTCTGCATTACCTGAAGTCTCCGAACATTTTTCAAAGGTAGCCCCATGTAGAGAGCATTGCAGTAGTCGAGCCTCGAGGTGATAAGGGCATGAGTGACTGTGAGAAGAGACTCCCGGTCCAAATAGGGCCGCAACTGGTGCACCAGGCGAACCTGGGCAAATGTCCTCCTCGCCACATCTGAAAGATGATGTTCCAAATTTAGCTGTGGATCGAGGAGGACGCCCAAGTTGCGGACCTTCTCTGAGGGAGTCAAAAACTCCCCCCCCAGGCTAATGGATGGATAGATTGAAATATCTTTGGGAGGCAGAACCCATAGCCACTCCGTCTTGTCGGGGTTGAGTTTGAGCCTGTTGGCACCCATCCAAACCCTAACAGCCTCCAGACATCGGCACATCACTTCCACTGCTTCACTGAAATGACACGGGGTGGAGATGTAAAGCTGGGTATCATCAGCATACTGATGATATCTCACCCCGTGTTGTCGGATGATCTCACCCAGCGGTTTCATGTAGATATTAAACAACAGAGGGGAGAGGACCGATCCCTGAGGGACCCCACAAGGGAGGAACCTAGGGTTCGACCTCTGACCCCCTGCCAACACCAACTGCGACCGACCAGTGAGGTAGGAGGTGAACCACTACAAAACAGTGCCCCCAACCCCCAACCCCTCCAGTCGGTGCAGAAGGATACCATGGTCAATGGTATCGAAAGCTGCTGAGAGGTCAAGTAGCACCAGGATAGTGGATAATCCCTTATCCCGGGCCCGCCAGAGATCATCCGTCAGTGCGACCAAAGCAGTTTCCGTGGAGCAGCCGAGCCTGAATCCTGACTGTTGAGGGCCCAGATAATCGGCCTCATCCAAGGACCGTTGGAGCTGGAGTGACACCACCTTCTCAACAACCTTCCCTATAAAGGGAAGATTGGAGACAGGACGGTAGTTGTTTAAGACAGCTGGGTCCAGGGAAGGCTTCTTGAGGAGGGGGTGCACAATTGCCTCCTTGCAGGGAGCCGGAAAGGACCCCTCCCTCAAAGAAGCGTTGACAATCTCCTGAACCCAGCCCCGCGTCACCTCCCTGCTGGCCGAAATCAGCCAGGAGGGGCATGGGTCCAATAAACAGGTGGCGGAGCTCACAGCTCCAATGGCCTTGTCGACTTCATCAGGTGCTACCGGGTCAAACTCCTCCCACACAACAGGATCAAGACGAGTCCCTGTCATCTCGACTGAATCATTATCAGCCGATACTGCATTCCAATTGGAGTCAAGGTCCATCCGAATCTGGGCGATTTTATCTGCGAAAAACTTATTAAAGTCCTCAGCGCTACCCTGCAAGGGTGCATCAACCCCCCCCCCCCGATTAAGGAGGGAGTGAGGCGGCTAGGCGGGATTCCGCAGATGCAATCAAGGCGGAATGATACGCGCATCTTGCCGCCTTGAGCGCCACCTGATAAGTCTTGATATAAGATCTTACAAGTGTTCGGTCAGATACGGATTTACTTTTCCTCCATCGCTTCTCTAGGCGTTTCTTCTGGCGCTTCATCCCCCTGAGTTCCTCAGTAAACCTGTGTCTGCTACCACAGAGAGGTCACAGATCTCCTGGGTCTGCTACCACAGAGAGGTCACAGCGGTGCAATCCGGTCAAGAGCCCCCTTCGCAGCCATATTCCAGGCCGTAACCAGGGACTCTGCCGAACTGTGAATGAGAGAATCCGGTATTTCCCCAAGCGTCCTCTGAAAACTCTCTGGATCCATCAGACGCCTGGGGCAGAACCACCTAATCGGTTCCGCCTCCCTGCAGGGGAGGAGTGGAGCCTTAAAAACAAGCTGTAGCAGAAAATGATCTTTAATCTGCCGTCGCTTGGCGAATCCTCTGGGTTGGCACAGGAGTTCATGGTCGCCATGACAACCATGGACCTGACCCAAGTAGTGCAGGGCCCGACGCATGAGGGTGGACACACCCCAGATATGATTTTCCTTTCGGAGCAGTTGGGTAACGTTCTGGCTTTAAGGGGCTTAGATATCTTGCCTTTGTCATGGACCGATCATTCTCTGGTACGACTGAATTTTACGGCCCCAATCCTTCCCCACAGGGAGGCGGAACCGATTAGGTTGTTCCGCCCCAGACGCCTGATGGATCCAATTGGTTTTCAGATGGCGCTTGGGGAATTACCGAGCTCCCTCATTCACAATTTGGCGGAGTCCCTGGTAGGGGCATGGAATACGGCCGCGAAGGGGGCTATTGATCGGATTGCGCCTTTGTGACCTCTCCGTGGTGCTGGCCCCAGGAGGTCTGCTTGGTTTACTGAGGAACTCAGGGGGATGAAGACCCATAAGAGACGTCTAGAGAAGCGATGGAGACGAAGTAGGTCCGGATCTGATCGAACCAGATTGAGCTCATTTATTAGAGCCTATTTGAAGGCGATTAAAGCGGCAAGATCTTTGTATCTTTCCGCTTTGATCGCGTCTGCGGAATCTCGCCCGGCCGCCCTGTTTAGGGTGACCCGGTCCCTCCTTAACCCGAGGGGTCCGGGGCCTCCCTTGCAGGGTAGTGCCGAGGACTTTAACAACTGTTTTGCAGACAAAGTAGCTCAGATCCGGGCTGACCTAGACTCCAATTGTGAAGCTGAGTCGACTGATAATGATTCAGTTGAGGGGACAGGGGCATGTTCTTGTCCAATCATCTGGGGCGAGTTTGAGGCTGTTACGCCTGAGGAAGTGGACAGGGCCATTGGAGCTGTGAGTTCCGCCACCTGTTTGTTGGACCCGTGTCCCTCCTGGCTGGTCTCTGCCAGCAGGGCGGTAACACGTACCTGGATCCAGGAGCTTGTCAATGCTTCTTTGAGGGAGGGGTCCTTTCCGGCTCCCTTAAAGGAGGCACTTGTGTGCCTCCTCCTCAAGAAGCCTTCCCTGGATCCAGCAATTTTTACCAACTATCGTCCGGTCTCCAACCTCCCTTTTGTGGGGAAGGTTGTTGAGAAGGTGGTGGCACTCCAGCTCCAGCGGTCTCTGGAGGAAGCCGATTATCTGGGCCCTCTGCAGTCGAGGTTCAGGCCTGGCTACTGCACCGAAACTGCTTTGGTCGCTCTGATGGATGATCTCTGGCGGGCCCGGGATAGAGGTCAGTCCTCTCTCCTGGTGCTTCTTGACCTCTCAGCGGCGTTCGATACCATCGACCATGGTATCCTTCTGCGCTGGCTGAAGGGAGTGGGAGTGGGGGGACACGGTGTTCTCCTCCTATCTCACTGGTCGGTCGCAGTCGGTGTTTGTGGGGGGTCAGAGGTCTACCTCTCGGTTACTCCCGTGTGGGGTGCCTCAGGGGTCGGTTCTCTCCCCCCTACTTTTTAACATTTACATGAAGCCACTGGGAGAGATCATTCATCGGTATGGAGTGAGATATCACTAGTACGCTGATGATACTCAGCTGTACATTTCCACTCCTGGCCAAATCAGTGAAGCGGTTGAGGTGATGTGCCGGTGTCTGGAGGCTGTGAGGGTCTGGATGGGCGTTAAGGCTCAACCCTGACAAGACGGAGTGGCTGTGGGTGATGCCTCCCAAGGACACTTCTATCTGTCCTTCCATTACTCTGGGGGGTGAATCCATAAACCCCTCAGAGAAGTTCCGCAACTTGGGAGTCCTCCTCGACCCACAGCTGACACTGGAACATCATTTGTCGGCTGTGGCGAGGGGGCCATTTGCCCAGGTTCACCTGGTGCACCAGTTGCGCCCCTATTTGGATCGGGAGTCTCTCCTCACAGTCACACATGCCCTTGTCACCTCGAGGATCGACTACTGCAATGCTCTCTACATGGGGCTACCCTTGAAGAGTGTTCGGAGACTACAATTAGTGCAAAATGCGGCTGCGCGAGCAATTGTGGGCCTTCCACGTCGTGCCCACATTTCGTCAATCCTCCGCATGCTGCATTGGTTGCCTATTGGTCTCCGAGCGCAATTCAAAGTGTTGGTCATTACCTATAAAGCCCTTTATGGCACTGGACCAGGATACTTACGGGACCGTCTTCTGCCACATACTTCCCTTCGACCGGTGAGAGCGCACAGGGTTGGCCTCCTCCGGGTCCCGTCAGCGAAACAATGTCGTCCGGCGGGTCCTAGGGGGAGGGCCTTCTCTGTTGTGGCGCCCACCCTCTGAAAACCAACTACCTCCTGAAGTCCGCGTTTCCCTCACTCTCCCGGCCTTCCGAAAGAACCTTAAAACCTGTCTCTGCTGGCAGGCCTGGGGATGATTGTGGACTGTGGTGTGAATGTTGAATGTGTGTGGGGTTTCTCATTTTTTAAATATATGTGGTTGGATTCAGATTATGATCTGTTGTTTTATATAGATGTTGTAAGCCGCTCCGAGTCTTTGGAGAGGAGCGGCATATAAATCCAACAATTAAATAAATAAATAAGGTTCTCTCTGGACAAGAGGGAGCGACACAGGAGGGTGATTCAGCCGCCATGTTCTAGATCAGAAACCTGGCAACTTTACGACTTGGAATTCAATGCCTCAACAGGGCTGACTGAGGAATTCTGGGAGTTGAAGTCCACAAGTCGCCAAGTCGCCAAGTTTGGAGACCCCTGATGTCGATGGAACTGCCCTTTGCCTGCTAAACCAAGAGGGTGGGTGCTGCATCCCTCCACGGCTGCATCCCTCACGATGGACCAAGCTGTCAGAGAGCTGGCCATTCATCAGTATGGTCTATCTGTCTTTTTGAGCACCAGTACACGAAATAAATAACATTCGCCTGGGTAAGTCTTAGCCAGTGGTAAGTCTGGGTCACAGCCACTCTCCAAAGAGGAGAAGAAGAAGCTCAAGGAACCCAGCTGGGCAGGGTGAGCCCAGAAGGCAACTCCTGTGCCTAGAGGGGGAGGCTCAGGGAAGGGAGAGTGGAGAAAGGGGGGAACTCTTTGTGGGAGGAAGGGTTTGGGAGATGGCTCCTCCCTCTCCAAGGCCTTCAAGACCAGCGGAGTCATTCAAGGATCCTCTTTTTGGAATAGAAGTAAGACCCCCTTCAGTTGAGCTTGACTTCTAAGGTCTATGGCAGGAGGTCTTCAAACTTGGCCCTTTGATGACTTGTGGACTTCAACTCCCAGAATTCCTCAGCCAGGCACGGGAGTTGAAGTCCACAAGTCATCAAAGGGCCAAGTTTGAAGACCTCCTGGTCTATGAGGACACGTCTCAAGAAGGCTGTCATTTGGGGAATTGATGGCAAAGGGCAGAAACTTTCTGAGAAAGAATGAATCCATTCACGTTCAAACGGGAAGCAGAATTGTGTTTGAGGGCAAATTGCATTAAATGCTTATTTTGTTATGGTGGAACAGAACTAACATATAAGGAAAGGTTGATGGAATTGGGTATGTCTAGTTTAACAATGAGAAGGTTGAGTGGGGACAGGATAGCAGTGTTCCAGTATCTCAGGGGCTGCCTCAAAGAAGAGGCAGTCAAGCTGTTCTCCAAAGCGCCTGAAGGCAGGACAAGAAGCAACGGATGGAGACTCATCAAGGAGAGAAGCAACCTGGAACTAAGGAGGAACTTCCTGACAGTCAGAACAATTAACCAGTGGAACCACCTGCCTCCAGAAGCAGTGAATGCTCCAACACTGGAAGTTTTAAAGAAGAAACTGGACAGCCATTTGTCCGAAATGGTATAGAACAGGGGTAGGCAACCTTGGCTCTTTTATGACTCATGGACTTCAACTCCCAGAATTCCTGAGCCAGCATGAAGTCCATGAGTCATAAAAGAGCCAAGGTTGCCTACCTCTGGTATAGAGTTACCTGCCTGAGCAGGGGGTTGGACTAGATGACCTCCAAGGTCCCTTCCAAGTTTATTATTGTTATTAATGAAGACTACCATGAAGGAAAAAAAACCCTCCAAGAACTTAAAGCATTACTTTACTTCCTTCCTGGTTGAGGAAATGAGGAAAAGCGGTGTGGATCTGTCACGAGAGGCAAAGGAATAAGGTGGGTGCCAGGGGGTGGGTGCCAAGGACTGGTCATTCACAAAGATGGAAAAGCAAATATGGAGGTTATAAGATAATGAGATCACAGCCGAGGCAAGAGACTTGTTAGCAAACATGGTAAATATTGCAAGGAAATCAGAACTGGGCTCCATCCAAGGGGAGGGACGGAGGCCACTCCTGGAAGGATGAGGAGAAAAAAAATGGTGGACCTGGAAAAGGTAGAAAAGGCATGGAGTTGGGGGGGGGAGTGCAGTGCTCCACCCCTGAAGGAGACCAAGACAACTGGGGAGAGGACCCAGGCCCGGAGAGCGAGGGGCACCCAGCTGTGACTGCTGTGGAGAAGACCTGTGCCTGGAAGATCCGATCCGAGCAGCCGATCTGGACTGGGGCCAGGAAGGAGGATGTGCAGCAGCAGCCAAGAAGAGGAGGGCGGAAACGGCCCCTGGGACTTTTGCAAGGCAACTGAGGATGCTGAGTTTGGGGGGGGGGTTCACTTATGATTTCAAAAGTGCTGGACTTCAAAAAGAGTCTGCCTCTCTGAAGGGAAGCAGGGGAGACCGCATTCCTCTCAGGAAAGTGTGTGTGGGGGGCATTCATTCCCACTGAACTGTGTAGTTATTATTATTATTCATTGTTATTCATGGGTCATGTTCATCTGATGGTAGATCTGCATGGTTGTTCAATGCAAGTGTAAAATTGAATTCTGAATCCGGGTTCTGAATTCAGGTAACATGATAAAGCTGCGCTGTCTATGGACATCTTGGTCTCTCTCTCTCTCTCTCTCTCTCTCTCTCTCTCTCTCTCTGTGTGTGTGTGTGTGTGTGTACACGTACATAGCATGCTGCTGGTAAGGTTTTATAGCAGGTTTAATGAGGCAGTGGCTGTGTGTACAAATTTATGAATCGGGGCTAGCTGCAGAGTTAGAGGTGGGTGAGTTTACACAAGCCCCATTTACAATAAAAGTTGAATTCTTGTTCCTTCCAGTACACAAGAACAGGCCGGGAATCTCACACTCTTGGGCAGGAGAAACAGCAGCGCAGGAGCCGTCGACCTGTTTGCTTCCAGCCTCGCCACAATTAGTTCATCCCATTCCTCCACCCCGTTTTTGTTCCAGTTAAAAGTTAGAGGAATGCAAGTTTTAGGAACATATAGATTCCTGCACCTGATTTCCCCTCAAAGGTCACCCTGGGTCAGGGAAACAAGGACGGCAAGAAGAGCATTACGACTCGGTCAGAGAGAAAAACAAAACAACAGAAAGCCAGGAGACCAGGAGGCGGCCCAAAGAGTGTTTCAGGAGTATTTCAGCTCCTTCCATGCCGGAGGCTCTGCTGGCACTTGCCAGGAGGGGGCGCTAGAACACAGAGGAAGGGAGACTTCCCAGATCCAGCGCCTGTGCCTCCCCCGCCCCCCCAAAAAACCTCCCCTCCCCTCCCCTCCCCAGGCACCTACGTACTGCTTCATGGCGACCAGCTTGGAGTCCATGCTCTCTTGCTTGCCCTTCATCAGCTGGACATCGGTCAGCAACTGGGTCATGCTGTCCTGGCGAACCTTGATGTCCTCGTTCTTTATGCTGGACACCTGGGAGGAGGGAGGGAGGGAAGCATCGCTCAGCTTGCGGCGGCGGAGAAGGGCTGGCGGGCCTCAGGTGCAAGAAGTCGGGAACCAGGACAGAGTTCAGAAGTGCTACAGGGAGTTCTCGGCTTATGACCGTAACTGAGCCCCAACTTTCTGTTGCTAAACGAGACACTTGCAAGTGAGTTTTGCCCCAGTTTACGACCTGTCTTGCCACAGTTGTTGTTAAACGAATCTCTGCAGCTGTTAAGTTAGAATCATGGTTGTTAAGTGAATCTGGCTTCCCCATCTGGCTGTGCCATAGTGTTTAGCAATAAGGGCACTCCGACATATACACACCGCTTCACAGGACCTTTTATACCGCCCTCTCTGCTAAGCAGTTTACAGAGTCTGCATACTGACCACAACAATCTGGGTCCTCATTTTACTGACCTCAGAAGGACCTCAACCCTGAACCTCATCAAGATTGATCTCCTGTGCACCACCATGACTTCTTTCCTTCTCATTTCCCTTCCTTCCTTCCTTCCTTCCTTCCTTCCTTCCTTCCTTCCTTCCTTCCTTCCTTCCTTCCTTCCTTCCTTCCTTCCCCGGCAACTTTAAGGCTCGTGGACTTCAATTCCCAGGATTCCCCAGCTCAGCCATGCTGAGCTGAAGTCTCAAAGTCACCAAGTTTAGAGGCCCCTGATCCAGGTAATACTTGTCCCACAGGGTTTTTTTTTTAATTATTATTATTATTTAAATGGAAACTGGACTTTCTTGGTAAAGAAATTTGAGTTGCTTTTTGGGGGGAAAAGCACCTTTGGAATAAAGCTTATGTATAATAGGGCTAAATCTCAGAAACACAAGTGTCTTAACACAGGGCGTCTCTGTGTTGGAGGGAGTCGGTAAGAGCTCTGCGTAGCTCTCCATCTTCTTAATTAGGACAAAAAGCAGCCTAATTATTTGCATCCTCCTCTTCTTTCAATGAGTACTTCTGAGAAAGTGTCCTTAGAAGAGCAATTCTAAACTCAAAAAAGGAATTGGGGGCACATCCTAGGAATGTCTTTAGCAGCCCCAGAGAGTAGATTCAATCCACTGCCATCCTCGGCCAGCAGTTCTCTGCCAGCAGAAGAACCAGGACGGGAGCAGATCCTTAAGGCCTCAGCATCCTTCTCTGGCCATCTGCCTCCTCAGCATCAATGAAGCAGGTAGTGGAGCAAGTCCCCTTCCATTAGCATCCCAGAAAGACAGACAGACAGACTGGAAGCCCCCTTCGGCCTTTCAAGCACCCGGGCAACAGAGGCTTCCTCCCCTCCCAGGGAGGGAAGACTCCTTTGAACCTCAGCCAGCAGCTGTCACGGCCGACTTACGTTGGTGACTTTCCTCTTGATGTTCTCCAGGAGATGTTCCTGGCCACGGAGGAAGTAGGGGTGCTGGAATTCAGTGTCATCCTTCTCGGGTTTGACCAGCCCGCCCTGCTCGATGTGGATCACCTTTCGGAAACCGTCTGAAACACAAGAGGCAAAGCTTGTTGGCAGCCAGAGCAGAGGAGACTGGAGAAGCTGGCCCACTGGCCACGTATCGCAGGCGTCTCCATTCTTGGCAAACTCTACAACTTGTGGACTTCAACTTCCAGAATTCTAAGGGCTGAAGTCCACAAGTCGTAAAGCTGCCAAGGCTGGAGACCCCTGGTGTGCACCATCGTGGGATGCTCCTGCTTCCAAGAGGCGCACGTATTTCATATGCTGTGGTTTTTATGAGCCAACCTTCCAAATGTCAGGTAACTAAAAGGAAACGCTTTCCGCCCGTAGATAGAAAGGGGGCCTTTCGGAGAAGCATGAAAAGGGTTGCAGACCGGAGCAGGACTCCTCAACCAGAACAGCCTCCCGGAAGCATCAGGTGGGCCCGATTTGAAGCAGGACCTACAGGCGATCCATCTGCCGTTGCTGCTTCTTGGTGCTCTTAGTCTGTGGAGATTCTCCACCATCCGAGTCATGGCTGTCCCAAAGGTGCTTTTTTTTCCAAAAGGCAGCTGGACTTTGTTGGGCTTTCCCCCCCCCTTGAAAACGTTTCACTTCTCAGCCAAGAACCGAAGAAGCTTCTGGGAGGAGAAGTGAAATCTCTTCAAAGAAAAAAAAAAAAGACTGGTTGCCTGTGGGGAAAAAGCACCTTTGGGATAATAGCTCTTAGCTGTAGCCTTCACCTTTGGGATCAGGTCAGCTCCAGAAAGGCCCTTCCCTTCAAAAAGCTGAGATGAAGAGGACCCCTGCCCTTGAGGGGGGGGAGTCTGCGGGGCCACCAGCACAGGCTTTCAGCCCTTTCTTCGGCCAAGGGCGCACTGCCCGGCAAAAGCCAACGTCACTGTTTGTGAACACACACACACAGCACCAGAGAACAAAACGCTAGTCATCAGGGCTCAGTTCAACGGGACTCACCCGCCTGGGACGGCTATTTTTAGGGATGGGGCTTCTCTGCCGTCCCCTTCAGAAGAGGCCCCAAGGCAGGTGCCATTACAAAAGCTGCGTGCCAAGCAAGCAGCAAATTTGGCAGGGGGGCTTGCATTCTAAAAATAGGCAGGCTTTCCCCTTCCCCCAGTAACACTAAAGAGCGGGAGAGTGGTTAGAGAGCTGCAGTTGTTACGGGCAATCTGATGACTGCTTCTATGCTGCAGGTGTTGTCTGGCAGGGAGGCCTAGGGATGGAAGCCCAGGGACGTCCCAAATTCTCGCTATTTTAAATCTTAACTAGAAAAAAATAGTAAATATTATGTTAGGAACCCAGGACATTTGGGGTCCATTGCCACAAAATGATGCTCGGTCCTGTTACGGAGAAACTGAGGGTAGGGATTTTTTAAAAAATGTTCCCCCAAACTGAAACGATAGCCATAGTAACAGCCCTTAGACTCGTATCCCGCTCCACCGTGCTTTACAGCCCTCAGCGGGTCACAGAGTCAGCATATATTGCCCCCCAACAGTCTGGCTCCTCATTTTACCGGCCTCGGGAGGACGGAAGGCTGAATCGACCTTGTACTGGTCGGGATTGAACTGCTGGCAGTGGGCAGAGTCAGCCTGCAATGCTGCTGTCTGACCACTGGGCCACCAGGGCTCTTTAAAGCAGGGGGTCTTCCAACTTGGCCCTTGGATGACTTGTGGACTTCAACTCCCAGAATTCCTCAGCCAGCAACGCTGGCTGAGGAATTCTGGGAGTTGAAGTCCACAAGTCATCCAAGGGCCAAGTTGGAAGACCCCCTGCTTTAAACGATAAACCTCTTAAACGTTTATTTCCCATTTCATGCTTCAAGGGCATTTTGCGAAGAGCAGGAAGACCAACTTTCTCTCCCCTGATGCACCCCACCTCAAACGATGCCACTGCTGTGTACCAGGGTCCCGGCCTTGACTAACCTCGAAGAGCAGCCCAAGAAGCCTCCCCAGGGCAGCGCAGGCTACCAGGGCAGAGTGCCGTCTCCTCTGGGCACGACCGGAACCCGCCCGCCCGGCTCCTTCCACCGCCACAAGCAGCCCCGAAAGAGGCATCTCGGGGGTCCCTGGAAGACCTTCCCCTGGCGGTGAGCATACTCACACATGTTCAGCTGCCGCACAAAGCTGGCCATGTTGTTGTGTTTGAAATATTTGGGGAGGACCTCCTTGGCAAACTGGCCTTGATCGAAAACATGGAAGCTGTTCCCACTCTGCAACGACAGAGAAAGGGATGAGTCCGTCGGCTGGCCGGAGCAGGGCCGGGGGGGGGGGAGCCGTGAAACAGAAAAGCTTAGATGCACATTGGTAGTCCTCGACTTACGACCACAACTGAGCCAAGCGTTTCTGTCATTAAGTGAGACAGTTGAGTTTTGTCTCGTACTACAACTTGTCTTTCCCCGGTTGTTAAGTGAATCACGGCAGTTGATGGGTGAGTCACATGCTGTTAAGCGAATCCTGCTTCCCCCAGGATAGAGGGTCAGAAGGTCGCAAAATGGAATCACGTGACCCCCCCGGGACACTGCGACCGTCATAAATGTGAGTCAGTTGTCAAGTGTCTGAATTTCAATCACGTGACCCTGGGGATGCTGCAACGGCTATAAGTGAGAAACACGGTCATAAGTCCCTTTTGAACGGTCGCTGAATGAACGGTTGTAACTTGAGGACTCCCTTATAGGGCAGCCTTTTCAGCTCAGAAAGATGCAACTACGGGCAGGAGGAGGCAGGTCCAGGCAACCAGGCGCTGCATGTGAAGTGAGCGGCGCCTGGTTTTATGATCTTTTTAATCTCTGTATTTGTAAACTGGAATAAAACTATTGTAAAAATATCAGCATGCTGTTGGCTGGAGCCTCACCCTGAAGCTTATTAAGATTCTCCTGAAACTCAGGTCTGTCTTGAGTTGCTAGCAAATATTTCCTTCTCTACCACCTTGGCTTCATTTGCTAATCTGATGAGCCTCCGTCCCTTCCGTCCATCGTCTGTCCCTATGAAGAGCTCTCAGCCTAAGGCAGAATCTGGAGGAAACACACACACACACACACACACACACACACACAAAACTACATCCCTCCCTCCCTGCAGACATAAATCCATTAAGGAACTCACATTAGATATATTGTTCAACCAACTGCAAATCCACCTGGTAGTGAGACTATTCATTCCATATTGCTCCATTTTACTGATAGGGAATCCATGATTAAGACTGTCAATATTATCCAATGCTGTACTGAGGTCTAAGTACACTACGTCCCTGGGTCTACTAATCTAATAGTTTAGGTTTTTTAAAAAAACAGTAAGATTTGTCCGGCAAACTCATCCTGGCTTCTAGTGATCGTCTTGTTCCCTTTCTAAGTGATTGCAAACCAACTGCTTATGATTTTTTCCTAAGCCAAATTCTTTGTTCTTTAATTTCCCAGGTGTACTTTTTTCTCTCTTTTTTTTAAAAAAAATGGCCATTTACCCACTTTTGGCACTCCCTCCCCCCCCCATACTGCAAATTTTGTAAGAGACAGTCAGTGGCACTGAGATCTCTACCCAGTTCAACAAGTTCCAGGAGAAGAACTGACACATTTCAACCGTCACCGACTTTGGGGCCACATGTGCTCCAGGGCCAAAGCTTTAACAGCCAAGGGGAGTCCAGGGCTCTCTACTCACAGTGCTGAGGCCGAGTAACACAAAGACACGGTTTCTGACTTTTCCCCTCTCTTTGACCCATCCCCACGAGAGAGAAAGGCAAGCAAGGACACAAAAATGCAGGTGGCACACAGTAAATAAAGGAGAGGGTCTTGAAGTACAGAAGATTCAATATCCAGGCAACAATCGAGATAAACAAAACCTGAACCCAGGTCAAGAAAGAAATGTGCAAAAACACCTGACGAGGGAGAAAAGGTAGCAAGTCAGACAAGCAAGATGCTGTTACTACAGCTCTTGCACTAGAAGTAGCTTTAAGAGGTCTGCCTGGTGTCTGTCTGTCCGTCCCTTCGTCTGATGTAGGCCTGGCAGGATCCACCAGGGAAATAAGGCTGCAGCTTTATTTACTCAGCTGGTTCTACATGACAGACTAACCACCTTTGCTTTAATCTTGGTTTGTTGAACTAGCCATAAATTATTGGATCGACTAACTAGGCTCTGGTATATAAGGCAACATTTGAAGGTCACAATGAATTAGTTCATTCAAGCCTATATAAATATGATGAAATGAATAAAATCAAAATCATTTAAGCTAAAAGAACTCATATGCAGGTAGTCCTCCACTTACAACTGTTTGCTTAGTTACACCAGTGAAAAAAGTGACCAATGTCTGTTTTTCACACCTGGGACCATCGCAGCAGCACCCCCAGGGTCACCCGATCAAGATCCCAAGGCCTGCCAACTGAATTCATATTTACAACGGTCGCAGCGTCCCAGAGGGGTCACGTGATCCCCTTTGGCGACCAGCTGACAAGCAAAGTTAACGGAGAGGCCGGATACACCTAGCAACCGTTACAGGAATTCACTTAACGACTGTGACAAGAAAGGTTGCAAAACGTGGCAAAACTCACTTAACAAATGTTTTGCTTTAGTAACAGAGTATGTTGGGCTCAACTGGGGTCCTAAGTGGAAAGCCCAGCCTGGGTCTTATCTGCAATTCCAGGGGCTCCACTGGTCCAGGACTGGCAATTGGGCAAAATCCGAAAGGACGGCCCTTTCCCAAACCCACTCCGGCACCCATCCCTGTGTTGGGGGGCCCTCTGACCACCCCCAGGCCATGCGTGGAGCCACAGCCTTCCAGCCTTCCGGCCATCCAGCCACCTCAGCCCGGCTTCCGGCAAGTAGCGGCTGGTAGCAGCAATCAGTGAAGGGTCTGCTCTGGCTTTTTTTTTTCCTTCTAAAAAGGCATATGTTTTGTTAAGCAAAATGACATTATTTCTACAGCTCATGGAGCAGGAATTTTATGGCCAAAATATAATGATGTCTACAGAAGAAAAGGAAACGTTTTTCAATCTGGCAGAAGAACATAAGAGACCGTTGCACAACTGGATTTTCTTTCATGGCAGGAAGAAAAACCGCCGTTGAGTCATCTTCCCACTCTGAGACAATTCCACACGGCTGGAGAATAAACGCGCCAGGGAGGAAGAGCTGGGCTGTGCCACCTTGGCACGAACCCCAGCCTGCCGGCTCAGAGAAAGGGAGGCGCACCTCGGACTCTCCAAACTACTGGCATCCTCCCCCCTCTGTCCTGCACCATTCAGGCTTGCCTGGATCTGGAAGGCAGCCCTCCCTGCTTTCACTGCCACTGTTGGTGGCTTGTGGGTAATCTCACCATCGCCTTCCCTGGCCTTTTCCAACTGACTGCAGAGCCAGAGCCTAACACCATTCTTATGCAAGGCTGGAACTGATAAGGCTACCATAGGCCTAATCACCACCTTGCCACACATCTCTATTTTGTGTAAGCAGGGTAAAAATAGGCCCATTACCTCATCCCCCATGTTTCAGGCTTCTCGGGTGCCACTGTCTCTACTCTGCTGGCTCTTTCCTTCTTTCTGAAAACAAAAAGATCTCCACTCATCAGGCATTTCCTTAATTGTCTGAGTTATCTCAAAGACAACACACAAGGCTTCAACCAATCGCCACCTGGTTCCCTAAGAATGCTAGGATGCAATTCACTAGGTTTGGGGGAATTTAAATTCATTTAAAGGGCTATTTCCTGATAAAACAAATACATGGGAAGTATAAAGAGGACATCTGCTTTTGGGTACCTGTTAGTATTTTGCCACCTTCGGGGAGCAACTGGCCTGCTGCTTTGATTCCCTTTATTTTTTAACCTATCTAACAAAAGCACCCTTTTGTTAGTACGCTTTGCTAGCCTCAGCCCATTCTGAGTTGTAGCTCTACGGGCTTTCCCGTCCTCTACAAGCCAACCTTGCTCACTGTCAAACCCAATAAAGTTCAGATGATCAGCTGCCCATGTTTAGGATATATCTGTTGCCGAGCTACAGGACTGAGTCAGGACAGGCCACTGAAGCCCCAGAGAGGTTTTCAGCAATCTATCAGGAAGGCCACAAGAATATCACGGAAGGGTTTGCCTTGGAAGTTGTGGGTGCTCCATCGGTGGAGGCTTTTAAGAAGAGATTGGACAGCCATCCCTCCAGTGGCCCACCTGGTCTGACACACAGACCACCGGAGATCAACTTTCCTGGAAAGGCTGTTTTGCTATCACCTCTTTGGTGGGCCTTTTAGAGAGCTTGGCTCCAGGGCATTTTTTCACAAGGCCTTGAAAGTATTTTTCCTCTTAAGCCAGGGATCTTCAAACCTGGCCCTTTTATGACTTGTGGACTTTAACTCCCAGAATTCCTCAGCCAGGCACGTGTGCCTGGCTGAGGAATTCTGGGTGTTGGTCCACAAGTCATCAAAGGGCCAAATTTGAAGACCCTGGCTTAAGCAGTTGAAGGAAAAATTTACCTGATGCTCCATATATTAAAAAAATGTTCTTCCAAGAATCAGAACTATACAATTATTCGACATGAAACTTCCAAAAACATGGAGAGGGCACACAAGTATTTTGAGTTGTTAAGTGAGTCAAGTGGTTGTTAAGCAAATCTGGCTTTCCCCATTGGCTTTGCTTGTCAGAAACCAGCTGGGAAGGTTACAAATGTTGATCACGTGACTCTGGACACTGCAACGATGATAAATACATGCCAGTTGCAAAGAAGCCAAATTTTGATCACATGACCATGGGGATGCTGCAATGGCTGGGCAAACCGGTTTCAAGTCACCTTTTTCAGCGCAATGTAACTTCGGTCACTAAACAAATGGTTGTAAGATGAGGACCACCTGTATGCACATTGGTCACTAATAATAACAGAGCACCACGGTTAACCATAGTGTTTTATTAGGACATTCTGACAACTCTACTGTTGTCTCTTACGGGATGCAACATAACCACAATCCTTGAATTACAATCTGAAACATACTTTCCTGATAATAAGTTCCAGTATACTCAAGAGGCTTATTCCCGATTCAGTCATATCTCTCCCTGGGAGCAATGAATCCATCCCATCGATCCTGGGCAGCTATTATTCTTCAAAGTTGTATTTTTTTTTTTCAAATGTTGATTTAGCAGCACTGATTGCATTGCAAAATGATAGCTTCCCATTGAGATATTTTATAGCAGAAACTAAACAACCATCTGTTTAGAGATACATTTACAAAAATAAAAGTCCTCTGAACATGGGGGACTCACTTAGGGAGCAATTACTATATAAGCAACTCAGTTTAAGACACTAATTTTTTAGGCACATTCCTCCTTAGTTCTAGGTTGGTTCTCTCCTTGATTAGTTTTTACCCATTGTTTCTTGTCTTGCCTTCTAGTGTTTTGGAAAATAGTTTGACCCTCTCGTCTTTGTAGAAGCTGCTCAAATATTGGAATATTGGCCCTTTCCCTATGCTTACCTAATTGCTAAGTACAAACCAAGTTAAGCATCAAGAGTTCTCCCAAACTGAAAACTTGCTCCTTAAGATAACTGCAACTTCACCTATCTCAGGTTCACCTATCTCAGTTTTTTTTTATTTTTCCAATAGCATTTCCATCTGGCCTTAATTTCAAATTGTTTTTTTTTCTCACCCACTCACCCAAAGATTGACACAGATAAGCAATCTTCCAGAAGTACAGATTGCTTGAGCTCCTGTTGGGCTATATTGATGACAGATACTCCAGTGGTCCCTGCTAACAGCCTCTTGTAGACGTTGTACGATGGAATTCCCTGGGACACCATAGCTCAGTGCCCAAAATGCTGAACAATTGTCCCATTAACATCTTCATTCTGAACATGGTGCAACAGGAAGGACCAGAACCTAAACCACAATCTCCAACTATACAGGAGGGCTGAATAGTAAAGTAACTTTTCAAAGGATGCCAGGTATCAGCAGCAAATACTATTTTGAGAATGAAAACTTTAAAAAGCCCATAGGGTCAACATTTTAAGTCAGAATGGTTCTCTTATAAAACCTATAAATGTGGAGGAGAAATAGAAAATAGAGGCAGATTGCTGATGCCGGAGCCTCCTTGGGATAAAAAGTAGAAAGGGAAAAAAAATACCAAATGGCCTTTTCTCTATGCTTGAAAACAGTCTAAAAAACACTCTTTGGTAGGAACCGGAGTAAAGAAAGACACATAAACACGTATTAACAAAACTCAAGAGAATTAGTTAAAAAGAGGCTCATAAAACACACGATTTGCTGCTTCACTGCTTCACCCAAGAGCAAGAGGGGAAACAGAGAGGCCCTTTCTGCTTTTGCTGAACCGGGCTCTCCAAACTTGGCAACATTTAAGACTTGGGGACTTCAACTCCCAGAATCCCCCCAAGAGCTGAAGTCCCCAAGTCTTAACGTTGCCCAGTTTGGAGAGCCCCGCTCGAAAGTAGCAGAGTCTCCCCCTGTCGGGCGGACTGCAACTCCCAGAATCCCCCAGACAGACTGCTTGCTGGGAGTTGGAGTCCGTCCACCTTAAACCCGCACCCCCGCCCCGACATCGAGAGGCCCGGCTCCAAAGCGGCGGCTCCTCCGTGCTCCGTCACCGGCCCTGCCAGGGAGCCTCGCCCTGAGGGCCCCGAATGGCCTCTCCTGCTCCGTCCCGCTTTCCCGCCGCCTCCTCTTCCCCGAACCCGGCAACCTCGGCCAGGCCGGAGGGGACCCCGCGAAGCCCGTCCAGGCGGCAGAAGGCCCCCCACTCGGAGCCCCGCTTCTGCCCCGGCGCGGCCTGCTTCCTGCGGGGGAGCCTTCCTCACCGGGCTCCAGCAGATGAGCGCGTCCGTGTCCGGGTCCTCCACCAGCGTCCACAGCTTGGTGAGGAAGGCAGGGACGTTGCTGCCCGCTCCGCCTCCTGCCACGGCGCCGGGGGGCTCCATGCGAGCGGCGGGCGGGCGGGCGGCCCAGCCCGGGCCCCCTTCCCCGGGGCGGGCAGGCCCTGCGACGGGCCCCGCTGCTGCCGCGGGAGCGGACGGCGCGGAAACCACTAGCGGCCGCGGCTGCTCCGGCCTCGCCAAAGCCCGACGCCGCGCTGCGCACTCGGTCCCTCAGAAGGAACGGGCATGGCCGCCGCCATCTTGCGACGCGCAGGCGCAACGCCGCACGCAAGCACGCACGCACGCGGCGTGCCGTCTAGACACTGTTGTGCCTCGCGCTGCGGGGGGGTGGCGTGGCTGTTGTAGTGCGCATGCGCCCCACCTGTTGACGGGCGCAGATGTGCGCACGCGCGGACTTTGCACCTGTTTGCGCTGTCCACGGAGCTGGCCGCAGGGAGGTCTCCGGGCGCCTCCCGCTTTCCGAGTCTCAGGAAGGGCTCTTCCCGGGACGCTGCCGGTGCCGGCAGGGTAGCTGCAACCCTCCCGATGGTCCCGAGTTGGAGGCGCTCCTTTTGCTTTCGGCTGTACGAAGAGAGAGCGAGGCAGCGTCCCGTGTTCGCGCTGCAAGTGGCAGGAAAACTGGGGAGACGTCAGCATTTGGGGGAACCTGAGCCGATTTACATGGACCATCCAAGTGCCGAGCTTCCTTCCCCCGTTGCTCGTGCAAGCCGGTAACAGGTTAAGTCCGTTGTTAAGTCGTGCCCCCCATGGAGCCTAGCATGTGAGCCCGCGGTCCTCCACTGCTTCCCGGGGTTGGCCCAAATTCACGTTCGCTACGTCGATGACACCATCTCCTCCTCTGCCGTCCTCGTCTCCTTTGGCCTCCCGTCTCTCCCATCGTCGGGGTCTTCTCCGAGGAGTTCTCTCTTCTCATTAGGTGGCCAAAGAATTTCAGCTTCAGCATCTGTCCTTCCAAAGGACAGTCAGGGTTGATTTCCTTCAGGACTGACTGATTGGATATCTTTGCAACCCGAGGGACTCTCGGGACTCTCCTCCGGCACCACAATTCGAAAGCATCGATTCTTCGGCACTCCGTCGTCCTTGCGGTGCGCCGTTGCGAAGTTTCACAAGCTTTAGCGATCATTTCGGAATTACTTTTTGCCATCCCAATCTCCACTCCTCCAATGGCTGTATTCACCATCCCACGTTGCACAAATGACTTTATCATTTAGGCAGCGTCAACTCCCAGAATTCCCCAGCCAGCAGTCCAAATCAAGGACTCAGCCGCTGCATTGGGGGAGGGAGTGGTTTCCCCTTGTGCCTACAGTTTAAAGGGATCTGTCTCAACGCGAGTCAAAGGCGGCCTTCATTGTTCCCCCCCCCCGCGCACTCGTTTGGGATCGCCCGGCTCTTCCGGGCTTTAGCCCCACCCGCCGGTTGCTTTACTTGGACGAGCGGCCGAGGGGCGGGGCTGGGGAGAGCCAGGCGCTTCCCGGTTCCGGGGCGCATGCGCCGCGGCAGCCAGCTCGCCAACGAGAAGCGGCTCAGGGCGGAGCTAAGGACTTTGCGGACCTAGCGCGCGGGCGCCGTGCGGCGAGGGCGGGCAAGGGGCTTTCGGCGCATGCGTCGTGGCCGGTGAGCGCTGAGGTGAGCGCACGCGGTGCCGACGGAGGAGCGCTGAGAGCGGCGGAGGCGGCGGCCGGGTGAGCGCGGGAAGCGGGGAACAGGCGGCCCGGCGGGGCCTCAGGCGCTCCGCATGGCCGGCCCAGGCGGGGAGGGCGAAGGCCGCGCGGCCTTGTCCGGTCCGGCTGGCTGGCGGGTCTCGAGGGTCTCCCATGAAGGCGGAGAGGGGGGGGAGTTCGGGTGAAGCGCGGCGCCGTTTCTCCCGCGACCTCCTGAGGGTTGGCGAGGCCTTAAGTCAGCGGCAGTTCGGAGGGACGGAGGCCCCAGAGGAGGGCGAACGAAATTACCTCTGGGGTTGGGGTTGGGGTTGGGGGGCTCCGAACTGGCGCTGTGGCGGGAGGGGGTCCCAAGGCCAGAGGGGAGGCAGCGGGCCCGGCTTATGACAGAACAAGCGAGCCGGAAGGGCCCTCGGAGGTCTTCCAGTCCAGCCCCCTGCTCAGACAGGAGACCCGAGCATCCCAGACAGGACAGGCTCTCCAGGCTCCTCTGAAAAAGCCTCCAGGGATGGAGGCACCCACAACTACTGAAGGCAACTTCCCTCCCACTGGTTCATTGATCTGGGATGATAGAACTGGGAGGGACCTTGGAGGTCTTCTAGTCCAACCCCTTGCTCAAGCAGGAGCCTCTAGCCCAGGGGTCGGCAATCTGGGCTCTTTGATGACTGGTGGACTCCAACTCCCAGAATTCCTGAGCCAGCCACGCTGAGGGGAAAGGGAGAGGTTTCCAAGCTGAGCCAGGCTGGCTCAGGAATTCTGGGAAGTCATAAAAGAGCCTAGGTTGCCTACCCCTGTCCTAGATCATCCCAGAGAAATGGCTGTCCAGTCTCTTCTTAAAAACTCCAGTGATGGAGCACCCACAACTTCTGGAGGCAAGCAGTTCCCCTGGTTAATTCCACTGGGTAATTGTTTCTCACTGTCAGGAAATTCCTCTTCAGTTCCAGGCTGCTTCTCTCCTTGATTCTTCCTAGGAGCCAGGAGGATCAACGGCCTGGCCTTAGAAGCTCTCAGGAATTGCATATAGAAAATTGCAACACTGAATCTGATTTTATACATTGAAATTTGGGGTGAAAGAAGAAATTTCCTTACAAAACAATCAGGGGAATGGGCTGCCTCCACAAATTTTGGATGCTCCGTCATTGGAGGTTTTCAAAAATAGACTGGACAGCCATTTGTTAAATGGTATAGGGAAGGGGTGTCCAACACTGGGAACTTTAAGACTGGCAGACTTCAATTCTCAGAATTCCTCAACCAGCATAGCTATGGGAATTTTAGGAATGAAAATCCACAAGTCATAAAATTCCCAGAGTTGGACAACCCTGGTATAGGGTTGCCTGCCTGAACAGGGGGTTGGACTAGAAGACCTCCAAGGTCCCTTCCAACTCTTATTCTGTCAGTCTGATACTTGGCAAGTGCTGACAGGATGATGATCCCGATCTGACCTTTGGGGAGAGAAATTCTGCCCAGGCCAAGGGTGGGAGAGATTTATTATTAACGTCACAGTGCTTTGAATCTTGTGCTTTCCCTTCTACAGCCCATTCTCAGGACCAAGATGTCTGAAGAAGAAGAAGAAGGCGATCTTCTGACAGACAGCGAGGAAAGTGTCTATTCTGGACTGGAAGATTCTGGAAGTGATAGCCTTACAGAAGAGGAGGAAGACCAGGATCGTGGAGCTGAGGAGAAGTCAAAAGAGGGGTTGTGCTCCAGAAATACTCAAGTAAGCTGATCATCTCAGGCTGGTAAAGATAAGGCTGTGTTTCTGTCTGAGAAAATCAGCCAGAAAGTTAGCTGGCAGAGCCATGAAGAGGTTTGGGGGTGGGGGTTCACCAGCTTTGACTACTTGCCCCTCAGGATAACTCTGAGATCTCTCTGGTTTTTGTTTCCACTGTAACCTAAAACTCACAAAAGCACAGTTGAGCCAAAATATTTGGGCAGAATTTCAAGAATGCAATGGCTTGTTTAAAGACAGGGTCAGCCTTTCTCATTTCATGCACATTCATAAGAGAACCTAAAATATCTTTGTTCGATGTGTTCCTTCTATGTTTGACAGTCTGTAAGCCTTAAAGTGAAGCTTACTTGCAAAGGGTGAGGTAGAAAATGGCTATTTTAGTGAAAGATGTAATAATGCTTTACTCTGTTATCATATAGGCCATCTTCTAAGGTTCCTGTATCATTTTTGTATCTTTATCTATTTTAACTTGTCAACTTTTGTTCTTGAATGGGCTCAGGATCATGCACCATAATCAAGGGGTGGTCTCAAGAGTGCTGAGCAAAGGGGACTATGGGCTTCATGCTTCTTTAATAGCAGAGGTTGGACCGATGGCCCTTTTAGGACTTGCGGGCTTCAACTCTCACGCTGGCTCAGATAATTCTGGGAGTTGAAGTTCACAAGTCATAAAAGGGCCATCATTCCCCACCTCTGTTTAATATAGTGCTGCTTCTAATGTAGGCCAGAATTATGTTACTCTTTTTAACAACTATTTCATATTACTGGCTGATGTTTAGCTTGTTAATGTTGACGTCTAAGTCTCTTGCAAATATCTGTTGCAAGTATTTGTAGGTGCAGGTTTTTATATGTATGTGGATTTCTTGGGATATTTTTTGTTTAAATTATTATCAGCCTGGGGTGTCCAGGAATAGGCAGCACATAAGAACATACATGCATATAAAAATCTTCATATTAGAGTGCAATCATGTTTGATTGTACTGGGTTTTGGCCAGATTGAACATGATTGCGCTCTAATATGGAGATTTTTATATGCATGTATGTTCTTATGTGCTGCCTGTTCCTGGACATCCCAGGCTGCCAATAATTCTGTATGAACAAATTTAATAAGCAACCCATCAATCCCTTTATCCAGTTCATGAATAGAAGCATTGAATGATACTGGTCTCAAGACAGATCCTTGTGGGATCCCATTGGTCACTATTATCTATATGTAGCCATGAGTGATGATTCTTTCAGTGTGGTTTTTCCAGCCAGTTGTGGGCCTGTCTACTGTCTACCATCCAAGCCATATTTTAGCAGCCTATCAATGAGAATGTCAGAAATCAATGTAGATTGTATCTATACAACTCCTTTCATAATAGTTATCCTATTAAAGCAAAGCTATATTTGGCTTTAGGCAATCACGTTTGTGTTCAAGGTACTTGCAAGTGGCCTTTATTTTCTGCCCTGAAATGTTTTCAAGTCTTTGAATCACTGATCCATAATTAGAGGATCCTCTTTCCTGTAGGAAGAGTGGAATCCCACTTGCTGGTCTTCAGTCTTCTGGCATCTTCCAGGTTCTACAGGATTCTTTAGAGATACCGGACAGAGGCCCCAAAAGCTCTTTGCCCTTCAGCCTGGCAAGGCATATTTCATCAGGGACTGGCGATATCTGGCTTAGCCAGAAGTTCCTTTCCGCATCTTTACTGGCCTGCCCCCTCCCCTGTTGAGTTCCTTCCTAACCTGTGCTACTCAAATTGGCCTCTTCTGAATGCAGAGAGAGAGAAGGGCCAAGGAGATCCAAGCTGCTTTGCTTTTCCTTGATTGTTTAAGATCGCTTATCTGGAGTAACCATCACCTTTTGCTCCTCAACATTCTGACTCTCAGTTGGGTGGACCTCAGACAGGTGAATTTATTTTATATAACCATCTGTTCCTTCCTTTTTCCTCTCTGGTATTGCTTTGTTCCTCTAAAACAATGGCACATGGGTTTTAGTGTCCTGACTTGGCTATTGTGCTGGTGGCATAAGTCATCAGGAGAGAGAAGGGTGGAGAAGGAGCTGTGGCCTTGAGGGCTGATTAGCTGACCTGGCTTGTTGTGGGTCAGGTAGAGGCAGTGTTCCAATTGGTCAAGACCAGTGGTGGGATTCAGCCAGTTCGCACCACTTCGGCAGAACTGGTAGCTAACTTTGTTGCCCAAGCCCAGAGTGGACTTCAAGAAGTGGCATCCACACAGAGAACCGGCTGTTCACATATTTCAGGGTGTTAAACTGCTGGGCCGTGGCTGGACATGTCGTGCCGAAACTGCGCCCACCCCGTTGCCGGCAATGGGAAAAAAAAGTCACAATACGTTGCAACATGTGACGCTGCGAGTTTGATACCGCTGACATATTTGAGTCCCACCACTGGTCAAGACTATTATGTAAGTGTTGATGACTAAAGCAGGGAGCCTGCTTGCTATCTTAGGAACTGGCCCGATTACTGAAGAAAATGAGAGAAAAACAGAGATACGTTGCCACATTTTAGCAAGTGTTGCAGAATGTACTGATGGAGAGAAACATTCTAGTAAGTGTTCCAGAAAGTTAATTTGTGCAATCACAATTTCCTGGCCCGAAGGTGGAGAAAAGTAAAGACATTAATGCGAGACTTCCTGGCAGAAGAGAAGCAAAACCTCAGCTAGAAGGACGAACTACTCCCTAAACTTGGGGAAGGAGAGAGAAGGCTGGCTGCCTACGGACAGTTTTCCAGACTAGGATCCAGAGGGAGGTGTGTCATGCAGGTCCATGGGAATTCTGCTCTGTGAAAGTGGAGAAAAGAGATCACGGGGAGCATAGGCAATTTTCTTTCTCATCACGGAGGAGGCAGAACTGTTATTGGAAAGCAAAATAGAAAAGGAAGAAAAAGCAGTGAGGAGTGTGTTTCTGCTTGGCCCTCTGATTTTTTTCAGCTTTCCTTTACCAGTTTCTCCCCCCCCCCCAGCCAGGATCAGGATGTTAAAATGAGGAGAGCTTCCAATCGTAGAGTTGAATTCTTGTTCAACCAACCTGTCCAGGGCAAAAAAACCTCAAATCATTTCAGACACACTATCATTATGAAAACTTAATGCCTTTTCTCATGTTTTTAGGCAAGTGTCAAGGTTCCGACTAATGAAACACTTCAAAGAACTTCCAGGCATTGTTTATCCTAAAAAGTCTTTATTCTTTGTGTGACAGAGTATCGGCACGGCATGGAGGATGCCAAGATCTGAAATCTCCACCCCAGAGCAGTTATTTTGCTAGCATTTTTCCCTCCCTCTTTTGCTGTCATAATTCATGTTGTCCAACCAGCCTGGGGGGGCGAAGGTTCACTTCCTTCTGAAACCTGCGTTCCCCCTCCCAGCATCATCTGAATTAACTCTAAAAGTACCAGACAGTTCTGCATATTTTCTCAAAGCAAGAATATTCAATATTAGCAGCGTTGACAGCAAGTGTAGGAATGCTTGCCGTAAAGAAATGGGGCTTTTTTCTTTTTTTAATCTGAGGTTTGAAATAACAGGGCTTGCTGGAGGGCAGCTTCTCCCTGCATGTTATTCCAAGAGGTCTTTATATTAGAACTCACGTAAGTGACTTGATGGGACAGTTCCTGAGCCTCATGAAAGGGCAGAGAGGCCCAACTGTTCTCCTGAATTGAATCGTTCTACACCCATGCAGGCACCTGGCAATAGCTTGTGGCTCCCATCTGAGTGGCAGGTGGAGGACCACCAAAACACACCACCTGTGGCTACTCAAACAACACTGTCTTGCTGATTACCCACGCACAGCTACTAGAGGATAGGTTTCCCTCACTTTATGCAGATTCATGTGTGATTTGTCATTTTTATCCAGGAATTTGCTCTCTATATAAGAAGACTACTTTGCAATTTGTACCAGCAGAGTCAGTTTGTGCCAAGACCTCTTCCTGCCATGATGGGTGCATTTACTGTTAGGTTGTGCAGTTGTCCTAGTTGTGCATCCTGCCTCCTGCAGTAGCTGCTCCTGTTAACTCTGCGTTCAAATGGCAATCAGTCTCTTGTTCCAAAAGGGAAAGGAAAAGAAATCTCTTGATATTACAAACAAACTTTGGCATACCATGTGGCCCTGAAGCTAGTGAAAGATCCAGTAATAAGGAAAAATATACATATGTGGTTAGAAAAAATATTGGACGAACAAGTGGATTTTAAACCTGAACTTTTTTTGCTAGGCATTATGTCTGAAAAGACTAATAAGCAGAAATTATACTTAATTCTACATATTACCACAGCAGCAAGAATAATTTTTGCACAATGTTGGAAGAATGAAGGATTGCCATAAGAGGAAGAAATAATCAGGAAGATATTGGAATGTGCAGAGATGGACAGATTAACTATGAGGCTGAAAGACAAAGAAGATACAGACTACTATCAAATTTGGAATTTATTTTATTCTTGGTTAGAGAAAAGAATGAAGGATTAGGAATTGAACATATATTAGCTTAGCAAACTCCAGACAACTTGTTGATTGGAAAAATTAACATATATTGATGAAAAAAATAATTAAAAAGATTGAAAAAAAAGAAGAAAGATACAGTAATAAGATGAGCTTTAACCAGGGCAATAGCATTAGCGCTTAGACCAGGATTAGCCAACCTTGGCTCTTTTATGACACGTGGACTTCTGGCTCAGCTTGGAAACCTCTCCCTTTCCCCTCAGCGTGGCTGGCTCAGGAATTCTGGGAGTTGAAGTCCACGAGTCATAAAAGAGCCAAAGTTGCCTATCCTTGGCTTAGACTTATATACCGCTTCACAGGGCCTTTTACAGCCCTCTCTGAGCTATTTATAGTCTGTTGCCCCCAACAATCTGAGTCCTCATTTTACCGACCTCAGAAGGATGGAAGGCTGAGTCGACCTTGAGCCGGTGAGGATCGAACTCCTGACAGCGGGCGAATTAGCCTGCAATGCCGCATTCTAACCGCTGAATCAGCAGGGCTCTAACCCTCTGTGTGCAACCTAGCAAAGGGATCTAATCAAATTCTTTGTGGTCTGGTGCGCGCTGTCTTTCTTGTTTGCCACAAGAGTCGTGTCCGTTGGAAACCCGACTGGGGAAAAGTTAGAAGAAACATTTTCTCTGTACGTGGAATAATGAGAAGAAAGCCTGTTTGAGAAAAACGGTGCTTTGAAAGAAGGAAGGCTCTAAAAATATATGAGAGCATTTGTCAATGCATACAGAGTACGCCATTCTTTCTTTATTTTTATTAAATTTGTTTGCCACCCACCTCGCTGCAAGGCGACTCATGCCACTGGCAACCCTCTTTCCCTTCAGGCGTGTCTCTTACTTGATAAAAGCAGCTTTATGCAGGGATTTGGGGGGAACGTAGCCCTCCAGTGAAGCCGGTATCAGGCTGTTGTAGTCTTTCACTGATCTTTCTTTAAGCGTCTGAGGCTTTTTGCCTCCTGGCTTTAGCATGACGTGAAATGACAGCAGGGCTGGGGGGGGGATCAGAAATAGCAGGCAGATTGTGTGCCTCCGCCTCACCTGACTATGAATGCCAAACACATTTTTCTTATGGCGTTTGTTGGTAACCTTTGGCTTTGTTCACTTAAAACAAAAGACCGATCTTTGGAGAAGCCTATCAAAGGCAAAGGGAGGGAATTTTTCATATTCATAGAACTGTTTGAATAGCAGATACTTGAAAAAAAAATTCTGAAAATGGCTATCCAGATTGGACATGCTGATTGTAGCATTGCAGAGCTTCAGCCAGCCCTAAAGTTTGCTTCAGACCAGTCTGGTGTCCTCCTTTCCCAGCATCGGTGAATATCAGCACTGGGGGAACTTCCAAGGATGGACACACACACACACACACACACACACACACACACACACACACACACACACACACACACAGAGGCTGATTCTCAAGGCTGCTGCTCTGGTGAAAGACAGGCTCTTCTTTTGTGAGGAAATTGGTGGACTGTGTCAAGTCAAGCACAGGACCATTAAGCAGCAGACCTGCCTCCGTCCGTCCGTTCAGCAGCTGAGCTGCTACGGGGCTGCTGGCTCCCTGCAGCCGTTTGTGGTGGTGAAGGTAGATTTCAGCACCAGCCATTGTTCTGCTCCTTCCACCCGTGGCCTGCAGCTCTGCTGAATCAGCGCTGTGCAGTGACCTGACCTCCTCACCTCAGCCCCCCCCCCAATATTACTTCTTCCAATTGCTTTCCTGGGGGGGGGTTGCATGCTGCCCTCTGGTGGTTTCCTGCCTGAACGTCTTAAGCGGTTGCTTGGTTGCAAGCGCTGATCCTGCCTGGCGACCAGGAAGCAGCCCTTGACCAGAAAATCAAGGCAGAGTGAAATTCAGGAGCCAGAAAAACGCACTATGCTCCCAGAGAAATATTACGTGACACTTGATAAAAACTGCAAAGAAAAACCTATTTTTCTTCGCCTGATACGTGAAGGCAGCCTTCGAGACCGGAAGACCAGCAGGCATGGAGACATCGTTGGCCAAGCCTGGAAGGACACTTTGAGCAGACATTAGTAGAGAGACGGTTGTTGGTATGTGGAGCAGCGAGCAGCCTGGCACCGGGCGCCCTGCTTCTCTTCCAAATAACTTAGACCGGGCACCGAGAAAGCTTTTTGCTTGGAGGGCAGGGCTGGCACGTGCCTGTCTTCAGAGCCGCGTGTCCTCAGATGTACTGAGAAGCGTTTCAAGTACCGAAGAGCTAGAAAGATCTAGAGCCCTCGGAAGTGGCCAGAGAAGAGGCAGGGGAGACCTGGAGCCTCTGTTGCAAAGGCTTTGCTGGCTAAATGGCTTGCAGACCCCTTTCTGCCTCCTGGACCTCTGCTCCAAGCCCACGGATGGGCTTGGAAGGGAGGAAGGGAGAGGGAGAGTCAGACAAAACCTCTTTGATGCCAAAAGCCTGGGAAAAAAATTACTTCTGATCCGCCTTTTTCAAAGACTTTTCTAAAGCCTTTGTTTTTGCTGTAATCCCATCTTCTGGTTGGCCCTGTACTTTCTAGGCCCCCTGCCCTACTTTCTCCCCTCGGCCAGGAGGGTGGAAGTCGGAGGGGGCACATGGGACTGTATTACAGGCTGCTTCTAGCAGAAGGTGATCACACACTGTACGGATTTTTACTACTCCCAGGAGGAGCGTTTTGTACGGCTGCCTTCCTGATTGTTCCACCAAATCCTCTGGCAAAACTCTCTCCAGGCCGGGTCCCCTCTGAGCGGGGGAGGAGGGCAAATCTCTTTTCCAGCAAAGGATGTGCAGTTTTCCCTGCACCCGCACGCTCGGCCAAAGTGTGGGTGCAGCTCGGGCTGCCAGGCCGTGGGCTGGAGTTTGGCAGGTGGGCCGTGGCTGGATCCCGTCCTGTCCCAGAATCTCAGTGTGGAGTATTTCACACGCTACGCTCTGGGTGATTCTGGAGGAGGCCTTTCTTGGGTCTGGGGGGGCTGCCTAAGAGTGGGAGCTGGCCGGAAGGTCCTCATGGCGGGAAGGCACGAAGGCAGCAGCTTTTCCTGTTTTTTCTTGTAGCACAGGGGTTCTCAACCTTGGCCACTTTAAGACTTGTGGACTTCAACTCCCAGAATTTCTCAGCCAGCAAAGCTGGCTGAGGAATTCTGGGAGTTGAAGTCCACAAAGTGGCCAAGGTTGAGAACCCCTGTTGTAGCAGAACAGACAAGGTTTCCTTGTAAAGTCGTAAGGAAGGACTATTGATGGAGCAGGCGATCGCCGATGAAAGCCTCTGCAGCAGCTCAGTGCTGTCTGCCACTTGATCTCCCGTCTCATATTTTTTGGCTTCAGCACAGTGGCAGTATTTTAGCCCTACTTCCAAATAATCAAGGGTCCATCATCTGATCTTGTAGGAATCAATTGCAGAATAAAGTATTGTTGTTGGCGCCTCCTGTCAGTCGCTTTCCTTGCAAAGCATGAGACGGACCCTGGTAGCACTTTTTCTGACCAACAGATTTTAGTACAAGGCAGAAATTTTGGAAATTTGCAGCTCACCTACACAGGCTGTGGCAGCTGGGCGGATGGAAGACTTAAATCCAGGTTGCAGGGAGGTGATTTTTGTAGATTGCGCAGGAGACAGTTTGCCAGCGTTTTATTGATTAACCATTGTGATGTGGTGCTAAAAAACCTTTGTGTTTGTTGAAGTCCTGAAACCTTTCGCTGTATGTAAGTTCAGCCTTCCCTCCCTCAGTTGTGGTGCTTTTCCAGTCCTGGAAACTAGTGGGAGGAGGCTGAAACATTCTGATATTAATTTGCCTTTGTTTAGAGCAAGGTGTCCAGCCCTGGCAACATTAAGACCTGGGGACTTCCAGAATTCTGGGCGTTGAAGTCCACAGGTCTTAAAGTTGCCACGCTTGGACATTGCTGGTTTAGAGCCTTGATATCAAATAGGTGTGCATCCATTCTTGCATTTCCTTCTGATTCTCCCCCCCCCCAAATAGACTAGCATTGCCTCTCCTTTTACATTTACATTGTCTACAATGAGAAACGTTCATATATACCTGGGTGGCCGAGGTTTTAACATTGTGGGGAAAGGTCAGGGTCTGAGGCAGTGACCTTGAGGCGGGAGGGGAAGAGTCTCTGCCTGGGGGAAGATCAAATAAAAGGCAGAGGAGCCCACAGCTGCTCAAGGGACAGAGGAAGAAACTTGAAAAGGATCCTCTCTCATGCATCAGACTCTGACAGCAGGAGATCTGCGCTTTCAGACTTGCAAGATCCTGCTAATGTAGCCTTAGAGTAAAGCAGAATTAGCTCATCTGGTCCTGTTTCCTGTCTGGCTTACCTGGGAGGGCTGACAGGAAAAGAGGAGCTGGCCTGGTCTCTCGCTCTCTCCGTCTTCCACAGTCATGGAGAGAGAAGAGCCTCGGGGCTGCCTGGGCCAGCAGCGGGAAGCAGCTCATCTGCTGCAGGGAGCCGGCAGCCTTGTCCGACTGCACACGTTCACCCGAGTGTGGCAGCTGCTTGATTGTGCTAGAGCAGGGGTAGGCAACCTTGGCTCTTTAGGACTCGTGGACTTCAACTCCCAGTATTCCTGAGCCAGTCTTGCGTGCAACCTGTGACCCACCAAGACCGCCTAGAGCAGGGGTAGGCAACCTTGGCTCTTTTAGGACTCGTGGACTTCAACTCCCAGAATTCTGGGAGTTGAAGTCTACGAGTCCTAAAAGAGCCAAGGTTGCCTACCCCTGTGCTAGAGGGACCCCTTGTCATTTTTTCTGGGAGTTGAAGTCTACGATTCCTAAAAGAGCCAAGGTTGCCTACCCCTGTGCTAGAGGGACCCCTTGTCATTTTTTGTGAGCAACACTGTACTGTAAGCGGTTACAGGTAGTCCTCGACTTACAACGATTCATTTAGTGACCGTTTAAAATTACAGCAGCCCTGAAAAAAGTGACTTATGACCGCTTTTCATACTTAGCGACCACTACAGCATGCCCGTGGTCGTGTGATCAAAATTCAGCCGCTTGGCAGCTGACTCACCTTTGTGACGGTTGCAGCGTCCCGGAGTCACGTGATCCCCTTTTGCGACCTGAGAAGCAAAGTCAACGGAGGAAGCCAGATTTGCTTAACAACCGTGTCACTAGTTTTAACAACTGCAAGGTTTCACTTAACAAATGTGGCAGGAAAAGTCGTAAAACGGGGCAAAATTCGCTTAGCAAATGTCTCACTTAGCAACAGACGTTTTGAGCTCAATTGTGGTCGTAGGTTGAGTACTACCAGTGCTTGTCTCTGGAGATAAGAAGTTGTGACAGTGGCTAAAATTTTCTGGACAAAAAGGGGGGAGAGAACCCTTTTTTAGGTGCTGTTCCACAATATCATAGATGTCAGAGAGTCTGGCTGCTGCTTTTACTCAGGCAAATGCTTCTGGTTTATTGAGCTTGTATCCAGCTTTGTTCTAGGTCTGGTCATTTCTGCCTCCCCATAGCTTGGTCACCCTAAGTAATCACATACATTTGATTGTTTGTGGAACAAGGAAACCCAGAGGCCATTCTTTCTTCCGCAGTGCATCTTCATAGTCTGCTCTGAAGAGCAGAGGTGGCATTGTTGTTGTTAGTTGCAAAGTCGTGTCCGACCCATTGCGACCCCATGGACAACGTTCCTCCAGGCCTTCCTGTCCTCTACCATCTTCTGGAGTCCATTGAAGTTCATGCCTCCTGCTTCAGTGACTCCATCCAGCCACCTCCTTCTCTGTCGTCTCATTCTTCTCTTGCCCTCCATCTTTCCCAATATTAGGCCCTTCTCCAGGGAGTCCTTCCTTCTTCTCATTAGGTGGCCAAAGGACTTGAGTTTCAACTTCAGGATCTGGCCTTCTAAAGAGCAGTCAGGGTGGATCTCCTCTAGGACTGACCGGTTGGATCGCCTTGCAGTCCAGGGACTCGCAGGAGTCTTCTCCAGCACCAGAGTTCAAAGGCCTCCATTCTTTTGTGCTCAACCTTTCTTACGGTCCAGCTTTCGCAGCCATACATTGCCACTGGGTGGCATAAATGAAGGCAAATAGATGTGTCCCCAGATAACGTTGCAGTGTCCAGTCTTGGGTCAGTCACCAGGACCAGAGGCTTAGTCTTCCGAACTTTCGAATCCGTGCCAGAGCCCATCCCATCAGGGACCGTCTCTCTCCCGGAATGCGCCAGGGACACAGGCTTCAGTTTGTATGTCAACCTTTAGAGTTTTCAGAGACCGAGGGAAATTCAAGAACAAACTCTTGGGAAAAGGTTTAATAAGAAATCACTCCTAAATTCTTTCAGCGTCAGAAAGATGCAACCCCAAATACCTGGCTGAATCCAAAGAGTGGGGAAGGTTAGATTCCAGAACGAAGAGACTGGGAAAAGGAGCAAATCCTGTGGCCTTTTTTCTCACTCCTCACTCTTTGGAATCCTTGCCTCCGTTCTGGGTGCCGGGGCCTTGTGAAGGGGTTAGGGAAGGGCGGCAGGTGTGCCGTGATGGGTGCTGAAGCCACATTTGAGGTGCATCATCCCTCAGGGATCCCTCCCTTCCATGGCTTCTGGCTCTTCCGCAGAACCTGGGCGGGTCTCCAGGCTCGTCTGCTGCAGCCCTCGCTGCCTTTGCATGATAGCCGTCCCTGTCGTCCTGTTTTGCAGGCTGGAGAAGCAACAGAGTTGGGTCCTAAAGTCAGGAGCACAGCAACCTGTCCGCAAGAGCCTCCCGTGCAGAATGAGTACGAGCAAGACAGCTCCGATGAGGAGGTAAGTTCGTCTCAGCTCCTTGTGGTGGTCAGGCAGTGGTGGCGTCTCTGGCTACGTGGGGTGAAGTGGGTGCAGGCCCCTCGGCCAACCGAGGCTGTCTGCTGCCTTTGGGTGAGAAGAACGTTGGAGCGCATTGCCCATCCTTGGGCCCAGGGATGCTGGACGGCTGCCGTTGATGCCGTAACCGTTACTGTTTGGGGAAGGTGGCTGGGAAGGGAGCGTTGGGGGGGGAGGCAATGGATTCCATGGACCCATTTCAGCCTGTGATACTGGGGGGGGGCAGTCTTGGTCGTGCTGATCGATGACCTTTGTGGAGTCAGAAGGGCAGTCAGGGGCCTCCTTGTCGTGCCTGATCTCCCAACGGCTTTCAAGCTGCCCATTATGGTGTCCTGGATGGGAGGCGGTGGCTGGGAATGAAGGGCGCCGTGTTACAGTGGCTAGGGTGAGACGAGACCCATACAGGTAGTCCTCAACTTACAACAGTTCGTTTAGCAACCATTCAAAGTTATAGCAGCACTGAAAAAAGTGACCTATGACTTTTCACACTACAACCGTTGCAGCTTCCCCAGGGTCACGTGATCAAAATGTGGACGTTTGACAACTGGCTCATGTTTATGATCGTCGCAGTGTCCCCGGGGGGTCACGTGATCCCCTCTTGCGACCTTCGGACAAGCAAAGTCGATGGGGAAGCCAGGCTCACTTAATGACCCTGTGACTCACTTAACAACTGCAGTGAGTCCCTTAACAGTTGTAGACTGTTTAGACTGGCCCCAGGGTCGTTGTTGGGAGACCAGAAGGACCAGGTTGGGGACAGATCGTGGAGGAGAGAAACCTGTGCATTTGGTTGCTGAGAGTTAACCCTGACTTCATGGCAGAAAGTCAAATAATGTTTCTCGCCCTTTTGACCCAGCAGAAACCGAACTGCGCTGGCCCGAAGGCTGTGGAAGTGATTAGTCTGGAATAGAGGTTGAGTGTGTAATGAAATATATGGGCCTACCAAATGTGTACGCGTGCAAATGTCTTGAGCACAGCCCAAGTTTAAGCACTTTCAAGTCGGAATCCAAGGTCTCTCCTTCACAGCCGGTCCTCTTTCAGGGCCCCAGCGGTGGGGAGGAAGGGGACGGTTCAAAACCTGTTGACATCCGAGCAGCTTCCAGTGGCTCCGTTCCTGCTCGCTGGCCTGCCCACTTTTCTGGAATTGCATTTATCTATCTCCCAGCAGAGCCCCGGTGCTTCTGCTACATCCGGGGTCCAGGATGTACTCTCAGTATGTGCTTCTGGCCGCAGGTGTCCCCGGTGTCCGAGGTCCCCGTTACGCTTACCTATAAAATCGCTTGTAAAGGGGCAGCCCTGGCAATACCTGCATCCCAAGGGGGTGAAGGTGGATCTTGGAGGGGCTGCAAGCTACATTCCCGATTGGCTGTCAAGTTGCAAGAGACCCCCCCCCCCATGGTGCGCTGTCATCACCGGAAGGGGCAGGGCAGAGCCTTTTAATTGATTGAGAGGCGTGATTAGAAACGGGGCATGGAGAAAAGAGTCGGGGGGTGTAGGGGGGGAGAAGGCCAGGGCATTTTGCAATTTGGGTGAGAAACGGTTCTGGTGAAGGAAGGCCCTGAAGCCCAAGGAACAAGTGGAGGGGGAGGATCTCCAAGGGGAAAAGAGATTTAAATTAGGGTTCATGCCGTGGCTGATAGGCAGTTGCAACCAGGGGAAAAAGGGGGCTGAGCCTTTGCACTGGCCCTCTGCTTCCTGTGGAGCAGTTGGCAGCGGCTGCTGCTGCTGCTGCTGCTGGAGACGGGACACTGGGTGTCCAGCGAGTGGCCGAATGGGCGAGGTGACTCAGCCCTCCGGGAGTGGCTCAGGGCCCTCTCTTCTCCCGCCAGAGTTCGCCTTGCAGGGCAGGCTTGGAGTTCAAGGCATGCCAAGAGGTTGCCACCTTTGCCCTTTCCCATCGTTCCTTCTGCTTTGGCCCCTCTGCCTCTTGGGGGGATTCTGCTTCCCCCCCATCGCCAGTGCCCATGCTTGCTGTGCCCAGGCAGCTTCCTCTACCAGCTTCCAGAGGCCGTGGCCGACAGCAGTGCTTTGCGGTGAAGCCATGGGTTGGGAAAGAGAAGCCCTTCCAGCCCCACAGCTTGGTCTCCCTCCCAGGCGAGTCTCTCCAGCTGGATGATGGTTTGCAGCAGCTGGGCTGAGGAGCGCCATCAGTCCTGGGAGCGGCAAGGGGCCTGCTGCTGGATGCTGCTGGGGGAATTGGGAGGGGGCAGCTTTCTGTGAGACAGGGCAAGGCCCCCAGTGCCCTGCAGCTGCCCCTGAGGACTTCGGGGCTGTATGCCCAGAGGCATAAGGTGGGGCATAATGCAAAAGCATGTTTAGGTCTCAGGGTTCAAAAAGACAGGGTACTCTGGACACCCAAGCGTGGAGAGGGGGGGCTCCAGTGTGGTTACGGTGTTGCTGTTTGGCGTACGAGGGATCTCCCAGATCCTTGGCTCACCTGGCCTCTGGCAGCACCTTAACAATGGGAGGCAGGTGAAGAAGGGGCCTGTGTGGCAGCACAGTGGACTTCCTCAGCCTGACTCGGGTTCGAGGTCGTCCCACTTCCTCCTTCCTGGGGCTCTTGCTCAGTTCCTTCCACTTCTGCCCTCCCCTCCCCTCCCCTCCTTAACTTGGGGGGCTTTGGAAGCGCTCGACCACACTCAGCCGTGCAGACTAAACTTCCTGCCCTGTTGGCAGCCCTGGCACCTGCCCAAGCCGGTCCCTGCTGCCTGTTCTGGGGAGAGAGACAGCCAGGCGAAGGGGCTTCCTGGCGTGGCTGGGCTGGGTCCCTTACAGCCCCTCGGCCCTTCTTGCGCCCCCTGTCCCAGCGGGGGGGCTGAGCCTTTTCTTCCCCACCCTTAGTGGGCTGAGCACGGCCTCCCTTCTCCCCCTCCCTCCCTCCCTCCCTCCCTCTGGCTGCTGGAGATGAATGGCCAGGAGCTGGAGAGGCTGTCAAGGCCACGCGGGGAGGAAGCAGTTTGGGGCTCTCCTTTGCTTCTCCTTCCTCCCACAATGACTATTCCATATGTCAGCGGATAAGAACCCCCCCTCTCCAGTCGGGGGCTCCTCTGTGAGTCCCCGTTGGCTGTTCCAAGCCCCCTCCCTGCCCTTGCCTGGGATGCAGCTGACTTAGGGGGGGGAGCTCTCCTTCCAGTAGCAGATAGCAGGCGCAGGGCTGGTGGGGGGGGAGAGATGTCCTTCTTGGACGGCCAGCGTCCCCGAATGCATCACCCAGCCTGTGCAGCTCCAGCGCTCTGTTCTGCCAGCTTTTTTCCTGCTTCCTTATTTTTTTTCCTACGAGATTCTAGTGTGGGCAGATAGCATAAATTACAACTAAAACCTTTAGAAGGGTTTAACTAGCAAATTGAGGAAATAACCTAGAAAACTATAGGTCAGGGGTCCTCAACCGTGGCCCCTTTTTTTTTTTTTTTTTTTTTTTTTAAAATAATTTTTTTATTAAAAATTTTTATAAAAAACTTTTAACAATTATAACATAGTAACCTATTAACTCAACTGAAAACAAACAAATTACATAATAAAAATAAACAATACAAAGAACTGCTCGGAACCCCCCTCCAGAACACCCTCCACCAGCCCACTCCTCTTGTATTTTCGCTCCTCCTCCTCGCCATCCAAAACACTAGCTACAATTCTACCGAGCATCCTACAAAAATTATCTAATCCCTAAGTCCCCAACTACAGTTGAGAAACATAAGCTAACATATATTATCTCCCTCCCCCCTCCCCCCCCCGACTTCCCAGAATGAATACAGGGTAAAAACACAAGAAACCTCACTAAACTACTATATTAAACTATTTAACCGTGGCCCCTTTAAGACTTGTGGACTTCAACTCCCAGAATTCCTCAGCCAGCTGGCTGAGGAATTCTGGGAGTTGAAGTCCACAAGTCTTAAAGGGGCCACGGTTGAGGACCCCTGACCTATAGATGCTCTGCAGGTTCCCCTTCCTTCTTCCTGGGTGTCCGCCTGCTGGCTGAGCTTTATGGTTTTTACTGATCTCAGCCTCCAGCAGGTAGAGCTGTAGGAGTTCATCTTAGCTGCCAGCCTGTGGGAGGCTCCACACGACTGGGCTGGTGTTATTGGGACTCTGGCAGCATCTGTGCCCCAAGGGCGGCGTGGGGCCTCCTAGGGGCCAGTAGCTAATTCTGGAATCCATCTGAACGGCACCTAAAAATGCTGCATGCAAAAATGTGTTGGGTCTCAGAAAAAGCGCACACCTGGGAGGGTCCTGCAGCACAGGCTGCCACCACCGAGAAGGCCCCCCTTAGAGGGCGCTGGCCCTTCTCCCCACGGGGCATTTGGTGAAGGGCCTGTCAAATCCCTGGAGGAAAGAGGCGGGAATGGCTGAGAGGAAAGTCTTTGGTCCAGGGTGTGAGAGCAGGACACAGGGGTGGGAGGGACTGCCTGTTTTTTCTTTTCTTTTCTTTTCTTTTCTTTTCTTTTCTTTTCTTTTCTTTTCTTTTCTTTTCTTTTCTTTTCTTTTCTTTTCTTTTCTTTTCTTTTCTTTTCTTTTCTTTTCTTTTGGTGTGTTTCATGTTTGCTCTTCCCCCTGATTCCTGATTCCTGAACGTGAGCAGGGAAGTGCTCCTTTCTCTGTCGCTGGCTGCTGAGTTCCAGCTGGGATGGAGAAGAGGGGTTGAAGATTGCAGGTCACCCTGTCAGCTGTGGGTTTCCTTAGTCTTGTGAATGGGAAACCCATCAAGGCCAAACACCCACATCACCATTTTTGAAAAGCCAGTCAGCTTGATCCAGGGGTGTCAAACTCAATTTCATTGAGGGCCGCATCAGCATTGCGGTTACCCTCGGAGGGGCTGGGTGGGTGCAGCGTACTGGGTGGGTGTGGATGGAGTGGGTGTGGCCTACTGGGGGGCGTGGCCAGCTCTACATCATTCGCGTCAAGGGGGCCTGTGGGGGCCTGGGCAGGAGTGGGACAGATCTGAGGGTCTCTCGCAGAAGGGGGAGGGACCAGGGCAGAGCCCGTCAAGCCGGATAGGTGAAGTAGGCGAGGGCCATTTGCTGGCCACTTCCAGGCAATGGTGCATTTCTTCATTCCCCACAAAGGGGGACCCCTCCCCAGCATCCACCCAGGGGGTGGGGCCGACGTGGCAGGAGCTGGTTCCTCGCTGTGTCCAGACGGCCTTGTGGAGCTAAGACTGAGTGCGTTTCAGCATAGACGGCCACCACAAAATTGTACATTGGCTCCCGGCCGGCCAGGGCCAAGGCAGCAGGGGCCATCCCCCCACTGTTTCCAGGATGGCTTCACGGGCCACATGAGACCACTTCGCGGGCCGCATCCGGGCCCCGGGCCTTGGGTTTGACATGTCTGGCTTAATCCCTGCTCTAGGCCAAGGGAAACGCAACCGGTCCTCCGGAGGAACCGCAACGGGAGTTCCACAAAGGGCAGCCTTGCCTCACCTGCCAGTCAGAGTATTTGGAGAACGTCAGCAGGCACCGCTCGCTCGGGGTTTTCCAGCAATCTTTGAGGAAGTTCCTCACCAAAGGTTGTTCTTTCTTGGATCGTTGCCTGGTTAAAAAAACAGAATGAATAATAGGTGGTTTCTCAGTGGTAATTTTTTTTGCCTAAAAAAGCAGATCTCCAGAAGGCTCTGTTTTGCCCTGCAGCTGTTGGAACTGCTGCAGTTAAGATTTTGAGCTGCTTTTCTGGCTAATGGCAAAGAAATTGTTCTGAAACATTTGATATATTCTTGGTTAGATTTGTGCACCGCCCGCCTTCCAGGAGCTCAAGGCAGTCGCTGCCCAGTTCTTCCGACAGCAGCCCTGTGGGGTTAGGATTGGGGTCGGGAACTGAAGGGCAGTTGGAAAGTTTTGCTCAGAATCTCCAGCCCTGGCAGGTCCCTAGAACAGTGCTGGGAACAATTAAACCCTGTGCCTCTGAGAGCAGCGCTTGTAGGCCTTCCTGTAACCGAACTCTTTCTCTCTCCCAAAGAGTAAGGCCTTTCAGGGTCTCAGTGGTTGCCGAGGGGAGACGCTGGCATCCTGGCATTCAAAGTATCCTGCAGGCTATTCCCCCCCCCCACTCCCTCCCCAGTTCTGGAGCACTTGCAGCTTCCAAGCTGCATTAGAACATAGAATCCTAGTCTGGGAGGGACCTTGGAGGTCTTCTAGTCCAGCCCCCTGCCTAAAGCAGGAGACCTTCTACCCTCCTGGACCAATGTTTGTCCAGTCTCTTCTGGAAAGTCTCCAGGCAAGCCGTTCCACTGGCGGATTGTTTTCACGGTCAGGAAATGTCTCCTTAGTTCTTGGATCTCTGATGATCTCCTAGCCGTTACTTCTTGTCCTGTTGACAGGAGCCCCTCTTCTCTGGGACAGCCCCACAAGTGCTGGAAGACAGCTGGACCGTCCCCCCTATCCCTTCTCTTCTCTTCACCAGACCAGACCTACCTGGTTCCCTTGACCGTTTGTCATACAGTTCAGCCTCTGGAGCCCTTATTGTCTCGTTGCCCGTCTTCTACTGGGCCAGGCTGGACGGAAGGCTTGGCGTGTGGCTGCCCTCCGAGGGGACGGGGCCTGTGGGCACACAGGGTGCTCTGGCTGAGCCAGTTGGCAGCACTTTTTACCGGGCAAAACATATCCTGTGGCGCCTGCTGGAGGGAGAGGCAAGCTAGATAGGTGGGTGGGTGGGAGGGAGGGTGGGGATGCTGCCCACGCTAGCAAGGTAGGCCGAGGACCCTTTGGGACTACCCAAGCAGACGGCTGCCCTTTCCTTTGAAAGGGGTGTGGTGGGGGCCCTGGGCAGCGCGAGAGATGCCCTCAAGGAAGAGGGGAGGAACCGCTTGGCCCCCCCTCCCGTCCCAAGACTGAATCTTGAAACCCTCCCAGCGTAGAAGCATATTAATGTGGGAGGAGGAGGGGGCTGGCAGGGAGAATTTCTTTATCCTGGAAAAAATGACATCAGTGAATAGCTTAGAAACGATCATCTTTCTCTGACCCAGAAAGGGAGAGAAACCCACAGCAGCTTTGAGGTGAAGAGTGGAAAATTTTTTCCCATTTATTTTCCCCCTCTGTGTGTTGGATCTGTCTCAGCCGATGGGCTGCCCTTTTGGAAAGACGGCTGCCTCTGTTTCAGAGGGCTCTGCGGGGACCCTTGCCTCATTGCTGCTGGAAGCAGAGAGAGAGGAAGGAAGGAAGGAAGGAAGGAAGGAAGGAAGGAAGGAAGGAAGGAAGGAAGGAAGGAAGGAAGGAAGGAAGGAAGGAAGGAAGGAAGGAAGGAAGGAAATAAATGTAATCAAACCAGCTGCATCTGGTACTCTCGGCATCTCTTATCTAGCGGTGGTGTCCAGCCTTTACTGACCATTTTGGGCTCGCCCTGCTTGAAATCCGTGACCCGGTGTCTCGGTGTCTGTGTGGCATCGGTTTCTTTGCCAAGTGTATTTCTTTTAACTCTCTGAGTATGCAGAGATGGTGAAGGTTAAGGAGAGGAGTGAGGTCACCGTCTGACTAACAGCAGAAACCTTCTCCTTCGTGGTGTCCCCAGTAGCTCAGCATAAATTGACAGGCCTTCCCTTTCCCCAACCTCTCTGTTTCTCTGCAATCAGCTAGCCGGACACGGGAGGGAATTGAATTGAAAATAGTTGTGAGGGGTCACGATCCTAAAAATGCTCGTCCAGATAAAGGCCATGAATGTACTAGTAGCTGCTGTTCAAGTCATGTCAGTAGCTAGTTTTTCTTCCGTTTTTCTTCAGTTCTGGGCTTTAAGCATCTTGCCAATTAGGGGAATACTTTTGATTTAACGGAGGGAAATTATTTTTCCAAAATAAGCCAGAGAAGGTCAAGCTACGTGTGCTTATTTGTTATTTTGAAAAAAGGGTTCAGGCGTGCTAGTGCCACTTCTGTACCTGATAAGGCCCGATTGGTTCACTATTTGGACCGGGAGTCTCTTCTCACAGTCACTCATGCCCTCATCACCTCGAGGCTCGACTACTGCAATGCTCTCTACATGGGGCTACCTTTGAAAAACGTTCGGAGACTTCAGGTAATGCAGAATGCAGCCGCGCGAGCAGTGTTGGGCTTGCCTAGAAATGCCCACATTTCGGCATCACTCCGCGAGCTGCATTGGCTGCCAATTGGTCTCCGAACCCAACTCAAAGTGTTGGTTATGACCTATAAAGCCCTACATGGCATCGGACCAGGTTACTTACGGGACCGTCTGCTGCCTCATGAATCCCAGCGGCCGGTTAGGGCCCACAGAGTCGGCGTTCTCCAGGTCCCGTCAGCCAGACAGTGTCGCCTGGCGGGGCCTAGGGGAAGAGCCTTCTCTGTTGCGGCCCCGGCCCTCTGGAACCAACTTCCCCCGGAGATCCGTGTCGCCCCCACCCTCTCCGCCTTTCGTAAATTGCTTAAAACACACTTTTGCCGGCAGGCCTGGGGCAGCTAACACCTTGCCCCTAGCCAGTGTATGTCTGTGGAATGATTGGTTTCTTTTTTAACTTAGGGGTTTTTTTTATATTTATGTATTTAATGTAATTTCTATCATGTTGTGAGCCACCCTGAGTTCTCCGGAATAGGGCGGCATAGAAATTAAATAAATAAATAAATAATAATATAATAATAATAATAAAAATTGGATTAGATCCGGCTCAGATATCAGGCAAATTGCTCCTTCCTTGCTTGGCAAAATGCCACAGCCCTGCAAGTGTTTGGTAGACTTTGTGGGAGTTAATGAAGACGCTGCCTCAGTCTAGACTGCAGACTTTTCATGAGCAATGCAGTGTGCTGAGGCTGTTATGTGACTTCACTTGTACGAAATGAAGCTGCCTCCTCTCTGTTGCCAGCTGCTCTGTATGTGGCGGAATAAAGACGGTTGGTGGAAACCCCATAGAAATGGCATTTTTACCCTGGCAATCCAGAAGCATCCTGTTTTTTATAAAATAACTCTATGGACCCAGTGGAAAAGAATCTATAATAAAAGAATCTACCTATAATATATAAGGTCTCCAACGTTGGTAACTTTAAGGCTGCCAGACTTCCCATTCTGTTCTTTGTGGATGTGTTGCTTTTTCTACCGGGGTTTTCTTTACGCTTTAATGCTTTGATTGGCACCCTGCCCACACTGGAGAGGGAGATGGACGGTCTCTAAATTAGACAGACAGACATGTCAGATTTTGCTCCTTTGTTTACTGAGCGTCAGGCTTCCTGGGGATGGCATTTGGTGTGGAAGGCTTCTCGGTCTAGGCCAGGGGTAGGCAACCTTGGCCCTTTTATGACTGGTGGACTTCAACTCCCAGAATTCCTGAGCCAGCCACGCTGAGGGGAAAGGGAGAGGCTTCCAAGCTGAGCCAGGCTGGCTCGGGAACTCTGGGAGTTGAAGTCCACCAGTCAAAAAAGAGCCAAGTTTGAAGATTCCTGTCTTAAATCTAACCAACAAAATGGAGGCTGGCTGAGGAATTCTGGGAGTTGACGTCCACCAGTCATAAAAGAGCCCAGGTGGCCTACCCCTGCTCTAGGGCACTAGGACAGGCTCACTTGGGGGGGGGGCAAGATTAGTTTTAAAGGACAGAAACGGTAACTGGCATGTGCTGATGAAGTAGGGGTAGTTCTCGATTTACAACAGTTCATTTAGTGACGGTTCAGAGTTATAATGGCACTGGAAAACGTGACTTATTCCCGTTTTCACAGCTGCAGCCTTTGCAGCCTCCCTTTGACCCTGTGATCAAAACGCAGCTGCTCGGCACCTGGTTCCTGTACTTCACGGCCCTGGCTGGGTCCCAGAGGGGTCACGTGGTCCCCTTCTGTGACCTTCTGTCCAGCAGAGTCAATGGGGGAAACCAGATTCACTTAACAACCAGGTCGCTCTCTTATCGACTGGAGCGATTCACTGAACCCCTGTGGGAAGGAAGTTTGTAAAATCGGGCAAAACTCACTTAACGAAAGTTTCGCTTCACAACAGAGATTTTGGGCTCTGTTGTGGTCGTAAGTGGAGGACTACCTGTAAGTGGGGCTCTCCTTGGGGTGAGACTGCAGAGAGCCCGTCAGCCTGGTCGGTGGCCAGAGCACCCTGAGCAACATTTGTACGTTAGAAAGGGAGAAACCTTTTATTTTAAAGAAAATGACATTTTATGAAAAAAAATACGGAGCAAGCGGAACGGGGTTGCCCATTAAAGGGAGCAGTTTAAACACCTCTCCACAGGAGACCCCGTTGCGATGTACATTCCCCCGGAAGAGGCGCTTCCAGTTTTGAAAACAACTGGAAGAGAGCGCCGTCTGGGTGCGATGAGGTGAGAAAGAGACTAAGAAAAACTTCAGCTTCAGCATGAATATCATTGTGTATGTTTGTATGAAAAAAATTGTCTTGAAAAAAACGGAGAATTGATTTGAAAACAAGGAAGAACTTGGCAAACCTGTGAAACACTCTGGGGCTAAAGAAGGAGTAATCAAACCATAGACTTGGAAGGGGCAACCGTTGTCTCATCAACTTCCACCCACCCACTCAAAAGGCAGGCTTCCTGCTCATGTCTGGAGAGCAGGTGTGTTCAACTGCTCCCGTGCTTCGGCTGCTCCCTGTTGCTCAAGCAAACAAGCCCAGCAACCTGCCGTGGGGGAAGGGGATCCGTGCTGCCCCTCTGCTGTGAATCTGCCAGGTCTCTCTGGCTGTTCCTGGCCCTCTAGCAAGAGGCAGGTGGCAGTATAAATGTAAAATTCCGGAAACTGGAAATTTATCTGCCTAGGAAGTGGTTCAAAACAGTTGAATTAATAGTAGTAGACGTGATCCTTGAAGGGGTTTCTTTCTGACACAGTAGTTGCTGATCTGGGACTCTCTTGAAGATGCAGCATCTCAAGAGGCACGGTGTTTGATTATTAAAATAAGATATGTTATAATCCTCAACTTCTGTAAATCTAGGGATTAAAAAATATTTAAGGGAATGTTTCTAAGGATAATGAGTTCCTGTTACCGGCTTAAAACCACAGAGACTTCTTCCAAAATGAACAAGTGGGTTTTTTGCTGCCTCTGCACATCTGTGTGCTCCCTGTTTTGGGGCTGCGTGCCTCTTTCCAGTCTCCTCCGACGTAGCTTGTTAGGCAGAACGTAGGGAATCCCCCCCCCCTTTGTACTGCTGCCTTTTCTTAGAGCAAATGCAGCAGAATAAGGAACATCTGGCAGCAGCAGGTGGGGGTCCTCCAGCCTGCGAAGGGTTGAAATTGGTTCCCCCAAGTGACACGGCAGGACAGCGCGCTGGGCAAACGCCTTTTCCTCTCTGCCTGCCATTCTGCTTTGATGGGGATTTCCATGATGGCCGAAGCTCTGCCGTTGAGTCTTGGCAGGAGCACCGTCTCTCCCCCCCACACACACACCTCTTCCCCCCCTCCCATGGATTTGCTTGGCCTCCTGCAGGAAATCTGTCTTTAATGGTCTTTCTGAAGAGGAGGAGGAGAGCCTGTATTTGCCTAAGCGGGAGGGATATTGACACGGCAGGCTTGGCAGTTCCCTGGCTTCCGTGGCTGCGCTTCTGGAGAGGGCTGGGGTGGTGAGCCATGGAGCAAATCGCCTTTTGTTCTCTGGCAATCAATTATCCTCCCGCAGCAGAACATTCAGAGAAAGGAGGCTGCTTGGCGGGGAGACGGTGGGTGCAGGGAAATCATCGGCCTCCTGCACAAACAGACCTAATTGCTCAGGAATAGCCCAAGGAGCCATTGAGCACAGGAGCCGGAGGAGAAGGCAGGGGAAGCGCTTGCACTGAAGCGGAACCCGGAATGGAGAGATCTTAGTTCAACTCTGCTTCGCCAGGGGTTCATGGGCGGCCATGGATAATTTGGAAATTATTATTTACCAGTTATTGTTTACTAATAATTATCTCTTGACCTTGCCCCAAGGCTCCTGCAGCTCAATGGGCTGTGAAGCAGCAGAGTGGAAAAGTTGAAATTGGTGCACTCCTGCTTGGGAGAAGTTGTGAGGGGTGCATCTCTGACCCCCTCGGTTGATCTGGAGCTGCCTGGTTTCCGCTGGCATAATTCCAACCCAGAACACGATGGCGGTTGCTCCTTGCCCTTACTCAGAATAAGACCCGGCTCTTTGCACTCTGGGTGGGTGATGGGGATCGGCGGGGAAGCCCATCTGCCCTCTGTCCTTGAGGCAGGAGTGCTGGCCTCCCTCCTCTCTCTCTCTCTCTCTCTCTCTCTTTCTTTCCTGGGTAGAATTATCATAGGGGCTTGTTCTGCTCTGAAATGTGGGTTTCTCTCAACATAAAGCCTCTAAGTATCCAGATCGAAATGACCATAATTCCATTTATACTCTGCTGACTTTGCCTGTTCATAGTCATATATTACTTGGATTTGAACACTGACTTGTACTTTGTAAAATGATTTTGGGGGGGGCAAATTAGAGGGTCTTCTCTGCTTCCAAAATCTTTCCCTCTGTTCGAGCTCTCTCCAGTCCCCAGCATGGGAGCAGCGATTAAAGTGCAACCATAGTTGACGGGCTGAGCTGAGCCGGGTTGGGGGTGTCCTGTTGCAGCTCCCCCCCCTTCAGCAGAGTGTCCTGCCAGTCGAGTGCCAGGCAAAGGGCAGCAGCCCCTTAGTTGTGGGCCCAGAGTGGAGGGTCTCCACCTTCTCCTGGGGAAGGTCGGCGAGTCACAGAATGCCAGGAAATGGTCCACGCCTGCCCCAGCTCCACTGGGAGCGGCCGTTGGGATGCCTGGAATCGTCAGAGCTTGGAGCAGGCCATGCCAGCATCCACAGCAAATGGCGGCAGGGGCAGCCGAGGCCAGAGCAACGCCAGGAATTTTGGAGGCAGGAAGGGAAACTTGAGTCGGCCCGGAGAGGAAGGGAATTTGCAAGGCTTGGCATGAAGAGCTCTGGCAGAAGGACGGCTGGGTGCTCAGGCCGTGCGAAGGAGGGATCAGCCTGGGGGAGGCTGAAGACATCCAGGACGAACCTCTTCCTGGCGGCCCCGGGGGTCTCGGGCCCCAGCCCTGGAGGGGCCTGGGTGCTCCTCTAGGGCGCACCTCACTCTCTGCTGCGATGCTGCAGCCAGGCGACCTCGCGGGGTGACCAAATCCCCTTCTCCAGCTCTTCGTGTGCACTTCGTGTGCACTTCATTCCTTTCTGCTCGTTTTCCAATGAAAATGGCCCCCTTCCCCCCCAAAAAAAATTCTACCCTAACAGTACCAGTCCCCCCCCCCAAAAGGCCAGTTTTAAATTTGCCCGCCTGATTTCCCCACGAATGTGGCTGGGTGCAGCAGGAGCCACCAGTGGCACGTAGCATCTCTGCAGTGATCAAATCAGCTAAATGTGTTGGCTTTTGACACACTATGAGGAGGTGTGTTTATTGTTTTATTTTCCTGATGATGCTCTTTAAAAGGAAACAGACCCAAGGGTCTTGTACAAGCGAGCACTTTCTTTCATATGGTGTAAGCTTTCGTGGTCTGCAGCAGCCGCTTCTTCAGATGCCTAGAATTTCATCCTGAAAGAGGAGTAGAAACCCCCCAGCCCACCCCACCCCGGCGGGAGGGCACTGTCAAGGGGAAATTATCACCGTCTGCATTTCCTTCTGGCCTCTCCGTGGCCCCCTCTTCTGCCCTTTGGATGTGCGTGTCTTGCACACGCGTGTCCTGTGTTCTGAGCAACACGTCCTTCCTCAAAGTTAAGTTCTCCACAGACTCTTGTATAGCGAATGGGCTCACCACACTCCTTTGCATTGTTGGGAATGTCCCTGACTGCTTTTCTTCTAGGCCGGCTAAACTCTTTTGGGTTTGGACAAAGGATTTGGACGAAGGGGCACAGCCGGTCTGGACGCCCGAGGTCGGGGTACGTCTGCATGAGTAGAAAACGGGTCAGCAGTTTTCTTGGATTCCAGGCTCCCCAAATGTCCTCGACTCACACTCCCATCATCCCCAGCCACTGAGGAAGGTGGTTTGGTAACATCGGGATTGCCGCCGGCTGGTGTGACTTGCCTGCATTTCAGAGGCTGCCACGCTGGTTCCTCCTGGCTGGAGAAGGAGGTGAAGCTGCAGCCACTGCTCCTTTTCAGGTGGGGGGGGCTCTGGGGCTCCCGGTGCCAAGGGGCCTCTGCGTCTGCAGAGGGTGGGGGTGCCTTCTGCCCCCTCCTCTGCACACTCCCCTTTCCTGCCCCACTCCCCGCGAAGGGAGCTGACGGGCGCTTTTGCTGGAGATAAAAAATAGCGGAGGAGGAGGAGGAGGAGCGGAGGGGCAGAAGGCACAGGAAGGCGGCTGGGTCGTTAGAGACAGAAGAGCAGAATTAACGTGCGGAGGGGGATTTGGAGGGAACACTGCCTGCATTGTAATCGGAGAGGGGCGAGGGGAAAAGAGAGAGACCGAGCGAGCGAGACTGACCCCCCAATCCCCGGAGGGACCCCGAGAGTAGCAATGAGGAGAGAGTGAAGGATTCCAGAGGTGGAATGGCTTCCTCTTTCACCAGACAGACACAAGGGAGGCGGGCAGCTCGCCAGCCCCGGTACCTGCACTTCCAATCTGGGCCATTGACAGCTGGAGCTACTTTGTTGGGGAGGGGGGAGGGGGGAGCGGGGGGGGGTAGGCGGGTATGCAGCAACACACAACGTTGTAAGACAGCCGTTCTTGCCGCTGTCCTGGAAGGCTTCGGGGTCCCGTCTCCCTCCGGCCTCTCCCAGCCAGAGACCCTCGTTCAGGCTGCTGCAGACGCTGCACGGGCAGCCAGCCTCCCTGGGGAGGGAGGGAGCAGCTCCCCTCCGGCCAATCCAGTTGAAGGAGGAAGGGCTGCCAAGGCTGGGCCGACAGCAAGGCTGGCGCAGGGCCCCGGGTGTCTCTTAGCAGCCTCCCAGGTGCCCAGTGGGGATGCCAGCCGTCCATTTGCTCTCTTGCCCCTCACTTTGGAGTCAGCTGGCGGGCTGGGAGTGGGTGGGTGGGTGGCTCGGGTCTTTTGCCCCATTTAGCTGCTCTTCCCCCAGCCATGAAGCCCTAGGGGCCTCCCAGGGAAGGGGGTCCGGGGGCTCTTCTGTGTAAATGTAACACCAGAGTGTCAATTAAGGGTTCTGGGGGTGCCTGCTTGAGCAGGGGGTTGGACTAGAAGACCTCCAAGGTCCCTTCCAGTTCTCTGGCTAGTTGAATCCTTGAGTTGAAGGGGCCATTTTCATCAGGGAATTCAACTACCTGCACCGTGCAGAAATCCAAAATAAAATATCCCTGGCCTTTCCAGCCTCCATTTGCACAAATCTAATGAACCACACACACACACACACACACACACACATCCTGCCCCACCTCCCCGGATCATCAGTTCACCTGTCGAACCTCTCTTATCTTTATGGATTTTTTCCCCCTAGCATTGAATCAGAACCTCCTCTTCTGGACTCTGCAGCTGTCGCCCAGGGCCTGGCCCCTCCCCCCCTCTCCCTCCCCCCCAGCCTGGATGTCAGCCCCAGTTATCCCTGCCAGCCGCTGCCTGGGTCCTGCCTTGGCACTCAGGCACGAAGAAGCGGAGGAAGACCCTGGCTCTCCTGCTCCCCCCCTCCCCCATTCACTGAGGCTGTGCTGTGGCTGTGGGCTCTAGTGCCCTCCCTGCCTTCCCTTCTTTTGCCCTGGGGATGGGTGGAGGCGTTGCCCACCCCAGGTACCTGCAGTCCTTGGGAGAGGAAGCTGGGCGGAGGAGGACGGAGCAGCCGTTGGGAGAGGGGCGGAGCTCTTTTTCTTCCCCCATTTTCAATTCTTTCCCAAGGTGCCCCAGAGCCACCCTTATTCTTCCCTCTTGCTTGAATGAACTCACAAAAATAGCCTTCTCTTCAGTGTGTAAATATCGCTCTGGCCAAAGGAATTGGTGTCGGATTCCAGAGGGAGGGGCAGCGGGGACGATGGCTAAGGATTCCCCGTCGCCCCTTTGTGCCCCCTGAGGCCGCTCTGGGCCTGGGTCCGATCCCCCCCCCCCGGCAAAGGGGCTTGGCCAGTGGCCTGCGAGAAGGGAGCCAGCAAGGAAAGCCGGGCGGGGTCTGCCCAGACTCTCTCCCCTCCTTTGGGGGCCTGGACTGCTTAATTGCACCAAACTGGACGCTGGGGCTTTGGTTTCGCCACACGCCAGCCCCCCTTTTATTCCTGTATCTGTTCTGACAAAGACAACCTGCCCAAAGGATGAAGGTGACAGAGTGGAGAGAGCTCATCTTCGGGTTGCCCTAAAAGTGCTTTTTCCAAAAAGGCAACTGGGCTTTCTTGGGGGGGGGGTTTCCCTTGAAGACATTTCACTTCTCAACCCAGAAGCTTCTTCAGTTCTTGGGTGAGAAGAAAAAAAAAACCCAAGAAAGTCCAGCTGCCTCGCCAGCAGAGGGGTGTGAAGACCCCAGGCCTGGAGACCCCCACCCTTTGGTCTCACCTGGTCGGCTCTGCAAAGGGGTTAGGTAGCCACTACTCCCCCCCCCCCCGCCCAACCTTATCCGGAGGATGTCGAGACGGGGAATGCTGTGATATTTAATAGCGATCTGGTGGGATTCATTGTTCCAGCTAGTAGCAAGGAAGCACATTTCATCCAGAAACCGTATGAATTACAAAATGGGAAAGTTGATCTGACTCCAGGCTTTATCCTTGCTGTTTTCAGTTATAGACGTTGGTAGTCCTGGCTTCAATTAGTCTGTCTGAGGGGGGGGGAGAAAACCCGAGGACCGGCCTCCTCGGCCCATACTTGGTCTTCCCATCCGGCATTACCCAGGGCTTATGCGGTGCTCCTAATAGCCGGCAGTCCTTTTGACTGCCAGAGGTGGCAGGCAGACTGCGTTTCCCCCAGGAGGCTCTTCCCTCCCTTTGCCTATGGGTAAAGGGGGGCTGTTGATTTAAGAAAGCAGCAGGGGGGAGGAGGGGGGAGGGTCCTGGGGGGGCTGCTGCTGCTGCTGCTGCTGGATGTCCTGGAGCTGAGAGGGGAAAGCGAGGGGGATCACCCATCCCCCTGCCTGGAGAGTGGGCCGGCCAGCGGGAGCCTCTGGCTCTGGAAAGGTGTGCAGAGAGAGGCTGGATCCAAGGCAACTCAGAGGGCTGTCCTGCAGCTTCCCCCTTTCCCTCCTTCAGCCCTGGGCCAGGAGGGTGTCCTGCACGGGATCCCTGGCCAGAGACTCGCCCTGGGGAAGGTGCCTGCGTGGAAGGAGTTGGGGGGGGGGTGAAGGTCACCTGCTCTGAGTGGGCTCTGAGTTTTCCCCTGAGTGGGGGGGGCCCTCAAGCTGAGCCACATTGTTTCCGGGGGGGGGCTTCCAAATTGCATTCCAGGTGCAGGAGCTCTGCAGATGTGTAAAGCTTAGGTAATTATATATATATATATATATATATATATATATATATATATATATATATATATATATATATATATATATATATATATATATATATATATATATATATATTTAAAAAACAACAACATTGGTAACAACATAAATAAGTTAGGGTTTATATCGCTATGTATGTAGTTATGTACAAGCCTTCTACTCCACTCCCACAATTTTGTTTTTCCCGTTGCTTTTTTTTACTTAATCGGTAAAAATGAAAATTATTAGAAGCCTTCCGATGTTGGCAGGCGGTTGTATTTTTCTTGGAGGTCTTGAGCCGGAGGAGGATCCATCCATTAACGGCCTCTTCAGCTGCCCCCCCCTCAGCCTCCATCAGTGGGGGGGGAGTTAATGGCTCTGCAACCCCTTGCAAGTGACGTTTGAGGGTCTGCTTCCTGAAGTCCTCTGAGTGGGGAGCTCCTTTGGACCTCTGGTGGTAGTAATAATAATAACAATAATAAAGTTGGAAGGGATCTTGGAGGTCATCTAGTCCAACCCCCTGCTCAGGCAGGAAACCCTATACCATTTCCGACAAGTGGCTGTCTGGCCTCTTCTTAAAAACTCCCAGTGTTGGAGCATTCACCACTTCTGGAGGCAGGTGGTTCCACTGGTTAATTGGTTCCACTGGTTAATTGTCCTCACTGTCAGGAAGTTTCTCCTTAGTTCCAGGTTGCTTCTCTCCTTGATGAGTTTCCACCCGTTGCTTCTTGTCCTGCCATCAGGTGCTTTGGAGGATAGCTTGGCTCCCTCTTCTTTGGGGCAGCCCCTGAGATATTGTCCCCCCTCGTCCTTCTCTTCATTAAACTAGACATCCCCAATTCCAGCAACAGTTCCTTATATGTTTTAGCCTCCAGTCCCCTAATCATCTTTGTTGCTCTTCTCTGCGCTCTTTCGGTGTTTGTTCCCCCTGCTTGGATCATTTGTGTCCTCTCCCTACTCATCCCGTCTCCCCGTTTGCTTGTGGCCCAGCAAAAAGACTTGGTCAGCACCGGGCAATGCTGGCTGTCCTTTTTAATGCCTGTCTGGCATCCACTGCCTGTGTCCACTCTTCCTGAACATGGGGGATGCAAGAGGTCTGCGGAGGAATCCTTCCAGGGAGCCAGTGTGGTCCAAATGCAACCCGTGAAGTGGAAGGAACTTTTTGCTCCCCTGTTCTATTCTCCCGGTTTCGCTTTTGGGGATAGGAGGCCCTCTCACTTTCCCTTCCCAGATCGCTCACCTTTCCTTTCCGCTTAGAAAATATTCAGAAGTACTTTGCTTATGGTGGCATAAGCATCGTCTAGGCCAGGGGTGGGCAACCTGGGCTCTTTTATGACTCGTGGACTTCAACTCCAGCTGTGCTGGCTCAGGAATTCTGGCAGTTGAAGTCCACGAGTCATAAAAGAGCCCAGGTTGCCTATCCCTGGATCTAGGCCTTCCACCATTAACAACAAGGATTTCAACCACAGTTCTGCATATGTGGGCCTGACTGGGATAGTCTACTTACGGGACCGCCTTCTGCCACATACTTCTCTACAACCAGTGAGAGCGCATAGGGTTGGCCTCCTCCGGGTCCCGTCAGCGAAACAATGCCGTCTGGCGGGTCCTAGGGGGAGGGCCTTCTCTGTTGTGGCGCCCGCCCTCTGGAACCAACTGCCCCCTGAAGTCCGCGTTTCTCCGATTCTCCCAGCCTTCCGGAAAAATCTAAAAACTCATCTTTGTCGGCAGGCCTGGGGATGACTGTGGTTGCTTGTTGAATTGAATGTGTGTTTTTTTTATTGATTTTTTTTTAGATATATTTGTTTGGGTTTTTTACGGTACTTTACTGTTATATATATGTTGTTAGCCGCTCCGAGTCCCCTGGAGAGGAGCGGCATACAAACCCAAATAAATAAATTTTCTAAAGTGATCTTCATCCGAGTGTCACCCTCCGGATGTGCTGGATACCCAACTTCCGGAATAGTGACCTAGAACCCAAATTCCCAGCCAGCATGGTCCTTGAGGAGAACTGCTCTGAAAGACAGTGGAGAACACCCAGTGGAAAGCCCATTCTACTGTTTTTCTTCTTATATAATGTGAATTGTTGCTTCCCCAGCTCTCTTCCACATTATTGCGCCTCGGAATGCTCGGGCCCCACAGAGTTTCTGTCTCCCAAGCTTAACCGAATAACAGAGTTGGAAGGGACCTTGGAGGTCATCTAGTCCAGCCCCCTGCTCAGGCAGGAGCCCTATACCATTCCTGACAAGTGGCTGTCCAGTCTCTTCTTAAAAGCCTCCAGTGTTGGGCACGTCTGGAGGCAAGGTGTTCCCCTGATTAATTGTCCTCACTGCCAGGAAATTCCTCCTTAGTTCCAGGTTGCTTCTCTTTTTTAGTTTCCATCCGTTGCTTCTTATACTGCTTTCTTCAGGGGCTTTGGAGAATACTTTGACAACCTCCCACACACTTCTTTGTGGCAGCCCCTCAGATACTGGAACACTGCTGTCAACCTCTGCTAGCCATAGGGACAGAGGGCTACTGACCATGGACAGAGGAGAAGTGCTTCTGAGGAAATGAGGCTTATATTTCTGTTTGATCTTGAAAGCCAAAGCTTGTTATATGTGCCAGATTCGGCCATTCTGGTTGTTGTACATTTCTGCAAAGGAGTGAACTGCCTCTGTTTGATCTAGGCTTTGACAGAACTCCCACAATTGACTTTTAAGAAATCTTTCTCAGAAGTGGAACTGTTTCAGAAACCCGAGTTTACAAGCGTAGGCTTTGTTGTCTGAGAAACAGCTGCAGTTGTTTGGGTGCCTCAACTCTCTCAGTGAGCACGTCAATGGATGTAGTTGAATCCATCCACCTTACTGCTGGAACAACCATATTTCCCCCCCTTTTGTACAGCATAGTGTGCCTCCCAAGTGGGAAAGTTTGCTAAAAAGATGCTGATTTGACAGGGGTGGGTGGGTGGGGGTTACCCAAAAAACGAATGTTCACTTTTTCATAGAATAAACCCTTTTTCCTTAAGAGGTCTCGGAGAACCACTTTGGGACCTGTTTCAAGGCAACAGGCTGGAAACCCCAAGTTCTAGTCGTACCTTTGGCTTAGGTCAGGGGTGGGCAACCTGGGCTCTTTTATGACTCGTGGACTTCAACTCAGGAATTCTGGCAGTTGAAGTCCACGAGTCATAAAGGAGCCAAGGTTGCCTACCCCTGGCTTAGGCAATCAGGCTGGAAAGTTGCATAGTTTGTGGCCAGGTGTCAAGACACACAAAAGACCAGCCACACAACTCTGGTCATGCGCAACCTGGGGCCACTGCCCCTTCCGCACCATTTCAGACTGGGCCATTGCAGGTTAAAGTTCTTGGGGGGGGGAAGAAAAGGACAAAAAGAACAGAGCATTTAAATCAGGGGTGGGCAACTGTGGCCCTTTCACCACCCCCGTGGCTGGCTGGCTCAGGAATTCTGGAAGTCCACCGGTCGTAAAGGGCCCCTAACTACCCATCCCTGATTTATACGAGGCTGGGGTTGTTGCAGGTTAAACTGGCTACCCTTAGATAGGGTGGCACCTACTCTGAATGTTTTTCTTTTGTTTCGTTTTGTTTTGAAAGAGTATTTCTCCTCCAATTCTGACATTTCTGTGGAAGTGGTCTGAGAGCAAGAAGTGGGCAGGCTGGACTTGACCAGTTGGGGGATGATCAGGGCCTCCCACTTGCTGCAGAGGAAAACAAAGTCCTCAGTTGCTCCCGTGTCAACACTTGGGTGCCGGTTCAGGAACTTTCAGTTGGTGAATCCTGTGCTGCAGGATGAGCCTGAATCCGGCCGCATTCACGTCTTTTGGCGTTCAGATTTTCTCTGGACAAGGATGCAGAACCTTTGCAAGGTCACTCTTTTGGGGACATGGCAGCCAATGTTTTTCTCCGGAGAGAGGAGGCATCCTCACAGGCCCCCAACATTTACGCCTTGTGGGTTTTTTTTAGAAACCTTCAGGTCTCAGTCTAAATTTCTTCCTTGGCTGCTGGGCTTGTCTTAATGTTTGGGGGAGAGCCTAGTTCTTGGGCAGCAGCATCGACTTCCATCCTTCCTTTAGTCTTTGGCCTACAAATGTCCCCCCACCCCACCCCCCACCCTCCAGATGGTTGCTCTGCTGTTAACATGCAGCGGGTCTGTGCATTAAGCCAAAAGGGTCCCTTGCCCATTGTTTGAGTCCCCTCCCCCCTCTTTTTGAAGCCCTTCTGAGCTCACGGATAATACTGGGGTTGTGGAAAATAAAGCTCCATAAGCTAATCTCCCTCTCACTGACAGGCGATGCTTTTTTAAATGGGGTACCCAGAAGCCCCCAGAGGCTTCTCCCCTGGGGCCAACAGCCCTTCCCTGGCTGCCTTGGCCTCCTGCCCTCCCTCCCTCCCAGCCAGCTCCTGACCAGCCCTTCCCTTTCGCACCCCGCCTCCTCTGCCAGGGAGCGGGCCTGGTGCTTTGGCCAAGGCCCCAGGAAACGCAGATACAGATAGTCCTCGGCTTACAACAGTTCGTTAAGTGACTGTTCAAAGTTACAACGGCTTTGAAAAAAGTGGCCTTATGACCGTTTTTCACATTTGTGGCCATTGCTTGGCAACCTGCTTGGCAACCAGCACGTATTTGTGAGGGTCGCAGTGTCCCAGGGCCGTGTGATCCCCTTTTGTGAACTTCTGACAAGCAAAGTCAAGAGGGAAGCAAAGGCACTCGACAATGGCGTTGCCAACTTGGCCACTGCAGTGGTTCCCTTAACAGCTGTGGCAGGAAAGGTTGTAAAACGGGGCAAAATTCACTTTGCCGTCTCACGTAGCGACAGAAACTTTGGGCTTAGCAGTGGTTCTAAGTCAAGGACTTCCTGTAATTGTCTCTGGGCTGCCTGTAATAAGAAGCCTTAATCCATTCTGATCCCAGGTCAACACAAACGGACATGTATCTTGTCTAAATTAACACACAGTACAAAGTGGTCTGTGGAGGTTCTCAATCGTCCAGGTCACCGTTATCCCAAAGATGCTTTTTTTCACGAGGCGACCGGATTGTCTCGTTTTTCTGTGAAGACGTTTCGCTTCTCATCCCAGAAGCTTCCTCAGCTCTGGTGGGGATTGGGAGGGTTTATATTCCTTGGCAGGCATCTGGTCGTTTGCCTCCTTTGAGAGCCGCTGAGGCCACCTGGAGGTTTGTCTGTGTCCTCAGGGTCACCTGAGTGAAGCCAATGGGTGGGGAGCCTTCTTGGAACAGCTGAAAGGACGCTGTGGTAGACTGGAGATGGAGGAGGTCCTATCCCTTCCCCTCTACCACCCCGTCCTTTCAACACTTCCAGGGAGGCTCCACCCCCATTTGCCCCACTCAGGTGACCCTGAGGACACAGGTAAGCCTCCAGGTGGCATCCCAAAGGAGGCAACTGGACTGAAGAAGCTTCTTGGATGAGAAGCGAAACATCTTCAGAGAGAAACTAGAACAGGGGTAAGGCAACCTTGGCTCTTTTATGACTTGTGGACTTCAACTCCCAGAATTCCTCAGCCAGCAAAGTCCACAAGTCATAAAAGAGCCAAGGTTGCCTTACCCCTGAACTAGAAAGTCCCGTCGCCTCCTGACGAAGCACCGTTGGGACACAGCACGAAGGGAGAGTGCAGGCGACCCCTGGGCATTTTGAATCCGACTGGAGGCAGCAGAACCACACTCAGAAGCCATCAGCCAAAAGTCTGAAAGGACGTTTATGTTGCATATTTACAAAATATCACTATATAAACAACTTGGGTTTTATATTATTATCAAGGCAAAAAAGTCCAGCCAGTCCTGATGGGAGCCCCACCCAGAGTTCTGACAACAGGGTGACCCATAACCGCCGAAGGGGTGCTCTCGGCCGCGGTGCCCTTTTCTTCTCGCCTCCCAGGATGTGGGTCCGTTAGGATGCCTCCGCCCGATGCTGGTCCCTTTGCCATAAGCACCTTTTACGGCCTCCCCTCTGCCACATTTGCAGGTCTGAGCCAGCTCGGCTTGCCTGCAAATCCAGCCTTGGGGCTCTCGGTCTCTCCCCACGAGTTCGTCCTGCTCCAGGAGGCGGCCAAGGGCAGGCCAGAGGGGCCTGGCCAGTTTCTGCCACTGCCGCCAGCCTCGCCACCACCGTCCTGCTTCCACGCGGGGCTAGCTCCGAATGGCTGCCTTTCTTTCTCGGTCTTTACTCTGCAAGGGGCAAAGGAGAAGGGAGAGGTTATGCAAAGCCATCCAGAACTGGCTCCAGGTCTATAAAGAAACAACAGGCTGCCGGCCCTGGTCCTCCTCACCGCGTGGCCTCCTTCCTCTTGTGGGTGCCAGATTTCTAGCCTGACCCCCCTGCACCCCTCCTGTGCCCAAGTGCCGACTTCCAGGGCTGCCAGTTGCCCCTTTCCCACCTGCCTCTTGATTAGGATCCCTCCCCGTGTTTGGACACCCCCCCTTGGAAGGAAGTTGCTCTCCATCCTTTGCTTTCCTGCAGTTAGGAAGCAGCTTGGGGGAGGGGTAGTGTTTAACTGGAAGTCTTTGGGCTGGGCAATGGCCAGAGTCTCCCTGGCTGGTCATCATTCGGGGGTCTTCAGAGGTAGAAATGGGAACATCCTGAGGCAGCTTTTTCTGGGCCTTTGGGGGGGCTCGGGGTCAGGAGGCCCCACTGGTGGTGGGATAAACGGCCAGCGGATGGTTCTTAATGGGCAAGCCCATTCTTTGCTAAAGAGGAGGGGCGAGCCCAGGAACTGCCACACCGAATTTCCCAGATGTTCAGGCCCCGAGAGCCCACTTGCTGTCTGGAGAGGAAGTGGGGATCCGAAAAATGCTGCCCCAGGTTCTTCCCCTGATCCCTTTGCTTTCCCGCTGCCCCTGAAAGCAGGAACCGTAAATTAAGGGGGCTACGCAGCTGGCTTCCAGGTGCCTCTCCCTGCTTGCTGAAGTGCCTGTGGGGATCCCCGGGAGCTCTCGGTTCAGCTTGCTTGCAGGGTTGGGGGGCTGCTATTTTGGTGAGGTGGGCGGCTGCATGCCTCTGATGAATAAAATAAATGCTGCCAGAACCTGCTGTACTTGGTCCCTTCAGGTCCAAAGAAGGCAGCCAATACACTCCAGCTAGGTTTTCGGATCTAAATACGACTCCCCCAAGTTCCCCCCCAGAATGCCGGCCGTTATGAGGCGGTAGCTCCTGACTGGGGTCCATTTTTAGTGAAAAGCAGGACTGCCCAGATGTGGATTGTTGGAGGGCCAGTTCTCAACTTCTGTCTGGGTCACATCGATTGAGAACCGGGGGGGGGGGAGGGAAGCCTTATTCCTTATTCCTTCATAGGGATCACAAACAAATCCGACTAAGGAGGGTCGGCTTCATCCTCCTGGCTGGAGAGCTGTTCCTTTTCCTGCAGCCCTTCTGGAAGTTTCATCCGAGATCATTTCAACATCTTTACTTGCGTCCTCTGGGTAAACCGGCTGGGAGGGCACTCACACTGGCAAAGTGAAGGGAGTGCCGCTGCAGAGGAGCAGAGAGAGGGCTACTTCACGCCCAGCATGTTACAATTAATTAATTTTCCCAATTGCAGTCCTAATTGTAGACATCGTTTATGAAGCTGATTCACTTGTAAGTGGGTCAAACGGTTGCCAAGGCGGACTTGCTCTCCCCATAGAGATGTTTCATAAAATGGCACTGGGTTCCTGGGGGTGGTCATCTCTCCCCAGTGTATGTTTTTTCTCCTTCTGGGTGATGGATGTTGCCTTCTGTGCCATGACCGTCGGAAGGTCTCCTGCTTCGCAGGCAGGTTTGCAGAAGTGTCTGCCCAGGAGCAAAACCTCCCCTTTCGTGCTGAAACTCAAGAAGGTGCGTCTCCCGTGGCTGTCCCTGCAGCAGCCTCTGTTCCTGGATGCCACAAGGCGCATTTCCCGTGTGCCGCTGTTGCTCGAGATTAAGTGCGTGCATGGACGCTTCCCCCTCCGCGGTCCCCCTTGCGTGCCGCTCCTTTGACGGGCAGAGGGACTCTGGCTGGCCAGTGCAGCTTTCCTTTCCCAGCCAGGCTGGACGTGGCCGAGAGTTTTTCTGTCTTCTGGGGCTGCTCTGCTCTTGCCCTGAATTTTTGCTGAAATTCCTCAGGAGAGCAGCTGGCGGGGAAAAACATGCACACTCCCAGATGCAGGGTCCCAACACTCAGCAAACAGAGAAGCAGAAATAACGCGTGCAAGTTTTGTGTCTGTGAGAAATGAGGCCTGAAACCACAGTCCCCGCTAAACAATTGCGGCAGCTCACAGGGGTTTGGAATTTGCATTGCAAATATACGCCTAGAAGCAGCTTACTTTTTCTCCTGGTGCAAAGAGGGACTTACGTTGCAGAGGGGTCCTCCTGCTTTAGAGAAGATTTGAGGCATCCGCGTGCTGTTGAGGGCTGAGGGTTCCACAGTGAAGGAGACGGGGTGTTTCTAGAGGGCCAGGAAGCTCGTCCTTCCCACTGAGACTCCGTTTCCTCTTGGGTCTGTGGGATCCGGCATGCAGGCGGTGCCTCTTCCTTGCTCCTTCCGCCTTTCAAAGGCTGAGCCTGGAAGGGAAGGCCGCCTGATTCGGCTTCCCCTGATGTTCAGGTGAAGGTGGTGGTGGTGGTCACCCCCTTGTGTGGCCGCGCACGAGAGAGAGAGAGAGAGAAGGGGAGGGAAAGGAAGCCCCATCGGAGGAGGCCACGTGCTTCTCTTTCCCCAAGAAGCTTGCATGTTTTGTTTGTGTGAAGTGTCTCATCCAAGATGAGTAAATGGAGAATTGAGGTCACCCCTCAAACCGGCCAAGATTGAATTCTGATCATTTTTCTTTCTTCCTGAGACGCCTCTCTACGTCCTTTTATCTTGTCTGGTTCCACAGACTCTTTCCTCATACGTTAACCCAAATGTGCCCGTAATTAAGGTTGATTTGAGGAAAAGTGTCAGTTGCCCTGTATAGATAATTACATCCACAGATAGTAATCTGGGGACCCACGGGAGTTGCGGTCCAAGAAATCTGGAGGCACCCCCGTTTTTTGCTCCTGGACCACATCCGCTCCTCCTCTCTCTCTGCGAAGGGAGAACACATGGCGTCCTTTGGGGGGCTCAGACGTTCCCCTTCTGCCTTCCGCTCTGCGATTGGACCGAGAGAGCCTTCCGGGAACTCCCCAAGGAAGCCAGATGTTCTCCTGCTCCTGGAGGCTTTGTCCTCCGCATTGCTTGCTTCTCCCAGAGGTTGCAGGCCTTTTGACCAGCCACCCCGCTTTCTGCCCTTGGGCACCCCAGCCTCTGTAGCCTGTTGCCGGGAGGACCTCCACGAGAAAGGGGGCTGTCATTCTGCAGGTCTGGGACCTGCTGAGAGCTAGTTGCCTTAGAGGGGGTCTGTACCCTAGACTAAAACACAGCCCTTTCTTAAGCCCTTAGACGCAGAAGGGAAAACGTGGACATTATATTGCGTGGCACTTTCCGTTAGGATACAAGTGCTTGTGGCACATTGTTTACGAACTTAAAAAAGAGTTCCCTTGTCTCTATTGCTGGCTATTATGGAACTAAAACATCCAAAACAGTCAATGGAAAAATGCATTTTTTTCTTTAAATATTTTTTAAAAGACTTTTTTTTAAATCGCAGCTAAACTCTTCAAGAAGGATCGTTACTACTGAAAGTGTGCCAAATGTGTCTGTTGCCACTCCATGTTTTTTGCTTTAACAAGAATTAACATTCCTCACTCAGGTCTCTCAACTGAGGGCCTTTCCGTCAGATACTTTGAGCCATACGGAGGGAGGGTGGGCAGCAGCCTGTTCCCGTGGCAGACCAAACATCCCGTGCCGATGGACAGCCGTCTTAAGTAAGAGGGGACCTTTTGCTTGGCAGTCACAGTGCTCAGAGGACCCTAGTGGGCACTCAGCACGGTGTGTGTCTGTGAAGTGAGGAGTCTCCAGATCTAAAATGTGTGCTTCAGGACCATCCCGGCTGGCAGCAGCAATGGATATGGCAGGGGTGGGAAGATCCAAGGCGGGGGTTCTCCAGGCCTTGGCGTGCCTGTCTGCAGCGTTGGTCTTTGTTTCCCCACCAGATTAGAGAGAGGGGCTTTGCTGGCGGGACCCTCCAGTGGATCCTGGAGCAGGCTGGACTGAGGGACCGGCGGGACTTAATGCAGTGGAGCTCCTTTAGCACCCCTCTCTCCATCCCCCTTCCTCACGGGGATTGTGCAGTGTGCTGATATTGTGGGTGGGGTGGGTGGGTGGGTGTTGTGGGCAGGCAGGTTTCTTTCCTTCCGGCTTAACAGATCAATGGGGTGCTGAGGGCAGCTGCCTGGAAGGGCTTCCTCCCCCTCCCTTAAGGTAACCCGTTGTGTCTGGAACTGGCTCCAGCCTCCCAGGGGAGGGGAAGCCCTCTGCCCCTGGGCATTACTGGGGCTCCGCGGGTAATAAAGGTTGGGCACCCGAAGGGCCCTCTGGGTCAGCCCAGATGGGCCTGCTGGCTCCAAGGAGGATCCCCGTCCCTGCGCAATACTGGGGTGTTCAGCTGGCCTGGCTGGAGGAAGCGAGCGAACGTGGAGAAAGACTCAGGCTGCCCTTAAAAACGACCTTTGAGAACAGCCCTTGGCTAACCAGAGATTGTCAGGATGGCCCAGTTCTGGCTTGGCGAAAGCCAAGGGCTGCTCGCCTCTCTTGCTTCCCCTCCCCCCCACCCTGTCTCTGGGCTGCCCTGCTTTGATCTGGGGGTGGTTCTATTAGGTGGAGTGGGGGGACACCCCCGACCTCACAGAGAGGGAGGGGTGGCGTGCGTGGAGGGAGCCCCGGGCGGGGGGGGAGCCAGCCCTGCCTTCGTCCGGCGACGGCCCCCCCCGCTCTGCCCCCCTCCCGCCCCCCCACCCCGGGGCGCCACTCACCAGCTTCCTCTGGTTGCTGAGGCAGAAGGTGCAGATCTGCTTGGGCTGGGAGGCCTCGCTCTCGTGGGCGGCCGGGCTGCCGCCGCCGCCCTTGCCCCCGCCGCGGTGGAAGAAGGCCGGGCCGGCGTGGCAGGGCTGTCCGTCCCCGCAGGCCTCCCCCGCCAGCAGCACGTTGCCCAGGTGCGCGATGTAGCTGGAGGCCAGGCGCAGCGTCTCGATCTTGGAGAGCTTGCGGTCGGCCGGCTCGGTGGGGATGAGCGTCCGCAGGGCGCCGAAGGCCGTGTTGACGCTGTTGGTGCGGTCCCGCTCGCGCGCGTTGGCCGTGTGCCGCTGCCGGGGCTCCCGGGAGACGCCGCGGCCGCCCTTCCTGCCCGGCCCGCGCCGCCCGCCCGGCAGCCCGTAGGCGCCCGCCTCCAGCGCGTAGGGCTTCTCGTCCGAGCCGGAGCTCTCGCCGCTGCCGTTCTCCTCCTCGTCCTCCTCCTCCTCCGACAGCAGGCTGCTCACCTCGGGGTACAGGAAGCGGCTGGGCGCCGGGCGCAGCAGGGCGAAGGAGGACATGGCCGGGCGGAGGCGGCCGGCCTCAGCTCCGGGCTCTCATCTTTCGGCCGGCGGGCCCCTCCGCGGCGCTTCCCCCCGCGGCTTTTTCCCACTCGCCCGCCTCCTCCGCCGGCTCTCCGGAGCGGCGCCCCTCGGCGCAGGCAGAGCCCCACGTGCGGGCGGCGGCGGCGGCGGCGGCTCCTGTACGACGGCAGCGGCCGGACCGGCGCGCGCGAGTTTTATATTGTCCGTGAGTGGCCGGCCGGAGAGGCGCCTCCCTCGCTCCGTCTCTCGCGGCGGCGGCGGCAGCTTCACGCCTACCTGAGCGTCCTCCTGTTGGGGGGAGCCCCCGCCCCCGCCCGGGGGCTGCAGTCTGGCGGGCTGGGAGGGGGGGCCGTGTGCTGACTTCACCTGTTGGATGCGGAGCTTGGCTGGCTCGGAGCTTCCTGGGCGGGGGGGGGGGGGCGGAGAGGGGAGGCGGCAGGAGGAACCCATCCCCTCTCGCTCGCCCGCCGTTGGGAGCGTCCAGTTGAGGTCAGCCCAGTCCAGGCCGGAGGTGCCTGGGGAAGGACAGAGGAGAGCCTGGTCAGGGCCAGGGGGGGGAATGGAATAGAATAGTAATAGAATAGGACAGAAAAGAAAGTAGAATAGAATAGAATAGAATAGAATTAGCAGATTGTAGAATAGAGAATAGAATATAGAATAGAATAGAATAGAATAGAATAGAATTAGCAGATTGTAGAATAGAATAGAATAATAAAATACAGAATAGAATATGGAATGGAATAATGATAATAGAATAGAACAGAATAGAATTAGCAGATTGTAGAATAGAATAGAATAGAAAATATGGAATGGAATGGAAATAAAATAGGAATATAAATGGAATAGAACTGGAAGGGACTTTGGAGGTCTTCTAGTCCAGCCCCCCACTCCGGCAGGAGAACGTATACCATTTCAGACAAGTGATTGTCCAGGCTCTTCTTAAAAACCTCCAGTGATGGAGCATCCACAACTTCTGGAGGCAAGCTGTTCCACTGGTTAATTGTCCTCACTGTTAGGAAGTTTCTCCTTAATTCCAGGTTGCTTCTCTCATTGATCAGTTTCCATCCGTTGCTTCTTGTCCTGCCCTCTGGTGCTTTGGAGAATAATGTGATCCCCTCTTCTTGGTGGCAGCCCCTCAAATACTGGAATATTGCTATCATGTCATTCCTGTTTCTTATTTTCTTTAAACTGTCCAACCATTCTACACATGGTTTAGTCTCCAGGACTGTGATCATCTTAGTTGCTCTTCTCTGAATTTTTAACAAGGTCTCAACATCTTTTTTGTAGTATGGTGACCAAAATTGGCTGCAGTATTCCAGGTGAGGCCTCACCAGGGCTTTATAAAGATTAACCCTTGCCAGGCTGCTACTCTGGAGAAGCTGTCCTGCTCCTGAGGGCCTTAGCAGCATCAGGCCCTCCTGGTCTTTGTGTATGGTTCCCATCTACACCCCGTCGGATCCGCTGTGGACTCCGGTTGGGTGGCAGGAGCAGAAAACCTCCTCCGCCATCCAGATGCCCCCCCTACATTTTGGTTCCAGTCCTTCTGCACCCTCCTTGCCAGGGTCTTCAGATGGGGCTAAGCCAGGGCATGCAGCAGCCTCATGGAGCTCGTGGCGCTGTCGGTCTTGAGGCAAGGCTGATTCCTCTCTTTTAAAAAAATATATATATTTTATTAATTTTATAATTTTAACAATAAATACTTACTAAGAACATATATAACTCTACTTAATACATTCTTGTTCATCTTTCTATTGCACTCTCTAACACCAACATATATTCATTTAAATTCATATATAGAATACTTTAAATAAAATAAAACAAATACATACACTTAACTATAGGTGCAGCTCGGACATCACCCCCCCCATCACCACATCCACCCTCTCTCTTCCTCCCTATCTTCTCATCCTACTTCCCTCTATTCCACCTCTCTCCTTCCCTCTCTCTCCACTTCCTCTTCTCCTCCAACCTTCCTACTTCTCCCCTCTTACACTCCTCCCCCTTCAGGTGTAGTGCAGAGGTGGTGTCCGAGCAACACCCCTAATATTACAAATATACAAAACCATCTAACCCCCCCAACCTCCCCCCCACCTTCCCGGAGTGAAAACAGGGTAGTTTAAAAAAGAAATCCTAATACAAATTTAACTATATGCTAAATACAATTTCTTGGATTGATATTTCCCTTGAATATACTCAATCCATTTTTTCCATTCCAACATATATTTTTCATTTAAGGCTGATTCCTCTCTTGATGCAGCATGCAGGTAGGCTGTGCTGGGCACTGCAGGCTTCACCCAAGTTGCTGATTTAAACTGTTTCCTGGTTTCACAACACACAGTGAAGCATCAGCAGCAGAAGCTGGACCGCTTGCTCGGCTGTGAAGAAGCAGGCAGTTCAGCTCTCTTGGCTGGGTTTTATCCACCGCCGCCCCCCCCAGTCGTTAGATGAATTAATAAATCTCTGTCTGACCAGGTCCCACATCTTGCTGGTTAGAAGATGGGTGGCGATATAAATGCTTTAAATCGGGTCTGCAACCTTGACCACTTTAAGACTTGTAGACTTCAACTCCCAGAATTTTATTTCTGTTGGAAAATTTATATTGCCGCCTATGCGCAGGTGGTGACTCTAAGTCAGGGGTCCCAGAATTCCTCAGCCAGCAAATAAATAAGCAGAACCTTGTGGGAACAAATATGGCATCCCAAACTTTAATTGTGACCTGTTGCATGCTGGGAAGCTGACTTCCAGTTCTGGGGCCCTCGGAAACGGCTTCATTTCAGGCCGGCTGACCAGCCAGGCATACAATAAGACCGAGCAGTTTCAGTTGTTTTTGGGCTCCGGACACCTGGGATCAGGTGCAACCACCCTCGGCCTTGGAGCTTGGGCCAGGAGTTCTCCTTCTCTCAGCAAGGGCAGCTGCTGCTCCTCTCTGGGGAACCTTTCAGGTGCATTTGGGTCCCTCCCCCCCCACTTCTGAGGAGCCCTGGCTGGGGGCCGCTGGTGTCCTCTCCAGAAGGAAGGACCTTCCCCGTCTGCCCCCAAAGGCACCTAATCTTGGGGTCTCCTGGTCAAGCTGCCTTGGCAGGCCCAGGGGTCTGTGGGCTTTCCCCCCCCCTTGTGCTAGGGAGGGAGAGGCCAGTCAGGAAAGGGAGGGGCAGGCCAGAGACACCTGTGCTTCCTGGCCTCTCTGGGCAGGGGAAGGGAACGAGGAGGAGGGAAGCCGGTGGAAATAGGTGCCCAGCCTTGCAGGACCCCTGCCCAGGTGGAGCCACAGGGAGACCTTCCTCAGCCATTGGACGCCCCTGGTTAGTTTGCTGCAGTCTGGATAAGATAAAGAGTCCTCTCTCTCTCTCTCTCTCTCTCTCTCTCTCTCTCTCTCTCTCTCTTTCTCTCTCTCTCATTATCTCTCTCTCTCTCTCTCTCATTATCTCTTTCTGTCATCTCTCTCATTCTCTCATTCTTTCTCTATTTCTCTCTCTCTTCCTCCCTCCCCCTCTCTCTCGCTCTTTCTCTCATTCTTTCTCATTCTCTCATTCTTTCTCTATTTCTCTCCCTCCCTCTCTCATTCTCTTTCTCTCATTCTCTCTTTCTCATTATCTCTTTCTTTCTCATTATCTCTCATTCTCTCATTCTTTCTCTATTTGTCTCTCCCTCCTTCCCTCTCCCTCCCTCTCTCGCTCTTTCTCTCATTCTCTTTCTCTTTCTCTTTCTCTTTCTCTTTCTCTTTCTCTTTCTCATTCTCATTCTCATTCTCTCTCTCATTCTCATTCTCTCTCTCTCTCTCTCTCTCTCTCTCTCTCTCTCTCTCTCTCGTCCTGGCGGGAGGGGGGATTTCTCTTCCCTCCCCTCCTCCCCCACCCCAAATCCGTCTGACACCCCCTCCCCCCTTTCCCTCCGGCTGCTCCCCCTTCTCTTCCTTCTCCACGTGGACCAGCAATTTTCGAGGCAGGGCCGTGCCAGGAATGCACACCCAGGAATGCCTCGGCTCTTCCAAGAGCAACTTCCAGACGTGTGGCTGAGTGACAGCAGTGCCTTGGGGGGGGGGGAATTGCCGGGGGGGGGGGGGGTGTGATGTGTTAATTGTGGGAGGCAGCCGGAGGGGCGGGAAAGCTGCTACTGGCATCAGCTCCACGTACGTAGGAAAGGCTCTTGGCTGCTCTGCGCTCCTCTCCTCTCGGGTGCCTCCTCCGCCCCTCATTCAAAGTGCACCTGGGGGGGGGGAAGCCATGCTAGGTGAACGTCCCACCCCAGCTCTGGCAGCAGACTCGGGGCTCCCTGTTTGCAATATTCCTTTCCCGGCAGTTCCCCTTTACCCTGCCGCCGCCCTGGGAAGCTCCGCTGAGATGGGGGGGGCATTTGCCCTTACTCAGAAGCCTGTGAAGGGGCTGTTCTGGATCCCTCAGATCTGCAGGAGGCGGAGGGGGGGTGCTGCCTTGGAGGGACAGTCGGGCATAAAGGCAGAAGAGGCCAGGCATGGGCATCTGTCAGGGGGGGGACAGGAACAACGTGGCTCCCCCAAGGGCTCCCGGGACCCGTTCCTTTCTCCGGCTTCACTTCCTGGTAGGTGCCTTGCTGGGGGAGGGGAGGCGCTTTGGCGATGAGTCACCTGGATATGGTCAAAATGAATTCCTGGCCCAGGGAAGGCGGGGGGGGGGGAGGCTCTTTTCCTTCTGGAGAGCTTGTGAAGCATCCCATCTCAGGGCCTTCCGATTCACTCCCAGGATCCCAGGATGCCTCCAAGACAGGGAAGCAGATTCCCCCTCGGTCAGCTGGCAGCGAAAGGCTGGAGTGGCCGGCCAGCCAAAGGCGCCTATCGAAGCAGCCGAGGAGCCCGGCTCCCTCCGGGTGGCCAGAAATGTGATTCCCAGGAAAGAGACTCGGCTTTCCAATTGGTGGGATGGGCCACAGAGCCCCCGAAGGTGGACGGTGGATGGCTAAGCATGCCCATGATGTTGAGCGCCTCCCGCCTCTTGGGAGAAAAGGGGTTTTGTAGTCCTACCTTCCCGGTGTGCCTGGTTGTGTTGCTCTCTGGGGGTGGCTCCTTTGAGGGCCCCTGCAGACAGGTGGCTTCTAGGCCAAGCTGCACCACTTAAGCCTCCTGGCAGGGGAGCCACGTCCGTCCGGTCTGTTGCTGGGGCTGTGAGTGGCCTCCGTGGCGGAGGCAAAGCTAGCCTGGAGCGTGTGCCCCAGCCGGTGCCCCCTTTCTGGGACAGCTGGAAGGTGAGCCCTGGAAGAGAGAGAAGCAGCAGCTCCAGACAGGAGCCCCTGAGGTCAAGGGAGCCTCCCCCCTCAGTGCCAGTGTATCTGGGGGCTGCCAGAAGGGGAGGGGCGTTGCTCCCCTCCAGGAGGGAGGGAATTATGGCCTGGCCGGCCTCCGGTGGTCATTGCTGTCCTCGGGAGCTGCCTTGAGTCCCGCCCACCCCGCACGTCCGGGTCTGATGGCGTATTTCCGGGGGGGGGGGGCTCACCCAAGGAGGCCCAGGAGAGGCCAGCCAACCTTCCTTGGGGGCAGCTTATAGCCCCAAGTGGCTCCCTCTTTGCCCCCCAGTGTCTCTCTCGCTCTTCCTGTTTTGTTTTTGTTTTTTTACAATAACATTTTTTATTAGTTTTTTAAATTTTTACAAAAAAGACACATAGTAATAACTCAACCGAAAACTAACATATACTACATTTTCCAAACAATTAATATAACTGCTCGGCACCCCCACCACCACATCCCCCTATCCCTAACCACCCCTCCTTCTCTTACCATCTACCTACTTTCCTCTCACTCCTCTACTTCTCCACCCACCATCTCTACCCCCACCCTTGCCTCCTCTCTCGCTCTTCTTGTTACTGGCTGGGCATCGGCAGCTGGAGTTGTGGGGTGCTGACAGAAGGGCTGGGGGCAAATGCAAGGACCGCCCAGCACCCTCTCCCGCTCTGCCCCACTTGTCCCCTCCAACCTGGGGATGCAGAAGCTCGGTTTGGCCCAAGCGGCCACTGGGGCTGCTCAGCAGCCCATCTCCCTCCAGGGGGGCCTGGCCAGCCCAGCCCTGAGCGGGGGCTCCTGAAGGCTACGGGAGGATAACTAACCTTAAGGTTAAAAATCCAGACACCCAAATGAACACAAGCGATCGACACAGTTTGGGGAAGGTGGATTTAATATGGCAATGCAACGGAAAGGTTCCTCTTTCCCCCTCCCACAGCCTCTGCCTGCAGCCCCCCCAAAGGGTGTCCCAGTTTTGGGGGCCTCAGTCGTTTCCCCGTGAGACAGAAGCCTCTGCACTCCTGGGCTCTTGAATGCCTCTGCAGCGTTCGGTGGGTTTGTGGCTCCTCTTGACGTTGGCCGTGGATGCCGGAAGGCTTTTGTCAGTCACCAATGGCTGCAGGTTGAGATTGTATCTTTCCTGCTGGATGGTGCTGGTGCTGGTGCTGGTCTCCACCTGTGGGCCCCTCAACGGCCGCCACAGATCGTCCTGCAAGCAAACAAGGGGAAACCGGGATGCAGTAACCCTCCCCCCTTGGCAAAGTCTCTTCCAAGCTGCTCCTCCCCCCCCTGAAGCCCCGCCTCCCCCCTGAAGCCCCGCCTGCCTCTCTTCTTCCAGGACATCCGCAACACGGTGGGCAACATCCCCATGGAGTGGTACCAGGACTTCCCCCACATCGGCTACAACCTGGAGGGCAGGCCGATTTACAAGCCCATCCGCTCCAAGGACGAGCTGGACAAGTTTTTGGAGAAGATGGAGAGCCCCGACTATTGGTGAGCCCCCCCAGGCCCCCCCAGGGGCAGCTGAAAGCCTCCTGGGCTCTCTTTGGGCAGCCCCTCCTCCCCCTCAGGCTCAGGCAGAGACCCCCTCTACAGGTGGGCCCGGCCTCTGGGCCGAAGCTGGGCGGGGCCTGTGGCAGGGAGAGACAGGTAAGCTGGGAAGCACAGCTGCTCATGGCTCTCTCTGCCCCCCTCCCTTCCTGTTCCCTCTGTCTCCCCCCCTCCCCCCAGGCGGACGGTCCAGGACAAGATGACCGGGGCGGATGTGAAGCTGACAGACGAGCAAGTGGAGCTGGTGAACCGTCTGCAGAGCAGCCAGTTTGGGGACATGAATTTCAATCCCTACGAGGTAAGCAAAGGGCTGTTGCCCCTTCCCCCCCCTGCTCCCGGGGAGCCACATTTGGGGGGAGCAGCAACTTTCCTGCAGCTGCAGCCCCCCCACCTCTGTCTCCTTTGCAGCCGTCCGTGGATTTCTTCAGCAGCCAGGTCAGGATCCACCCGGTGACCAACCGGCCTGCGGACAAGCGGAGCTTCATCCCTTCCTTGCTGGAGAAGGAGAAGGTGAGCTGCTGAAGAAGAGAGGGGCTCCCCTGGGGAGGGGCCTGGCCCATCTCTTACACTGGCCTTGCCCCGAGTACGCCCCATTTCCCAACAGTTGCTGTCCCCACACAGACACCGGCACTCTGTCCTTTTAAATCCAAAGGTTTGGCCGGGCTGTGTGTGTGTGTGAGAGAGAGAGAGACTTGCTCAGGTGTAAGGGCGATGGCGCTGTGAGGCAGCTGCCTTGTGTGAAAGTGATCCTGGGGAGGAGCAGCCCGGTGATGGAGACCCTGGAGTGACTGGGACCCAAACCAGGTCCCGGCCGGGTCCCTTCCAGCGTACAGTCCAGGTGGGCCCCTCAGAGTTGCCAAGACCACCTTTTTCTGAACCACCCCAGACGGGCTCAGAGACGGGTGCCCTGGCTGCTCCACCAGTCGAGGGCTCTCTGGAAAGAAGGAGCGGCAGGGAAAGGCTGCCACGCTGCTTGGAGAAGGCCGAGTCCGGGCCACCTCCAGGCGGGGCCTCTGCAGCTCCCGGAAGGACCCAGGGTGGCTTCATGGCGGCTCTTCTGCCTCTGCAGGTCTCCAGACTGGTCCACGCCATCAAGATGGGCTGGATCAAGCCCAGGAGGCCCCGGGAGGACAGCCGGCTCTTCTACGACCTTTGGGCCCAGGAGGACCACAACTCCATCCTGGGACGGCACAAGATGCACGTGCCCGCCCCCAAGCTTCCCCTGCCCGGGCACGAGGAGTCCTACAACCCTCCTCCGGAGTATCTCCTGACCGAGGAAGAGGTGAGCAGAGCTGGGCCCGGCTCCCCTCCCTGGTCTTGGGGCAGGGGAGGTCACAGTCAGCGCCGGGGGGGGGGGGCTTTCCTGGCCTGATCTAACCCTAATCCTAACCCTGCAGCCGGGCAGGGGGCTCTGTGCTCCGCCCGGGGGGGGTGGTCGGAGGGGCAGAGGAGCTGCCCTGCCTCAGGTCCCTTCCCAAGGACGGGGTTTTGCCCCTCCCTCATCTCCTCCCCGCAACCCCTGCAGAAACTCGCCTGGGAGCAGCAGGAGCCGGCAGAGCGCAAGCTGAGCTTCCTGCCCCAGCGCCACGACTGCCTGCGCCGAGTGCCCGCCTTCCCTCGCTTCATCCACCAGCGCTTTGAGCGCTGCCTCGACCTCTACCTGTGCCCCCGCCAGAGGAAGATGCGGGTAGGCTTGGCCCCTTCTGGTGGGGGGGAGGGGAGTGCGCAGACCCGTGTGGCCATCGGCCGCCCCTCAGTGGGCCAGGCAGGGCCAGGCCACCTTGGTCCTGAGGGAGGGCAGGCCGTGGGTGTCTCCCTGCGCCAGCCTGGGCAGTTGCTCCCTGCTGGAACCGAGGCCAGGCAGGACGGACGGCTTCCCTCCTTCCCTTCCAGGTCAGCGTGGACCCCGAGGACCTGATCCCCAGGCTGCCCAAGCCGCAGGACCTGAAGCCCTTCCCAACCGCCCAGGCCTTGGTGAGGCTTTGCAGGGCGGCGTGTCTTGTCTTGCTCCGCTGGGTCTTTGCTGGGCCACAGAAAACTTTGGGCTGCTGAGCAGCTGCTGGAAACAGGCAGCTTCTGTGGCAGGGTTAGGGTTTGGGGGGGTTGATGGGGGGGCAGAGAGCAGGCTACCGGGGGGGGGTGGGGCTGCTCCAGGATGCCCCTTTTGCGCTTTCTGCGTTGCTTCACTCGCCTGCCCATCCCTCTCTCCAGGTGTATCATGGCCACACCAGCCTTGTGCGCTGCATCAGCCTCTCTCCCACTGGGCAATGGCTGGCATCAGGTACGTGGCCCTGCGCGGCCCCTGCTCCCCCTGCCTTGAATAAGGGCGGTTGCTCTGTTCCTGGCCACGTCCGACTCCCCAAGGCGGCTGAGAGGAGGCAGCTGGACTCCTGGGCCAGGTCGCTCAGGATATGGAAGGGCAGATTGGGGGGGTGGCTATGAAGTGGGGATTCCCAGCCCAGCCAGCTACCCCCCTGCCTGGCCTCCTTGCCCTGCCCAAAGGAGCTGCCCTTTCTCGGGTGCAGCTCAAAGACCACCCACCTGGCTGCGGGCGTGGTCTCTGGACTTCCTCCTCATGCAAACGAGGAGAGGCTCTGCCTTCCAGCCAGAGATCGGGACCCTTGCCGCAGGCGAGCCCTCCTCTCAGGGCTGAAGGGTGCAAGGCCATGCAGCAGTGCGGTTCCCCCCTGGGGCTCGGAGGGAGAGGGCTTAGTCCTTCCAGAGAGCCACCAAAGCTCTCCATCCTTGGAGGATGCCTGTTTCGGAGGGACCAGGGAAGACGCCACGGCTCCTGTGTCTCTCGCCCAGGTTCAGACGATGGCACGGTGAAGTTCTGGGAGGTGTGCACGGCCCGGTGCGTGAAGACGCTCCCAGTGCAAGCGGCGGTGAAGAGCATCGCCTGGAACCCCAACCCCACCATCTGTCTGGTGGCCGTGGCTGTGTGAGTACAGCTTCCGGCTGCCACAGGAGGGCCCCGGCCTCAGGGCCAGCAGCCACGGGGCAGGCTGAAAGGGGCACCTGGGTGGGCAGGCCTGAAGTGGCAGGTGGGACTGGTGAGAAAGGAAATGGGGGTGGTCTAAAATCACTGGGAAAGGAGGAAAAGTAAGCCCCTTCCTCCAAAACCCACGAATGGGTCTCCAGCCACCCAGGAAGCGATCGACCCCGTTTCCCATTCAGGTCCAGTGGAGAAAAAAAATCTCTGGGTGCCCGTTCGGCACAGAGGAACGGTCTTGTTTTGGGGGGGCGTCTTTCCCGATGGGGAGAAAGGGGGTTGTGTCTCAGATGCAGCGTATAGGGGAGCCTTGTGGGGGCTCAGGGGTGACTGGCTTTCGTTTCCCTTTCTGTAAAAGTTTTTGAAGTAGACGCACCTAGGAGGGGGGGGAGGTGAATCTTGGCCCGATTGTTGGGCGGCTGCCTTCTGTCCCGGAAGAGTGGGGTCCCCCTGACACCTTCTCTGGGCCCCCCGTCCCTTGCAGGGAGCAGACGGTGCTGCTGGTGAACCCCAGCCTCGGGGACAAGCTGCTCTGTGGGGCCACCGACCAACTTCTGGAAGGCTACGTGGCCCCTGAGGAAGGCCGTCTACAGCCCATCACGTGGGAAGAGGCCACGGAGGAGGAGCACCACCTGGGTGTGCGGCTCAGGCTGAGGTTTGGGAAGGTGCGGCCTGGGCACAGCAAACGAGCGGGGGGGGGAGGGCAGGCCGGAGGGGGCCTCTTCCTGCCTCTGTGTCCGTTTTCCCCAACCGGGTCTCCTCCCTCAGCCCCTGAAGCAGGTCACCTGGCATGGGAAGGGCGACTACTTTGCCTCGGTGGTGTCAGACAACAGCCACCTGCAGGTGCTGATCCACCAAGCCAGCAAGCGCTGGAGCCAGGCGCCCTTCCGCCGGAGCAAGGGCCAGGTGCAGCGCGTCCTCTTCCACCCGCTGCGGCCCTTCTTCTTCGTGGCCACCCAGCGCTTCGTCCGCATCTACCACCTGCTCAAGCAGGAGCTGACCAAGAAGCTGCTCACCAACTGCAAGTGGGTCTCCAGCATGGCCGTCCACCCCGGAGGTGAGCCCAGGGCCGCCCAGGCCCACAGCGGGTCGCCCTCCTGGGCACGGGCAGGGGGACTTCTTTGGTCTGGCCCCGCCAGCCCTGCCTGGGAGAGGGAGCCCCCCACCTGGGCACAGAGGGTAGCAGGGGCGGCCTTTCAGCCTGTCCCCCAACGGGTCCCCCTCTTCTCAGGCGACAACCTGATCTGCGGCAGCTACGACAGCAAGCTCGTCTGGTTCGACCTGGACCTCTCCACCAAGCCTTACCGGGTGCTCAGGTAGGGGGGAGCAGCCAGCCTGTGAATGCAATGGGGGGGGCATCTTCCCCAAGATGCAGGACATGCTCCCACCTCATTGCTGATCCTGAGCTGCAAGGTCTTCCCAGCCCGGATGCTGGCAACCCGAGGGGAGGCCGGTCCCTCCAGTGTCCGTGCCCAGCATAATTCTGTCTTCAGCAGCGCCCCTCCCCCTCTCCCCCCCCTTAATCAGCCAGAGCTGACGGCTCCTCCTTGGCTGTGAGCCAGTCCTAGAGCAAAGAGCCCACCCATCAACCCCGTAGCCCTTTGCTGCTTTTCCTTCCTTTTGCTTTCGGACCAGACCCGGGCACCACTGGGTCAGCTTTTCCACTCTCTGGCAGGCACCACAAGGCGGCCCTGAGGTCAGTGGCTTTCCACCCTTCCTACCCGCTTTTTGCCTCCGGCTCGGATGACGGCAGCGTGATTGTGTGCCACGGCATGGTCTACAAGTGAGTGTCTGCATGGGGGGGGGAACATGGCAAAGGGGAGGGCAGAACTGGCCCTGCTGACCCTTCTCCTCTCCCTCCAGCGACCTGCTTCAGAACCCGCTGCTTGTGCCAGTGAAGGTGCTGAGGGGCCACAAACCAGCCCACGACCTGGGTGTCCTCGATGTCCTCTTCCACCCCACGCAGCCGTGGGTTTTCTCTGCGGGTGCAGACGCCACCGTCCGGCTTTTCACGTAGCCCTGTGCCCGGCTCCAAACAGACTTGGCAGGAGAGCGGAAGCCGGGGGTGCTGGGCCCTCTGTGGGCTCCTTTGCCTGGGAGGCTGCAGCTTTTGGTCTTGGCGAGGATGAGGTGGCGGCCACAGGAGCAACGTCACACCTTGCAGGGCTCCAGCTGGGGGGGGGATATCTTGGAGGACTCAGCAGGCCGGGCACAGGGCGTTCTTTTGCGTTGTTTGTGGGTCCCACCCGCTCGGTTGGAAAATAATAAAAGTGCCTGATTTGCAAGGAAGCCCCCTTGACCAGAAACAGAATTGGGGGTGGGTGGGTGAGGGGGGTGACTGTTCTGGTATAGCTGCCTTTGATCCTGAAACGTTTTGGGACTCGGCCACTTGAAGTAGCCCTCCCTCCCCCCCCCAAACTGACTGGTTTCTATAGGGTCTAGCTTGGCACTTCCGTTTGAAGCTGCCAGAGTCACCCTTCAGGAACAATTCTGTCCCTTCCTCCAAAGAGGCCGGCTGGAGCTGTCCAACCTCCGGGCGGGAGCTCAGATGGACTTGGGGGGGGGGCTTTGCGAGCATGTCTGCCTGGTTCTCTTGACAAGGGGGCGCCTGCTGCTCTCCTCTGCAGAAGGAAGGAACCCCTCAGCCCCCCCTTTCAGCCGCAGGCCTGCCAGGCTCCCATTCAAACAGCAGCAAGGGGGGAGCTGGGATTTCCAAGGCTGGGGGGGGGGATGCCCCTGCAGTTGGCAGTATGGAGGAGGGGAAACGGGGTCTGGCCGCACAGCTCATTCCTGGGGCTGCAGATGTGCTGGGCTGGGCTCGACCATGACTTCAGGGGCTCCCTGCGAGGGGGGGGAGGATCGAGTCCTTCCTGCCCCCCCGGGCCATTTATTTAGGCAGCTTCCTCCAGACACGATGGTCCCACAGCAGGAGGAGGAAGAGGAGAGCCACAGGCAACTCCTCTGTGGTGGGGGGCCGCTCGCAGCCGCTGAGGCCAAGGGAGACCTTGCCTTCTCTGGCCTGGGAGTTGGTGGTTTTCCAGAAGCAGCTGGCTGGTCAGTCAGCAGGGTGACTTGGCAGACCCGTCCCCAAGGGCCGGACCCCAGAAGCCGCGGGAGAAGCCACTGGGGACTGAGCAATTGGGGGGGGCTCTCCTCTCCCGGCCAAGGAGCTAAGAAAGAGCCCTGGTGGTTCTGAGAAGCAAATAGTTTATTAAAAATAAGTTGTCTGAGTCTATATACAAACTCTTGCTGACAGGAATGTGCATAAACTTTGGAAGGTGCAGCAGGGCGCTCTCACACACACACACACACACACACACACACACACACACACACACACCCGCCCCATGCTGGGGCTGGAGGGATGGGTGCAAGCATGGCACAGCTGCCTAGCCAAAAGCAGAGTCAGGAGGCACCTGCTCCTCTGGGGCAGGGAGGGGAGGGGCCACGCTGGTCCTCTGCCCCTATGCAACAGCCCTGAGACTACTCTGTGCCCCATGTCTGGTCCAGCCTACCCAAGTGGGGGGGTCCCCTGCAGAAATTCAAAAGGACATGGAAACACAAAAAGGTGCCAGAGAATTCAGGTCTTCTCTTTAAGGTGTTGAGGGCGGGGAATGTTCCAGTATGCGAAGGTTGTGTTACTCTGGAAGACGTGTGACTTGCCTCTCGGGAGGGGTGAGGGCAACCTGGAGCTGGGAGGGGGGGAATCCCATTTCCTCCGGTGGCATCCGTGGCCAGGAGTCCTTAAATGGCCCTGCCCAGGCGGCCCAGGGTCTCCACCGCCTTCGCCCGCACTGTCGTCACGGGGTCCTTCAGCAGCACGGTCAGAGCTGGACAAGAGAAACAGCCAGCCGTCAGCCAGGAGCCCGGCCAGCCCTCCTGTGCCCCACCTGAAGGGCCGCAGAAGCCCGGCTCTCTGGGGGCCACGGACAGTCTCAGCCCACGCGGCAGCAGCTCCGTCGGCTGGGCTGGGCTGGGCTGCTGCGTCTGCTCTGCCTGCGCCTGGCCCCGGCCCAGCTGCAGGGCGGGCGAGGGGCCAGGAGTCCCTCCCAAGCAGCAGAGATACAATAATATTTTTCCAGTAGCATGTTTACACTGCAAATCCGAGACTCTCTGGTCCCGCCAGAGCAGCGAGCGAGGGAGACGGGCTGATTTATGCACAGAGCCGCTTCCCGTCCATCAGCCCCGACCAGCTGCAGGAGCTCCGGGGGAGGAGGGGGGGCTGGCAGGCCCAGCACTCTCACTCAAGACGGGAAGCTGTGGCGACCCCATCCGGAGTCCTTGCCGCTCCCTCCCCCTCCCCGGCATCCCCCCACCCCTGCACACAGACGGGCCTCTCTTCGGACGGCTCCCTCAGCCAACGGAAAGATACTTTTCCCTTTTTTAGTGGTTTTTAAGCTCAGCTGGAAAGCTCAGAGATTTTCCAAGCCTTACTCTGAGCGATGAGGTCACTGCTGACAAGGAAAAACAGGAGCAAAGTCCAGGAAAGTTTATTACCTAACTGGATTTTCTGGATGGTCTCAGAGGGGCTGCCCTGGGGGGGGGGAGGAAGCTGGGCTGCACGTGGGAACGTGGCCCCGATCCTCTCTGCACCGCAGCCTGGCCTGAGGCTAGCCAAGGACAAGGGGCTGCCCCCCAGCCATTGCCCCACCACCTTCACCCAGGAAGGTGTCCCGTGCGGGGGGGGGTGGTGGCTGCTGGGCTGGCACCGAGACCTTTCCCCCTTCGTCCTCCTCAGCTGTACTCTCTCTTCACGGGAGGGGACCAACCCTCTGATGGGGCAAGGATGCAGCCCAGAGAGAGGAAAACTTGCTACCTAATTGGGACAGAGGCCTTTCCCAGCACCACCCTCTGGATCCCTCAGCATCCAAGGCCGCAGTGGCAGACCCACCTCGGGTGCAGCCGCTGCCCTGTGGGACGCCTCCCTGAGTCACTCACCAGCAATCAATTCGTCCAGATCCAGCTGCTGGCTCTGCTCTCGGTCCACGTGCAGGATGAGGAAGCCTTCCGGGGAAGGGGGAGAGAAGGCCCTTTCAGCCCCACAGAACAGGAGGGGGGTTGTCCCATTCAGGAAAGGCCAGCCCTTCCGTGGGGGCCCTTCTCACCTACAAACATGGGGGCAGCAGCTCGGATATCGGCCCAGTTGCTCTTGAAGTAGAAGAGGTTGATGTTGACCAAACGACTCAGCATTTCCGGGATGCTCTGCATCTGAATCGGAGGGAAGGAAGACCTGGAGAACCAGCTAGCACCAGGTGGAAAATCTCTTTGGACGGGCAGCCAGGCCATAGAAACAAATCAAGGGGTCAACTCAGCTGCTTTGGTCATGGGCAACACAGCCCTGTGTCCTCCTAAACTGACTGACTGGGACAATGTTGTGCCGTGTTGCCCATGGTCAGAGCAGCTGAGCTAGTAAGACTGAGGGCTCCGATCGCATCCAAATGTTGACCCTGAAAACTGCAGGAGGGCCAGAAGGGCTGAGCAGAAGGGCAGGCCTGTGGTGCTTCTGGACCTTCTCATCCCTGGGAAAAGGTTGGGCTGTCCTGTGGACCTCCCTGTTTTGAAACTGGTTGTGTAGTGCTGCTCCGGCTCTTTCCCTGGAGCAGAACTGGGAGACGGGAGGCTTAGCGAGGTCTTCACCCGCGGAAGGACGGGGAAGCCAAAGGCCAGGCGCTCACCAGGTGTTTGCAGGCGTCATTCATGAACTCGCCATAGTGGAGGCTCCACTCCTCGTGCAGGTGCTTCTGAAACATCTCGCAAAGCCCAGGGCAGCTCATGATGGGTCCACACATGCGCAGCGCAAATTTGCAGGCCTGCGAGGAAGGACAGGGGAGGAGTTGTGGAACCTTCACTACAGAGGGGAAGAAAGCAGAGTCTGTCCTAGCTGGGGCACCGACCTTGATGACCTCCGGCTTTGGGTCTTGGAGATGTAGCAGCAGGGTCACCAGGCCGTGGAGGATCTGCTCAAAACAGGCATCTTCACCGCTCCCTGAGGTGAACCTGGCCAGGTTCCCAAAGAGGAAGATGGAGGTCTTGCGGAGGTTGGGTTCCTCCTGCAAGGAAAGCAGTTCTGTAGGGGCAGCTAGAGGGGGCCCCGTTCCTCCCCTCTCCCCACCACGTCCATCTTCTCCTTCTCAGACTTCATCCTCCCTGTAAAACAGCGGTCCCCAACCTTTCCAGTTTTGCAGACCGGTGTGTGTGGGGGGAGGGGATGGTTCCACACGAGCAGAGGGCAAGGGCACGCACGCTCCCCCCCCAAGCACATCTCCACACATCATGTGTTGCTGCAGCACAACACCCGAAGACACAGGTGGGAATATGGTTCAGCCCTCAGGCCAAGCTCCTTGTGGACAGGGCAGCTGCACTTTTGATGTGCCACTCTAATGCTTCACAACTTTCCAGGGGGTTGGGGGAGGGTCAGGATTCCCAAGTCACATTAAGGATGACCTGGGATTCTCCAGAGGTGTGAATCAGCCACCGGGTTCAATTTATGGACCACAACACAACTGTCTTTTGCCAACAGCCATGCTAAACCAGGGATCGCTAAACGTAACTTGTGGACTTCAACTCCCAGAATTCACCAGCCAGCATGAGCAGTTCTGGGAGTTGAAGTCCAGACATCTTAAAAGTTGCCACGTTTGCACATCCCTGCGCTAGACAAACTCACCTGAGGGCCTGAGGATTGCTCTACAGAGCCCCCCCCAAAGTGCGGCCAGCTCCCCTTTCCCTCCCCTACCAGACTGCACTGCTTACACTATCAAAGAAGGGCCGGATTCTCATGGTGACGTGCAACAGCACAGAGTGGACGTCGCTCTCTTCAGTGAAGGCCAGGATCTTGGAGAGGCTGGACATGGCTTCCAGGGCAACCAGGTTGTTGGGATCATCCTTGTCGTCCAAGCTGTTGATCATGGAAGCCAGCAGTTGGGCTCCATTCTTCCTCGCCTGCCAGAGGGGGGGGAAACAGAGGGCCTGGGTCAGGAGCCGAACGCCAACCGCAGCTTCGGGGCCTGTGCTTGGCAGAGGGGAGATGGTCTGTCCGGGAACTGGGGTGCTCTGCCTGTTCTGCTTGGGCAACCACTATCCTATCATGAGGAGAGCCTGGTGATGGACAGCTAGATTCTTGGAGGAGCAGAGACACAGTTGCCACGGGGGGGGGGAGTGGCTGCTGCTGCTGCCACCATTTTCCTGCTCAGGAAAGAGCTGGTGAACTTCTACCGTGGATCTCATTTCCAGACGTGCAGCAGAAGCAGCTGCCCGCGAAGATGGAGACCAGCTCAGGAGCCTGGCAAAAGGAGCTGAGCCTGACTGACCCCATGTGGCCACCCAAACTCAGGAGCCCTCACCTTCTCTGGGGAGCCCAAAGCAACGTTGCCCAATCCACGAAGGGCCAGCATTCGCACCACCGCCAAGGAGTCTCTTTGCCGGGCCGTCATGCCGTCCATCAGAGTCTCCAGAAGAACCAGATCGTTCACCACGTTGCTGCTGAGGAGCTGAAAGACACACAGCCCCCCCCCCGTCCTTTGTGGCAAGGCAGTTTCCACCCCCAAGAGGGCTGCCAGCCAGAATGGTGGCAACCTTCTTCCACTCTACCTGCCAGCCCTTCAGGGGCCAGAAACTGGCAGAATTCCTGGGCCCCACGCTGGCTTCCCCTCCCAGACGGGGCCGAAGGACTCAATCCACCCAAAGGCCAACACCATCCAGGAGAAGAAAGTCTGAATCTGGATGGGGTTAGTGCAGGGGTAGGCCACCTTGGCTCTTTTATGACTGGTGGACTTCAACTCCCAGAATTCCTGAGCCAGCCGTGCTGAGGGGAAAGGGAGAGGTTTCCAAGCTGAGCCAGGCTGGCTCAGGAATTCTGGGAGTTGAAGTCCACCAGTCATAAAAGAGCCAAGGTTGCCTACCCCTGGGTTAGTGGGTCCTTCTCAATTTGCAGTGGAAATGTCTCCTGCACAGGGGGAATCCTCCCTGCTGGCCCTGATCCACTCCTCCCAGCAGCCCTGGATCTGCCCCCTTGCCTCGCCCCCAGCGACCTATGTTAAGGACCTGTGCAGTTTGCAGTTTCTCACTGTGTGTGTGTCTGTGCGCGCGCGCGTGTGCATGCCTGTGCAGGCATTCACTCCTCAGCATGGTTCAAATGCTGTGTGCTTTATGGCCAAGTGTCTCCCCCCCCGCCCCTCCCCTCCCCTCTGGCTGTGGGCTTCCCCACCAAGCCTCTTAATCCCCAACTGCTTTATCAGCTGAGATCCTAAGAGGCAGCTTCCTGACACAGCAGCCGCCCAGCCCCGCCCCAGCAGGAGCAGCTGCCTTGTAATGGACACCATTGGGAGGCCCCCAGCCAGGGATGGCAACTCAGCCGAGGGAGAGTCACAGTCACCCTGGGCGGGAGGAGGCAGTCGGACCTCCTCCGTTCTTCAGGGTGGACTTTGAGGGACGAGGTGAAGGTTGGTGGCCTCGTCTGCTGGTGGCCCAGGCAGGAGCCAGGTCCCCAGCAAAAATAAAAGCCCAGTGGGGGTCCGTAGCCCCCACGGTGAGATAGGCAGCAAAAAAACCCTAGCAAATAAATAACAAATGTAATAAATAATTGCTGTGACCCACTGGCAGCTTCAGAGCTATCAGATAGGCTGAAGGAAACCAGAAGCCCTGGGGGCCCTTCGCTGGCTCACCCCCCCCCCTTAGCTTGCTCACTCCACCTGCCCCTGGAGAGCAGGCTGCCCAGGGCTGGAGGCAGCAGGCGGAAGCCGGATCCCACTAAAGAACCGAGTGATCCCCAGCCGTTGCCTGAGCCGGGTGCTAAAAGCAGACCCCCATTCCCCTTCTCGCCGTCCTTTGCAGCTCCTGGACCTGGGGTTATGAGCCTCAAGGATGGGGAGGCGGAACTGCCCGAGACTGGGCTAGAAGGGCAGCCGGGGCCCCAGGTGGACTCACCTCGGCAAGGAAGGCGGTGGTGGTGAGCCGTTGGCTGTCATAGATGCTGTTCAGCATCGGTAGAAGCAGCTTCACAATCGGAGGGAGTTTGGGCCCCGCCTGCTTCGCCATGGCCCTGAAACAGCCCCAGGGAGCCCCCCAGGTGAGCCAACTGGGCAACACCATCAGGGCAAGGAGGGGGCGGGGCTTCCAGAGAGGAGGAGGAGACGGAGACGGAGCTGCTCTCTGAGCTTGGCTGTTTTTTTGCAGGCATTTCATTACCCAACTAGGCAACGTCACCAGCGCACTGATAAAGCTACCTGGTTGGGTGATGAAATGGCTTCAAAGCCAACCCCAAGCTTGGAGGGCACCAACCCCCAGCAGCAGCCTATATTCTCCCCTAGAGAAGCTCTTGGAAGTGTGAGCATCCCTGTCCCAGCAGCAGCAAAGTCCTGGCACCAACCCTCCAGAGCAGGCAGGGCCACCTGGAGCCCTCCGGGCCCCTCCTGGGACAATCCCAGTCCAGCAAAGGGCCCAATCCAGAGTGTCCCCTGCTCACCTCGCCAGAAAGGCCACGCCGTCGTAGTGCGTGTCTGGACTCCGCAGCAGTTCCCAGCCACCAGCCTCCGTCACAGCGCCGCTCACTGACTCGCTGCCGCCCTGGCTCAGCATGGCCTTGAGGGTCTCGATCGCAGAGCTGGGGGGGAGGGGGAGCAGGAGAGAGGTGCTGAGGCCCACTGGAGGATGGCCAGAGCTTAGCCCGGTGCCAGTGCAGATGCCCGTCTGTTCCCAGGAGCCCCTCAGGCCAATCTGAACGCCGAAAGCTCCAGAGCAGCTGGACCACTCAAATTTACTAGGGGGTGGGGCAGGGGGGCAACGATTCCCCTGGCACAGTGAGTGAGGCTCCATTTGGGAGCTCACGTCCTCTGACTGGAGTAGCTCCTCAGAAGCCCCCCCCCCCAAAAAAACCTCTTGCCTGGATGGCCCCGATCCTGCAAGTGCACGCCTTGCAGAGCAGGAGGTGGAACCCCTGGTGACTAAGAGACAACTGCTGCAGACAGAAGTGGCCGGCCATCAGTGACCCCAGGAAGGCTGTCCAGACATCTGGAGATGTTCAGGATCCTGTTGGGCATCCCGTTCCTCTCGGTTTCTGCCCCCCACCTCCAGGCCCTTTTGGGAGGGGCACAGCTGGCAACCCAGTTTTGTCTGTGAAGGTTCTCATTCATTCAGGTCATGGTTACCCCAAAGGTGCTTTTATTTTAAAGGTAATTGGACTTTCTGATTCAAGGTGTGTCGCTTCTCATCCCCAAAGCTTCTTCAGTCAGAAAGTCCAACTGCCTTTAAAGCAAAATCACCTTTGGTGCAAGATACAATGCAGGATCAGCACACCCCAACCAGCCATTGTCTCCAAGGAAACAGGCTGAAGATTGGGGGCTGCAAAGGGACCTCCCCAGTGCCACAGGACTAACTTACTGCTCCTACAGTAAGTGATCCCAGCACCGTGCCAGCAGCATGACACCTGGCAACGTGGCCCACCAGAGCATGGCTGTCCTGCACAATCTCCCCCCGCTTCCCCTCCCCAGTTGAACTACCAAGTCTTTGGGTCCCCCAAAACAAGGCGCGTATGGCCGGACATACAGGTGCCTCAGAAGACATGCAAGTGACCCAGGTGCTCACATTTGAGAGCCCAGGTGCCCCTCCGCATATGTGGACCCCAGCTGGGAGACCTCCCTCCCCCCCCCCCCCGCTGCTCTGCTCTCCAGCTGCCCAGATGCCCAGGGCAGCCCCTGCAGCGCAGCCCGGTGGCTGGAATGGCAGCCGTGATCCCATCCGGCCTTGCGGAGGACGGGCATCCCGGCCCCCTCGAAGGAATGCAGATGCAAACCGCAGGGCTGACTGCAACAGGAAGCACAATTTAATATTTCCTGATCTCGGAGAGAGGAGCGTGTGGAAAGCAGGCCCGAATCCCCCGGGCGGAGGTCAGGCCCGGCTCCATACCTCCTCTGCGATGGGCCGTGGCGCATTAGCCAGCCCCCATGTTACACCAGGGGCCACCGCCGGGCTGAGTGAGCCGAATCAGTTCCACCTGGTGGGGAAGGAGGGGCGGGGGGAGCAGGGGGAGGCGTCGACCCCCCCCTTACAGCCCCATCCATTACCTGCAAGGGTCGAGTGAGCGCAGGCTCTGCCCCCGGCCGATGCCCTTCCGCTCCTTGGACTGCAGGTGCTTCGGCAGCCGGACCCCCACCGTGCAGCTGACCCGGAGCAGGAGGGAGACAAAGAGCTCCGCGTAGAGCCCCCCCACGGCCGGTCCAGACTCCCGGACAGACATGATCTCATGCAGCGCACACGTGGCCTGGTGGGGGGGAGCCACATCCATTTCTGTCCCCCAGCAGGAGGCACTGGCCTCCCTCCCTCCCTCCCCGCACACGTCATCAGGTGAGCAGCCTCCCCGCAGGACTTGGGGGGGGAGGGCTTGAGCAGACACCCCCCCAGCAGGCTGGCTAGGATGGCAAGATGTGCAGCTGCTGCTCCTCCCCCTCTCCGGGGCCCTCCACTGACACATCGGCTCCCCCCAGCAAGGCAAGCGAAGGAGGTGAAGGCAGCCAAGGGTGCAAAGGGCACTCATCCAGGGCTCTTGAGCAGCCTCCTCTGAAGATGCCCAGAGGCGCTCCTGCCCACCCAGACCAGGGCAGAGGGCAGCGGAAGGTGGGCAGGAGCCGGGTGTGGGAACGGGCAGTCCGGAGGGCACTCCAGGGAGCAGGGTGAGAGATCCACTGCATCTGGAAGGAGGGGCTCAAGCAAGCCTCCCCAGGCGTGGGGCAGGGAGGGATGCCAGGCTCCGTGCCAGGAACAAGCAGGGAGGTGAACCCGACTGACCCCCTCCTTGCCAGACAGACCCACAGCAGCCCCACTGCAAGACAGGTCAGTGCCACAGAGGCTCTCCGGCCTCAGGAGCCCTTAATAGGGCTGGGGCAGCCCCCTGCCTTGCCACAGGGTAAGCCGAACGTGGGTGCAGGGCGACCGCAGTGCCCCCGTGCAACTGGGGGGGGAGGGACCGGAGAGGCCTCCGGCAGAAGGCGGCTGCCCCGGACACTCACCGAGAGGGGATAGAAGGTGGCCACGCGCTCCGAGCGGCTCCCTCGCAGGAAGGGCTTGTTCTCTTTGTATGGGACGTCCCGGTTGACTTTGTCCAGCAGCAGCTCCAGGACCTGGGCGGTCAGGGTGGGGTCCAGTGCCAGTGCCCTCCACATGGTGCAGCTGCAGCTGCAGAGAGGCAGAGGAGCCCCCTTCAGCCTCTTCCTGGAGCCCTTCCTGCCTCCGCCCTTGTTTGCGGCTTGCCAATGAAATCGTCCAGAGAAGGGGACAGAGGCCCTGAGGCAAGGCCACTCATCGCCCAGGAGCCCCCCAATGGAATGGGGAGGGGGGAGCTGCCAGCCTTGTTCCCCCCAAATGCATTTCCAAGCTCCGACCCACAAGCCCCTCGTGGCACCTGCCGCAGCTGAGTCAGGGGAACCCGGAGTGCCTTTCCGGGGGAGACCCTTCCTTGAGAGGGGAACTGACCACCACCTGTTGTAGGCCATGCAAGAGACCCTGGATGGCCTGGGGCCACTCAGGAGCAAGAGAAGACCCTCTCCAGGAAGACCTCGTGTATGTGTGTAAAGGACCCCCCCCCCGACCTCCTGGCCAACCTGCCCCACCTGGGCCCCAGGGACACCCAGAGGGCTCCGGCACCCCCCTAAAGGGGCTCTGAGCAGCAGGGGCTCCCAGCCCTCCTACCTGTCCAGGGGGAGGGGGTGACCGAGGAGGCTGGACACCACCGCGGCCTTGTGCTGGGAGGCCAGAATGCAGACCGTCTGCTGGGCGGCCTTTCGGACCGTCTCCTCCGTCACCTCCTGCAGCTTGAGGTGGACCATTTCCAGCAGCTCCGAGACCTGCAGGGGGAGGCGAAGGGCCAGGCTAGGAGACCACCAGAAGGGGCAGAAGCCTCTCCAATTCCCATCACGGCCAGTTGCCCCCCAGGAGACACCCCCCCCATCTCTGCCATGGGGGGAAAAAGGACCCCCTCCCTTCCTGCAACGAAGAGCCACCCTAAGCCTCTTTGGGCCAAAATAAAAAGATGGGTGGCCAACACAGGAAGGGCTGCACAGGGGCCCCCCTCGCCTCTCAAGACCCTCCTGGTCCCCCCAAAAGAAGCCCCCACCCTCTGCCTGCCTCTCTCTGGCCTTCCGGGGTCCGCCCTGAGCCCCAAAGGATGGCAGGAAGCAGGGCCGCAAAGGGGCCCCTCCAGTGGGCTCTTGACAAAGCTGCCCCAGGACCCCTCTCCTTCCCTGGGGACTCCAGGCTGCCTTGAGAAAAGCCGCGGCCTGTCGGAGGGGCAGAGTGGGCACGGATCCGGGGCTAGAGAGCCAGGGGCCCTGGGCTCCCACCAGAACCGCAATGCTGGAGGAGCCCCCCCCCACCTTCTCCAGCAGGACCACCCCTCGCTCCTTCAGGACGGAGTTGATCATGACTGCAGCGGCTCGGGAGCAGTTCCGGTCGGGGTCTGCCAAGCCCTCCAGCATGGAGAGGAGCAGGCTCAGCAGCTGGTCGGGGGGCAAGTGCTTCGCAATGACCTGTGGGGGGGGGGGAGCAGGGAGGAGAAAGGAGGTCATCCTCACCATGCAGGGGAAAACCCCACCAAAGTCCAGTCGCCTTTCGAAGAGCACTTTGGGACAATCCTGATCCGGATGACGGAGCGTCTCCACACTCGTTTTGTCCCCAACGTCCACACCGGCCACTCTCGGGGGGCTGAGAGCTGGGAGGGGACCCATTGCCCCATCTTAAACCCAGCCAGCCCCCCCTCCCATTGGAGTGTAATGGAATGAAAGCCCCCCCCCCCGCAGGCCCAGAGGCAGCTCAGAGGCCGACCCTCCACAACAGCCGTCCCACCCTACCCTGGCGATGTTGCAGCACGTCTGGAAGAGGACAGTCACATCTGGATCCTTCAGGCCGGGCTTCAGGGCTTTCAGCTGCTCCACAGATTCGTCCCTGTGATCCTGGGAAAAGCCTGGAAAGAGATCCACTGGGTCAAGCAGCCCCCTTGCCAGCTCTAGCCCGTCAGCCTGGGCAGCTTCCCTGGAACAGAGACGGCCCACCAGCCCCCCCCCCCTTCGCAGCTGCTGACCACTGGAGTACAGCAAAGGAAACGCTGCCCTCTGCTGGCTGCAGAGAGGCACTGCCTGGATGTCCTGAGCCCCTCCAGAAAAAACACCTCCTCAGCCCCGCTGGAGGAACAGCCGAGGATGGGGGAGCCCACAGAGCAGCCCCCCCACCCCCAAAGGCCTCAGCAATGGTTACCTTCGTAGCACAGCTGTACGTAGAGTAGAGAATGGACGCAATCCACCGCATGCTGGCGGACGCTGGGCAGGGAGTCCGTGCAGCGGGGGGAGAAGAGCGCCATCAGCAGCCCCAGGTTGTAGAAGGGGACCACCTTCTGAGCAAGGGAAGGGGCACTTGAGCCCCATGGCCAAAGCCCCGGCCACTTGGTCAAGCAGTCACGAGGGAGGGGCGCAGCAAGGCAGGCAGAGCCAATCCCAGGCAGCTACAGCTGGGGGACCTCTGCCCAGGGCGAGGCCAGGGCGATCAGCCAACTGCCCTTCCCGGATTGTGGGGGGTCTCAAGGCCACATGTCACAGCCCTCTCCCCAGGCACATGAACCCATCTCCCCCCCCAACCTGGCTTAAGCCTGGGGGGGCCATGCTGGGATTAGAAGGCCAAGCATAGCCTGCAGAGGGACATGGGGGGTGAGCCAAGCTGTACTGCCCATGGGGGAGGGCCGGGGGGAGACCCCGCCAGAGGGACTCACACTGACGTTCAGCTTCTCCCGGTAGAAGAGCAGGAGGGCGGCGCTCACTTCCACGGCTCGTTCCCGCTCGTGCTCCTTGGCGGACTTGATCCAGGGGCCCAGGTGCTGGGGGGAGAGAACGGGCAGATGCAATCCCGGAGCCCCCTCCCCAGGAGAAGGGTTGCCGCCCCTTGGGCTGCCCTCCAGCCGCCGGGTCCTGTACCTCGAACATGGTCTGGAGGCCGTGGGGCGTCATGTGGCGGTGCAGGAGGCTCTTGAGCAGATCCTTGAGGGCTGCCAGGGTGGCGCACCAGAGGGGCTGGCAGGGAGGAAGGGAGCCATTCAGCCTCTGGGGGGCAGAGCAGGTGGAACAAAGAGGGCAGGACGGGCTCCGGGGGAGCAGCAGACCTGAGGTCCTCGGGCGGCACGCAGAGGGGGAGGAACGGGTGCCAGAAAGAAGGCAGGGGAGGGGCTGGGGGGCACAGGCAATCCTCTGCCCACCTGCCAGGGGCCCCCAGTCAAGTTCTGGACTGGTACCTCTCTGGGCCCGGCCTCCCCCTCGGCCCCGTCTCCTTCCTTGGGCACGTCCGACGGTGGAAGAGGGAAGATGCTGTGAAGACACGTCTCCACCAGCTCCACCTTCTCGGTCTCTCTCAGGGGGGGCTCCAGGACACTGCCCGGCAAGTTAAGGCTGGAGCAGGAGACTCTTGGGGGGGGGGTCAAGCTCATTCGGAGAAGCCCTTCCCAAGCAGAGATTCAGTCAGGGCTGCAACGGGAGGCCCCTGGGCTGCAGGGCAGGCTCTTTGGCAGTGAGGGAGAGCCAGACCTCCAAGGGTGTCTGAGGAGGCCCTGCTTAGCCTGAGTGGGGAGAACCAGAATGTGGGGAGGGGGGAGGTCATTCCCTCCCCCTCCCCCAGCACTCCTAACCCCCTTTCGGGCTCCCCAGGAGGAGCTGAGCAAGGATACACCAGGTACATGCAGGCGGTCATGGCTCTCTGGCGGATGGGCGTCCGCAGGGCGTCGGGGGTCTCTGCTTTGATGAAGTCCTGAGGAAGGGAGGAAGGTGTGAGGATGACCCCCAGCAGCCCCCCCATCCCAAAGGAAGACGCTCCTCCGCCCTGGCTGGGAGGCCAGGGGCCTGAACCGCCCGGGGGTCTCCTGCACGGGTGGGCAGCCTCAGGGCGTCCCCTGCTCCTCCCTCTGCGGGAGGAGTGACGGCCGGCAGCTGCGCCTCTACTGGGCTGGCATTTGGGGGCATCCCTGCCCGACACCCTGGCAGGGGAGCAGGGAGGGGGCTGCTGCTTCTGCTGGGAAAACGCTTCCAACTGCCCCTCACCAGCATCTGGGCGACCACCTCGGCCTTGCGGGAGAAGCTGAAGTCCCCGGACTGGGCACTATGGCAGACAGCCTGGCTGATCAGGCAGACGCTGCGGATGAGGCAGAGCTTCAGGGTCGTATCCTGGGGACGGAGGAGGAGGAGGCCTTGAGGGGCTGGAAGAGGCATCAAGCAGGGATCTCGCCCCCCCCCCAATCTGCCCAGGGCCAGTGGGGAACAGAACTGGCAGCACAGAAGTCCCCCAAAGGTTTTGCTGGCCCTTCACCCGTACTGGGAGGTGAACCCACGTCCGTCACTAATTGAAGCATCACTGGGCATTGGCAGCCTAGGTCCAGAAGACTCAGGGAGGGCACTAAAAGGGGGACGGGTGAACCCCCAAGAACAGCTCTTCGGGAGGGCAGCCCACCACTTGGGCCTCTGTCCCTCCAGGCAGGATTGTCAAGGACCAGAAGAAGACCCTCCCCAGCTGCCCCTGACCGTGAGCCGGACTCGGCTCCACCTGCCCACCCAGCTCCATGGGCCCCTGAATCCCCAGAAGGGGGAGAGAGAGACCCTCCCCACAGTTAGTGAAAAGACACCGGGAGGAAGGCGTTAGTAAGAGCAGAGCCCCTCCCAAGAAACGCCTCTCCTGTGGGCCAGCCCTGCTCCTGCCCTTGGGGGGGGGCTGCTGAGGTAGGGCGATCCCAGCAGACCTCACCCCGGGGAAGGGGCTGCTTGCTTTTGAACTTATTTGGGGGGGGAGCACCTGGCACGAAGGGACAGACCCTGGCATGCCCCCCTCTCTCTTCCGCTGAGCCCGAGGACCCCTTGTGCCAACCGCATCAGAAAAAGGGCCGGGACTCCCCAGCTCTGGGGCAAGGGGGGGGGCCTCTCCCAGCCAGCACCTCAGTGCTTTTTTGAAACGGTATCTCCTGCCTGAGCAGGGGGTTGGACTAGAAGACCTCCAAGGTCCCTTTCTACTCTGATATTCTGCTTATTCAGTCCTGCTCAAACCTCCTGGGGCAAAGAGAGCCCCTTCCAAGCTCAGCCCCCCCTTTCCTTCTCACACAGAGCCCTTCTGACATTCCTTCGGGTTGCCGAGGGTGCCCCCTTTCCCTCTTAAGGCCAGGGGAGACCCCCCCCCATCCTCTCTGCCCTGGCAGCGCTTCCCCTCCGCAGGGAGGCAGCCCGAGACCCGCCTGGCTGGCAAGCTGGCCTCCCTGCCCCCACCTGGCTCAGCGGGCTCTGCCGGCAGAGGGGCCACGGTGAGCCAAGGGGCCCCAGGGTGAGCTGGCACTCAGCCGCCCCCACCCCCCCAGCCCTGCTGCGTTCCTGTCCCTCCTCCTCCCCCCCCTCCCCGACAGCCCCGAGAGAAGCGGAAGAGGCAGGTGGACAGAGAGAGGAGGGCGGGCTGTACCTTGGTCTCTACCTTTATCCCCAGAACCTGACGAAACAAAGGAGACGGGCATTAACCATCCTGGGGACCGAAGCAGGGCCCGGCCGCTGCCAGCTGCCCCTCCTGGCGGGATGCGGCCGGCCTCACCTTGGTGTTGAAGTAGAGGAAGACGTTGCGCAGAATGTCGGCGTCAATGCGGGACAGGACCAGCTCCCGGGGGGCGTGCTTGGCCACCTGGCCGTAACACAGGATGAGGGCGCTCTTCACCTTCTCCACCTCGTGGTCGTTGCGGTCCTGGGGGGGGAGGCAGGAAAGGTCAGAGGCGAAGACCCCCAACGGACCTCCCCAGGGCAGGGGGGGCACCCACCTTGAAGAGGCTGAAGAGGCCCGCAGACTTCTTGAAGACGTCCGACTTGACAAAATCCTCCAGCTTGGCCAGAACCTCGTCCAGGTGAGTGACGGCACAGAGGCCCAGGCAGGTGGCCAGGCTCTAGGACCGGAGGAAGCAGAGCCTGGTAGGACAACGTAGGAGCGGGGGGGAGGGGAGGGGAGGCCTCTGGAGCAGGGCTCCCCAACCTTGGCAACTTTGAGACTTGTGGACTTCAACAACCAGAGTTCCCAGCTTCTATGGTTGGCTGAGGAATTCTGGGAGTCGTCGTCCACAAGCCTTAAAATGGTCAAGATTGGAGACTGTCCAGATGCAGCTACCCATTCCTCCCTCAACCCAGAATGGGGCACTGGCTCCTTGGCTGCCCCTCCCTCGGCCCCCTCTGGGGGTGATGAGCAGACAGCTGGCCAGGAGGCCAGGGGAGAAGCAGCAGCCCCCCTTCTCCCCCCCAGCTCTCCCCCCCCCAGGCGCCCACCTCTCGTTCCGCCTCCTCCTGGTATCTGGCCGTCTCCAGCAGCTCCTGAAGCTGTTTCCGCACCAGGTCCTTGTCGGCACAAGCAGCCAGGCCCACCCCGAGGGCCCTGTGGAGGAAGGCCTGCAGGAGGAGGAGGAGGAGGAGGAGGAGGGGGGGGGAATGCATCTCCGGAGGAAGGAACCCTGGCAGACCCTGGAGTCCAGGGTGCCCAGGCACGAGGAGCTGCTTCCCTGGAGGCCTGGAGGGAGAGCCCAGCCCCGGGTCAAGGGGCCACCCTCCCTGCCCCACCCAGCCTGCCCAGTCAAGAGTCTGCACGAGATCACCTCACCGGCAGGAGGAGGGTCCCCCGCCCAGCCCCCTCCCCAGCCAACCCCCCCCCAGCAGACCTTCTCTGCAGCCTGTCCGTTGTAGCTACTCAGCTGCCTGCACATTTCCAAGACCAGCTGGGAGGTCCAGGGCACGTCCGAAATGGCGTCCAGGGTCTCCTGGAGGAGCTGTGGGGAGAGGTTGGCATTTCAGGGCTGGCCTCTGGCCGAGGTGCCAGGCAGCCCTGGCCCAGCGTAACGTTCCTGCCTGGAGGGAGGGTGGGAGCCCTCCGGAGTGGCCATGCAGTGGCCAAAGGCATCAGCCCAAGGGCCCTCCCGCCCCAGCTGTGACGAACCAGACCCTCTGCCAAAGACCCCCAGCAGCAGCAGCAGCTTCCGCCCACGTCCTTGGCACCTACCCCCCCCACATGCGCTTCTGCCTCTGATGCTGCAGCCACAGCCTGCCTTCCTGCATGTGGGGGAGTCGGCTCAGCTCGTCCAGGTCATGGAGCAGCTTCTTCAGATCAGCCACAGGAGGCAGCCATGCCCCCAAGCCCTGCCTCTCCCTCCAAGGGAGCCCCCCCCCAGGACTCAGGGACCCTCCGTTGATCTTTCTGGGGCTTTTATAGCGTTGGCGTTTAATGCCGTATGGAAGCCATCCTGCGGTAGCTGGACGGCCATACAAATCAATGGATAAATGTGAGAGCAGCCGTAGGGCAGCCCTTTGCGAAGAGGTCCAGTCAGAGGTAGGGCTGGAGGGGGGGTAATGTTGGGCCCCCCCGGCTCTTCCCTGCGGCCTTGTGGAGTGGGGGGAGGCTCACCTGCAGCAGCTGGCCCTGCCAGTCCTTCAGGCACAGGGACGCCTCCGTGTTGGCTGGAAAGACAAGGCAGTGGTGGGGGACGAGGGAGTGGCCCAAAGCCCTGGACCCCCAGCATCTGACCACTGACCCAAGCCCAGGCCCCCCCATGCCACACCTAAAGGAAGGAGGCCCACACTTCTTAGGACAGCGGTTCTCAACCTATTTCAGGTTGCGACCCCGGCCCGCATCGCGCATGCATGACGCGCGTGTGATGTCCGCATCACGCATGCACTGCGTGACGGTCCGCATCATGCATGCATGGCACGCGCGCGACAGCCCGCATTGTGCATGCGCGGCACAACGGCCCGCAGCGCGTATGCGCGGCACGACATGTCCTTATCACCTCGAGGTTCGACTACTGCAATGCTCTCTACATGGGGCTACCTTTGAAAAACGTTTGGAGACTTCAGGTAATGCAGAATGCAGCCGCGCGAGCAGTGTTGGGCTTGCCCAGAAATGCCCACATTTCGGCATCACTCCGCGAGCTGCATTGGCTGCCAATTGGTCTCCGAACGCAATTCAAAGTGTTGGTTATGACCTATAAAGCCCTACATGGCATCGGACCAGGTTACTTACGGGACCGTCTGCTGCCCCATGAATCCCAGCGGCCAGTTAGGGCCCACAGAGTGGGCCTTCTCCAGGTCCCGTCAGCCAGACAGTGTTGCCTGGCGGGGCCTAGGGGAAGAGCCTTCTCTGTTGCGGCCCCGGCCCTCTGGAACCAACTTCCCCCGGAGATCTGTGTCGCCCCCACCCTCTCCGCCTTTCGTAAATTGCTTAAAACATACTTTTGCCAGTAGGCCTGGGGCAGCTAACACCTTGCCCCTAGCCAGTGTATGTTTGTGTGTATGTTTGTGGAATGATTGGTTTTTCTTTTTTAACTTAAGGGTTTTTATATTTATGTATTTTATTGTAATTTCTATCATGTTGTGAGCCGCCCTGAGTTCTCCGGAATAGGGCAACATAGAAATTAAATAAATAAATAAATAAATAATAATAATAATAATAATAATAATAATAATAATAATAATAATAATAATAATAATAATAATAATAACGCATGCGCGACGCACGTGCGACAGCCTGCTTCGTGCATGCGCAGTGCGACGGCCCGCGTCGCGCATGCGCGGTGATGCCCCCTGCGCCGGCCGAAAAAAATGGGGGGAAAATGGCGGGAAAAAATGGCGGACTGCAGCGTTTGGCGACCCCTGTGAAATGGCCGTTTGACCCCAAATGGGGTCGCGACCCATAGGTTGAGAACCGCTGCCTTAGGAGAAGCAGATACCTGGAGGGGAGGGGCTTAATGAGCAGGGCAGCCGTCAATCAAGGCCATTCGGTCCATCCTGTTTAGAGACCGGCCCCCAAAAGGGGAGGGGGGGCATCCTCTGGCTGTAGGGAGAAGGAACCCTGGGAACCCCGGCTTGATCGACACTGGGGGGGCATGCAGGGCCCCCTCCCGCCTTACCTTCCAGGTGCTGCAGCAGGGCAGGGACCTTGGTGCTCCAGAGGGGCTCGGCCGCGGGGTGGACGCTCAGTCGCAGGACCAGCAGCAGTCGCAGGGCCCCCGCCCCCCGGCCCTCCCCCAGGTACGGCTGAGAAGCCACGATCTGGGTGGGGGTGGAAGCAAAGGGCGGGGAGAGGAGGGGCTGCGTCTTGCAGGGCCCCTTGGCTGGGGGAATTCAGAGGGGGGAGGGAAGGCCCAGCCCATCCTAACTCCCCCCCCGCCCAGGATGAGGGCAGAGAACGGCCCAAGATCAGCCCTGAAAGCATGAAGGTGGGGATAGAGTTGTTTTTCTTGCCCCCCCCAGCAGAAGGCAAGGGGACCCCTCCCAGGGCAAGAAATACCTGGTATCCCACCCTCTAGCCCCCCCCCCCAAGCAGAGGGCTGGTGCCCACCCCAGAACTCCCCTCTGCTCACCAGCAGCCGGGACATCAGAGCATGAGGAGACGGGAGGTTTCCTGCAAGAGAGGCACAATTCTTCAGCATTGGTTTTGGGGGGGCTTTCTCCTCCCACCCCTGGGTTGCCCCTAGCAACAATCCTACCAAGCCCCCCCCCCGGAAACATAGGAACCCTCCCTTTAGCCACGCCTGGCCGGACAAGCGACTTTGGGCTGCCCCAGCCAGTGGGGACAGGACCAGAAGCTTCGGGGAGCCCCCCACCCTCCAGGCTCCGCGTCCCAGAGGGAGAACAGAGCTAGAGAGGCATCGGGGGGGGGCAGCCCCGTGTCCCCATCCGGCTCCACCTGAGGCCAGAGACCAACTGTAGCCGGGCCTCCCGCTAGAAGAGCTGAGCCAACTTGCTGCCAGGGACCCTTCCGTGACCCCCACCCCACGTGCTGCTCCCTCGCCCCCCCCTTGCCCCAGAGAGGCCAATACGAACCCCCCGGGTCGTAGAGGAGCTGCAGGTCCGAGTCTCCCTGCTCCTGCTTTTGGGCGGCCAGGGCCAGGAGGCTCTTGCAGAGGGGGGCCAAGGCGTTGGTCAAGGGCACGGGGGTCACAAAGCCCAGAAGGGACGGCCAGAGCACCTGCAGGGGGGAGGCAGCCAAGACCCCCCCTCTTCAGCCACAGAGAAGCAGCCTGGCCAGACCAGGAAGCTGCAGGGCCGATTGTGCTGCATTTCTGCCCCCTTCCCCCCCCCAAGAAGACTTTACCCAGTCGGAGCTGCTTGGAAGGGCTCCACTACAAATCCCAGCAGCCTCAGCCACACATCCCACGAGCCTTGAGACCCGCCCTCCCTTCAGGGACTCACGTCAACCATCCTGTCCACGGTGCTGCTGAGCAGGAGGAGAGTGCTGGTGCTGATGCTCCGGATCTGGCCGTCCGTCACTTCCTCTGGGTCCTGGGGGGGCTGCGGGGTGACCTGGGGGGGAGAGTGGGGGGACATCTCCCAAAAGCCCCCAGGAAGGAGGGGGAGAAGCACTGCTCTCCAGTCCAGAGCCAGCCGGGCTTCTCCTGCACCTGCCCCAGCCCATCCTGGGGGGGCTCCCCCTTCCATTCAGCCCCCCCACACACACACACAGGCACAGGAGCTCTTGGGGGCGGGGATGCCAGGCCCAGGGCGGACTTCCTGCCTTTGTCCAATCCCGGCCCACACAAAAGGGCTGTCCAGCTGGCCCAAGGCTCGTCAAAGGTGGCAGAACCAGCACGTGGCTGGTGGACAAGGGGGGGGGGCTTTCCTGGCCCAGCCCTACGCAGGGCGGCTCAGGCCCAGCCTCCACCCCCCCCAACTGTTTGAAGGCTCCCCTGGACAGTTTCAGGCTGCAGTTGGCAGCACATCGACATGCCAGTCCTGCACCCGTCGGTTGCCGCTCACGCTGCTCTGCCGGGCACGAGGACCAGAGAAAGGTGTGCCAGTCCGGTGCTCAGCCTCCCTTTGGGAGCATTCAACTTCCGCCAGTCAAGCGGTCACTCCAGCCATTCCAGGCCCTCACCTGGTCAGCAGGAAGGGCACATTGGTGGACCAGGAACTCAATCAGGGCTTCTCCGCCCGGCTGCTCCAGGTAACCGTGGTGGGCCATGGCACTGACCATCTGCACCATGGCCCGCTTCACCTGCAGGGAAGCAAGGAGGGGGGTTGCCCATCGCCCAGGGCCCCCTCACCACCTGCTGCGTGGCTTCGGGCACCCGAGGGGGGCTCAAGGCCCACCGGAGAGCTGCCAGGAGGAGGGAGCCCTTTGCTAAGTGCAAGCGAGTGTGGTGCAGAATTCGGCCACCAGCTGGCCTTCTCCTGCCAGTGCCACTTTCTGGCTGGCATGGGGGGGGGCTTGTAGAGGGGCAGAGCTCCTGGGCCAGGCGAGGCAGTCAGCAATCCTTCAGGGAGGCTTCAAAGGCAGCAGTCCAACAGGGAGGGGGCAGGAAAGCCACCAGACTGCAAGGCCTGGCAAGGAGGACAGACCCAGACCGGCATTCTCAATCTTCGCTACCCCCCCCGCCCCATAAAAGCTTGCAAGGGTGAGCCCCTCTCTCCCCCCTTCACCCGCAACAGAGCATCGGCCACCTGGAGAGGCGCAAATGCCCCTCGGAAGGGCCAGGTGGCCTTTGCAGGGCAGGGACGGAGCCTGCTGAAGGCAAGAAGTGGGGCAGGGCTGGGGGGGGCTAGGGGGGGAGGCCTCGCCCCTCTCACCTTGTTGCTGTGGTCCTGCAGGGGGAGCTTCATGGAGGACAGGAGAAACGGCTTCTTGATCTCCATCTGAGCGGCTGGGCAGAAGCAGAGCAGAAGCTCAAGGCACAGCCACTCCCTGCCAGCCACCCGCAGGTCCACTTTGCCCCCACCTCCCCACCCAGGGCCCATCGCGGGTCCCAATGGGGCCACCCAGGATCAGAGGCACCTTCGCACCTCCCTCCTCCTCCTCCTCCTCCTCCAATGCGCCAGGTGTCTCCATCTGGTGCCAGGTAGGTCACAAGGGCCAAATTCTCCTGCATCGGCTTGACCAGGGGTAGGCCACCTTGGCTCTTTTATGACTGGTGGGCTTCAACTCCCAGAATTCCTCAGCCAGCCTGGCTCAGCTTGGAAGCCTCTCCCTTTCCCCTCTGCGTGGCTGGCTCAGGGATTCTGGGAGTTGAAGTCCAGGAGTCATGAGGGGGCCATAGTTCCCTCATGCTGGCTCAGGGATTCTGGGAGTTGAAGTCCAGGAGTCATAAAAGAGCCCAGGTGGCCTACCCCTGGGCTTGACCATCGGAACCAGGGCAACGGAGTGCCAGGGAAAGATGGGGAGGGCAGGAGGCCTGTCCCACCGCTGGCCACCAAGGGCCAAAGGGGGACGAGGTGACTCCGGGGGGCAGGCGGGGGTGGGGCTTCCAGGCTTGACCCCCCCAGAAGCCAGAGGAGCAGCCCCTCCCTTGTCCAGCCTTTCCTTCCCCCACCCTCGAAGGCGGAGACCCGCCCCTCCCCTCTGCAGTGCCCCTGCTGCCCCCCATCCCCAGCCAGCTACCCCTCCCCCGCCTTACAGGCGCTGTTGATGATCTGCCGCAGGATGGTCAGCGTTCCCACCCGTGTCTTCTCGTTGCTGGACTCCAGCTTGGGAAGCAGAAATCCCAGCAAGCGGTCAGGGAATGAAGCTGCTGCAAGATACGGGAGCCCCCCCCCAGAGGTCAAGTGGGCCACCAGCGTGAGGGACCCCCTCCCTCACCCCAGGAGGGTCTCTCACCTAAGACGGTGAAACAGCGAAGGAGCTCATTGTGGTTCTTCAGAGAGAAGGGCAGGGAAGCGTCCAGAGAGGCGCAGAGCTGCTGGGAGGGGGGGCGTTGGGGGATGAAGGGGAGGGGAGGGGGAGAAGAGCACCAGCTTCACCAGGTGAAGGGCAGCCCACCCAGGCAGTTCCCAGTGGAAAGCTCCAGGCCGTAAGGAACCAGCCTGCTGACACCCCACCCCACCCCACCAAAGGCCCAGTGCAGGGCTACTGGGGGGGGAGCTGGTACCCAGGCTTGGGGCCATCTCAGACAGGTAGCCCCCCCTTACCTGGAGGTGGAGGGTCCCAAGGAGGACGTCCACCTGTGTGTCCAGCGTCCGGCTCCCGATATTGACCGAGGCTTCCAGGATCTGGCACAGGCTCTGTTCAAGGGGCTGAGTAAGGACGGCTACACCCCCCCCCTTGCCACAGCAGCCCAGCTGAGGGAGGGGAGAGCCCACACACACACACACACACACACACACACACACACACAAACTGCTCAAGGGTTTCCTCTTCCTGGATTAACACCTCCGGAACTTAACAGGTTTCAAGGTTTTAGTTTCTCCAGATCAGGTAAACCATGCTCAGATGCAGCCTTATGGGCTTGGCAGTGCAGCTGGTCCTCGACTTACAGCAGCCGAGCCCAACATTTCTGTTGCTAAGTGAGACGGTTGTGGAGTGAGCCTTGTCCTGTTTGGGGACCTTTCCTGCCAGTGTTTAAGCCAAGCACTGCGGCTGTTGAGTTAGTCCGGCTTCCCTCCCCCCCCTGTTGGCTCTGCTCGTCAGGAGGTCGCAAAAGGGGATCGCGTGACCCCAGGGGGACCCTGCAACCCTCGCAAGTACATGCCAGTGGCCAAGCGCCTGGATTTTGATGAGGTGACCAAAAGGGGACGCTGCAACGGTTGTGTGTAAAACAATCATGTTTTTCAGTTGTAACTTTGAACGGGCACTAAATGAACTGCCGTAAGCCGAGGACTACCTGCACAGGCTGCCAGACAGGGGCGGGGGAGCCCCTCTGCCCATGCAATGGAGCTGCTCGAGGACAAACCTGCTGTCTTGGTGCCCCTGCCCCCCACGGGCGAAAGGAGGGAGACCCCAAGCAGCCACCTCCTCCCAACTTGGGCTCCCGAAAAGGGGCCTTTGCCCGCTTCACACCGCGGCCCCCAAACTCCCGCCTGGGACCGAAGCCCATGTCCTCCGCCCGCAAGGGCCGTGCAGCGCAGGAAGGGAAGCAGCTCAGGGAAGGCGAAGGGCCCGGGGGAGGTGCCCCCTCCTCGGACCCTCTGCTCAGGCCGAGGCGGCCCTGCTAGCCGGCCTACCTTGGAGACGTAGTAGGCCTCCGCCGGCTTCCTGTACAGGGCCAGGATGCCGGGGATCAGGCGAGGGAGCAGCTCCTCCAGCTTCTCGCTGGGCATCAGGTGGCTCATGGGCCCCAGGGCCTCCACCACGGCCAGCCGCACCTGCGGGGACAGGTGAGGAGGTCATCAAGGGGGCCCTATCCGGGATTCGCCCCTCTTGTGCCCTGGCCCGAATCCAAGGAAACCTGTAGCCCTCCCCCACAGGCACTGAACTTCGGCCCAAGACCCCCATCACCAGACAGCCTTCCTCCTCCTCCTCCTCCTCCCCCCCCCCGCCGCACCTTGGTCTCCCGGCTGGGCAGCCAGCAGCTGAAGAGGACTTCGTAGGCGCTGAAGATTTCACTGGAGAAGGTGTCTCGCCGCACAGTTGGGTCCGGCGCCTTGTCCAGGTTGGCCAGGTACTCCACGATGCTCTCGCTGAAGTACTGCAAGGCTGTGGGAGGGATGAGACGCCAGAGACCTAGAATCCTAGGGCTGGAAGGGACCTTGGAGGTCTTCTAGTCCAGCCCCCTGCTCAGGCAGGAAGCCCTATAGCAGGGATAGGCCACCTGGGCTCTTTCATGACTGGTGGACTTCAACTCCCAGAATTCCCCAGCCAGCCATGCTGACGGGGGAAAGAGAGAGGTTTCCAAGCTGAGCCAGGCTGGCTCAGGAACTCTGGGAGTTGAAGTCCCCGAGTCATAAAAGAGCCCAGGTTGCCTACCCGTGACCTATACCATTTCAGTCAAATGGTTGTCAAATCTTTTCTTAAAAACCTCCAGTGATGGAGCACCCACAACATCTGGAGGCAGGTTGTTCCACTGGTTAATTGTCCTCACTGTTAGGAAGTTTCTCCTGAGTTCCGGGTTACGTCTCCCTCTGAGGAGCTTCCACCTGTTGCTTCCTGCCCTGCCCTCAGGTGCTCTGAGGAAGAGGCCGACCCCCCCTTCTCTCTGACAGCCCCTCAAGCACTAGAAGAGGGCGGGGCTCTCACGTTAAGCTTCTCTTTGTGAAGCTCACCCTGCCCAATTCCCTCAACTGTTCATCCTAGGGTTTATCTGCAGACCCTTTACCGTCTCCATTGCTCTTTTCTCCTCCACCCTCTCTAGGGTCTCAGCAGCTTCTCCCCCCAGAATCCAGAATGGAGGGGAGGGGAAGAGGGTCAGGAAGGATGGCCAGCCCCTCGCCAAAGAGTGCAGTGGGATTCTTCTTCCTGCTCCTTAAAGGCTCCTCCTAACAACCCACAAAATTCACCAAGCCATGCAGGGGTCCCCCCAAAGCTCAGCAGACCCCCCCCAAAGAGCCGAAAGGGCAGCAACCAGAATCACCCTGCCCAACCCAGAAGCCTTGGGATGCTCTGACCTCCCGCCAACAGGGACCTCTGCAGATGACTCAGGGTGCAGCTGTTGGGCTCAAAGCCTCTTCCAGAGCCCAAGAAGTCCAAAGCAAGAGTTCTCACAGACACACACACACACACACACACACACACACGCGGAAGGGTTCTATCCGGTTGGCAGCCGTTTTTACAAGTTTGGGACAGAGACAAGTGAAAGATGCAGAAAACAGGGAGATCGGTAAAAATCAAATGGGTAAAATGGGCTTCCTGGATCATTTGACAATTAAGCACAAAGGGAGGCACGATTCAATGGCAGGCGACACCTGCACAGGGGGAGCAATGTGCAGGCAGCCGTCTCCTGCTCTGCCTGGGCAGCCCCGCAAACCGTTTGTCCTGGGACTGAACCCCCAAGTCCAGCGAGGAGACACCCCCTCCCCCCGCTGTCTTACCGTAGCAGAAAACGGACTTTGTGTTGTCCTGCTTGGCCAGGGGCAGCAGAGGCAGCATCGTCCCCAGGATGGAGTTGAGGAAGGGGACCATCCCAAATACTTTGAGAGAGAGGAAGGGGAAGAGAAGGAGGGTTGAAACGGAAGACCCCCCCTGAGCAGGCGCTGCCCCCCCCCCCCCGAGGAACTGGCCCTCCTCCGATCAGAATGGCAGAGAACAAGCAAAGTCTCGGCTGAAATGTTTATAACGGTATATGGCATACGATAGGCCGGGGATAGGCAAACTGGGCTCTTTTATGACTCGTGGACTTCAACTCCCAGAATCCCTGAGCCAGCCTGGCTCAGCTTGGAAACCTCTCCCTTTCCCCTCAGCATGGCTGGCTCAGGAATTCTGGGAGTTGAAGTCCACCAGTCATAAAAGAGCCCAGTTTGCTTACCCCTGCGATAGGCCCTATGCCAAATAAATAAATAAACCACACATCCTTCCCGCCCCCACTTAGCTTCTTCTCTGCCCCACCTGTGGCCCTTCAGAGGCTTTGCAGACTGAGCATCACCTTGGACCGACAAAGCCAGTTTGAAGGGATACCACAGGACACGCAATTACTTGTGTGAGATTTCTCCAAGATGTATTATTTATTTATTTCCAACATTTCATATCGCTCCCTCCCCAAAACTCGAGGAAGCTCCCTGACAAAATAAATTTTAGAAGACTCGGATCCCCCAAATCAACCAGTCGAGGTTCACTGAAAACCGAAAAAATGAGGCCCAGGTCTCAAAGTGCCCACCGGGCAACCTGTCCCTTAATGTGCCAGAGCCTGGACGAGCTGCGCCACGATGCCCAGGATGCCTCGGACCCTCTGCCGAGGGACACCAGGCACTGAACATGGCAGTGAGTGGGCCGAGGGTCAGGCCGCCAACCTCGCTTGCCTTCCTAAGCACCCCCCTCAACACGCCCCCCAGCCTCCCTGCCCATCAGGCCGTAGGCCCTCCTCCTGGGCAAAGAGTGACAGAACAGAGGGCGCACCCACCATTGGTCACCGAGAGGTTGGCGAAGGTCAGTACGATGAAGGGGTGAGGCAGGACCCCCGGATGGAACTTGGTCAGCACCTCCTCCATCACCTGGTTGATGAAGCGCCTCCCCACTGCGACCAGGACGTTGCTGGCAGCCTGCTGCCACTCCAGAAGCACCTCCTAGGGGAGCCCAAGACCAACTGCTTGACCCCACGCTCCATCCCCACATTCCCTCCCCCCCCGGGAGCAGTGGGCACGGCAACACAACGGGGCAGCCACGTGGGCAGAGCCGATGGGAGCAGCAGCCCAGGCCAGGATGCCCAGAAGTGGCCCAGCGCCCCCCGGCCCCTCCTCAGGTTGTGGACATGGCTTCCTCGGGGCCCCCAGGTGAGAAGGCCAAAGGGGCAGGCAGCCCTTCAGTTATGTGCCCCCCCGGCAGCTCCCAGGCTTACTTTAGACTTGGTCATCTCGCTGGACGCCAGGAAGATGACGATCTTGGCCGTGCTTTTGTCCAGCTGAGCCAGGCTGCTCTTCACCACGGCTTCCGTGGCCCTCAGGAGGATGACCCGGTATGGGTGGGCCAGCTGGGAAAGAAGGGAAGGGGGCAGAGATGAGGGGCAGTGCCCGAGACAGCCCCAACCTGTGCCCGGCACCGACTCTCTGGAGCTGCAAGGACCTCGCCTGCCAGCTGTGCTCCTTGCTCCCCGAAGGAGCCTGCTTTCCAGAGCCTCCTGCCCATCCAGGCAGAAACACGTTTCCCCACCCCCAGCGCTGTCACGGAAACAGCCACGCTGGGATGCCCCACCTTCTCGTGCTGCCGCAGGTGCTCCTCGCAAGCGTTCAAGACCTCCTCGGGCTCAGCCTTGCCCAAAGAGCAGAGGGCACTGAAGATCTGCTCCTGGACGACAGGATCCTTGTCGGCCGTGGCCTCCATCAGGGTCATGGCCAGCCCTGAAAAAGAGCCAGAGGGCCGTCACCATCCTCCCAGGAGCCCTGCGTCTCTTGCCCGGCCGGGCCCAGCTCGAGCCCTCCTGGGCCAAATACCACAAGGAATCCCTCAGGTTAATCTGAGCATCCCAAGATCTGAACTGATGTGGGATGGCATCAGATCCGTTTTTATGCCATCAACGCAAACCTCTGGGCCCTTCAGAGGCACTTCCCAAGGGAAATAGCCCAAGGATGACTAGGATAACCATCATTTTTAAAAAAAGATGTTGAGACTGGAAGGATTGCAGAGAAGAGCAACAAAGGTGATCAGGGGGCTGAAGGCTAAAACATACAGGAATTGGATTTGCCTGCTTTCATGAAGAGAAGGACCAGGGGTGACATTCTAGCAATCTTAATAATAATAATAACAACAACAACAACATCAAACATCCACATCTGCCTATCCCAGGTCCTTGGTAAGGACTCAATAGGTAGACAAAATGCCAAATCCAGTCTGAACATCTGGCTGACTGTGCGATGATCCATATTATTATTATTATTATTATTATTATTATTATTATTATTATTATTATTATTATTATTATTAATAATAATAATAATAATAATAATAATAATAATAATAATAATAATAATGTTGGAAGGGACCTTGGAGGTCATCTAGTCCAACCCCCTGCTCAGGCAGGAAACCCTATATACCATTTCGGACAAATGGCTGTCCAGTCTCTTCTTAAAAAACATCCAGTGTTGGAGCATTCACAGCTTCTAGAGGCAGGTAGTTCCACTGGTTAATTGTTCTTCCAATATCTTCCAATTGTTCTTCCAATATCTCAGGGGATGCCCCAAAGATGAGGGAGTCAAGATAACCTCCAAAGCTCCCGAAGGCAGGACAAGAAGCAACAGATGGAAACTAACCAAGGAGAGAAGCAACCTGGAACTAAGGAGGAATTTCCTGACAATTAGAACAATTAACCAGTGGAACAACCTGCCTCCAGAAGCGGTGAATGCTCCATCATTGGAGGTTTTTAAAAAGAGGCTGGACAACCAATTATCTGGAATGGTACAGGGTCTCCTGCTTCAGCAGGGAGATGGACTAGAACAGGGGTCCCCAACCCTCGGTCCGTGAACCGGTACCGGGCCGCAGCATGCCAGCAACCGGTCCGCCCAAGCAAGCAAAGCCCCATCCGCGGGATGCAGGCAGCACACAAAACCACACACTTTCTGGTCCGGGGAAAAACCTCTCTCCGTGTAACTGGTCCCCGGTGCCCAAAAGGTTGGGGGGCGCTCTGGACTAGAAGACCTCCATGGTCCTGCCAACTCTATTATTATATTTCTCCATGGTACAGAAGTCAGCTTCAGCTATTCACTGAAAAACGCCGTTCAAATCAAAATGCCAAGGATACCCTAGCCAGGAGGAGGAGGAGGAGGAGGAGGAGCTGGGGAGAGAAGCCATATTCTGAGCCCACCATGCTGGGCCTCTGTGCTTCAGAGGCGGAGATGTGGAAGAGGCTGTTGCAATCTGCAGACGGAGGGCCCCCAGGGCAGCCGAGGGCAGCCGGCTGGATCTTTTCACCAGCCCTCCTGCCTCAGCTGCAGGGACAGGTCTTTGTGGAAGAGGCACAAGGAGAACCAGCCAAAACCAACAGGGAGAATGATTAGGCAATGGGCAGCTTGCCTCCAGGAACTGGGGTGCTGCATCACTGGAGACTGGATGACCATTCGTCCGGGATGGTATGAGGACTCGTGCCTTGGGAAGGGGGTTGGACTAGAATAGGGGTAGGCCACCTGGGCTCTTTTATGACTCCTGGACTTCAACTCCCAGAGTTCCTGAGCCAGCCACGCAGAGGGGAAAGGGAGAGGTTTCCAAGCTGAGCCAGGCTGGCTCAGGAATTCTGGGAGTTGAAGTCCACCAGTCATCAAGGGAGCCATAGTTCCCCCATGCTGGCTCAGGAATTCTGGGAGTTGAAGTCCACGAGTCATAAAAAAGCCAAGGTTGCCTACCCCTGGCCTAGAAGACCTCCAGGATCACTTCCAACCCAATGATTCTAAAGTGTGGGATTTGCTCCCCACCAAAACATCTTAAGCAGTGCAAAAGACCCAGCAGCCCAAGAAGAATAAAACTGGACTCCTGTACAATCTACAACGGAAGGACTCTTGAAGCCATTATGGAGGACAGGCAGGCAGAAGACTAGTCGATGATCCTGAACGCCAACTTGCTGTCAGAAGACACAATGAAAACTCCCACATTTCACAAAACATGGACAGACACAACCATAGTTTCAACTGGGAAACTATGAGCATCCTAGACCAAGTTAATCGAAAACCACTAGGGAATTCCTGGAAGCTTGACTCTCAGTCACTAACAGACACATGGAGATAAATCACATTTACACACCATTCAAAAAAGAAAATTTAAAAAAAGCTAAGAAGCAAATAAAGAGACCAAAATACATTTTCTCCAGCTGCTGCCTGTGGAGATTCTCTGTCATCCAAGTCACGGTTGTCCCAGTTCAAACAAGATAGTCCAGTTGCCTTCTGGAAAAAGCACCTCTGGGATTTCCCCAAGGGTGAACACCAGATAAGCAGGGATTAACATCAGACAATCAAGCAGAAAACAATACCCTAATCCAGGAACTTCCAAGGAGAAAACCACAACTCTACCAACACTGGCAGGACAAGGCATTATATAAACAGGCAGTAAATCCCACTTCTAGCACTGACTATTTGCACAATCGTCTCAAAATCAAGATAAATCATTCTTCATTGTTTGGAATTGGTCACACACAGAATATTACATCTAGACACATCTTGGGAAAGATGCTGATAAACTAGACTAGAGTGAAGAAAAACAAACCAGGAGCCATTGGAGGTCTGGTTCGAGGGGGTGTTTACCCAGGAGAAGAAAAGATGGCTAGGAGGGAAGATGGCTGTGTTTAAGCATCGGAAGTGCTGTTGTGTAGAAAAGGTGGGAGAATTGCCCTTCCAGGAGTCCAGGGAAGGAGCAAAGGTTTAGGTTTCAGTTGGACATCAGCTTTACAAGATGGACAGGCAACTGAACCAGATGTTCTCCAACAGGCAATAGGCAACCAACCAGATGTTGTTACCTTCCATAGCAGGAGTCTCCAACCTTGGCAACTTTAGGACTTGTGGACTTCAACTCCCAAAATTCCTCAGCCACCCATGCTAGCTGAGGAATTCTGGGAGTTGAAGTCCACAGGTTTTAAGGTGGCCAAGGTTGGCGAGACCCTTTTAGTTGCACGAAGGCCATTCTCCCTTTTACCTCTCTGTCCCTTCCCAAGCCTAAACCATTCTGGCCCCTTAGGTAGCGCTGCCCCTAATTCTTGAGGAGAGGATCTGACCCATGAAGAAGATCAGACTTCCTAGCAGGGATGCCGAGAGGCAGGAGGAGGAGGAGGAGGAGGCAGGGAACTGCGCTAAAGCCGGCACTTGAAGAGGCAACAGCCTCGTAGTTCTAAGCCCAGGAAAAGAGCTGAAAAAGGGAAGCCGGCCAGAGGGACATGATTCAAGAAATGTGAGATAGAAGGGAAGCGTCCACTGCTCCAGAAAACCTTCTTCAGAGCCCCGGGATTCCCCCTTCGGACTGACTGCAGCACAATGAGAACAGCAATACTTGTGCGCTGTTCAAGAATATTTGTGGCACCAGCCGGCAGCAAAAAGCTGTCCGCAGGCCCTGCGTGGAGCTCAAAGCCCAAAGCAGTACAGAAACTCTGAATCTCCACCCTTCACAGCCCCAGCCCAATCTGCAGATGCCACAGCAGCCCAGGCAGAAGAATCAGTGTTCTGCGACCTTGACGGTGTCTGAGGCAAGACAGGACCGCAACAGGGGAGCAGGTAGCTCCCCAAAGCTCCAAAGGGCCCCCTCCTCATGCCACAGGATCCACAATGGGCAGGAGGCAGCAAAGCCATCCTAAAGGTGCCCCAAATGTGCCCTCCGCAGTCAGGACGATGGTGGTGGCAGGCCTTCCTGGGTCATTTCAAAAAGGCGTCCATCTAAACCCCAGGGCGATCAAGTTGCTCAGGCCCACGAAGGATGCCTTGCAAGGACTGAGACACGCGGTCCGGCTTGTCCAATACTCGGGGTGCTTTCTAAGCAGGGTCACCAACACTGGGTCCCGTGAGAGACAGCAGCCTTGCCAGGGAGCTGCTCAGCGGTGGAGGGGGTTCTGGATGCACCTGGCAGGCTCCCTTTGTTCCTGGATTTAAAAAGGCAGCGCCAGACGAGTTTTCCAAACCCCAAATATAAACCTTCCCGCTCAGCACAGGCTGCGGAACACAATTAACCTCTTCGCACTTTTCTAGTCCGCATCTACTAAGAAGGTCAGCCTGGCTAGAGAGCATTGAACCTGAGTATCACCTCTGCAGCCTGTCTGGTTTACGTCATTCTATGACCAGTCAAAAGTTGGGAGGTTCCAGACAGCAGAACCCCAAAAGCTGAAAGGCCCGAGAGGCTGTTCAGTTCAACCCACTGCTCACTGGAGGAAGAAAGAGGGGGGGGAAACCCAGAAAGAATAAATTTAAAAAAACCAGGCTGTGTTATTTGAGGGACCCCTGTGCCTGCGGTTTCTGCTTGACTGCCTGGCAGAGTGGCACACTCCACATAGCTCCAATCCACCCGTGGCACCTTCTCCGCTTGGCATGAGCCTCCCTGGAGACCCCAAAACCTTCTCCTTACAGCTGCACCAGGCGCTGGAGACAGGTCGGAGCGCCTCGTTTCTGAAACTGAACCTTGCAGACCTGATTATGCTTCTCTCCTTCCCTCTGGTCTTTTCAGATTCATCACAGCCAGCCGACTCCTCCCGTGGGCTCTGTGCAACGGACAAAACCGCTTCTGTCACAGCGAGTCAGGAAGGAGCCACTAGTGCCAGCTTAGAGGGCTGCTCCAGGAACTGTTTTTCAAGGGAAAAAGCAGTCCTACTGCCTGAAAAAAGCACTTTTGAGACAACGATGGCTTGGATGACTGAGAATCTCCACAGACGCTTCTCCGTGGGTTACTCAAAGGGCTGCAAACGAGATAAATTTCATGCTAACCAGCCATCAAATCAGGGGCCTTAGCTAAGCGCTTCATACAGGGAGCTGTTCTTTGCCAAAACCTGGCTATTTGCAATTTCATAGCAAATTTGATTCATTTTCACATCCATTCCATACAATACAGAGAGACGCAGCCCAAGGTTTTTACAATAAACGGGGATTTCCTGTAGCGGCAACAGAAAAAGGAGGAGGAAGAGGAGAACAGTAACCTGGTTTGAAACCCACAGGGAGGCTTTTCAGTCAGTAGAAGCAGTCGGAGCTAGGAAATATTACAGCTCCTTCAGCGAGCGAAGGCCACATTGGGTCCCTTCATTGGCTGAAACATACATTAATTGTTCAGGCTGAGCTTGACCTCTTAGCTCGCACTCCAGTTTTGGAGAAATCTGCCGAGGAACCAGTGGTGGGATTCAAATAGGTAAACCACCGGTTCTCTGTGTGGATGCCACTTCCGGAAGTCTATTCTGGGCCTGGACAACAAAAAATTAACTACCGTGCGAACCGGCTGAATCCCACCCCTGCGGGGAACTGAACCTTTCTTTGGCTTATCCACTGATGGCTGTAAGCAAAGAGAGGGCCTGCTTCTGATTGTTATTTATTAACCTGCTACGCAGACCTCCTTCCCCCCCCTAGGTGACCCTGAGCGGCTTTTCCTCGCCTCTGTTCAGGTTTGAAATGTTCCCCTGCTTGGCTGGGGGCACCAAACTTGCCGTCCACTTGGCAGCAGCCTGGTGGAGCCTGTCAGGGAAGGTGGGCTTTTTCAGGTCCCCAATGCCCCACAGCCAAAGCCCCAGGGGAAGCCCCTGAACCCTGCTCAACTCCCAGGGAAATGGAGGCCAAGCAGCTTTGCATCGGGTCACTCTGTGCAATAGTTAAGCACACCGGAAGGCGAGTGATGACACTGCTGAAGGAGCTGTGAGGCAATTCCCCTTTCCTCCCACAACAGATGGCGTGAAAAGCGGGGTGAGAGCTGTTCCGGGAGAGTGTGAATTAACCTCCTCCGGCTGCTCTCAGCGGCCAGGGTGTGAAGTGCGGCACCCCAGCCCTGGCACCACTTTTTCGGGGAAGATAGCAAGTTGGCAGAAGACCCAGCGGGATCCCCGTCTGCTCACAGGAGCTGAGGGCACCCCCTTCGGAGATCCCGCTGGGCACTGCCACCCTTCAGGGGAAGGAAGACTCTGGCCGGCAATACTGATATAAAAGACTGGAAACCTTGTATGCATAAACAAAGGGTGAAGGCGATTTCTGGAATTGCCAATTAAAAAAAAGGCCGAATATGAGACAGAAGGAATCTGCGTGAGGTAAATAGGGAGGAAGGCTGGTGCTTGTTTGCAACTGCTGCAAAGGAGATTGGAAGTCGCTTCTTCGGCTGTCTTTTCTCTCTCATTGCTTTTTGCACTGTTCCTATCCAAGTTCTCTTTCATACTTTCATGTTTACCTTTTGTTTCTGTCGGGGGTTTCCAAACTTGGCCACTTTAAGACTTGTGGACTTCTCAAAATTCCCCAGCAATGCTCTGCAAGTCCACAAGTCTTAACGCTGCCAAGATTGCCCCCCCAAATGGGGTCCATATAGAAATTTCCAGTAAAAGAGGGGGGGCTGGTGCGAGGCAAAGGCCCGAAGCTTCCCCTCAGCCTCTCCAGTCAGGAGAGCGAAGACTGGGGGGCAGGTGGGGGGGAAGCAGCAGAGAGGAAGGGGGGGCTCCGCACATTCCCACAAAGACCTGGCCGAGGGGGTTTCACGCTCTTGAGGATGGGGGGGGCTCCCACACCCAGCATGCCGCTGGGGGAATTCTGGGACCTGAAGTCCATCCACGGCCTGGACCATCCCCTGCTGCAGGCCAGACCCCTCCCGGCCACCCCGCCCCACTTACTTTTCACCCGGGACTCGGCCATGCTCCGGGCTCCGGCGGGGCAGCGGCCGCTTCGGGTCTTCCTGGCCAAAGCGGGAGCTCCGGGCGGGGACCTCCGGGGACGATCCAAGCGCGGAGCGGAGGAGGCGGGTGGGCCCCGCTAGAGGCCTCGAGGGCGCCCTTCGCCACCGACCGAGCGCCCGGGGAGTGCGGCGGGGCAGCACGGCTCATCCCCCGAGCGGCGGCTTCTCTGGCGCCCGCCGGGAGAGGCGGACTCGGCGCGGCTCCTCTCCTGCAGCGCCCCGATCCCGGGCGGCCGAGCGCGTCCTGCGGGCGGAGAGGGAAGCGCCGCTCAGCCGGACAGCTCCGGGCGCAGAGGGGGCCCCGGGACGGCGAAGACTCCCCAGCGGGTGACGCGCGACCCTCCCGGCGGGGCCCGCCCTTCCCGCGGCGGGGCAGAGGGGATGGCGGGGGGGGCCGCCCGGACTGCCGCCACTCAGTCGCCCTTCGCTGCGCCGCGACGGCTCCGCACCTGGCCGGCGGGAGCAGCGCTTCCGGGTATTTAAGGCCACGCCCTCACCTGGGGAGGCCCCCGCCCCGCCCCGCCCCCCGGGCTCATAGACCCACCAGGCAGAGCAGCCCGCCGCCCGCGGGCGCTCCCGGGGAGGGAGACGGGCGTCGGAACGGCGAAGGGGCGCCCCGTTGGAGAAGCGGACGGCTTCGGGCGCCGCCCCCGTTGGCTGACAGCGGCAGTCCGTCGCTAACGCGCGTGCGCCGACTCGCCCCCGCCCCTCGGAGCAGAGGAGAAGATCTCGTGACGAGGCCCGCCCCTGGGCGCCGCGAAGGGCGGCCCCGCCCCCTCCTCGCCCGCCGTCTTTGGGGGCGGGGCTCAGCCGACGCGCTGCAGGGTCGGCCCGGGATTCCCGGGTGGTCTCCCATCCGGGCCGGGCTCGAAGGGAGCCGGGGGGATCCGCTGCGCGCGGAGCAGGCCGCCCTTCCCTGGCCGCGCCGATCCCGCGCCGGGTCCGGCCGCGTCCTTAACCCGGCGGGGGCTCCGGGCGGCTCTTTGGCCTTTGGGCCGGCCGGAGGGGAGAAGCGCCGAGACTGGACTGGGGGCTCCGTTTGTGTCGAGCCCAGGCGAGGACCCGGCCAGCCCGGCCGCTCCTTCGGGCCCGGCGCCGGGGCGGCTGCGGGAGGACAGCGGCCCCTCCTGCCCGCCGAGGGGGCTGCGCGGGGGCTTTGAAGGAACCACCGGCCGGGGGGGCGGGGAGGCGGCCGGGCTCTCCGCGCTGGGCAGCCTGGCGGGGCCGGGCAATCGGGGTTCCCGCCCGGCTCCTCCGCGGGCGCCCCGTCCAGACGGGCGGGGCGGGGCGGGGCGGGGCGAAGGGCCGCGGAGGCTTCCAGCCCGAACGCAGCCGCCGCGGCTTCGGCCTCCCCGGGCGGCGGCACTGCTCCGCTTCTCCGGCCCCGGGGCTCCCTCGCCACCAGAGCCAGAGCGGGCCGGGCAGCCTCCCCCTCCCGCCGGCCTCGTCGCCGCGGAGCTGCGGGGAAGGGAAGCGGCAGAGCGGCAGCCTGTGTTCCCGCCGCGTTTTCCGTGGGCTTCCTGCGGGCGCCGCCGGGGGCTGCACGGACCTCCCCGCCGGGCTCCTCTGCCTTCAACAGTCCGGTGGGCGCCCCCGCCCCTTCTCGGCCCGAGGACCGGGATCCGCTGCTCTGGGGAACGGGAAAGGAGCATCGGCTGGGGCGCGCCCCCCCCCCCCGTCAGTTGAAACTGCACCCGCGGCGTTTGGCTTGTTCCCGCCGCCGCTTCGCTTCCTTCGCCTCGGCTTCTGGTGGGCGAGGGGCCTCCAGCCGGAGCCACTTGAAGCTTTGCGGGGATTGGAGGTCCGCAGGTCTTAAAGTGGCCCCGGTTGGAGACCGCTGCGCTAGACCGAGCTTGACGGGCAGGGGCCGGACCGGGGCTCCCCGGGGTCCGCAGACCTTCAGCGCCTGCAGCTGTCTGGTTAATGTAACGGGGGGGGAGGGGCGTGGGCTGCCTTGAACTGGCCAAAATAGCCGAAGGCGGATTCACGCTTGCCCGGGGCACGTGCCCGGCCCCGGCCTTGTCCCGGCTCCCGTTTGTTGTTCACGTCCCGTTTCGTGTGGCGAGTTTGCTTTGCCAAAGTCTGGATGGTCTGGTTTTCCGAGTGGGACTTTCAGGAGGGTCTTCTGGCTCTGCAGTCCCGTCCCCAGAAAACTGAGAGTTTTGGGGGTGGCGTGGGGGTGCAAGGGAGCAGGTGTCCAAACCCCACACAAACCGCCTCTCTTTTGCTCACTGGCATTCAAGCACGTACCGGTAAGGGCTGGAGCCTGCCTCATTAGGGGCAGATGACCCCTGCCTGCCTTGAGACTGGGCTTGCTGTCCTTGTCCTGTCCCTGTAGCTCCAGATAATGAATAACAAAATAAGAGTTGGAAGGGACCTTGTGGGTCATCTAGTCCAACCCCCTCCTCAAGCAGGAGACCCTGTATCACTTGTGACAAGTGGCTGTCGGTCTCTTCTTGAAAGGCTTCAGTGATGGAGCCCCTGCAAATTCTGAAGGTAGCTTCTGTTCCATTGAATGATGGCTCTATTTATAGAGTGGCACTAGTACACACACACACACACACCACTCCCCAGGGCAATTCTCCCTGTATTACCCTGCCAGGTCTTCCCTTCTGAGGGGCTGCCACAAAGAAGAGGGGGGGGGTCACATTATTCTGCAAAGCACCTGAAGGCAGGACAAGAAACAATGGTTGAAAACTGACCAAAAAGAGAAGCAACCTGGAATAGGAGAAACTTCCTAACAGTGAGGACAATTAACCAGTGGAACAGCTTGCCACCAGAAATCGTGGGCACTTCATCACTGGAGCTTTTTAAGAAGAGACTAGACAGTCACTTGTCTGAGACGGTGTAGGTCAGTGATGGCGAACCTTTCAGAGACCGAGTGCCCAAAAACTGGCCCGGCCCCCAGCCTGCCCCCACTCTGCCCCCCCACTCCGCCCACCTGCAGGGGCACTCACCACAGATCGCCCAGGCAGCCTTGCAGCGCAATGGTGGCCACACCCTCCGCCCACACCCCGCAGCATCATCCGCACGTCATGGGGCGTGAGGGCGGAGTCTTGCCCCTGCTGCCCGGCTGCCATGTGCTTAGCTGAGCAGCTCCGCATGGATCACGCTTGGGGGAGCCTCTCCGGGCAAGCTGCTGGTGAGGGGCTTGGGGGGGAAGGTGGGGCTGGGGCAATGGGGTGTGTGCCTACAAAGAGGGCTCCGAGTGCCACCTCTGGCACGCGTGCCATAGGTTCGCCACCACTGATATAGGTTCTCCTGCTTGAGCAGGGGGCTGGACTAGAAGACCTCCAAGTTTCCTTCCAGCTCCTATTCTATTCTATTCTATTCTATTCTATTCTATTCTATTCTATTCTATTCTACTCTACTCTACTCTACTCTACTCTACTCTATTCTATTCATTATTTCTATTCTATTCTATTCATTCTTATTTCTATTCTATTCTATCATTATTCCATTCCATATTCTATTCTATTCTATTCTACTCTATTCATTATTTCTATTCTATTCTATTCATTCTTATTTCTATTCTATTCTATCATTATTCCATTCCATTCCATATTCGATTCGATTCGATCCCATCCCATCCCATTCCACTATATTCCACTCCATATTTTCTATTCTATCCTATTCCTAGTCTAGTCTAGTCTAGTCTAGTCTATTAGATCCCATCCCATTCCACTATATTCCATTCCATATATTCTATTCTATTCTATTCTATTCTATTCTATTCTATTCTATTCTATTCTATTCTATTCTATTCTATTCTATTCTATTCTATTCTATTCTTCATCACCTCCTTTCAATGCCCCTCCAGAAAGGACCCACTTCCATCCCAAGTTGCCCTCCTCGGCCAGGGCTGGGCCCCTACCCCAAGGGTGCAGAGTGGGGGTGGGACAATCACTTCCCATCACCCAGACTCTACATGAGCAGCATCGCCTTTTAACAGCGGCACCACACTGGGGGTTTGTGTTCAGCTTGTGATTTCTTTCATGTATGCACGGCCAGACAGGCTGCACAAAATTCTAAATTGATATTTTAGCACGAGGTATAAATCCAGTCTGTGACTCACCCAGCCTCTGGGAAGCGCTGCCCAAGAGGTGGTCCCCAGGCCTGCCTGCCCAGGGATCTTCTGCCAGCTGGTTGGGGTTGGAGATCCAGTCCAGCTGTGGGGTGCCCGGCCGAGATCCAAAGTTCTACAACTGCTTGTTGTGCTTCGGTTCTAGAAGGCTGCCTCTGGAATGCCTGAACCGGCTGGTCACTGTGGAAACTCCTCTGCCCAGAGCAACAAGGGACCCCTCAGACTCCCATTCCTTGTGCTTGGCCAGTGGCAGCCCCCCCCCCGCTGGAAGATGAGAAAGGCGCCGTGCTAAGAAGGACCCACACGCCGTGCCTGCCCCCCCCTTGCAGAGCTGATGTGTTTATCTGAACTGGGCTTCTGCCGGCCTCTCCCCCCGCCCTGCGGCAACCCCTCCTGCAGCAGCCCCCTCAGCCCAGCCGCTGGGCCACCCCCTCCTGGGCCAGTTCGGGGCCATGAAGAGCTTCTCAAAGCGCGAGGCTGACCGGAGGACGTTCTTGGAGCAGGTCCGGGAAAGCAAGGAGAATGGCTACCTCCTCTCTTCCAAAAAAATCGGGTCGGGGGCTTTCTCCAAAGTCTATCTGGGTTACGCCACCCAGGAGAAAATGATGCAGAACTACAAGCTGGCTTCAGACCTCAGGAATAAGCGACACTCTATGGTGAGCCCAGGGGGTGGGTGGGCACCAAGAGAGTTAGAGGGGCTGGTCCAGGTGAGTAAGAGGGGTGGGCAAGGGACTCTGCCCTCCTGCTTCTGCCCCACTGCCCCCCCTCAAACAGATTTCATTCTGCTGGATAAGCCCATTGCTCGACTCTGCCAAGATCTTTTTCAAGCCTGGAGGAACAGCCAACGCCCCAGAAGACAAGCTCAGGATCCAAAAAGATCGTGACAGACTTGAACAATGGGCCCTATCCAACAAAATGATATTTAAGGTGGAGAAAAGCAAGGTTTTACACCTGGGAAGGAACAACCAAAGATACAAGCACAGTAACTGTGAGAGGGACCTCGGAGTCCTAGTGGACAAGCACTTAAACATAAGCCAGCCGTGTGTGGCAGCAGCCAAAAAAGCTAATACAATCCCCTCGTCCAAATTGTTGATGAAGATGTTGAAGATCCCTGGGCCCAGAACAGAGCCCTGGGGCACCCCACTACACACTTCCTTCCATGTAGATGCGGTTCCGTTGAGGACCACACGCTGAGTACAGCCGGTCAGCCAGCTACGGATCTATCCGGTGGTGATGCTGTCTAACCCACATTTTTCTATCTTATCGAGTAGTAGGTTGTGATCTACTTTATCAAATGCCTTACTGAAGTCCAAGTAAATTATATCCTGATAATTAGAACAATTAACCAGTGGAACCACCTGCCTCCAAAGGCGGTGAATGCTCCAACACTGGAAGTTTTTAAGAAGAGACTGGACAGCCATTTGTTCGAAATGGTGTAGGGTTTCCTGCCTGAGCAGGGGGTTGGACTCGATGACCTCCAAGGTCCCTTCCAACTTTATTATTATTATTATTATAAAATGACGTCAAGTATTTGTACCGCTTTATAAAACCTTAGTGAGGCCACACCTGGAATACTGCATCCAGTTTAGGTCACCATACTACGAAAAGGATGTTGAGACTTTGGAAAAAGTGCAGAGAAGAGCAACTAAGAGTGTCAAAGGCCGGGAGACTAAAACATACATACGAAGAAAGGTTGCAGAAACTGGGTTTCTTCCTACCCTGTGGGCTGGCTCTCAAGATCCTCCTTTAACCAAGTGCTTTCTGGACTGAGATCGCTTGATCCCCAGATCCTTCTCCCAGCCCTTTGTCCAAGGTGGGTAATTAAGGTTCTGTAGTTGAACTGGAAAGCATCCCAGACACCAGTCAGTCTGAGAAAGGTGGTGGGGGCTCCGACTTGCAAGTGGTCTAATCCTGATTCCTGATTTACTGGCCCAGCCTGAGCATTTTTGTACCTGCTCTCAGGTAAGTTTGCATCTTTGAGCGGGAAATTTTGTCAGGATATTTTGGGGGAGGGCTACATCTTGAGGGGGGGCTTTTGCAACAAAGACAAGGAGCTCCCTCTCTTGAGTTGGCAGGTCAAGGCAGCTGTTGACCAGAATGGCAAGGAGCGTTGCAGCCTGTTTGAGGCACTGAGCCCTTGGGAGACCACAATCGACCGCAAAGGCTGTCACTCAGGCAGGGAGGGGGCTGATGGCCAAGGCACACAGCAAAGTCAGGCTGCAGAAGAATTCTCACATAAAGGATTCTGAGCTGGCAGGACGCAGAAGCCCCCCCCCACACACACTCCTTTGCCCGAGAACGGGTGAAAGCAGAGCAGGTACTAAAATGCTGTGTCACTTCCCTACTCCATGCTTCCTGCCTCCTCTGGAGATGGCAGCTCGCGAGTCCTGCAGTTCTTATGCCGGCCAGCGAATCTACTTCTCAGCTCCTGGATCTGAAGTAGGAACCGTGGAGGAAGAAAGAAGAAATCAGGGCCAACTTCAGAGGAGCAAACCTTAGAAATGGGCCCCAGTGGTTCAGTGCCAGGGCTGGCTCTGGGCTCCAGGGTCCCTCCCACTTCTGCAATTCTGCAATTCATGAATTCGCCTTAGGTGGGTCTTCCCCAATGGGCCGCACCACTGTGACCCTCCTGCTGCAGCTTTCCTTCCCTGTTGTTTCTGTCCAAACGGCAGCAGAAAAGGCCAATGGGCTGCCAGGAGAGTCCACATTCAGGAGCAAACTTTGGGGCCCTCCCCCCTTTCTCTGGGGCACACACACACACAGCACCCGCAGGCGCCCAGGGTTTCCTGCCAGAGAAAGGGGCCCTGCCTCTTGCAGACTTGCCAGGCGTATATTTCTTCCGACTTTACTTTTAGAGAAGTGGCATTCTTAGCAATTCCGTTGTGACGGAGCGAGCCTATCTAGGTGCCAGGAGATGCTCTTCTTTGCTGGCTGCTGGGCCTTTGCTTGCGGCACACCTTCAGGGGTTCACAGCCACAATTGCTCTCCAGCAGAAATCTCTCTTGCTTCACAACTCCTGAAGCCCATCCACCCCCCCCCCCCCGCTTCCCTGGAGACCTCCGTCTACCCCCCTCCCTCTCTCTCTCTCTCTCTGTGGTCTTAAGTGCAATATTTTCTTTCCCTCAGACACAAAAAGTGTGTTTTATTTGTTCTCCTTGAACGCACTTCAGTTATAGCTTTGTTTAAACCAGTGTTTCTCAACCTTGACAATTTTAAGACATGTGGACTTCAACTCCCAGAATTCCACAGCCAGCAATGCTGGCTGTGGAATTCTGAGAGTTGAAGTCCACATGCCTTAAAATTGTCAAGGTTGAGAAACACTGGTTTAAACTATATAAGGGTGTTCAACCTTGGCAACTTTCAGATTTGTGGACTTCCATTCCCCCCCCAGAATGCTGGCTGTGGAATTCTGGGAGTTGCCAAAGTTGGACACCTCTGACCTCCATCACAAGATTACAAATGTAGCTCAGTGTGGTGCAGCCTGCATTCAAGTCACACACCGTTTGCCCGCTAGACCAGGGGTCTTCAACCTCGCTCACCATGCTGGCTGAGGAATTCTGGGAGTTGAAGTCCACAAGTCGTAAAATGGCCAAGGCTGAGGACCTCTGCGCTAGACTTTTAACGTATTTGCTGAGTAGACAAAAGAGAGACACCTTTGGCCCTGCCTGGAAGTTGGTTTTCAACCAAAGTAGCAAGATGGGGTGGGTGGGTGTTACCTGTATTGGATGCCCAGAAAGCACCTGCAGGGCGATGAGGGGCTTGGGCACCGTTGTCCCCTGCAGGACCCCTGCCAGAGGTAAAAGAGACTTTTCACTCAAGTATGGGGTGACAGGCTGCCCACAGAGTGGTCACTGTAATAAGGTCTTGGTCATTTTCGATATTGTTTGCTACTCGTAAGCTGCCTAGAATCAGATGACTGAAGTGGCATACAAACATTTAAAATAAACAAATCCGTTACACCACATTGTTAACGGTGGTTCTCCTGCTCCCATAGCTCCAAAATGGCTGGAGATGATGTAACTTGAACAGGAATGTCCCAGGTGGTTATAGATCAGGGGAGAGAGGCAGATTGGGGATCTTGCCCATCTATGCCGATGGTTGTTCTTTCCAGATCCATCCTGATCCCAGTGCTCACAAAGGAAAGAGTCAGTCACCTTCTACCCTGCAATTACAGGGAGGGATAAGCAGGCGGAGAGCAACTGATCTAAGGAGGTTGATGGACTGGCTCCGCAGAGGAAAATCCTAGCAGAACAGCAAGGGAATTGGTCTTGACTGTTCCGCTGATTCTTCATAATTTAAAACAGGGGTCTCCCAAACTTGGAAACTATGGGCCCTATCCAACAAAATGAATTTTAATGTGGAGAAAAGCAAAATTTTACATCTAGGCAGGAAAAGCCAAAGGTTTAAGTACAGACTGGGTGAGACCTGGCTCAAAAACAGCCACTGTGAGAGGGACCTTGGAGTCCTAGTGGACGATCACTTGACCAGGAGCCAGCCGTGTGCAACAGCTGCCAAAAAAGCTAACACAGCCCTGGGTTGCATAAACAGAGAGGCACAGAATCAAGATCACGCGAAGTACTAGTACCGCTTTCCAAAGCCCTAGTGAGGCCACACCTGGAATACTGCAGCCAATTTTGGTCACCGTATCACAAAAAAGATGTTGAGAGTTTGGAAAAAGTTCAGAGAAGAGCAACTAAGAAAATCAAAGAAACTAAAACATACGAAGAACGGCTGCGGGACTTGGGTTCGGCTAGTCTAAGGAAAAGAAGAAATAGGGGGGGGCATGGTAACAGTGTTCCAGTATTTGAGGGGCTGCCACAAGGCAGAGGGGGCCAGGTTGTTCACCAGAGGGCGGGACAAGAAACAATGGTTGGAAACTGACCAAAGAGAGAAGCACCCTGGAATTAAGGAGAAACTTCCTGACAGTGAAAACAATCAACCAGTGAAGCAGAAGTTGCCACCAGAAATCGTGGATGCTCCATCACTGGAGGTTTTTAAGAAGAGACTGGACAGTCACTTGTCTGAGTTGGTTTAGGTCCTCCTGCTTGAACAGGCTGCTGGACTAGAAGACCTCCAAGGTCCCTTCCAGCTCTATTCCATTCTAAGACCCTGTGGACCAACTCCCAGAATTCCCAGCCAACATGTCTGGCTGGGGAATTCTGGGAGTTAAAGTCCTCAGGTCTTAAAGTTGCCGTTTGAAAATTGCCTTTTAGATTCTGGAAAATTGAAAGTCACCTTTTGAATTCTAGGAGCTCAAGTCCATAGGTCTTAAAAGAGTCCAGTCACCTTTTGAAAAAGCACCTCTAAGACTACATTCCTTGTATGCAGCAGGGGAGATGGCTCTCTCACACCGGCCCCTTTGCGCATATCCTTTGCTCAGTCAGGGATGCTCTGACAACGTCTTCCGTGCCAGAAGGACACGTTCCTCCAATTCTGTGCAAAAGCTGCAAGTCTGTTGGGAGAGAGAGGGGCAGGGAGCAACCTGCTTTGCCAGGGTTCCTTCCACTTACTACTTGGTGTAGCCGGCTGAATTGGCGTAAGAGGGGAGGTTCAACCAGCAGATCCACCACCTCTCCAGAAGGTGGTTAAATGAATGCTACTTCTGCAGCTGTTAAGCTTTTAAACTGCCTAAATATTCTGGTAATTCGTTTTACTGTTGAAACAGGTTGCATTCTGTTTTATTTTAATACAGTGTCTCATTTCTTCTCTTTTTCCGAATGCTTTGTTCTGGAACCGCTGAATCCAATGCAATGCTCACCCATCCTGGCTATGAGTCCCCCAGGGAGGGTGGAGCAGCGTCCATCAGCCCTGAAACTCCACAGCCGAGGACTTTCTCCAGTGCCCGCTTCACGCTCTGCTTCCTCTTCCCACAGGTTGCCATAAAAATAATTTCAACAGCAGAGGCCCCTGTGGAATATACCAAAAAGTTCCTTCCAAGAGAAATCTACTCCCTGAATGTTACTTACAAGCACCTAAATGTGGTGAGTCTCTGCAGGGGAAGGGAAACCCCCAACCCTGATGGACCTCCTCTGAGTAAAGCACCCCAACACACTTTGCGGGCAAAAATGTGTTGGAGAGCCCCCAACGGCCAACGCCAGAGGAGATCTAATTCGCAGCACTAAAGCATTTCTGAGAAAGCCAGAAGGGATCTTGGGTTGCATAAATATGCCCATCAAAGGCCAACAACGGGAACTGGTTTTGCTGGAGCCCCAGGGCGATGCATCCGGAGCACCAACAGGCCTGTTGTCTGCTTACTCCTGCCAGTCTTTCTGTTTCACCCATTAACTCCAGACCAGAGATCGGAGTGGCTGAATTGGGGCCACCATAAATTAGAAGTCCAGGATCAGAGCCAAACTGCTCCCAGTTGGCCTCTGGGCCACTTTACACTGGTCATGTGCATTCAGAAAATCTGCTGTGACACCTGGGTGTTTCATGGCCCTTTTGGCTGTCCCATGGGGATCCCTTTTACTCTGAAGGTAACTATTTCCCCCCCCCCAATTTACACATGTGCATGCATACTGGTTCGACCCCCAACAGCAATCCCAGTTTCTCATGTGGGGAAAATTAATTGCCTACCCACATGTGTCTCGTCACCTTTCAGCAACGTCCTCCCCTGGCCCCTTCGCCCCCAGCTTCCACCAAGGTAGTCCTGGTGCTGCTGGTCAGCTAATTAGCAAGGAGAGTCTAAGGCAGGGGTCTTCAAACTTGGCCCTTTTATGACTTGTGGACTTCAACTCCCAGAATTCCTCAGCCTGGCATGCTGGCTGAGGAATTCTGGGAGTTGAAGTCCACAAGTCAAGTTTGAAGACTCCTGGTCTAAGGAGAGTTCGCATTCTATCTTGGGCTCCAGACGACCACGAAATCCAGTAGGGAAAAGGGCAAGATCCCCCAGGGCCAGAAGAACATCTTATGCAGAAGATGGACAAGAAGGTGTATTCTCTTCAGTGATGGCTTCCTGGATGCTGTGCCAGCAAACAGTTGTTGAAGAGAATACAACTACTCTGTCCTTGTGTGAACAACTAAACTTCTCCTTGGACCCCCAAGGTCCCTTCCAACTGTTGTTAGTCTGCTGCTGCTGCTGCTGCTGCCGCCGCCTGAGCCATGAACCTCAAAGCGACAGGGACTGTGGTGACAGAGTATCAGGGTCCCCTTGCTACACGCTAGGACAGGGGTAGGCAAACTTGGCTCTTTTATGACTCGTGGACTTCAACTCCCAGGATTCCACAGCCAGCATGGCTCAGCTTGGAAACCTCTCCCTTTCCCCTCAGCATGGCTGGCTCAGGAATTCTGGGAATTGAAGTCCACCAGTCATAAAAGAGCCAAGGTTGCCTAGCCCTACGCTAGGAGATCTGTGCGGAAGGAGAGGAAGGCTGTGGGTTCTCTGGGTCCATGCTCAGTAAAAGCTCGGCTGTCCTACAGATCCAGCTCTACGAGATGTATAGGAATAACAAGCGCACCTACCTGGTGCTGGAGCTGGCCTCCCGGGGGGACCTCCTGGAGCACATCAACGCCACGTCTGACCGGAGGGAGTACCCTGGACTGGAGGAGGAGGAGGCACGGAGGCTTTTCCGACAGATCGTCAGCGCTGTGGCCCATTGTCACAATGTTGGCATTGTGCACAGGTGAGATAAGCAGGCAGGCAGAAGGGAGGGATGGAATGACAGGGTGGGGTGGGATGGGGCAGGTGTTGTCCGAGGCCAGGGACCCCTCCAGATCAGCAGCAGGAGGTGGTCAAGACTAATTTGCATCGTCTCTTAGGAAGCAGAGCTATAGGGGGGCCAGTGTGTAGAGTGGAAGAAGCAACCGCAGGCAACCCAGTTCTTGTTGCTCAGGACTACAATCTAGAGCAGGACTCTTGAGAGAGGGAGAAGCCACCGAGGGGGGAGATAATTCCCTCCCTCTTGTGGGGGAGCAGAATCGGTTCCCAGCACATACGACCTGGAAATCCTCTATGCCAAAAGGATCCCACCTGCGCAGGAGGAGCCTCCAGGGCTGCCTACCAGGTCACCTTTCCTCCAGGTTGCTTCATATAATTTTGCCAGATATAGAAAGACTAAGAGATAAAGGGGGAACTTTAGGACTCTGACTGGGGGACAAACGCTGCATTAGTGGAAGATTCGGTTCCAGTATTTGTTGAATTACCTCTTGGTTGTCCAACTCTCAGAAATGTAAACAAAAGCAAACAAAATCCGGATCACTAGAAGGATCTCTTTACACCAAAGAGCTAAACCAGGGGTAGGCAAGCTTGGCTCTTTTATGACTCGTGGACTTCAGCTCCCAGAATTCCTGAGCCAGCAAAGCTGGCTCAGGAATTCTGGGAACTGAAGTCCACGAGTCATAAAAGAGCCAAGCTTGCCTACCCCTGAGCTAAACAGTCAGATTGGCTGGGGAGTTGAGTCCCAATTTAAATTGTTTTAAAAAGAAATGAGAAAACTCTCTGGTGAATCTAACCTAATGGAAATAAGAGTCAGCGGCTATGCCTACGGCTACAGTTAGTTCTGAACTCTGCAACCACATTTGAGCCCAGAATTTTGGTCAGGAGTCATTACCGGTCATCGGTCAAGTTACCACACAATCCCTGGATTACGTGATCATTTTCACAACGGTCCTTGAGCAAGTCGCATGAGGTCATACGCCAAAAGGCAGATTACCCAGTGGGCAGCATCCCCTGGATTCCAGCCCCCCTGAGAAGCTGCCGTGGGAAAGAAGACCCTCTTGGGCTCACGGGAAGAGGTCCGCTAGGCAGGGGGCGACCCACATCCTGGGCTTGTCCTGGCTGAATAAGCGAGGGAGAAGCATCCATGCCGACCCACAGATGGCCCTGCTTTTCTCTCCCCACAGAGACCTGAAGTGCGAGAACATTTTATTGGATGAACGTGGCTTCATTAAACTGACAGGTGAGTTTACTTCTCGGAAGAGAGGAAGACGGGACGGCCTCATCCTGCCTCTTGCAGTAGAAGGGAGCAGCATTACAGAACAGCACACAGCAGTCCCGGGGGGGGGGGAGGGGGATCAACATGGCACCCTCCCCCAATCAGCTCAAATGATCCGGGTTTCCTACCTGGTCTTTTGTACTATGTCTCCGATTGTCTTTAAACACAAGTGGGAGCTTTCCTGCCTCAGTGACAACTTTCAGGAAGAGATCTGAGGCTGCAGTTGCTCCTTTCAGCAGGCTGTTTCCCATTTGGTCCCTTTCCCTGGCCATTTGGAAGGCAAGATCCCTTCCCCAAGGAAGGTAATTGGTCCGTGAAGTGCTATGGACGTGAGGCCCTCTTCATGAGTCTAGGCCAGTGAGGGCGAACCTTTTAGAGACCGAGTGCCCAAACTGCAACCCAAAACCTACCTTTGTATCATCAGGTGTCGGGTGGGCGTGGCCCATTGGGCGGGCGTGGCCCATTGGGCGGGCGTGGCTGCAGTGGTAACGGCAGACTGGGTGGGACTAAAAAGTTTGATCAATTCCAACTTTATGAGATTTTCTTTTTCCCATGAGAAGTTGAAATTGATTGATTGAACGTTTTTTGTTTTTTTTTTGCAAACGATGGCGAAGGCCTAAAGCGAAAAGGTTTTATAAAACCCAGCTGAAGGCCTAGGACTGGGGCGACGGAGCGCATGCCCACAGAGAGGGCTCTGCGTGTGCCACTGGTGGGCCGCGTGCCATAGGTTCGCCCCCACGGGTCTAGGCTAATATCTCAAGAGTTATCATCTCAAGACAGGATAGCAGCCTTCCAGTATCTGGGGGGCTGCCACAGAGGAGGGGGTCAACCTATTCTCCAAATGACCTGAGGGCAGGACAAGAAGCAACCGATGGAAAGTTATCAGACAGAGACCCAGCCTAGAACTAAGGAGAAACTTCCTGACAGCAAGAACAGTTAATCAAGGGAACAGAAGTTGCCTTCAGAGGTTGTGGATGCTCCATCACTGGAAGTTTTTAAGAAGAGATTGGACAACCATGTGTCTGAAAAGGTATAAGGTCTCCTGCACGAGAAGGGGGTTGGGCTAGATGACCTCCAAGGTCCCATCCAACTCTGTCATTCTGAGTTTTGCCTAGACCGCTCTTCCACAGAGGCCGACGTTTTATTGCTCTGCATGCTGCCAAGCACCGCTGTTTCTCCGAGCCTGTCTCTGTTCTACCTGGGGATAAATTTACCTGCTGGGGGGAGGGGCTGGGCTCCTGGGCCAGGTGGAGAATCTGACGGCTCCCCCTCCTCGCAGATTTTGGTTTTGCCAACCGCTATTCCTTGAAGAACTCCCTAATGAGCACCTTCTGTGGCTCTGTGGCCTACACCGCCCCCGAGATCCTCATGAGCAAGAAATACAATGGGGAGCTGGCTGACCTATGGAGCCTGTAAGCACAGCCGGGGTGGGAGGTGGGGGGGCAGGGCCAAATGTGACCCGGCTGACCCAGAGGCCCCTCCTGACCCCCTCCTCTCACACAGTGGGGTGATCCTCTACGCCATGGTGACAGGGAAGCTTCCCTTCAAGGAGCGGCAGCCACACAAGATGATCCACGTGATCAAGCAAGGCCTGGCCTTCCGGCAGCCGATCTCCCCAGGTACGGGGGGGGGACGTCTCACCCGCAGGGCTCAGCCGGGCTCTTCCCCCATCTGCCCTGCCCGACAAACGGAGCTCGGCTCTGGGTGGGGCGTCCTACAGGGCCCACAACTTGTGTCCGACCACAAAAGCCTTGTGCCACAGGCTCTTCCCTCTGCGGCCAGAGGGTGGGTTTGGGCTCAGACCCACAAGCGAGCCTGGCCCTTGGCAACCCCCCCCAAAACCACGAGGAAGTGGGCCCCGGGGACAGGAGCAGGGGAGAGGGGGAAGCTGGCCCTGGGGCAACGGAGCAGAGCTCCCCTGGCCTGCTGGGGACCGGCTGCACCCCAAGAGTCCAGTTCCAAGGAGGGGCTGCAGTGCCAGTCCTGCCACACCTCCTGATGGCCGACACCTTTGTGGGAGCAGGGAGACCCTGCGGCAAGTGCCCCCCCACAGGTCCCTGTCTCCCCCTCAGCGTGCTAACATTTAGCAATAGCTCCCTCAGAGAGGAGGGGGACACAGTTGCAGAGTCCCACAGCAGACCTCCCCCCCCCCAAGACATCCGACCCAACGGGAGGGGGAGGGGGAGGGGGCCTGGCTTGGCCTGTGCTGTGCTGTAGAGCAGCTTCTGCCTGTGGGATATCAGAGTGGGGAGCCCAGAGAAACTCCAGGCAGCTGCAGCTTCACTGAGGAAGCTCCCAATTCCAGTCCCAAAAGTGCTTTTCCAAAAGGCAGCTGGACTTCCTTCGTTTTTTTCCTTTGAAAAGGTTTCACTTCTAGAAACAAAACGTTTTTAAAGGAAAAAACCAAGAAAGTCCAGTTGCCTTTTGGAAAAGCACCTTTGGGACACTATGACCTGGATGACAGAGCATCTCCGTGGTCATCTAGCCCTGAATTCCAGCTGCTGGGAAAATGTGCAGGACTTGCCAGGCCTGGCCAGGTCCACCCACGGCTGACCCTCAGCCTGCAGTTCCCAGCAGGATCTCCCAGGATCAGCAGATGGGAAGGAGGGGCCAAGCTTGACTTCTCCCTCTCGCCCCCCCCCCTCCAGAGTGCCAGAATCTCATCGAGGGGCTGCTGCAGCTGAAGCCTGCGGCCCGCCTGGGGTTGCAGCAAGTGGCCACGCACCGCTGGATGCTCCCGGCCACCTCGGCCATCTTCCACCGGGTGATGAGCTCCATGGGAGTCCATCCGGAGTGCTCCATGGGCCAAGAGAAGCCTCAGACGGCACCAGGTACCGGAGCGGTCTCAAGCGGGTCTCCTGCCCTGGGCAGAGCGACGCCGCGTGTCCCGCTGGGCGAAGAGGCGCGGGTGCCTCCTTCGAGTGCCGCTCGGTGGCGGGGACGGCCGGGCCCGTCCTCGACGGGACGGGCAGCCGTCCCAAGCGGGGCCCCAGGCGTGACCGGGCGCCCCCTCCCTCCCGTCTCGTTGCAGGCGAGGCTGGCGTTCCCTCGGCCCAGCTGCCAGACCTCGAGGGCCCCGCCAAGAGCGCCGAGGGCCCGGCCAAGGAGAGCAAGGTCCTGCCGCCCGCGCGCGCCTCCTCGGCCGCGGGCGCCTTCCCGCCCCGGGCCAAGGCCGAGCGGAAAAGCCCGCCGGTCACGCCGGCCAACTGCGTGCTGCAGCTGCCCTCGCCGCGCAAGACGGAGCGCCCGCCGCGCCTCTCGCTCTACCGGCCCAGCCTGCTGACCACGCTGCAGCCCTTCCACCACCTGCCCAACTTCCGCAAGCCCGGCTCGGGCTTCTCCGCCAGCGCCTACGTGGCCAGCAAGCGGCTGGGGGAGAAGGCGCCCGCCCGCGCCGCCGCCCTGGGCAGCGCCTCGGCCGGCCTCTCCAAGCAAGTGCACTCCCTCTACAGCATGACGCCCTGCCCGTGACCGCCCGCCCGCCCGCCGCCCGGCCCGGGGCAGCGCTTCGCCCGCCGCCGCCGCCGCCGCCCGACGAGCCCCATTAAAGCTTATTCAGAGTCGCCCGGGCTGCTGCCTGCTGCGATGCGCGCGCCGCCCGCGGCGGTCCCGCACCTGAAAGACGGCTGGCCGGCCGCGCCGCTCCTCGTCTGTCCGCCCGCGCGATTGTCCGCTGTTTCTGCATATACATGCGTGTACCGTTGCTCTGTGTGCTGCTGTCTAACGCCCGTTCTTCCTCCGCTGAGCCCGGCCGCCCCCCCCCCGCCTGTGTGGGCACGCCCGGGCGCGCTCCGCTCCGCCCCGCCCCCCCCCCCCGCGGCTCTTCCTAAGGCCAGGCAGGTCCGGGGCGCCGCGTCCTCCGGCCCTCCATCACCCTGCACTTGTCCAGAGCAGTTGCTCCAGGCCAACCCCCCCCTTGCCCCCCAACTTAATGATGGCTTTGTCCATTTGCTCAACAGCTGCCCCCGCCCTTTCTGAAAAGGGGAGAGGGACTTTCCCTCACTCTCCCCATGGTTGGGGGGGGGTCCAATCTAATGCCTGCTCCAAGCATTGCCTCCCCCATTCAGGGCTTCTGAAACAGAAATATCCCTTCACGTGACCAAACCAAGACCACCACCCCCCAGTATCCACAACTGTTTATGAATGCTGAGCCTGACCTTCCCTCTCTGCAGACCCTTCCCCTGGGTCCACCTCCCCACACGGGCCCTGGGGGGGGGATTCTCCAGCGAGAGGCTGAATTCCTGCCCTGAAAACAGCAGGGTCATCCGCAGTGCTCCCTGCCCCCTTTTTGCCCTGTGCTGTGTTTCACTCCTGCCCCTTCCAGAGCAGCAGCCTCCTCCGCCAGAAGTAGGGCTGGCAACCAGGAGACCCTCCCCTCGCCAGCAAAGAAGGGGACCCTTTTCCTGCAGACCAGAGAAAGTGTCCACCTCAGCTCCCTCACCTACTGTGCACCTGCAACATGGCACCAGGGACAAGGAGCACCTCTCAGGCAGGCAGAGGCGCCTAGTGAGACGGCCCACTTCCCTGAGCGAGGCAGGAGGCAGGGCCAGGAAGAAAAGTGCACCACAGCCTTTATTGAGGAGAGCTCCAGCCCGTCCCCCTTCACTCCCCTCTTCCGGGGGCTGGAGGGACGCCAGCTCTTGCCTGTCCAGGCTGCAGAGAAATGGCCTTCATGGGACCCTCAGTCCAGTCACTAGGCAGGGCCAAGGAGCAAGGCCTTTGGCAGCAAGGGAGTTGCCGGGTTTTCGGTGCCCGAACGGCGGGACCAGCTGCAAAGAAGGAAGTTCTTTCTGGCCCACCCGTGGAGGGGGCTCCTCCCTCTTTCACGCAGCTCTTTCCTCTTCCTCCTCCTGGTCCAGGCGCTGCAGCTGCTGCTCCACCTCTGGGGGGATCTTCACCTCCAGCAGGTTTTCCATCCCAGCCTCCGGCTCCTCACCAATCAGGACCTGCTCAGGGCAAACACCTCCAGGCCTCAGGGGGGCACCTAGGAGTAGTCTAAAACTCCCCACCCCCTCTTCATCATAAGGGAAGGGTCCAGAGACCCCCCCTCACCTGGATCAGCTTTTCGCAGGCAGCGCGGACTCCGCGGTCCTCTTCCCACTTGTGCAACTCTCGCAGGACAAAGTAGGTGCCTTTCTCTCGCACCAGGAGCCGCCCCGGTTTGGTGGCTGTGAGCTGTCAAGAGGAGGGGGGGTCACTGGCAGTGGGGCCTCTAGAGCAGGGATGGCGACCAAGTGCCCAAAGTGCAACCCAAAACCCACTTATGCATCGTCTAATGCCGGGTGGGTGTGGCCAATTGAGTGGGTGTGGCCCAGTGGGTGGGCGTGGCTGCAGAGGTAACAGCACATTGGGTGGGACTAAAAAGTTCAATCAATCAATTCCAACTTTGCAAGGTCTTTTTTTTCCCACTGAGAAGTTGAAATTGACTGATTGATTGAACTTTTTTTTTTTGCACACGGCAGCAAAAAGGTTTTATAAAACCCAGCTGAAGGCCTAGGACTGGGGCGAGGGCGTGCGTGCCCACAGAGAGGGCTCCAAGTGCCGCCTCTGGCACCCCTGCCCTAGGTTCGCCACCACTGCTCTAGAGGGACGCCATTAGCCTGGGGCGCTGCGCCCCTTGGAGGGTCACTTTCTTGGGAGCAGAAGACCTCTGGACCTCTTGCCCACAGCCAGAAATGGAATCCAGCAGCCTGGTTGGGTGGGGCAGGCTCTTGGGGGGGGGGACAGGAGACCCAGTCTGTGTCTTCCAGGCCTCCCCTTTGCCATCAAGGTCCACAACAAAGTTGATGCAAGGAAGCAAGCCAGGAAGCAAAGGATCCCTCTTTTCCAGAGTTGCAGAAAAGGTGCAGATTGGGACACACTGGGGGGGGGCAGAGGGGGGCAGGGGGAGACTCAATTGACAAGGGTTTGTGGGGAAGAGCTGGGAGGTCCCTCAAGATCTTGGTGGTGATGTGGGTGAGCTCCGTAGCCCAGGGGAAGCTGCTTCCAGGGCCCACTGGGCAGGTTCCTGGGCACAGAGCAGCCCCCATGTGCCCTCCCCCCACCCAATCTGCCCACCTACCAGCAGGAGGGTCTCCAGGAGCATCTTGCGAATGTCAGCTTCTGGCTCCCGCTGCTTGTCGGCTGGCAAGTACTGCAGATCCAGGGGCAGTCCTGCAGGGTTCAGGAGCGGGTGGGTCAAAGAAGGGCGCAGGGCAGGCCACCAGCCACGGTGCAGCCCCCGGGGGCCTCTGTCCCCTCCCGTCCCTCGCCCGGAGAAGGCACCCACTTTCCATCTCGTCCTCTGGGAGCTCCTCGGGGCCCGCCAGGGGCAGGAGAAGGAAGGGCAGCAGGTCCACTTGCTCGCTCAGCAGCCACTCGTGGTGCCCTGGAAAGCAGACAGCCCGTGACCAGGCGGGACCGGCGCTGCTCGCCCAGAGCCGAAGCGAAGCCGGTGCCACTCACGGGAGTCGAAGCAACAGTTCCGCAGCGTCCCCGCCACGCCACGCCGCCGGACCGCCGAGCCCGCGTCCTGCGTGAAGGGCAGCAGCCTCTGCACCAGGCGCCTACGGGGAGAGCCGGGTCAGCCGCCGCCCCCCCCAGCGCCGCCGTCCTCCCCCCGGCCCGCCTTACCCGGCGCGGTCGAGCAGGGCATCGCGGGCCTCCGGGAGCTGGCTCAGGTTGGCCAGCAGCGCGCCCAGGTGGTGCCAGGGGGTCCCGGGACGCGGGTCCGGCCCGCAGAAGGCCTCCAGCAGCGGCAGCAGCCCCGCGCCGCCCCGCCGCAGCTCGGCCCAGAGCGCCCGGCAGGGGCCCTCCTCGCGCGACCCGTTGGCCAGCAGCGCGCAGGCCGGCTGGGCCAGGGGGAAGGCGGGGTCGAGCAGGCGGCGCAGCAGGTCCGGCAGCCCGCCGCACAGCGCCCCGGCCGCCCCCGGCTCCGCCGCCAGGTTGACCAGCGCGTGTAAGGCGGGCTCGGCCACCGCGAGGCTCGGGTCGCCGCTCAGCGCCAGCAGCGCCTCCAGGAAGTCCGGCCGGTCGAGCAGCAGCCGGCGGCCCTCGGCGCCCCCGGTCAGCCCCAGCACGAAGCGGACGGCGCCGCCCTTGAGGTCCCCGCGGGCCTCGGGCCGGAGGAAGGCCAGCAGCTCCCGCGCCCGCGCCTCCTCCATGCCGGGCCGGCCGCTTCCGCGGTCGCAGCGCCCCGCCAATCCGCGCCCGGGGCTGGCGGAGGGGCGTGGCGAGAGAGGGCCCGAAGTTTCTTAGCCAATCGGAAGAGGCATTTCGGAGCGCCGCCTCTCGGGAGTTGAAGTCCGGCTCCCGGCCGCATCCCCGGCGCGAGTCCGGCAGAGGCTCCGAAGGGGGTCCCCGGGCGGGCTTTGGGGCAGCAGCCCCCGCGGAGGGGAGCCCGCCTGGCCTCTGGGGAGAGGTTCGCTCCCTCTGGAAGAAGCGCATGGGGCCGCCGGCCTCCCTTGCGGCTCCGGAGGGAGGTTTGCTAGGAATGGGCGCTCGAGGAGATCCCCATTCCCGAATCAAAGGGTCGGGATCCCGCCTTGGGATGCATGGCCTTTGCGGCGCCGTTTCTCTCCGCATCAATTAGGACATTGGCCGTGTAACACACACACCCCATTGATTGTTCCTCTAGCCAAACGCCGTCCGCCTCCAGGCTTCGGCCCGGCACCCCCCAACCTCGTGGCCCCCCAATCTCTGCCTGTCCAGCCAACGCCGCCCACGTCATCGGCCGCCGGGTGGCTGCTTCGAGTAAAGGCCTGGCCTTAAATTCCTGACTGGAAACAGGCACCCAGCGGGCGAATTTTGGCTTCATCCTTCCATCCACGTTCATCACCAAATGTGAGATACACCCCCCCACCCCCCTTAAATCTGAACGACTTAAAGCACCCTTTGAGAGAATTTCCATAGCAAGCTGAATTGGCCCCTCATGGGAACAGGAGGAAGAATCAGGCTGGTTCTATCCCAGAGATTGTGCAGCTAGCAGGCTGGCCTGAAAGGTCACCAGGTGGGTTATGGAAAAACTTTCAACTTGTTATTTACAGGGTTTGCCTCTGTGCCTGCTGGTTCTGCTTTTGCTCGGGGCTGACCAACAAGTTGCCACTGCTCTGTTGCAACCCGATGCACGCATGTTGCATCTTCACAGCTCTGTCGGCTGCAGGCGAACCAGATTTTGCTTAGAATCCAGCACTGGACACCATTCCTTGAAACCTTAGTTGGCACCTCACAAGTCACGGATCCCAATGTGTTTTATGTGTATCTATACTCGGTATAGTACCTTGTTCATAAAGTAGTCTCATCATCCAATGAATTGTTTTATTTTTCTATTTATACAATTTATAAGTTTACAGTCCTTCTCTTTACTATTATTTTTAGAAAAACACCCTTGTTTTTTTATAGTACTTGTACGAAGTACCCCTAATAAAGATGAACACTGAAGCAATTATCCCAGGTATCAGAGAAAAACAGCTAAGAGCTGCTGGGGAAAGCCACTGCAGGCCAACAAATTCTGTAAGCATTCAAGCAAAGATGTGAAAACAAGCTCCCCTAATGGCTTAAAGGAAAAAACAACAACCCCAATTTCTACCGGTATTTGTATTGCAGAAGCTCAAGAAGAACCCGTCTCTTTCAACTGTGTCTGGAAGAACCATCACCATAATCTAGACGAGAGTTTCTCAACCTCAGCATCTTAAGGCATGTGGACTTCAACACGTGCTTGAATTCTGGGAATTGGAAGTCCACTTATTTTCATCTAACTTGAACATTATTTTCAAAAATGCTTATCTAGCGAATTCCAGAACAAAGAACTTTTAGAGCAGGGGCCCCCAACCTTGGCCACTTTAAGACCTGTGGACTTCAACTCCCAGAATTCCCCAGCCAGCACATGCAGGCTGGGGAATTCTGGGAGTTGAAGTCCACAGGTCTTAAAGTGGCCAAGGTTGGGGACCCCTGCTTTAGAGAATTCAACAGAACGGAGAATTTGCAGAACGTTGCCCAACATTAAGAGTTTCCTGTCTCCCACTTCAGCAGTTGTGGGCAGTAGACGGGACTGTGGCTTCCAAGCCCTTCTCTTGCGTGTAACCATCAGCAGGTGACACCCGATGCCCTCCATGTCTTGTTCTCCCCTGCTAAGCTCCAATGAGGCGGGGGGGGGTCATCCACCTGCTTTTGCCCAGGAGACACATTACAGGCTCCCAGTGAGCCTTTTAAAAGACCGACATTTCAAGAAATGAGAAGGGCTTCTGCACAGGTGGTTTACACAGAAATGGGTTTTCCGCTGCCAGAACACCGCCTGCAGGGGGAGGCTCAGACCCCTCCCCAAGTTTGAGCACTGCCTGTGTGTGTGTGTGCAGAGGCGGAAGAGCTACAGCTCAAAGCAAGTCTTTTTGGCTGGGAGATTTGCCTCTTCTTCCTTCACGGTGAGGCTTGGGGGCTTCCCGCATGTTCCCTTGCTGACTCCGACCCAGAGGAGGCCTGCTGGGGTCAAGGAAGAAGGCGATCAGACCTCCTGCTTGCCAAAGGCACAAGGCTTGCAGGTGGCCTGTTCCAGAAGGAAGAGCTTCCCTGCCCTGTCTCCCTCCCTCCAGCTGAATCGCTCCTCCTCCATAAACAGAACAGCGTGGACCTCGAACACAGAGCCAGCCCTGGGTGAAACAGCTCCGAAGGCCAGAGGAGCCTTTCCCGCCCAGCCTCCTCCTTCAGGGCCAGGGGAGGCCTAGTGAAAAGAGGCCAAGAGGCGTCTCTGCACTCTGGAGAGCAGCGAATGGGTTCTTCCCTTCTCTTGCAGCGAGGAAGAAGAGTGGCGGATTCCCCAAAGGCTGTTGCTTGGCGTGGGACTTAGGGCTAGGCCAGGGGTAGGCCACCTTGGCTCTTTTATGACTGGTGGACTTCAACTCCCAGAATTCCTGAGCCAGCCATGCTGAGGGGAAAGGGAGAGGTTTCCAAGCTGAGCCAGGCTGGCTCAGGAATTCTGGGAGTTAAAGTCCACCAGTCATAAAAGAGCCAAGGTGGCCTAACCCTGGGCTAGGATCAGAGCTAATAGCTGCTCCAAAGCTGTTGTACCTGCAGAATGGGTCCCTGCCAGGGGCTCACCCTCGCGGTCCTTGACCACCTGAAAACATAAGACCAGCACCTGAGTTTGAAGAACCAAGAGGCCGGGAGCACCCAAATCTATCATTCCAGTCAGAGCGTCTCGGCTGCACCTGGCTGCCTCCTGCCGCTGGGCCCCCCACCCTCTCCCTACCAGCTGGACTCCCCCAACAGCTGCTGCCCACCCCATCTCGACAGTGGCTCTCCCCAGGAGCTCCCTCACCCCCGATGGTGGACTCTGCCAGCTAAACTGGGCTCTCTGAGTTGCCCTTGGCCAAAGGGCACATACTGGCTGACTTGCCACGCAAAGGCTGCCTGGTGCCAGCTGGCTCCAGCAGCCAGAGAGACATTTTCCTTGGGGGCTCCAGCAGCAGCTTCCCCCAAAGCCCCCAGCCGGCCAGCCACTGAAGGGCAGCTCTCCTCCGGTCTCACTACCATCCAGAAAGGGAACGGAGGAGAGCTGGACGGCTGGGAGGTCAGCAAAAGAGATGCCAATCTCTGGCTCAGAGGTCCCCAGCCCCCAGTCCGTGGACCGGCACCAGGCCGTGGCATGACAGCAATCGATCCGCGTAAACAAGCGAAGCCACATCCGGGGGATGCAGGCAGCCCACGAAATCAGGCCCCCTCTGGTCCATGGAAAAATCTTTCTCCTCCATAGAACTGGTCCCTGGTGCCCAAAAGGTTGGAGGCTTCTGCCTAGCTGTCCCCCCCCCCATTTATTTCCTGGTTTACAGCCCTGAATCATCAATCTAAACAGCTTCAATCAATCAATCAATCAATCAATCAATCAATCAATCAATCAATCAATCAGAATAGAGCTGGAAGGAACCTTGGAGGTCTTCTAGTCCAACCCCCTCTAGGGGTAGGCAACCTTGGCTCTTTTATGACTCGTGGACTTCAACTCCCAGACTTCCTGAGCCAGCAGCTGGCTCAGGAATTCTGGGAGTTGAAGTCCATGAGTCATAAAAGAGCCAAGGTTGCCTACTCCTGCCCTAGCCCACTCCAGACCCATGGCTGTCCAGTCTTTTCTTAAAAGCCTCCAGTGATGGAGCCCCCCCCCACTTCTGGAGGCAAAAGCCGTTCCACTGGTTAATTGGTTGCACTGCCAGGAAATTTCTCCTTAATTCTAAGTTGGTTCTCCTTGATTAGTTTCCGTTCATTGCTTCGTGCTTCCCAACTACAGCATGCTTGTAATTGTTTTTAATTAAATTATTTTAATTGTTTTAAATGGTTCCCTAATTACCGCTGCGACGGTTTTCCAATCTTCCCAGCAACAGGGATGTCCTGCCCTGTCGTGTTCTACTAGTCTGCCCACATCTGACTGACTTTCCCTCCGAGGAAAGGCTGACGTGGGCTTGATTAATCCCCGTCTGAGCCACGAATGTGGTCTGGTTCTTGATGCCTCGTCTCCTCACTGCTATGAACGGGACCAAGATGGACTCTAACGGGAGGGACAGGTTGCAGCCAAGGAGGGGCTCCCTCCCACCAAGGGGACCCGGAAAGGAAAGCCAAGCAGCCCCTTCCTTCTGAAGTGGACCCCGCAGGACACCAGGCTTTTGGGCCTCCCATGAACACTTACCGGACACGGAGGGCCGTCTGGAAGGAAGGCGTCTTCTGGGCTGCAGCTCCCCAGGTGGGCTGCGGAATGGGTGGTGGGCTTTGTTTCTGCTCTCTGGCTGCATCTGGAGAAGGGCAGAGGGGAGCAGGGGTAGCCAGGCCCTCCCGACTCTTCCCAGCTCCCACCGATAACTTAACCCGCTTCGTTCCTGCAGTAACCTAATCCCACCTGTCTCCTTGGCCAAGGCTAAAGCATATAAGGCAGTGGTTCTCAACCTTTTTTAGGTTGAGACCCCACTTGCGCCGCCCATGCACGCCGGGACCCTGACCCGGGCGCGCGCGACGGGCCGATCCGCGCATGCGCAGCGCATGCGTGACGGGGAAAAAAAACAAAATGGCGGACCACGACAGGCCGATTCGCGCATGCGTGGCGCGTGTGCGACGGCCCAAACCACGCATGCGCGGCGCGCGACAAAAAAACAAAAAAACAACAACAAAAAAATGGTGGACCGCGGTGTCCGGCGACCCCCGCGAAACGGTCGTTCGACCCCAAATGGGGTCGCGACCCATAGGTTGAGAACCGCTGATATAAGGAAAGGCTGCTGGAATTGGGTCTGTCCAATTTAACGAAGAGAAGGACGAGGGGGGGACATGATAGCAGTCTTCCAGTATCTCAGGGGCTGCCCCAAAGAAGAGGGAGCCAAGCTATTCTCCAAAGCGCCCAAAGGCAGGACAACAAGCAACGGATGGAAACTAACCAAGGAGAGAAGCAACCTGGAACTAAGGAAAAACGGCCAGGCAGAACAATTAACCAGTGGAACCACCTGCCCCCAGAAGCGGTGAAGGCTCCAACGCTGGAAGTTTTAAAGAAGAGACTGGACAGCCATTTGTCTGAAATGGTATAGGGTTTCCTGCCTGAGCAGGGGGATGGACTAGATGACCTCCAAGGTCCCTTCCAACTTTATCATCATCATCATCATTTTACCTGCTGTGTCATTTTATAATTGGTGGTTTTAATGTCTTTTAATGTTTTTATGTTATAAGCTGCCCTTGGATACAAGATGGGCAGCAGATAAATTTCATAATAAATAACCAATAAATACTCCAGCCTCTGTGGCTAATTTGGGCCCAGAAAACAGGGGCCTCAGATCAAGGGCAGAGCGGGAGACGGTTGAGCCCTGATGAGCAAAAGCGAAGAGAGGATCTGCCCCCCTCGGAGAGTGTCTGGGGCAGGAAGAGCTGGGCACCCCACATGCGAGGAGTTTTACAATCAATTACAATTAGAATAGAACTGGAAGGGACCTTGGAGGTCTTCTAGTCCAGCCCCCTGCTCAAGCAGGAGACCCTCTATGCCATTTCAGACAAGTGGCTGTCCAGCCTCTTCTTAAAAACCTCCAGTGATCACAACTTCTGAAGGCAACGTCCGTTCCGCTGGTTGGTTGTTCTCACTGTAAGAAAGTTTCTCCTTATTTCTAGCCTGCTTCTCTCCTTGATCAGTTTCCACCCATCGTTTCTTCTCCTGCTCACGGGTGTTCTGGAGAACAGTTTGACCCCCCTCTTCTCTGTGGCAGCCCCTCATGTCCCCCCCCCCTAGTCCTTCTTTTCTCTAGACTGACTATACCCAAATCCTTGCAACCGCTCTTCATATGTTTTAGTCTCCAGGCCTTTAATCATCCTAGTTGCTCTTCTCTGCACTTTTCCCAAAGTCTCAACATCTTTTTTTGCAATATGATGACCAAACCTGGATGCAGCCTTCCAGGGGTGGCCTTACTAAGGCTCTATAAAGCGGTAGTTTTACACGTTTTGAAGGAGTCTGCCAAGAAAGACATACAGGGGGGGACCCCTGACCCCAAGTGTGGCCCCCCCAATACCCCAGCTGAACATGGATATTAACCCACCCATGAACCTCCTCCATGGCCAGGGAGCGTCTTCTTCGCTGAAACTACCCTAGAATCGGGGCCTGGCCTGCTGGCTCCGGCCTTTGGGGGAAGACCAAACCGATCCCAAATTCAGCACAAAACGCAAGAACTTACTGCAGCCCAGGGTAGCCGGCAGGCCCCACGGAGTGGAGCCTGGTCTTCTCCTCCAGCTGCAACAGGGCCCATGCTCTCTTTCTGCCACGGGGGTGCCAGGGAAGAACAGGGGGCTGCAACGGCTGTCCAGCAGTGGCATCAAGCACGATGGGCTCAGGAGCAGAAGCCACTCGGGGTTCAGCTGACTCAGCACTTTCCGGACTCTGCTGGGAGAAAAAAGGGGGACTAAACCATGAATTGCAGCAGATGCTGGTCTAAAAATCAGGAGATGCGAGTTCTAATCCTGTCTTAGGCATGAAACCTGGGCTAGTCCCTCTCTGTCAGCCCAACCCACCTCACAGGGTTGTTTTTGTACGGAAAATAGGAAGAGGGAGGTATGTTTGATATGTTTGCTGTCTTAAGTTATCTGAAAGAATAATAAAGGGGGGACAAAAATCGAATCGGTAAATAAAAATAATCCAGCAGTAACAAAGGCTGCAAGAGGGAGAAGTACTTGGATTGTGAAATAGGGACGATGTCTGCCTTCCTGCCCAGAGGGTGCTGGGGCTCCAGGAGACATGGCTGAAACAAGAGGGGTTCACCCAACGTGTGGCGCAAAGAGGCTGCCACCCCCCTCCCACACACACAGCGTTTTTCCACACCAATCTCCACAGCAACAGGTACAAAAGCCTCCTATTCTTCACCTGGCCTGGGTAGAAGACTCCCAGCGACACAAGCTTCTCCCGCCCTTGCTCCGGGCTGAGCTCCTGCACACAGGAGGCGGCGCTGAGCCTGGCTGCCAGGCAGTCCGTGAGCTTAGGAAGCTGCCTCCCGCCCTGGGACGCTTCCCGGATGACCAGGGCCTCCTGGCTGCACAGCCCTGGAAAGAAGCAGCAGAGCAAACCCTGGTCATTATCCTGGCCCCTCTGGGCACCTGGGCCAGCTGGGGGAGGAGCAGGGAAGGGCTGCCAAAGGGGGTCTCTTGAGGGTCCGGGCCAAGCTGTGGCGCAGAAGCCTCCGTGCAGGGCAGGTGCCAGAGAAGGGGCAGACGCTGAAAGGAGGCCGACGGATCTTGCCTCCCGCCCCCGCAGCAATGGCAGCCCTTTTGCCTGGCTTCCCTTCCCGCTTCTGCTCACCAGGGCTGGGCATCAGGATTCGGCACTGGAAGCAAATTTCCCGGGCAGCTTTTGCAGAGATGTGCAGGATCAGGAAGCCCAGAGGCAGGCAGCATTCCCAGTGGGAGACACTCCTGAGGGGGAGGGCCGCCTTGGTGGGGTCACCTGGGAAGGCAACCGCAGCACAGGTCAAGGGGGGGCCCTCTCTGTCTGGCCTCCCCACACAAAACCCGCCTTCAAAGCTTTTTAAAACTAACGCCAAGCCAGGATCCCGCCTTGGGCACCCAAAAGCCATCTTATTTTGCCCAAGTTACCAGGTGCGGCTCCGAGGCTGGGCATCGTCTGGAGCCAGTGCTTCGACTGAGGGACCCCTACAGGAGGTCCTCACTTAACAGCCATTTGGTCAGCAGTTGTTAAAAGTTATGAATGGGACGTTTGTCCAGTTCTTGAAATTATGTCTGTTGCAGTGCCCCTCTGTTCACAGACTCAACATTTGGGGGCTTGGAGGGGGGGGGTTGAAGCAGACCCTCTCCTGCCAAAGGGAGCTGGCTTGGTCCCCTCCTTGGCCCCTGGCGAAGAGGCAGAGGGACGATGTGTGAGGCTCCCACCCAGTGACCACAGCCGGCACTAACGGAGCAGCCATCGTGAAGCAATGCAGTTACGTGTTTGGCCAAACAGCTGCTTTGCTTAGGGACGGAAGTCCTGTTCCAATTAGGGTTGTTACATGAGGACCATCTGGACGGTTGCTGGACAGCAGCCACTGAGGCCCTTCTCTGCTTCCAAGCCGGGGTGCCCAATCCCCGGGCCACGGCCTGTTTGAAACTATGCCATGTGAGCGACGGGCAAGCGAGCATGTGAAGCTCCAGTGGCAGGAGTGGTGGTGGACACGTGTGCTTGCACGCGAAGCTCCACCCATGTGAATGGAAGGCACGCCCGCCAGCTGATTGCACCAATGTAGTTGTGTGCAAGCACTCACGTTTGCCATTCACATGGCCACCCACGCGGGTCTGCCAAGGTGGAAAACTTGGGGACCAACGGCAAATTCTCCCCATTGCTAGAGGGACACAGGGGCCGGCCACTTTAGGAGACTCCTCTGTGGCAGCGCCCGCCTGGAGGGAGCGGGGCACCCGGAGGGTCATGCCAGGAAGCATCGGTCAACACGAGGCCCACTCAGAGAGTGGCTGTGGGGCATCAGGGCCACGGTTTTCAAGGGCCAGTTTTGCCCAAAGCTAGCGGCCGAGTGGGACCAGGACCCGTCAGTCAGGGCCAGCCTGGCACCTCCATGCCCCCCCCGCCCCTCTTCTCCAGAGTCCCCAAGCGCCCCACCCACCATCAGCTGAGACGAGAGCCACAAAGAAGCCACCAAGCAGCTTCTGGATGAAGCCCTTCATCCCCTGCACGGGCACCTGTGCCAGCCCTTCTCCCAACACGGTTAGGACACTCACCTGCCAGCGTCAAGGTGATACGATCCTCAGATACCTTTAAACACAGAAAGAGACACTGGAGTGAGAGGGAGCCAACTTGGGCCTGGAAAGGAGGAAGCGTAAATGAAAGGGCAAATGAAGAAAAGCCACCGGCACCTTTTGGGCAGGAAGTGGGCACGCAGGAAGACACCAACTGCCCAGTCTGTGGGGAGAACGGCTCCGAGAGAAGCGTTAACTCCAAAGCAGAGAGGAAAAAACCCCTCACACAAACACACCTCGGGCTCATTCTGGGCTCACACCCGCAGCTCGACCGGCTGTTTTCTTCTGCTCCGAGAGCGGATTTTCCCCTCAAGAGGCTAAATTCTGGGCAGGCCTTTTCGGCAGGCCCTCCGGGCTCCCCTGAAGGGCACCTGAGGCAGGCAAGCCAGGCGGAACGGTCACAAAGGGAAGCTGGCAGGATCTCTGCTTCTCCTGCCGGAGAACCCAGCCCTCTGGCTTTACAATCCTCCACTTACAACAGTTCGTTTAGTGACCGTTCAAAGTTTCAACAGCACTGGAAAAAGTGACATCACCCCTTCTTCACGCTTGTGGGCGTTCCAGCGTCCCCAGGGTCACGTGATCAAGATTTGGACGCTTGGCAATTGACTCGTATTTATGACGGTCGTGGTGTCCCGGAGGGGGTCACATCATCCCCTTTTGCGTCCTTCTGAGAAGCAACGTCAGTGGGGGAAGAAGCCGGATTCTCTTAACAGCCATTATGCTAACTTAACAACTGCAGTGATTCACTTAAGAACTGTGGCAAGAAAGGTCGTAAGAGGGGGCAAAATTAACAAGTGTCTCGCTTAGCAATGGAAATTTGGGGCGCAACTGTGGTCAAAAGTTGAAGACTGCCTATATTAACAACTTTGGATGCTGCGGTGAAACTCTTTGTAAAGCCAGGCGCAGTTTGGAGGGAGATTTCTGCCCGTCCCAAGGGGGCCGGTTTTGCCCCCGTGGCTGCCCAGGTGCCGCCTGCTGGCATCTCCTCAGCCCTCCACGCTGCCCCTCCCCTCGAGCCCCAAGGCAAACCGCGACCTACCTCAATGTCCAAGAGGCGGGGGAGAGAGAGGGCTCCGACTCGGACATCCATGGACGTGGCCGGAAGGCTTACGTGATCCCTATTTCCCAGCAGTTTGACCTCGGTCCCCGGAGGCTGGTCCTCTGGCTGCAGGGCCATGGGCAGCATGTAGTCCACGCCCGAGCGCTGGCAGATCTTGTCCACTTTGGCACAGAGATGCTGAAGTTCTGGGAAAGGGCGGCATGAGAGCCAGTTGAGTCCCTCTCTGAGCGGCCATATCCCAGGATGAGAATCGGTACGAGGGACGTGATGGCGTTTTCCAATTTCCCCTAAGGCAAGGGTCACCAACCCCCATCTCCGTGGGCTGGTACTCGGCTCTTTTATGACTGGGAGTTGAAGTCCGTGAGTCATAAAAGAGCCGAGGTTGCCTACCCCTGGCCTAACACTTCTGCACAGTACTGCATGCTACAGGAAGAACAGAGCTGGGCTCCAGGAAAAGCACCTGACGGAGACCCCGGGGGGGGCTTAAGAGTGGCTGCTGGAGGGCAGGACATGACTGTAAAAAGCCTGCCTCAAAATTGTATTCAAAAGGTGCATGATGGGATGCCGCAAGATTCAGACCTGGCTGTTTACCTTTACTTTTATTTATTCTTGGTTTCAAATAAAATATTAAAACATAAAAAAAACCGTATATAAAATTTAAAAGAGGTAAAGTTGATTAAAATTCAATGTTAAAAGTTAATTAAAAGGTGTGGTGGGGGTGACCTTCAGGGCTATGTGCTCCTCTGCGCTCCCCAAGGAAGACAGCCACGATTCCAGATTTTTCCAAAACACCAGGAGAGGAGTGTGTGTGTGTGTGTGTGTGTGTGTCACCTCTGGAGGGAGAATCTTCCAAAGGGCAGGGGCTATTGCAGAGGACCCCTCCCCCAATTGGAATTCTTTAGCTGATGCTGTCCACAATGCACCCGCTCTGCCTGACTGGATGGGACTTCCGGTTTGCCACACGGCCGCCATGGACAGCTGGGAGACTTGTTCTCTCTCCCCCGTTCAATTTTGCATCGCTGGGGGCCCCTGAAAAGGGCTGAAAGTTGCACTGAAGAGGAAACCACCAAGGAGGGGCTCTCGCTGAATCGCGGAAGAGCAGTAACTCTCCCATTAGAGCTGGCGATCCCTCCAAACCGGCAGACGAAAGGACCGGCCATAAAAATATGGCTCGTCCCTAGGCCACGGAGAGGCTTTAAAGATCACAAGTAACACCTCGAATCGGGTCCAGAAGCAGACTGGCACCCGCAGCAGTGGCCAAGGCGCTACCGGTGCCATCTTGGGGGCACCAAAGACTGCTCAGGTGGCGGCATTCTGTACCAACTGAAGCTTCCGGACAGTCTCCAAGGCTTGCCCCTCCAGCTCAGCCTCTGCTGCGATGGGACCCGATGTGCCCCAGGTTTCAGGGGGGAATTTCCCCTTGTTAGATGGGGCAGCTGCGGCCTCTTCCCACTGGGCCTGGGGGCAGATCCCCCCTTGGGGTAGGTGAGCAAGACCTGCCTTACCTGGAAGGATCTCCTTGTTCTTCTGGACCGGCCTCAGCAGCGGCTCGAACTGCATCCCTATGGAAGTGGCCAGCTCCTGGGCCACGGTCGTCAGGCTGCGGCGGATGGACAGCTGGGGGGGGGAAAGCAGGAGTGAAGCCACCTGGCCAGGCCAAGATCCTCTCTGCCCCCTCCCCAAGCAGCAAGTGGGGGAAGGGGGTCTCACAGCTGCCTGCTGGATCCCTCCCACACACACACAAGGGATGGCTGCAGTCTTCCTTGGGTCAGGAGGGGCCATGATGGGGTGCAGCCGACCCACAGCTCAAGTCTGGGAAAGGCTACAGGGGATCCTCGACTTAAAAGGTCTGTTGCTAAGTGAGACACTTACTGTGAGTTTTGCCCCACTCTACGAGCTTTCCCGCCAGAGTGGTTAAGCGAATCGCTGCACTTGTTAGGTTAGGAACACGGTCGTTAAATGAATCTGGTTTCCCCACTGAGTTTGTTTGCCAGGAGGTCACAAAAGGGGGTTGTGTGACCCCAGGACACGGCAGCCGTCGTAAATAGGAACCGGCTACCAAGTGTCCCAATTTTGATCATGTGGCCGTCTGCTGCAATGGTCATAAAGTGTTTTGTAAAAAAAAAAAAAAGGTGCCGGAACTCACACGTCACACAATCCGCCTTGCCTACCCTACAAGGTTTACCTTTGTAGTTGAAGAAAAAAAACCCCTTCTGACAGACCGTTGGCCATTTGGGAGCAGCCTCACCTGGAGGAGTTCCAGTTGCTGCCACAGCTTCTCCACGGCCGAATCAAAGATGGCGTCCTTCTGCCGGTGGATGAACGTCTCCATCTCCTCTTTCATTCTTCGGAAGTATCCTGGGCCGGAGAGTCGGGAGCAGGCTGCAAAGTGATTTCAAAAGTTGGTCTTGCCCTGTCATGGATCTGGCATCCTTCCCACTGCCCCGGGGATCAGCTCATGTAGACAGTCCTTGGTTTACATTTAGTGACTGTTCATTTAGTGACTGTTCAAAGTTACAATAGCACTGAAAAAAGGGACTTATGACTGTATTTGTACTTATGACCGTTGGACACGTGATTTACATTCAGATGCTTGACAAAGGACTGACAGTTATGACGGAGCTGAAGGACATAAGTCATAAAGGGGCCATAGTCAGCATGGCTGGCTCGGGAATTCTGGGAGTTGAAGTCCAGAAGGCATAGAGGGGCCATAGTTCCCCACCTCTGCACTAAGCTATAAGCCATAAATATTTTTTCTTAGGGCTACTTCTGGCTTTTGTCCAGCCCAGAGAATGCTGGGTCTCCTCTCCCCTCCCGCCCAACGTAGCTCCAGAAGACAAACTTCTCCAGGTTTCACTGCAGCCTCTGGGCGAGAACCCCTAGATGATGGGAGCCCCCCTGCAGTAGATTACCTGCATATGCTGGTTCCATGCCGGACTGAATCGTCGGTATCAAGAGCCGGGAGATTGTCCGTTGCTTTCTTGTAACGGAACTCATCTGATCCAAGGTAAAATTGAGCAACTGGAAGGACGGACGGACGGATGGAAAGAAGGAAGGGAAAATCCGATCAGAGTCCCCTGTCCCACAATGGGGTCCTCACCAAGCTGCTTCCAGCGACCCCCCCTGCTTAAAAAACCCCCAGCAACGGTGGCTTCTGGAGACCCAGATGTGGGTCACGGGTGCCGCAAAGCCCCCGATGCAAGTTTGGTGGGCACAGACCACCCCAGCCTCACCCGTGCTTGAGTGGCTTCCATCTGCTGAGCACAAATCGCATGCAGGGCTTCGGAGACCGGACCGTGCCAGAGCAGCTTCTTCTTCAGGCCTTTGAAGAAGGACTTCAGCTGGGCCAGGAGGGCCCTGGTGAAGCCCTCGATGGAGCTCACCAGCCTGGAGCTGCGAAAGGGGAGAGAGCAGCCGAGGGCCCCATCAGCCCCTCAGGGAACCGGTGGGCCTCCTTCGGGACCGACTCCTCCGTCCCTCCTGCGGAAGCAGCGTCCTGGGTCCGAAAGCCCAGAGCGAGCCCCCCCCAGGGCAGCCCCCCACCCTCTCTTCCCCACCGGCCGGCCAGCCTGAAGAGCAGCCCCCTGCTGCAGCCCCTCAACAGGCACGGGCAGCCCTGGGATCCTCAACTTACAACCACAACGAGCCCAACAATTCTGCTGCTAAGCAAGACAGTTTAGTGAGTTTTGCCTCGTTTTACGACTTTTCCTGCCACGGTGATTAAATGAATCACTGCCCTTGTTAAGTGAGTAACACGGTTCTAGTTGGGCCCTGGGCTAAGATTTAACTCATTCTGCCTCTGAGAATTACAAACCTGATTCCCTTTTATTCTTATTTCTCTGCATGAGCACTTCACTCGATGTAATTTCAGACTAATTCAAGGTTTATTTTCCTTTTGCAATTTCTTGGGAACAGATATGTAACCTGAAAACCACATCCCTCTCAAGGTGACAATGGACCAACATATTAACCTATAGTCTGGCAAAATATTAAGCATATTTTTTATTTTTATTTTTAAAAAGGCTTTATATACCACATTTTTTTTAAAAAAAAACATTTGATTTTGCTCATCTCTTTTGAGATTGATTTCTGTCACAAAAGGAATAGCTTTAAAAGCCAAGGAGAGGTTGTATCATCAAAATTGTTTCGGCATTACAGATTGTGTCCTTCCCCCATTGGGCCTGGGGAGGGGGGAGGACACTAGGGGAGGCACTGCCTGGGAGCAGCGATCTTGGGATGTGACCAGGCAGGTACTCCAGGACTGGACACAAGGACCTCTTGATGGCTGGAGAGCGGCCATTTCAGGCCTTCTGTCCAGTTTCTCTGCTCTGACTCAGGCAAGGGGTTCGGGTTCAGGCGAGCGATGGCTGCTGCGGGGGGGGGGGGCGCAAAACCTACTTAAAGACCTCATTCCAGGCCACGGAGATGACCTGGAGGATGGGGCCGGACAGTTCTCTGTTGAAATCCACAGACTGGTACTTGGGAGAGGTGTAAACGCCACGGTGGTTGCAGATCGCCCGATAGGTCACGTGGGGGTAGCCGCAAACCTGCAGTGGGGAGAGGGGCCTCCATCAGACACACAAACCGCACTCCAGCCCCACCCCCCATGTTCTAAGCCAAGTCGAGTGGACGCCAGACTTGCTGGAATGGACTCATGACACCCGTGGGTATCCAAGGCTCCAGGTCGAAACAGAAAAACCATAAGCAACCGACACTTGTCCATAGTCTCAGAAGGGTGAATGCAGAGCCTGACTTCACGCAAGGGCCAGAGAAGGCCACGGTCAGGCCTGCCTCGGCTGGAACCCTTCAATAAGAAACGTCCTTGACCCCACTGGGTGAAGAAAGGCTGTTTCACCAAAGGTCAAGCCGGACAAAGTCAAGCGAAGCCAGAACGGAAGTTCGGGCACCAAATCTCTAGGAATAACTTTCCCTCCTGTTGCTAGTCCACCCCGCTCCCCCCCCATGGTCCAACCAATTTTAAAAACTATGTTTTGGAAACAGTCCCAGCTGCAGCCTTCTCCCAAAGGAGCAGCCTTCCAGACTCTTCTTTCCATCAGCTTCATCCGTTTCACATTCCCCGAAATTTGATGTTTTATATACATGTTGTTAGCCGCTCCGAGTCTCCGGAGAGGAGCAGCATACAAGATCGAATAAAATAAAATAAATAAATAAAATAAAAATCTCTCCACTGACCTTTCAATGCTGTTTTAATTATTTTGGTCAGATTTACCAACAGCCCCAGATTCCTAAGACAGATCCCCTCCTCCCAGTTCTATGCAGAATCCTCTCTGGGCCATCCCTGAAGGGATCTAACCAGGATCCAGGATCACCGCGTGGGAAACAGCAGCCCTTTTATTCAGAGGAGCCTCTGCCGGCCGCTTCAGGGTCCTTTCCTGGGAGGGGGCTGCATCCCTGAAGGAAGAGGGGCCCTGACCCCAGATGGCCTCTGAAGGCAAAGAAGCACTTACCGGCGAGCCCCAGCCTCTGGCGATGGCTTCAGAGAGCTGCTTGGCCCTCTCAGCCCCGTTCTGCAGGCTGCCCAGAATGAGGGCCTCAAAGGCCTGACGCAGGTCTTGGGAGCTGGCCCCCAGGACCTCTTGGAGGAGGGCAGGGAGGTCCTGCAAGGCCTGCTGCAGCGTCTCCTGCACCTGGGCCTGGTGGGCATCAGCCTGAGGCAGAGGAAGGAAAGGGAAGGGAAGGGAAGGGAAGGGAAGGGAAGGGAAGGGAAAAGAAAGGAAGGGAAGAGAAGGGAAGGAAAAGGAAAAGGAAAGGAAAAGTTTTTAAGAAGAGACTGGTCAGCCACTCTGTTATTCTATTATCTTCCAGCCAAGATTCGGGCGGCTGAGTCTCCCCGAGAAGGGGGCCCCTTCAGTGCTGTTCCTACCTCTGTTCTCTGGCTGTTGAGATAATTCACCATTTGGCTCAGGACACGAGCCACGTCCCGGATGACCTTCTCCGTGGCCACCATGCTGTGCTTCAGCGCTGTGTCCATCGCAAATTTCTTCAGTGCAGGAATCTCTGGAAGGACGGAAGGAGGGAGGGAGGGAGGAGAGTGAGCGAGGGGACGTCGTTCTCCCCAGCTCTTCTGCCAACCTGCCGGGCAGCCCACGCAAAAACACCACATTGTGAGACGGTCCAAACGCCGCAAGAGCCTCCTTGAAAGAGTCTGCTCTGAAGCATCAACAAGATGCGCAACCGAAGGAGGTTTTATTTGGAAGATTCTGAGGAGCCTGTTGATACATCCCATCTGCTATGGAAACACATCATCCCCAGCAAATTCTATTTTCTGGTTCCTAATATTGTGTGAGGTTATATGCAGAAACCTCTTCTAGAGCAGGGGTCTGCAACCTTGACAACTTTAAGACTTGTGGACTTCAGCTCCCAGAATTCCTCAGCCAGCTATGACTTTGGGACTCTGGGAGTTGAAGTCCAGCTGTCTTAAACTTAAACTTGACTGGAAGATACTCAAGCAGAATTCCAGTATTTGAGGGGCTCCTACGAAGGAAGAGGTGGTCAATTATTTTTCAAAGCATCAGAAGGCAGGACAAGAAGCATCGGATGGAAACCAATCAAGGAATTCTCCTAGAATTAAGGAGAAACTTCCTGACCGTGAAGACAATTAATCGGTGGAATGGAAGTTGCCCCCAGAAGTTCTGGGTGCTCCATCACTGGAGGCCTTTAAGAAAAGACTGGACAGCCACCTGTCTGAAATGGCATAGGGTCTCCTGCTTGAGCAGAGAAATTAAGTTAGAAGATCTCCCAAGGTCCCTTCCAGCTCTATTATGATTTGATTGATTGATTGATTGATTGATTGATTGATTGAAATGGTAGCAAAATAGTTTCACGAGATTGTGTTGTAACAATCCCCCAGTACTGCAAATCATTTAGAAAGAGCCACACAAACACATCTCTGGGCAATACCTGTGTCTTTGACGTCATGGAAAACTTGAGGTTGACCGTTGCAGAGCAACTTTCCACCAAGTTTGAGATACTCTGTAGAGCTGACCGTGAAGACCTCCAGCTTCCCAGGCTGCCCTCCGGCCGAATCCCCCTCCTCCACCTCTTCTTCGCCATCGTCTTCGCCCTCAGCTCTCCTGGACACCTCCTGCACAAGACCACACGTGGCCCGCTCTTACCCACAGATCCCTCGGCCTTCGAGAGACGAGGCGCCTCCCTCCACAAAGCTGCCAAGGGTGGCAGCAGGCCCAGCGAATGCTTTTGGTGAACATGCCAGGTGGCTGATCCTCCTGACATCCGGCACGGAGCCTTCCTACCTGCAGACCAGCGCTGAAATCCATCAGAATCCGCTGCTTGGAAAATTCATTCCGGGCCTGGACGCAGATCAGGCTGATGGCACGGAGCTTGGCGTCTTTTTCTCTCTGCAAGGAGCAGATCTAGACAAAGGAGGACAGAGGGAGAAGCTGAGGAACCCCCATCCCATCCCATGGGAAGAAAACCTGAAGCTGGAAGGGGGGCGGGGGGACTCACCTGGAACTCCTTCTCCAAGATGTCATGTCTCTGGAGCCACACTGAATCTGCGGCCGCGCTTCCCTTTCTCGCTGGCTGCACAGGGAGAGGGTTATTTGCAGCTGGACGCTGAATTCTTGAGTGGGACTCAGAAAGTGCATTTCTTTTGGGGTGGTAAAAGGTTCCTCCTCCCCACACAGCATTCATATTAAATGTTAAGAGATTTCCCACCCTCCCCCCCTTTAAGTGGGAATGGCTTGAAGTGTCCTTGTGAGAAGCATCCACAACAAGCAGAACCGGCCCTGGGGGGCATCAGGAGGAAGAGTCAGCCGGGAACTGGAGAGCCAAGACAACCACAGTTTCTACTCACTGGCCCTTATCTCAGCTGCGTGCTGAGCTCAGAAAAAGGGAGAAGTAACAAATACCTCTTGCTGCTGCTGCTGCAGTTGTGCGTAAAGGCGCTTCTTCTCTATTTCTGCTTGAGTTTTCTGCTTTTCCAGTTCTTGCAATCCCTCTTCTAGGGGACAAATCCTGTCTTGTAAGCTGAGGTCCCTGCAACATTGGAAGGAAGGAGTATTTCTGAGAGCCACCTGGCTAAACTGCTGAATTCTGCGTGACCAGCGACAGTCGTGCCCAGGGCCCCTTACAACCCCCCCTCCTTTCCTTTTAAAGCACCCTGTGCTCAGCCAGCAAGAGAGGCATCGGCTGTAGAACTGTCAGCCATCCCAGAGTAATTACCAGGTAACCCTGAAATGGGTTTTTTTTCCCCTCAAAAATGTTGCGCTTCTTGTCCAAGAAGCTTCTTCGGTTCTCAAAACTCAGCTTTCAAACTGCAGCTTTCAAAATTCGGTTCAGCTTCTTGGATGAGAGTGAAACGCTTCCAAGGGGAAAAACCCAAAGAAGTCCAGCTGCTGTTTGGAAAAGCCCCTCTGGGGACAACCAGGACATGGACGACGGAGGATCTCCCTGGACGGGTCAGCCCTTTTCCTGCTTTCACCCCAGAGGCAGCATTTGCGCCCCGAGAGCAGCATTTGACACAAAGGACGCTTGTGTGTGTGTGTGTGCGGGGAGAAAGGCTTCCCTCCCTCTTTCCCTGCTGGGACCCCTGCCCGGGCAGAGAGGGCCCACCTGACAATGTCCGTGATGCTGAAGCTGTCGGTCTTGGTGCAGATGAAGGCCAGGCTCCCGTAGAGGCCGTCCATGAACAGCTGCCGGCGGAAGTTGGTGCTCAGCAGCTCTCTGGCCGTCTTGTCGTCCACGGCTCGCGTGATGCTGGCGGTGACCCACACGGCGTTGCAGTCCTTCAGGTACTGGAGAAAAGCCAAGAAGCCATTTGGCCAACATGCCCAACCCACATTAACCTCAGGTAGTTCTCGACTTACGACCGTCCTCGCGGATCTACGTGTCCCAGGATAACGTAGCAAGATCCAATCTGGGTTGGTCACTGGGAGCGGAAGGTTTTCTCTTCCGAGCTTTCTGACGTCTGCTGGAGCTCCCACACACGGGGAGCGTCTCCCCCTGCTAGATCCTCCCTATTGGACACTCTCTCTGCTGGGGAGACGTTCCCCGAGGCAGGTGGGGGCTCCAGCAGGCGTCCCAGAGCTCTCGGAAGACAAAAACCTCTGGCTCCCGCTGACCAATACCCTGATTGGATCTTACAGTAGTCCATTTAGTGACCAAAGTTACAACGGCACTGGGAAAAGTGACTTATGACCGTTTTTCACCTCTTACGACCAATGCAGCATCTCTACGGTCACAAAATTCGGACGCTTGGCAACTGACTCATATTTATGACGGTCACAACGTCCCGCGGTCACGTGATCATGATCTCTTGGCAAGCAAAGTCACGGGGGGAAGCCAGAGACACCTAACAACTGTGTTACTCACTTAACAACTGCAGTGATTAACTTAACAACTGTGGCCAGAAAGGTCATAAAATGGGAGAAAAACTTGCTTAACAACCGTCTTGCTTAGTAACAGAAATTTTGGGCTCAACCGTGGTCACGAGTCGAGGATTACCTATGACACAACTCTTAGGGTTTTCTAAGGCAGAGGTCCCCAACCTCTGAGAGGTTTTTCCGCGGACCGGAGGGTGTGTAGTTTTGTGTGCTGCTTGTATCTTGCGGCTGGGGCTCTGCTTGTTTGTGTGGACCCAGTTGCTGGCATGCCGCAGCCTGGGACTAGTCTGTGGAGGGGGGCTTGGGGACCCCTGCTCTAAGGGGGGGAGGAATAAGCCCTCCCATCCACAGCTCTTCTTAAGGCTTAAAAACTCCCGCAGACAGAGCTGAGCCCGGCTGGGCACCCAGAGGTGGTAGGATGACCATCCCGGCGGGGGGAGAGGGCCCTACCTCTCTGGCCACCGTATCCCGGGCCGCGTTGGAGTCTCGGATTCCCGGCAGGTCCACCAGCACCGCGCCCGTTCTCAGAACCTCAGCCTTGGCCACACGGATCCTCACACACTTCACAATGGGCCAAAACTCTCCACCTTTCATCTCACGCAAATTGTCGGTACGGGAATCGATAAATTTCTCAATTTTCATATGGAAGTCTGCAGCCTAGAAAGCCAGCCAGCAAGTGGGAAAATTAAGTTTTAGGTTTTAGATCTTTTTAAAGACATGCACCACAAAGGTAGTTTAGCTTAACAACTGTTTTAAACACTTCAGTACAAAAATCACTCTTTTCTATTTGTGTTCCAGCCGGGACGTGCTTCAGGAAGCACAATGGTGGTCCTCGTGGATTGACTAGGATGGGCCTTCACCCACCATGGGAAGCACCACGTTTCTCATCCAGTTTAGTCTCTCTTCGAAGCCCTGGAATCCTTCTGGGCCTCCCATGAGGGTCTGCAAAGCAGCCCCCTCCCACGGAGATCCCACGTCTTCCTGAATGGGCAAGTCCAGCCAACAATGGCATGGAAGAAGAGAGGAAGCCCGTGGCCGTTTCAGTAGGTGAGGCCCCGTCCCGCCCTTCTCACTGAATGTCTGGATGAGATGCTGGGAGAAGTCAGCTGGGAGCCTGGGGCGAGGTGTGATCCCCAGGGGCGTCTCCCTGTCTCTCCACCACAGGCCCCAAGGGGGACCAGGAGAGGCGTCCAGAGGCTGTCAGGCCCAGAAAAAGGAAGCATCATCTCGGGTCGAAGGCTGGCAAGGCCATGTGGAAACGGGCAGATGCTCGCCCTGTGCCACTCTGGGCTTTTGTAGACCGAGAGGCACCAGTAATGCGTCACTTACACCCTTGTCGCTTCATATCTGGAATACTGTAATTCACTCTAGCTGGGGCTGCCCTTGAAGACCTTCCAGAAGCTTCAAAGGATACAGACTGCAACTCCCTTTGGATACTAGGAGAAAATGACTTTGGCATCTCTGCTGTGGGGCTTTGCTGGCCGCCCGTTTATCTGCAGGTACAACTCAGGCTGTCCATTTTCGACCACTGGGCTCTGCCCGGTGCCTGAACCAGCGGCTGCCCAGCGTCCTGTGTGAGCCGAGAGGGGCCGAGAGGTCCCCCTGCCAGGAAGTCGGGGAGGGGGGGACTTGTTCCTTGCAACGTTCAGGTGGTTGACTGACATTTTTTTCATGGGAATTTTTACGGATTATGGGGAGAAGGAAATTAGGAGCCCTGTGGATATTATGGCATTGAATTCCTGGAAGAATTTTGATCCTGATACCTTTTTAAAGTAGGCTTTCCACATTTTGGTTCTTTTCCTGAACTCAAAATGACTTAGAATTGGCACTGGATCCACAGAAACAAATACGTAAAAAAGGAAAAACCTCGCCTGCTCCCACAGAGCCCATCTTCCTTGCTGGGGCCCCAGGGGAGCAGCTTCACTCACCGTCTCGGCACAAATGTGCTTGACTGTCCCGAGGTGTTGGGTCACTCCCTGCCTGTCCTCCAGCTTCTCCAGCTCGTCCACCCTCCCGTAGACAGCCTTCACCCGGCTGTAGGCCGCCCCGGCTTCCGTCTTGCGATCCGGGCAGCGCTTCTTCAGAATGCCGGCCTTGTCCTTCATGTCCTCCAGGAGGGCTTCCAGCTCCTTGTTCCACTCCTGGGGTGCAGGACAAGAGAGGGAAAGGGGTCCCGGATGGTCTCTCTGCCGCTGGGGAAACTGTGGCTAAGCCCGAGCTGAGCCCAGAGGCCTCCTCTCCGTCCTCCGGGCTTGAGGGCCACGGCCAAGCCGGGTCACCCCGTGGCTGGTCCCGGGGAGGCAGCCCAGCACCTACCTCCCGGGAGAGGAACTCCACGTCGGCTTCATACGGGCTGCCCTCTGCCGCCCTGGAGATCTCCACAACCACCGCGGTGCAGGCTCTCATGGCGGACGTGGGCAGCATGGCCTCCTCGTCCAGCAGGGCGTTGAGCAAGCAGCTCTTGCCGGCCCCCGTGTTCCCCACCACAGCTATGTGGGTCTGGGGCATCTTGGTCGCCTTCTGGAGAACAGCAATCTGGTCCCTTGGAGGAGAGGAGAGGAGGAAGAGTGTCCAATAGGAAGACCCCCTCGGAGAAGGTCCGCAACTTGGGCGTCCTCCTCGATCCACAGCTAAATTTGGAACATCATCTTTCGGCTGTGGCGAGGAGGACATTTGCCCAGGTTCGCCTGGTGCACCAGTTGCGGTCCTATTTGGACCGGGAGTCTCTTCTCACAGTCACTCATGCTCTTATCACCTCGAGGTTCGATTACTGCAATGCTCTCTACATGGGGCTACCTTTGAAAAACGTTCGGAGACTTCAGGTAATGCAGAATGCAGCCGCGCGAGCAGTGTTGGGCTTGCCTAGCAATGCCCACATTTCGGCATCACTCCGCGAGCTGCATTGGCTGCCAATTGGTCTCCGAACCCAATTCAAAGTGTTGTTTATGACCTATAAAGCCCTACATGGCATCGGACCAGGTTACTTACGGGACCGTCTGCTGCCTCATGAATCCCAGCGGCCGGTTAGGGCCCACAGAGTCAGCCTTCTCCAGATCCCGTCAGCCAGACAGTGTCGCCTGGCGGGGCCTAGGGGAAGAGCCTTCTCTGTTGCGGCCCTGGCCCTCTGGAACCAACTTCCCCCGGAGATCCGTGTCGCCCCCACCCTCTCCGCCTTTCGCAAATTGCTTAAAACACACTTTTGCCGGCAGGCCTGGGGCAGCTAACATCTTGCCCCTAGCCAGTGTATGTTTGTGGAATGATTGGGTTTTTTTTGTTTTTTTGTTTTTTTTAACTTAAGGGTTTTTTATATGTATATAATGTAATTTCTATCATGCTGTGAGCCGCCCTGAGTTCTCCGGAATAGGGCGGCATAGAAATTAAATTAATAAATAATAAATAAATAAATAGAATCAAGCAATGCGCTGGCACATAGCATCATCCCTCCCTCCCCCTCTTCACCTATCTGTCTCAGTATTTCTCAACCTTGACAATTTTAAGAAAGACAGGTGCACTTCAACTCCCAGAATTGAACACGGCTGGCTGGAAATTCTAGGGCAGGGGTCCCCAACCCCCAGGCCATGGCCCACTACCTGGCAGTGGCCCTTTGGAACCAGGCCACGCACGTGGCAGGCAGGTGCAGCTCCATTTGTGCAAGCAGCAGGCACACGCGTTCCCAACTCCATTTGCACAAGCAGCGTGCGCCCACTGCTGGTGCAAATGGAGTTGCAGGTTCTGGCATGCCTGCTACTCACAAAAAACCATTCCCCCCTCCACATACCTGCCTCCTGTTCTCGAGAGTGAACCATAAGGGAGTTGGGCAGCTGTATAAATAATAAAGTAAAATACCTCCATTTCTCCACGTGGGTGTTGTCAACGCCCTCCACTGAACTCAAGGCCTGGAAGATTTCTGCCAGCACCGACTGGCACTCCTGCAGCTGGAAGGCAACGTCTTGCTCGGAGGACGCCCACTCGGCCGGGCTGCGGCTCTCTGCTCTTTCACGGAGGCAGCTGCTCTGGGACTCCCTCCAAGCAGGAGGGTCTCTGAAGAGGGGGACCCTTTCCCTGAACGCTGGTGGTGCAGGACACGACACAGCGGCTGCCACGCGCAGACACTCTGCGTCTGAAGGCTCGGCCAGCCCAGCCTCCTCCGACTTATAGGGAATCTGAGGCTCTCTGCCACCAAAATCTGCCAGATGTGAAGATCCTTCTGGCTGCTCGTCTGCTGAGGTTTGGGGGACATGAGAGATGGGGTATGAGAGGTGAGGGCAAAGCTGGTTCTTTTCCTCCTGGAACGCCTGAGACCGAAGCTCCATATCTGCCAAGGGACTCTGTGCCAGGTGGGACCCATCCCGCTGCAGTGGCTGAGCCCTGCAAGGTCCTTGATCCACGTAGACGTCCTTGGCTGGGAAGCCACCAGATGTGACCGGGATCCACGGGGCTTCCTGGGTGGCCTGGTAGGAGGCAGCCTGTCGTGCTCCACTCTCAGGCCTGCAATCCTCCTTCTCAAGAGGGGAGCCAGCAGAATGGCCAGCCTGGGTGGGGCAGAGAGCAGGGAGGGAGGATTCGTCTCCCTTGAATGGCAGAGGTGCGTCTTCCTGCACAGCTTCTTCCTTTACCAGGAGCCAAGCGGACCCCTCAGCTGGAGCTGGACCCTCACCCTCCTGTGCAGAGGCCACAGGAGTTTTTCCCGATGGAGAAGGAGACTCGTCTCCCCTGTAATCTTGGCCATCAGATTCTTCATCGGTCAGCTCTGTTTTCAGTGGGGGGTCACAATGGCCCAGCCCCGACTGTAGAACTGTTTTGCTATTGGATTCCCACGGAGACTGGGTGAACGGCTCACTCGTGACGGGGGTGCTTTCCATTTTATCTGTGGGAATATTTTTAAAAATGGGGGGAAAGTTAGGGAGAGTAATGCAAAGCAAGCGCCCTGCCCTTCCTTGGTCTCCACCGGGCTGACGGAGGACTAGCAAGCGAATGCGAGGTTCTTTCTCCCTGGGAAATCACTCCCTGCCCTCCCTCACCCCAGGGCCATGGTTGTGCCCCCACCTCTGAACAAACTAAGCAACCACTACTGGAGCCCCTCCCTCAAAGATCAAGGGTGCAACCTCTCTTTCTCTGGGGGTTTAAAACACCATCCTGTGGGGAAAAGCTCTCTCTTCCGGAGAACATATGCAATTCTTTACTTAAGTATCTCTCCTCTCCCGTTTTTCTGGTTTCAGAAATTCCGCTTCTCCCATCTGCTGCTTTTCAAATACGACCCTTTAAATTAAAGCAGGGGTCTCCAAACATGGCCACTTCAAGACCTGTGGACTTCAACGCCCAGAAATCTGGGAGCTGAAGTCCACAGGCCTTAAGGTGGCCAAGGTTGGACATCCCTGCCTTAAACTATGTGGGGCTCTTGGTGTCCTGAGCCTCCTTTTAAAGCAGGGCCTTCTCATCACGAACCCCGCATCCAACACCCAGCTGAGCAGGAGCCGGCATCGGATGGGCCAGGAAGCAGCAATGCAGGGCTGGGAGGAGAGCCTGCCACATACACACAGCCAGCACACTCCACTCCTTGCTGCCACTGATGAAGTTGCTTAGCTTGGTAATGAGATATCTGCAAGCAAGATAACAAACTCAGGGAACCCACCCCCCAAAAAATCCAGCAGTTCAATCCTGAGCGATGTATCCATTTGACACCAGGGCAACCTTTAAAGCTTACAAAAGGGGCTCTATAAATTTGATTTAACAAATAAATGAAGTAGACGTGGTGGGTAGCAGCCGCCGTCCCAGAACCCGAAGTGAAGAGAAGGAGAGCTGGAGAGTGAAAATGCCCTTCTGCAATTACCTTGGCCATGAGACCCTCTGGGGCTGCCTTGATGAGGGAAAACGCCTTCTTTGGTCAGCATCCCGCTCCGATCGCCCTCCAGGGCCTTCCCAGAATCCTCTCGGCAGGCAGAGCCATCCGGTCTGTCTCCTCCATCCGGTTCTCCACCCTGCAGCCGCTGGCCGGGAGCCTCCTGCTCAGACGGACTGAGAAGACGGACAGACTCCGGCCGGATGTCCCCTGAGAGAGCCTGGCTGTTGTCAGACACAGCCATGTCCGAGTCTTCTTCGTACCCGCCTGCATCAGAGGGAGAGTACCACTCCGTTTCCGAGAGGGTGCCAGAACTTTCAGAAGGGCCGCCCAGCATTTTGTCTGAATGGTTCCAGTATGGACTGGGAGAAGATTCGCAGCTTTGAGAACTAGGGGGGATGTCCGGAGACAAAAAGGCACACAGGTCCTCTTCAAAAGGCACCTCCGTGGATTCTGCATTTGGCGCCTCAACAGGAGAGCTGCTGCTCGAGTCCTCCAGCGCCGAGCCCGCTTCCAAGGGGAAGGGCTCCTCCTGAAAGTAGTAGGCTTCCTGCACGGTGCCCACTGAACCTTTGCCTTCTTCTTTGATGGAAGAGCCGGACCCAGCTGACCGGACTCCAGGGGACACATGGGCATCTTCAGGGATTTGGGCACCCTCTTCCTCACCTTCAGGTGAACCGGGCCCACTGCAGCCCGGGCTCTCCCCTGGGTCTGCTGCACCCCCTTCAGGCTGGCAGCCGATGTCCTTCACAGCCGCCGTTTCTGAAGACAGAGCTTTAAGCTCTTCTGCTTTCCTGTTTTCAGTTGCCGGTTCATTGGAGCCGATGTTGCTTTTAAAGTAACTTCTCACGATCTGAGCAATAGCATCTCCATTTCTCTGCGTAGGGTCAGAGCGCAGAGGGATTTGGTTTCTACACTGATCAAGGAACTTCACTATCATTTTGCCAAACTGCTCATCGCTCCTCTTCAAATCAGGAGGAGGAGGAGGAAGCACCACAGGAAATGAAGCTGGATCACTTGCAGAGCCCAGAACAGAATGCTGCCTGCAGAGCTTCTTTTGATGACAGGCATCGCCTTCCAAATCTAACTCCTCATTTTGGTGTCTTTTTCTAGGAGAAGAGCTGTTCAATTCCTCCCCCTCCTGCAAAAGGGCCTTGCAGGGCTCCGAGCACCCTAACCCTCCACTGTACCCTGCAGAGGGATCTGGACCATTCCCCAGCTGGCACACGCTTTCTTGGCACGACAGCCTGTTGATGTCTTGATGCATCCTTCCTGCATCCTGAGCATATTCATCTTCTCCTGAGCAGGGACTGCTGGACGTCTCACTTCCTGGAAGCTCTTTAACTGCTTCTCTGGGAGGCGACGCCATCGTTGCCCTGTCTGGCTGCCCAGGAAGCCTGCCAGCCACGGGCCAACTACCTTGGAGCAAGCCCTGACTGGTGTTTTCTATGAAGCCATGATCCTTAGAAAGGATTTTGACAATCCTGGCGTCCTCCTTTGCTGAGTCCGGAGGGGACTCTGCAGGCTGACCAGCCAAGCTGACAGGATCAAGCTCCATTTCATCACCACCTGGATCCTCCGGTGCTTCCGATGCTCTTTTCCTGCTCTTCGCTGAAAGGGAGGCGGGGTCTCCAGGCTCTGTGCTTGTGGTTGGAGATGCAGCCCTTACAGGAGGACCTTGGTCTTGATGGGAGGAGATTTGTCCCTCCAGATTCATCTTCAGCATCTCCGTGCCCTTCAGTGGCCCAGCACTGGCCTCTTGAATGGCCAGATCACCTGGTCTTTGGACGGTGGATTCCTCAATTGGCTCCCTCAATGCTTCACTGCTGCCAAGCGCATTAACTATCTGTTCAGCTGGATCCATCAATGAGGAATCCCTTCTTCTAGGAAGATCATACGTCTTAAAAGGACTGAATTGGCCCTTCTCTTCTTTTTCAGTTTCAGACGCAGAAATGTGCAGATGGAGCTCGTCCTGCTCCTCCTCCTCTTCTTCCTCCTCCGGCAACTGCGGGGCCTGGGCAGAGTCATCCCTTGGTTCCCCTGGGAGGTTCACAGCAACAGTCCCAGGCTGTAGAAGGCCAATGCTTGGGAGGGGTAGCACAGTACCGCTTCTTGTCTTACTGCAACAAGAATTTTCAGCAATTTGACCAAACCCACCGCTCTCCTCAGGAACGAGGACACCTTGCGTATGTTCTTCTGGAACAGGAAGGCTGATCTGTTTAACAGAAGCTTCTGGTTCCTCAGAAGCTCCGTGCTGTATAAGAGGGTCTTCAAGAAAAAGCAACTTTTCCCCAACATCAGCTCCTTGGGATTTCACTTCTAAATAATTTCCCAGATTCTCAGGCTCAACAATATCGGATTTCAGTTCTTGGGGATCAACATCTGTAAGACATTGTTGCTGGCTTATCACATAGGAGAATGTACTACACAGCTCGTTCAACAATCCCACCTGCATGGGACTTTGGTCAAAATCCCTCTTTGTGACAGCTAAAGGAATGTTTGCTACAGGACTTGCCTCCTCCTCCTCCTCCTCTCCCAAATTGGTCTTCACTGTGTCTTCCTCATTCAGACTTGTAGACTGTTCGTCTTCAGTGACGTATTGAGAGCTCACAAGGTGGTTACAATCAGAAACTGATCTCTCTCCTGCTTCATGTTGGCTTTTCAGAGAAGATAATTGTGTGCCCCCAGGCGAATAGTCACCTAAGTGGGAAATTCTCCCCTCAAGGCCCACTCCGTCACTAGAGGAATCGCCCTTTCCACCTACCAAGCCCAAAGAGCAGGACTCAGCAGGATTGGCATTAGGGCTTCTCGTGAGGGAGGCATCAGCACCAGGACGCTGAACTTTCTTCTGCTCTACAAGGCATCTCAGTTCTTTGTCCGGTCCATCTTCAGCCTCTCGGTCTTGGTTGTCTGCATCTTTATTGGTTGCTGCTGAGGTGCCGATTATGCATGTCTTCACCCCTGATTCTTCTTCACCTGGTAGATCCTTAGAGTCACCCTGGCACCGTCTGTCGCTTCCACTTTCGAAACTGGGCCATTCCACTCCCGACAACCCAACCACTGAAACATCGACAATTCCCAGGGAAGAATCATTGCTTTCACTCAACTCTTCTATATCCTCCTGTAGCCTGGAACCAGCAGTAATGTTATTTGAATTGTTGCTGGGTTCATCACCTCTTTGAGTCTCGTGTTCCAATTTTTCCTCCGTCGTGGAACTCCCTTCCACTTGATGTTCAAAGGGAATCTTGCTGCTCTGGAATGGGCATTGGTCAAAAATTAGTTCCCCTAAATTCCCTGATGGTTCAGAAACTGAAGTTCCTGAAGCCTCCGCAAGAGCTATATTTTCCCTCAAAACAGGACATGCTTGCGACAAAACTGTTCCGAGAACCCTTCCTTCTTCACAAGTCTCCGGCAGGTCTTTGTCTATTTTTTCAGAAGCTTCACTCCAGCTCTTCTTTTCTTCTTTGAAGAACCTGCCTGAGAATTGTTCATCAAGGACCAGGGTCTCGGATAATTTCTGAAGAAGCATCTTCTTGACCACACGTGCCTTTGAGTCAGGGCCATTGGCACTTGGCCTCTTGGCTGGGTTCACATCCTTGAAAGACTCTGTTACCGCTACTTCCATCTCACCAGGCTTCACTCCATCGCTCCACAGTCCCATTTCTGCACGAATGTCTACCACGCTGGCCTTACTGCAAGTGCCTTCAGCATCCCCTAGAATCTCTGGTTCATGTTCTCTGCTGTGAAGGTGGCCATCTACGCCTTCTAAGCCAGCATCTGTTGGAGGCTCCATTTCCACATCTTCACTAGCTGTAACCCTTTGAGGAGAATCTATTGTGTAGTCCATATCACCATTCTGGGTCCCACACGATGAATTTCTTGAAGGTAAAAGTACATTTCTTCTCTCAGAATCCAATCTCTCTTGACTTAAGATTTTGGTGGAAGAATCATCCATTGGTTCTTCCCCAGAAGAAAAACAGATCTCTGCTGTTCTCCTTGCTGAGTTATGTTGCTGAATATGCCCCAATCCAGAAGCCTGAATTTCTGCAGAGAGACTGATGGCTCTGTTTTCCACTAACTCTGCTTCTTCTTCTGAGAAGGAGACTTTCAGTAGATGTTTCTCCACGAGGTTCTCATTGCACCCATCTATGGAGCCACTCGCTGCCTGAGCACGGCTCCCAGCCAACTCAACCCCTTCCATTTCCTTCACTGGGTTGTCTGGTTCTGAAGCCCAAGATGCTGAAGCAGTTTCCTCCATACTTGGGCAAAGATTCATCTCAGCCAGTGCCTCATCTTGGACACTTTCACTAAGAGCTGGAGACTCTGGGCTAAAAACAGAAGATGCACCAGAAGCGCCTCCTGTCTCTGTCAGAAAGACGGGTGTGAATGTCTCCTCCCAGGGTCCAGAGGCCTCGACTGGTTTGGGGGAACCATCATGATCAGCTGCCACAGAAATCTCTGAACAGGCGGGGCCGGGAAAGAGCAGAGGCACGCAAGACCTCTCAGGATCACTTCTGGCATCCTTGTGTTGAAACAGCTGTTGTGCATTGGGTGTGTCATACTCTACAGCACTCTCACTACGGCTGAGAGAAACGGACTCGCCGGATTCTGAATTTTCCTGAAGAGGAGAAAACTCGGGGGCCGCAAAAGAGTTCTCTTTGGGAAGTGTGTAGTCTGGTGAAGCAGAACGGAGAACTTGGGAGGCTGGTCCACAAGGAGAACTTAACGGAAGAGCAGACGAGGAAGGAAACCCAGTTTGGCCTGACGTTTCTGGCCCTCCCAAAGTGGAGTCCTGAGAGGATGTGGAGAGTGGAGCCGTCATTGGGGAAGATGCGGAAAGAACTGGGGTTAGTAGTGGGGCCAAAGTAGTTTGGGGGTCACGCTGGGTGACAGAGTTCAACAGAGGGGCCTGGCCTGGTAGGACCCCTGGTAGTGCCATCTGAGGACAAGGAATGTGGTGCACAAATGCCAAATTCGGGTTGCCTGGATGTGAAACTCCTGCAGAAACCATGTCAGGACGCTGCGGGAAGAAAGAAAATTGAGAGGTCAGTAACAAAAACACTTTGCATCTTTCAGATCTTTGCAGCTTCTCCCACCTAGGAGCCCCCGAATTTGTCATGGTCTCCTTTGCCGGCTGCCCCAAATTAGCACCTTTGATGTGTTGCAACTGAAGCTTTCAGGATTCAGAGGACTTTTGTAGGCTCAGCCACACCAGGTGGCTATTTAGGAAAGGGTCCAGCTTCCTACAGGGGGTGGGAGTCCCACTTCCAACGCTTCTCTCTTCTGTTAACAGACATTAATGCCTATGAACATCTGAGAAGTGTTGGAGATGCAGGTCCACCTATAGCAGGGGTAGGCCACCCTGGCTCTTTTATGACTCGTGGACTTCAACTCCCAGAATTCCTGAGCCAGCCATGCTGGGAGTTGAAGTCCACGAGTCATAAAAGAGCCAGGGTGGCCTACCCCTGACCTATAGATTACGACTATTCAAATTCTATTTCAAGTGTGGAAAAAATCTGTAAAAAAAAATAACAGAATGACACAGTTGAAAGGGACCTTGGAGGGCATCTAGTCCAACCCCCTGCTTGAGCAGGAAACCCTCTACCATTTCAGACAAGTGGTTGTCCAATCTCTTCTTAAAAACCTCCAGTGACAAGAGCGCCCACACCTTATGGAGGCAAGCTGTTCCACTGTTTAATTGTTCTTAATTCTAGACTGGTTCTCTCCTTAATTAGTTTGCATCCATTGATTCTTGTCTTGCCTTTTGGTGCTTTGGAAAATAAATTGACCCCCTCCTCTTCTTTGGGGCAGCCCCTCAAATACTGGAATGCTGCTATCATGTTTCCACTAGTCCTTCTTTTAATTAAACTAGACATACCCAATTCCTGCAACTGTTCGTCACAGGTTTTAGCCTCCAGCCCTCAATCATTTTTGCTGCGAAGGCAAGCAATTTCTGTAGACAATCTCTCTGTGCCTGCCCAGTTTTTTTCTTCCCCTTGCCTTACAGAGCAGAAAGACTGCAGAGGAAAGGATTACAAGAGAATAAGCAGGCATACACACGATGGGGAATCCATGAATGTGTTTGGGGTCTTTTTAAACGCTTTTTAGCTTTGGTTTTAATTTTGAAATGTTGAAATGTTGTTTTATTTATGCTGTTAGCCGCTCCGAGCTTCCGGAGAGGAGTGGCATAAAAATTTAATGAATAATAATAATAATCAGGCTTTGCATGCCCGGAACTGCTGGTGCCATTGCATTCTTTTTATGTGTTTTTCCCCATTGTATGCCTATTTATTCTCTTGTAATCCCTTCCTCTCTATTGAATGTAAATAAAAACATTAATTCCTTTCTTGCGAATTATCCCAGTTCCCGAGTGAGCGTTCCAAAGGGCATTGGAGTAGGAAAAGGGGAAGTACAGTTGCCGTCATCTGATTTCTTACCTAGCAACCATTTTGCTTAACAACAAAGAGCTGCTAGTCCCAATTGTGGTCACTAAATGAGGACTACCTACATTAGATTTATAACCCGACTCCTGAGGACCTTAGGCAGGACTAGAACTCGCCATCTGCCACTTTCGAGCCTGGCATCCCAACTACTACCGGTAGATGAAACTAGCTCTCTCCAGTAAAGACAACTTTATTTGTGGTATTTACAGGAGATTGTTGTAGTTTATTCAACAATTGTTAAGAGAAAAATAATGGTTTAACACAATTCGTGGACTCAGCTGTTAACTGAAAACACACGTTTGTATTTCTCACTTTTAACAGTTGGGGGAAATTTCTTCTCTCTCCATAAACACTTTGCATCTGATCAGGACAGCAATTGCAATGCTCGAACTGAAAAAAGAAGAAAAGGGGTTACTAATGTTTCTTTCCTGAAGAATTAAATGATATAAATTCTTAAAAAGAAAAGAATAAAGAATAGCGGTGAATAAAAATGAAAAAAGTACAAGCAGCAGCTTCCCGTCTTCTTTGCAGGCAGCAATTAGCAACTGCCCAGTTTGGGTCATGAAAAGTCTGCAAAAAACTCACCAAGCTCAGAGAGCAATAAAAAAACCCACAGCTCTCAACCCTGAACTGCTACAGAGCACCAATCACCAATAAAAGTTCTTGTTGTCTTTTTCCTAATCAAACATTTCACAAAAAGAAAAATCCGGAATAAAGGTTCACCGCTTTTGTGACCTGCTGTTCTGAAGGATTCTTTTAGCTTTGAAATAACGATAATCCAGATGTGATTTAAGAAAGTGAAGTTTTAAGCAAACTCAGTGTCCTTAAAGCCTCCCCTATGTCTGTGAGCCTGATGACTTTTCCAGTCGCCCGAAGCAGCCCTCCAGAGCACAAGTGGGCAATCTCCTGGCCTCCCCTTATTCAGGAGACTCCAGTGGTCTGGGCTGGTTGCTCAGCCGTCATCGGCACCCCTTGCTCTAGCCCAGCAGTTCTCAACCTATGGGTCGCAACCCCATTTGGGGTCGAACGACCATTTCACGGGGGTCGCCAAACGCCTCCGTCCGCCATTTTTTTTTCAATTTTTTTTCATTTTTTTCAATTTGTTTTTCATTTTTTTCGGCTGGCGCATGCGCAGTTCGGCCTGTCGCGTGCACGCGACGGGCCGAACCACGCATGTGTGGCGCGCACGACGACCCGATCCGCGCATGCGCAGCACAACGGGCCGAACTGCGCATGCACAGCGCAACCGGGCCACTCGCCTCCCACCGCTGCCTCAGAGACTCCGGCAGGCACACCGAGGAGCGGTCCGGAGCAGGCGGGCGCAAAGCTGCCTCCTTCCCGCTCTGCTCCGCCACGTCCCAGGCCCGGTCTCCAACTCGCCCTCCGGCAGCCAGCCAAGCGGTTGGGGCAGCCGGACCTCGAGGCGGGCCCGCACTTCACTGAGACCGGCTCGGCTGTGGCGAGAGGCGCCCGGCGGCCGCCTCCGGCCCCCAAGTCCCCGCTCCTCTCCTCGCCCTCCTCCCCGGCCGGCCCTCGCCACACTGCCCCCTTTTCTCCGCGGCGGCCAATGGGGGCGGTGGGGCTCCCGGGGGCTGCCTGCCTGCCTGCCTGCCTGGCTCTGTCTCGGTCCTGCTCGCTCCCTCCCTCCCTCCCTCCCTCCCTCGGCAGCGATGGCCGAAGCAGGCGGTAAGACGCCCAGCCAGCGGATCGGCAAGATGAACTACCCTGGTGAGTCCCTGCCAGGCGTGGGGGGAGGCTGAGCCGGGGAGGGAGCCGGGCGTGGGGAGAGGCCGAGCCAGGGAGGGAGCCGGGCGTGGGGGGGAGGCCGAGCCGGGGAGGGAGCCGGGCGTGGGGGGAGGCCGAGCCAGGGAGGGAGCCGGGGAGCCTGGCCAGACGCCCCCCGCCCGGCCCGACCCGAGCGGGACTGGCGCCGAGAGCGAGCTGGCCCGGGTGGCCTCCCCAGTCCTGCCGCCCGCCTACCTACCTGCGGCCCCTGCCGGCCCTGCGGAAGGCGTGGGAGTCCCGGACGAGTCTGGCAGGCGGAGCGCTGTTACCTGGACGCCAGTCTGGAGCGCGGACTTGGGGGCCGGAGGCGGCCGCCGGGCACCTCTCGCCACAGCCGAGCCGGTCTCGGTGAAGTGTGGGCCCGCCTCGAGGTCCGGCTACCCCGACTGCTTGGCCGGCTGCCGGAGGGCGAGGAGGAGGCCGGGCCTGGGACGTGGTGGAGCGGAGGGGGAAGGAGGCAGCTTTGCGCCCGCCTGCTCCAGACCGCTCCTCGGTGTGCCTGCCAGAGTCTCTGAGGCAGCGGTGGGAGGCGAGGCCGGCCTGGTCTGGCCGGTTCTGCGCACGCGCAGATCGGCCCGTCGCACGCGCACATCGGCCGTCGCACGCGCAGATCGGGCCGTCGCTGTCCGCCATTTTGTTTATTTTGTTTTTTTTATTTTATTTTTTTGGGGCGGGGTCGCGGCGCGCTATGGATGGCGCAAGTGGGATCTCAACCTGAAAAAGGTTGAGAACCACTGCTCTAGCCCTACCCTATTCCTGCAGCTGCTCTTCACGTTTTAATCTCCAGCCCTTTAATCACCTTCGTTGCTCTTCTCTGCGCTCTTGTCTCAACATCTAGATTGACCTGGATTAGCCACGGTCCTTGCCTAACGACCAGCAGGTTTTGGTTTACGATGGCATGTGGGATTGCTGTCACTAAGCACTGCAGTCATGTGATATGGCGCTTTACAACAGCATTGCTTGGTGATGAAAATCACAAATCCTATCACAACTGAAGGACTGCCTGCGTAGTTAGTGGCATCTTGACCTTGTAGGAAGGAACAAAAAGTCACCCAGACCGGTTCATCCAAAACACTGCAAGGTCAGGCTGTAATTTATGCTGCACTTGCCTTGCTGTCTTGACACTCCTCATTTAGTGTTAGGAGCTGTTCGCAAATAAGATGGTTAATCCTCACAATAAATCATTTTCTGACCAATATGTGCATTTATACAATGTGCAGGGAAAGTCTTACCAGAAAGTAAAAGGGAGAATTTGGCTGTCGTGTGTGGCTTCCCAGGAGCAGGTTTCTCCCAGCAGGATGGCCAAAAGTGACCGTATCTCCTTCTCGCAAAATTACTCTACCTGCACACAAAATAATCCATTAAAAGAGTTTTTAAAATATGTTTAAAGTTCAGAGATTTTGTCCCAAAGCTCCTCTTGTTACAGGCTCACATAGCTGCCGGATTTGGGAATATAACCGCCATTGATAGTTGACAGTCAACCAGGGCAGGCCCCATAGCCATAGTCCCTCGTGCCTCTTGTAAGGCCGCTGCCCGCACATACCTTCAATGCGGATGTCGTTGACGTACACGCCCGTCAGGCTGGAGTCCACCAGGATGTATGCGCTGTCCGTCCGGATTATCCGCGCATGGATACGAGAGATGTACTTGAGGTCCGTGGGGGTGGCGGCCGGAGAGCTGAGACAGTAGTCCACCACCTGCTGGTTTCGGCCAAAGAGGGTGATGGCCTTGTCAAAGCTTTGGGAGAAATAAATAAGTACAGTGTTTGTAAGGTTACTGCATGGTCCAGTGTGGTTTCCAGAGGCAAGTTTCCCGCTGGCTTTCTGATTGTCTTTTAGATCAGGGTTCTCCAAATTTGGCAAATTTAAGACTGGTGGACTTCAACTCCCAGAATTCCCCAGTCTTAAAGTTGCCAAGTTTGGAGAACCCTGCTGTAGATAGCTTCACTGAGGACAGATGCTGGGATAGTCTAATGAAACATCCCCACCACAATATTAAAAACAAAAACAGCTAGGCAAATCCTCTAGCTCCTGTAAGTCCTATTTTTAACAATCTATCCTGGGAGAAATGACTGAGAGAAAATAACCAGCTGGAAAGGAACTCCTCTGGCTGGCTAGAGGACGAGGAGCAGGCCGGGCGATGGAGCTTCTCCACCTTTTCCCTCAAAAGCTGGGAAGAGGCTCCTTGCCCCAAAGCTCCCGAGTCGGGGCCAAGGGCAGAAGCAGCCATGCGGAGGTGAGAAAGGGATGGAGAGAGAGCGAGAAGAGGGGTTGGGATAAGGAGGTTGACTTCCTTCTCCTTCGCCTTCCTTTTTCTGTCAATTGAAGAAGGGAGCAGCATAATGGCTACAAGCATACCTGGGTATTCTATTTAAAACAGGCAGAAATGCGAATTTAAGGAGGAACAGGTGTGGAAAATTAAACCAACAATCCGACCTTTATGTACAGGTAATCCTCAATTTACAAGCCCACAATTTCTGTTGATAAGTGAAACATTTGCTAAGTGAGTTCTGCCTCATTTTACGACCTGTGAAGTGAACCACCGGTTGTTAAATTAGTCAAACTGTTAAGTGAATCCGGCTTCCCCCACTGACTTTGTTAGAAGGGGATCACGTGACCCCCAGGAGACTCTGTGCCTGAATTTTGATCGCGTGACGTGGGGAGGCTGCAATGGTCGTTAAGTGTGAAAACCAGACATAAGTCACTTTTTTCAGTACCGTTGCAACTTTGAACGGTCACTAAATGAACTGTTGTAAGCTGAGAACCACCTGTATCCCAAGTAAGGCTGCCTGCAGAGGGGGGGACAACGAAGTCCCTAGGGTGGCCATCATTAGGTGACCAAAGGCCCCCCCACTGCATGTCCAAGAGGGGGAGGGCTTTGGTGACACAGTGGCTGGTGACCACACACACACAGTTGCCCCCCCCTCCTTGGAGAGACCCCCGACCAAGAGGCTCTGCCCTCTGGAGGGGAGGGGGATGCTACTTACTGGACAACCTCACAGCTGCCAGGGGCGGGAGCCCAGGGGCCTATGCTGCGCAGGTGGCTCAGTTGGGGTCCCTCGCCACTCAGCAGGCAGGGGAGCGCCATCTCAGGAGATTCCCCCTTCTTTCCACTCTGGCCACGGCTGGGCAGACGCGTGCTGTCAACAAAAAGCAGAAGAGACCCGCTTGGACACCCGGAGCAGCAATTCCTACCTGCGGTGCAGGACGAAGCTCCTCTTCCTTGTTGTGTGGATGCAGCCCTGGAGCGAAAGAAGCCCCGTCCTGCCCACACCGCCTCCCTCGGGCACCGGCTGGCTTCTTGCAAGGATCTCCACCTTCCCACCTGCCCTTCCTGGGGTGGCAGAGTCTGAGGGCGCGAGCCGGCCTGGCTCCACAGAGGTCCTACTTTTAAAAAATATGGAGACGGCCACCTCAGATCAGGGGCCAGCTTGCCTTTCCCAGGGAGGCTGTTCCAGGCCTTGGAAAAGCAGAACCTCCTTGCCTGCCCCCACCCACCCCAACCTGTAGGACCCGTAGCAGTTTCCCCCTGTAGATCTAACTCCTCGGGCTCCTACGAACTACGGGAGGAACCCTGCAGGTACAGGCCAACCCAGGTTTGGTCTGCTCAGCAGCATGTAATGAAAGAAGTTGTCGTTTGATTCATCCACAACCCCCGTCTGCTCTCCCAAGATCGAATCAGTCTTATTCCTTAACTGCTACATATGTTGTGTACGTATGTATAACATACGTATACGCATGTTGTATATAGTATGTTTAGGTGTGTGTCATGTGTGTTTCACTTTGAGAGCGGGCAACTAAATTTCTTCCTATTTACCCTAAAACAACCACCCTGTGAGGTAGGCTGGGCTGAGAGACTGGCCCAAAGTCACCCAGCTGGCCTTTCACCAGTTCGGATGTCCAGAAATTATGGGATATCCACAGAGGTAAGGAAAGTAAAGGACAAATAGGTTAAAATTCTGACCAAGCTATGAACTAACAGGGAGTCAAAAGGCAAGGAGAAAGTTGAAGGGACCTTGGAGGTCTTCTAGTCCAACCCTCTGCTCTGCCCATTGCCATGGGCAGAAAAATCTGTCCATGGCAAAGACCTGGTGCTAATCGATTCGACCCAGGACAAAACCCGGATCCTGCAACTGATACACTTGGGACAGTGGATGAACTGGGGCAGATGTGCTGTTGCCTGACCTGCTCCAGGGTCCGCATCCCATTTCCATGGAGAAAATTTTAGAATTTTCGATGAGGCAGAGATTTGTTTTCTCCTTCGTGTAATCCTCTACCTACCTGTAAACGTTGTGGAACTGAAATATCTTTGAATTCTATGTAGAACTAACTAATAAATATCAACAAGATGATTGCCTTTTTTATTAAAAAAATGGACATCTGTTATTAATTCAAATTCTGTAAACGATGAGTCTAGTCTTGTGGCAATAAAACATAAATTTCCAATACATCTATATAACTCTTAATGCTGATTCTATATTTTGAGTTCTTAAATTCTATTTTGAGTTCTTAAATTCAGTATTAATAATGCCAAACATTAAGTTGCCAATCTGATCTTTAGAAACTTGTATTGACCTTATTATTTTATCCTGGCTTTGTCAGTTTGTTAACGCTGCATTTGTGAAAGTGCTACATTTCAAGAACCATTTTGCAGTACAAAGCTGCCTTGATCCACTCTGGATGTTGAATGGAGCACAACTGTGCAATACCCTCTGGGGAAGCGGTGGGCCACCGGGCTTTTATGACTGGCGGACTTCAACTCCCAGAATTCCTGAGCCATGCTAAGGGGAAAAGGAGAGGTTTCCAAGCTGAGTCATGCTGGCTCAGGAATTCTGCGAGTTGAAGTCCGCCAGTCATCGAAGAACCCAGGTGGTCTACCCCTGCTCTGGGGAAACCGAGGCATGTGATTAGTAGCCAGCGTCTCCCTCCCTCCCCCCCGGGTTAGAGGATGGACCCCTCGCAGGCGGCGGCTCCGCTCCGGCGTCCTCCTGTCCCCGACCGATAAGGCTGGCAGCCGAGCAGGCAGAGCTTTCCGGCCCCTTTATCTGCGCCAGCCCGGCCCCTCTTGCAGCCCGCATCAGCGGCTGGCCGGCCGGCGCAACCGCCCCGAGAGCCACGATCGCCTCGTCCGCGCAAGACTGGAAGGCGCCGCGAGGCTCCAAAGAGGAGACAGAAGCCGGGCACCGACGAGTGAAATTAACCGAAGCCGGAGATCCTCCGGCCAGGCAGCCCCGAGGGAAGGGCCGGGCTCTCCTGCCAACCGCCCCGGGGCTCTGCGGGGGATCCGGGGGTGACGCACTCCAGCCCCAACCGCGGATTCCAACTCCCCGCAAGAGGGGGAGAAGCCGGCCCGGCCCCGACGCCAGCCCCAGCGCTCCCGGCCCCGCGGGACCCCCGCCCAGACCTGCCAGGTGGAAGGGGCGCCGGAGCCTCCCCGGGAAAGCGCCTACCGGTACCTCTCCCGCGCCGCGCCCTCCGCCTGCTTTCGCGCCAAAGCCCCTCCAGGCCCCGCCTACCCGGCCAGGGGAAAGCGAAAGCGAAAGCCGGGCCGTTCTCTGCGGCTGCGCGCGCCGCCCCCTCCTCACGCCTCGCAAAGGCTGCAATCGCGGCTCTGGGCGCCAGGGGGCGTCGGCCGAGGGTCCCGCGCGGCTCTATTCGCAGCAACCCCGCCAGGACTAAGGAAACGGGGTAGGAAACGGGGAGGCTTCCCTGCGCCCGAGGAAGGTTCCGGGGCTTCGTGGCCTCTGCCCGGACGCCGCCGCAGCGAAGCAGGTTGCACCGAGGGCAGGTGCCCCTTTTGCGGACACCCGTTGTTTAGAAAGACCCGCTGGGAGGCTCGGTCCGCCCCCCCGCTTCTAAGAGACGGGAACCCCCCCCTGAGAAACCTCTAGGAGAGGCTAAGAGGCTGGACGACCCCCGTCCTCGGAACCCATTTCCCCAGCCTCTTTCCTTCCGGAGCTGGGGGGGGGTCTTGTGCAGCGCGGCAGCTGCCTCGCTTGCCCCCCTGGAGAGGCTGCGGAAGGAGCGGCCCTGGTGCCAGGCTCTCCGGCCCCGCCTCTGCCTGCGCTTCCCGAGCCCCTCTCCTGCCCAGCCCCCCCCCTCTGCGGGTGACCCACTGAACGGCTGACAAAGGTTTCCCTTGCAAGAAGTACAGTTGGCGTCTTTTCCTCTTTATTGGTGCTTTCCCCTCTCTGCCTGGAAACCTTATCAGATGTCTTAAATCAGGTAATCAGCTTAAATAAATAAAATAAAACGCCTTCGGAGAGCCTCTGATTATGGCTACCAGCTTGCTTCCATCTGCCAGGCCGGTGCCAGCTGGCTCTTCAGCAAGGGGCCCCCATCCGCTTCCTGCCCTGGAAGCCCCTCGGCTCCGCCCGGGGCCTCTGCCAGCCAGCCCTGCCTTCAAGGGTAGCTGTCGGCGTAGGAAAGCTTTGGGACGAAGTACTTGTGCACCAGCTGCTGCAGGGCAGCGAAAGTCCTTGGCGATGCCGGCCTCGGGAACGGCTGCAAGGTGATCTTGGGGAGTGGAAGCTTCACGAAGGGGACGAAGCCTTTCATCAGATAGCGGGGGAAGACAATAGGGAAGCAGCAGCCTGCGTGGGAGGAGGGAGACAGCAGGGAAGGAAGGAAGGAAGGAGCATCACCCTCCCAGGCCAGAGACAGGCTCCTCTCCGTGGCCAGCGTGGTGATGAACCAGAGGCAACAGTGAAGAAGTCAAAATGGCTGATCAACCAAAGCCAGCTCTACGGGCAGATCAGCATTTACAGGGTGGCTTTCAATCAATAGAGGAGAACTCTCTGGCTTTCCTCGGCTTTCTGCTGAAGGAGATACGGGCTCCCCTCCCTGACCAGCTGGGAAAATCAGAGGGAGCCACCAGCTACTTTTCCTGCACTGGGGCATTAGATGGCACAGGCTGCGTCACCAGAGTGCAGCAGCAGCAGCAGCAGCAGCAGCGCCAGGCTTGACCAGGAGGCACGCGGGAAGGTGCCCCTCGCTGTGCAGCCCTCTCACTCACCAGAGGGAAGAAAGGCAGAACCCCAATAGATCGATGGAGCAACCCCAGTACTCACGCTCAGCAACTCTCGTTCTCAGCATTGCGTTGGTTTCTCCTAGACGCAGGATAGCTCGGGACCTGTCCCGGAAGAGCAGGAGCTCGTACAAGCCCAGCGTAGAGTCCAGCGACCGAGGAGGTTGGAGGAGGCCAAGTGGGCTCTCCTATTCCCTCCTCCCCCCCCCACAGAGGCTGGCCGGATGCCACCAGGGGTCTGCCACCAGCGGAGAGGGGCAAGCCGGAGTGCAGCAAAAGGGGCTGCAGCCTTACGGAGAGTTGCCTGTGTGCCCCCCCTGCCCCTTAATCAGCAGACCCATCTGCTCTGGGACTTTTCTTCCATCCTCCCGACTTGGCTTTTATTTCATCCATGAGCGGGACAGACTCAAGCCGTCCTTCGCAGTGTTTGGGTGGCGCTTTCCCTCTTAATCCCAGAACCATCCCAGGACAGCCTCGGGGTGGGTTGGCTTCCTCCTCCATTTCCTCCGGGGAAATCTGCCGAGTCAAGTGGGCAGCCAACTTCACGCCAGTGAAGCGTTCGGTGTTTCCCAGATCAAGAGCACAAGGCAGCAGCAGCAGCAGCAGCACAGAAAAGTCTTCTTGTTAACAGAAGCACGGATGGACCGCAGCTCACTTGGCCAGCAGACCAACTGGGGGAACGGGGTGGGGGCGCTCCAGTTCTCCTAAGCTGGTGCCTCAAAACTCCTGCCATCCTGGAAGCCCTGCAGAGGCAGAGCTCCCCCCCCCCCAGTGGCAGGAGCTCCTGGCTTGCCCAGACCCTCAAGCGGGCACCTGGGGCACAGCTTGCTGAAATCATATAAAGTCAGAACTTACTTTTGAAGAGGGGGCAACGCCAAGACCGTGTCCCGGGGGGTATCTGCCCTCAAAGGGGCAGCGTCTTTCAGCTCCTTCAGTTCTCTCTCCAGCTGCTTTTCCGCAAAATGCTGGATGGCATCAATGGGGCGAACGGGCTGAAGAAGGAGGGAGAGGAATATGGCCGCCCCAGGTCAGCAGGGCCCAAACGGAGCCAGCTGCACTTGGAGCGTTGCTTAGTTTGGGCCTGGGATAACAAAGGCCAATGAGGCAGAAACAGGAAGCACAAAAGCCGTGTGAGCCGCTGCATTCTGAACCTAGCAGAACTTCAAATTACTCTTCAAGGGCAGCCCAACGTAGGATGCATTACAGTAGTCCAGATGGGAAGTGACCCAAGGTGTGGGTGACTGTGGGTGTGACCGTGTAGGAAGAATATGGAGGACATTGTTTTATGGCAGGCGTCTTCAAACTCTGCCCTTTGATGACTCGTGGACTTCAACTCCCAGAATTCCTCAGTCAGGCGGAGTTGAAGTCCATGAGTCATAAAAGGGTAGAGTTTGAAGGCCCGTTTTATGGTTATCAGGAGTCCTTGGTGCTCTCTGAACTTGGTTGTTTTCTTGCAGACGTTTCATGACCCAACTAGGTAACATTATCAGCATTGATGATGTTGCCCAGTTGGATAATGAAAGGTCTACAAGAAAACTAAACTCTAGAAAGCACCAAGAACTCCCGGTTTGAACCCTGTGCTACAAATATTCTCCTATATTGGTTGATGGTTATTGCACAGCAAATACAGGCGTAATATGTTTTTTGCCCCTCAAAATCGGGAGGGGGGAACTCTGCTGTCGATGTTCAGGAGTTGTGATCCTCAAGGCTCTTGCTTTGCGAAAGGAGTTTCAAGGGAGCCTCCAGCTGCTCCCACAGGGATGTACCCAGGAAGGGTTAAGAGCAGCCCCCTCTTCCCCCTCACAGCACGGATCACCCACCATATTCCAGGCCGGCCCAAGGCCCCTGCCATGCTGGGCTGTGCATCATGGGTGGGCTTCCTGTCAGGAAGAGGGTGCTAATGGGCCCTTGAAGCGACAGGAGTATCTTGAGGGTCACAGCACAGGGAAGAAGAGGTGGACTCACCTTTTGGTGGTCTTCCAAGCTGGGCTCCCCCCGCCGCTCCTCCTCGCTGTCCATCTCATCCTGAGTAGGAAGAGAAGATAGTAAGAGCCCACCTGTGCCGTTTTTCATCCCCTTCCGACAGCCAGTTGGAGATGCCAGGTGGAATAAAGGAAGCCCCCTTGGGTGAGACAGGGCCATCACCCTGGACAGCTTGGAAAGCAACGGACTGTTATGGTGGTCCAGAGCACCGTTGGGTTAGGCCAGTGGTGGCGAACCTATGGCATGCGTGCCAGAGGTGGCACACAGCCCTCTCTGTGGACACACGCCATCGCCCCAGCATACGTGGCCTCTAAAAGTTCGCCATCACTGGTCTAAGGCCAGCCAGCCTGGAGCCGCAATTGGGGAGCCCACCATCCCACCCACCAGAGAACCCCCTGGTTCTCCCCCTGCCCGGCTCCCACAGGTGTCCCACCCCATAAGCAACATCAAGGTGGCCACACCCACCCCAGCCATTCCCACCCAATCTGCCATGACTACTTCAGCTACACCCATCCAGTGGCCACGCTCACCCAGTCTGCCAAGCCCACTGTAGCTGCACTCGCCTACTGGGCCACACCCACCCGGCACCTGGCGATACGTAAGTGGGTTGGGTTGCAGTTTGGGCACTCAGTCTCTAAAAGGCATAATCACGGAGAAAATCTAGAATGGGTCTTCCAACTTGGCCCTTTGATGACTTCTGGAGTTCAGCTCCCAGAATTCTTCAGCCAGGCACGTGTGCCTGGCTGAGGAATTCTGGAAGTTGAAGTCCACAAGTCATCAAAAGGCCAAGTTTGAAGACCCCTGTTCTAGAAGTCAAAAACAGCTTTGGGGCACATAATCAAATGACAAATTGTGCATATACAGGAAGTCAACGGCCATTCCAAGTTATGACAGCACTGAATGAATGGTGGTTATGTCAGAGCTCTGGCCATCCCAGTCCCCCCCCCAGTCACATGATCATAATCTAGATGGTTGGCAGCCTGTTTGTACTTACAACCAGTTGCCAAGCACCTCACAATCCCTTGATCGATATTTGCAACCTTCCCTGCTGGCTTCCTCAGTAAGTCAATGGGGAAGCCAGCAGGGAAGGTCAGCAGTTGCTGTGGTACCTCCTCCAACCATGCACCACCCCAGCCCCTTGCACTTGCTCCACACCAACCAGTCGTGCACCCTCCCCCTTGTGCACCATGTGGTACCTCTTACGCATCCTCCTTCACCTGCACAGCACCTCTCACGCACTCTCCCAGATCAGGGCATCGCCTCTCATGTACCCCTCACATCATCCCCAATCCACAGAGCGTCTCTCATGCACCCCCTCCCCATCAAGAGGGTGAAACAAGAGGTGCCACGGCTCAGAGTACACTAAGCCTCTGGTGCGCTCTCCCTGAGTCTGTGGCACCTCTTGTTCACCCCCTCTTGCACACCATCTTCGACCCTCCCCAATCCAGGTGGCACCTCTTGTGCAACCTTGCGCACTCTCCCCAGCCCTCACAATGCGTCACGCACTCCCTTGCAACCTCATCAATCTTTGCACCTTCTCTGACCCTTGTGTACCCCTCCCACTCTCCCCTCCTGTGCTCCCCCACACTTCCCCTTGCTCCGTCCCCCACCTGGCAGCAGCCATTTATTTGCCTGTTGGGCTGAGACCCTCAACTTCCTGCTGGGTTCCCCACTGACTTTGTTGGATGCGAAAGAGGAAGTGAAGGTTGGGCCTGCAAGAGCAGGTGTGGGAGGCCGGGTGGTGGTCCTCACAGCATCCACTGTGCAGCCGATCAGAGGTTATCCAGGACCCCACATCTCCCACGCGCTCTGCCCCAGCCTTACCTTGTGGACAGCTTTGGCCCCCTTTCCAGCGATCTTCCTGGCTTTCTTGCGGCTCTTCTCTGGCCTCTTCCTTTCCAGGGTCAAAAGAGTGGTGGTCTGCAAGTTCAGATTCCCCCAACTCAGATGCTTCTATATAAGTGTCAGTGATACGGTCTCTATATGTGGCGGTGCCCGTGGGCTGTTTCCACAAGAGACCCAGGGAGACGGTCTCTTCCTTGGGGACTTTTGCATTGCCCAAGGCTGGCTAATAAGGGGGAGACCCAGAGAGGCCTCCTCGACCAAATAGGGGAGCCCAGCTGCACCCAGTGGGCAGGGCTGGCGGTCCGAGCTAAAGCCCACCTTGTGGCCGGTGTCCAGGAAAAGCTTCCCAGAGGCGGCCTCCTCCCACAGGCGAGCTCTGTGTTCCTGGGGAAAGGAAAGCCATGCCTAAGCCACGTGGCCCCCTTTTTCAGCACAGGGGACCCCCACTCAGAACTGGCAAAGGCCTGAAGAGCCCTCTTGGGTCAGCTATGAACTCGGGTCCTCCTCGCTGACCACCCTGGCCAGAAGCTCCCGCCCCCCCTTCACGAGGCTCCCAGCCATGGCCCATTCCCTGCAGACTGCCCTCCCCTTTGAGCAAGTCAGCTGACCCACAGGGCAGAATCCTCTCCCGAGGCCCCATCCTAAGAGGGACGGAGGCCCTGATGGCCAACGTGGCTGATTCCCTTCTCCCTGGTTCTGACATCTGGAGCGGAGGTGGGCTCCGAATCAGGGTCCCCCAGCATGCTGGAGTGGCAGGACCCAAACCCTGCAGCAGCCATGCTTCCCCCCCTGGCCATGGGGCAGTCGTGGCTGCACCACGCAGGCATCTCTGGGCTCCCAGGCGTTCAGAGGCCGGATGAGCAGAGGGAGGGGCTTTCCAGTGGCAAAGGTTTAGGCTGGGGGGGGGAATCTGAAGAGCGGCAAAGGGCAGCACCTTGAAAATCCTGATCTCCTTCTCCAACCATTCCTTGCTGAGTTTCCGCACGGCCTCTTTGGAGTCCTCCATACCCACCAGCCAGGAGTTCATCTCCTTGAAGAAAAAGTTGTGAGGGTCCTGAAGTCCCAACTCCTTGAACATATCCTTAAAAACTGCCCTGAGAGGAGGAGGGGGAGGGGGAGGAGAAGAGCATTTCTTAGCGTTTAATATCAACACTGCACACACAAAACATGCACTCCTTGGGTTGCCCCAACCTCCTGCCACAAAAGAAAATGTGGCTGCCCACGGGAGACAGGGGCACTGCACAACGCTGCTGCAGGACCCACAGCAGAAGAGGGGCTTCCAGAGCAGCCCTAGACGGTTGCCAGGAGCTGCCCCCCTCCCCCAGAGGTTCTCCTGGCCAAGATGGATCTCCTCAGGGATGCAGAGGGGCCAGGCAGCCGTGGGGCAGCAGCTAAGGTGGTCTACCAGCACAAGGGCGCTCTCCCCATCTGCATTCTCTGCGCTTCAGAGGGGGCTTGGCCACAACCCATCCTGAATCCGAGGCTCCACGCGCCATGCAGTCGGGAAGCAGAGGGCCTCTTAGCTGGCTCCGCAGCTTCTTTCTGACCAGCAGGTAATCGCTACCCACCTGCAGCCTGAGCTGGTGGAAGTTCCTCTTTCTTCCTGAGAAGATCCAGGCTGGACACCCCTGCAGTGCCCAGCCCAACCCCTGGGAGCTTCCACCCACTGCTGTGCCCGGAAGACACTTCCTCCTTGGCCTGCCCCAGGTGGGAACCTGCAAGGGTCCTTCTCCCACAGGGCCCTCACCGGGCGGAGGGAGCAGCCATCAGGTAGCAGGTCATCAGCTCCACCATCAAGTCCAGGCTATCTTTGTCCAGGTGCAGGAGGACACGCAGGGCGGCCAGGATGAACTTCTTCTGGCTCTTTTCCTAGAAAGGGGAGGGGGCGCCTTAGCCAGAAGCCCTCATGGAGGGAGGGGTCAGGACAGGCCCACCTTTACTTCCTTTCCCACGCTGCTGGGATGGGTGGCTGTCTTGGGGATCCCTACTGTGCCAAGATGTGTCACATCCCAGAGGGGGCCCAACTGGAGTATCCCTCCCACCAGGCCCCCCCACCTCACCCTGTCTACCCCTCTAGCAAGCGGTGGCAGAGCAGCCTCACCTGCAAAGAGGGGGTGTTGCCCTCCTGATTCAGCACTTCAAACAGGGTGTACTGGATCCACCTCTTCGCCCTGTCCTCCAGCTGATCTTCCAAGTAGACGATGGCTCCCAACACCTCCGTCTTGGTGTTGAAGTCTGCAGTGAGCAGCGTCTCCTGCAGCTTCCTCAACAAGGCCTTTGAGGTCATCTCAGGGGGGATACCCTGTGGAGAGGGGAGCCCCACTCAGGAGGGGGAGGGGGAGGCAGGGGTGCCCTCCTTCTGGACTGACCCAGCTTCTCCTTCTCTAGCCCAGGGCCGGAAGGTACCAGAGATGCTGCAGGCAAATGCCAGTTTTGGAAAAAAAAAATGGGGTTCGAAAGTTTATTATTTACGACAGCTAAGTAATAAATGGACTTAGTTACCTTGAGGTAAGATGGGCGGCCTATACATTTCATAAATAAATAAACAAACAAAATAAACACATTAAAAATAACTTTTAGTTTACTTAACTGGTACGGTACTCGCTTAATACCTCCTCAAACCGTATCTGATCAACAGCATCCCATATTTACCATACATGATATACAGTAATTATGGTGGTGCTAAACTTGGGCAATATTTATTTCACCTATTTGCATAGCCCCCGTTATACAGATGTGACTCTGAGCGACGTATGAAGACAAACATAGACAAACATGTAAATAATTCAAGACTGCAGGAGAACCACAGTCCCCTTGGAGTCGTCCTTCAAATCAGAAAAAGGTGGGTCCCTTCAGGTAACTTGGCTCCATGCCAAAATGTCCATGAAACATGGGCAAACAGGCGCCCCACATTCATAAGGAAAAAATTGGGCTTCCTACCCCAAGTAACCCACCCCCTGAACCCTAAGTCAGCCCTTTGGCCTCTCAGGTCTCTTTCAACCCTCCAATTCACACGATCCGAATCCACGCCGCACACTGGGATCAACCTGGGCTGCCTGGTTTCCAGTTCAATGTAGCAAGCCAACATCGCCACTGTTTGTGCACAGGTTGATCTCTGCATGGGGGCACTGAGTGGTCGTCGGTGATTTATTTTCCAGTATCTGGGATACTGGTTGAGTTCCCAACAGGTGCAATTTTTCTATCAAAAAAAGGCAAAAGTTTCCCCTGCCAGTGGGGTCTGTCTCTAGGGGGGGGGGGGCTTATCTCCATGTCATAGCTGAGAGGGTCAGCATTGTCCAAAGAGGCTTCCGTGATCATGTGCCAACAGGGCTGCACTCCAAAGCCACAGGGAATGCTGTTACTTTCCCACCAAAGTGGTACCTATTTATCTACTCACATTTAACTGCTAGGTGGGCAGGATCTGGAGCCATCATGCCCCCTTTTCTATCAACACGGTTCACTAACCCAAGGCAACGCCAAGGCTAGCCCATCCCCAAGGAAGACCGTGTGTGTGTGTGTATGTATGTGTGTGTGTGTGTGTGTGTGTGTGTGTGTGTGAACTGGGAGGTAAAAGATGTGGGGGCAAGGCTCCGTTGGTGACCTTGGGTCTGTAGGGGCCCCCCTCACCTCTGGGAAAAGGTTCTGGAACCACTCTTGGTCCACAAAGGGCAGAACAAATACAGGCACCGTCCTCGGCAGTTCTGGATACTGGGACTCATCCAGCTGAGTCAGGAAAATCCCAGGCACGCTCTGAAATGAGGAAGGGGAGGGAGGGGGGGGTCTAACACTCATAATGGCACAGGGGCAGCCAGCATATTCACTGTGTGCAACACAGGCAGCCATCTTGGGACACCAGCCAGGGGACCTCAGCGGTTGGGAGAGGCACCTGTTTTGTGGAGGGGGCGTCTTCCTTCGCTGGCATGATCCAGGACTTGGAGATGCCCTCCAGGGCCACTGGCAGCCGTTCTTCCTTGGACGGTTCCTCCTCATCAAAAGTCCACATTAAACTGGCCTTTGAGGAGCTCCCCGACATCTGCCCCACAGAGGAAGGGAGGGGGTCTCTCACAGTCTCTCCTGGGAACAGAGCCCAGGGCCAGAGCACCCCTTACTGGTCCCGAAGGCTGAGCCACCTCTCTGTGCCCGCAGGCTGGAGGCAGACAAGGAATTGGCACAGCAACCACGCTATGCCAGCCATACCAGGTACACCAGACCAGGAAATCACAGGAAAGCTAAAATTACTTTGTTGAAATTGGTTAGAACAGGGGTAGGCAACCTTGGCCCCTTCATGACTGGTGGACTTCAACTCCCAGAATTCCTGAGCCAGCCTGGCTCAGCTTGGAAACCTCTCCCTTTCCCCCTCAGCACCACTGGCTCAGGAATTCTGGGAATTGAAGTCCACGAGTCATAAAAGAGCCAAGGTTGTCTACCCCTGGGCTAGAATAACCAAACCTGGCAGGTCAGACGGTGCTGCATCGCCTCCCCCTCTTGTACCCCAGTGAATTGGAGCGGCTTCCATGTAGAACCTTGTTTCCCGGGCCTTAAAAATATTCAAAATATTTTGCCCAGCTCAGGGATATCCGATTCTTGGCAACTTTGTGACTTGTGGACTTCATGGTGGCTGGGGAATTCTGGGAGTTGAAGTCCACAAGTCTTAGAGTTGCCAAGGGTTGGATACCCCTGACCTAGTAATGATTCTTGCTCATTTCCATCAAGGTCCTCTGCCTTTCTCTCCACGCACTTTAAAGGATGCCGAAGAAGTTGCTTCCTCGCATGCACCCACGGCCCATCCCGGCTCCCGAGGGTCCTCAGAGCCATTGCAGCCAAGAAGACCAGGGGCAGAGAAGCCAGCCACCTCCCAGCCAGACGGCCTCCCTACCCAGACTCCCGAGGCCGGCTGGCGTTCCCAGATGCTCAGTTTCTCTGCTCCTTGAAAGGGCTGAGAAGATGGGATGAATCTCCAAGTGGGGGCACCCAACTATGCAAATTCTGCAGTGGGAGCCGCCCTCGGGGGGGGTGTAGTGCCAGGGCAGACCCCAGGCCAGTCTCCAGCGCTGCATAGTGGCCAGCTCAGCTGTGGGTCTTCTGATGTTCAGGGTTATAGTTCAGGCCATCCGACATCCTGCACGCTTCTCAAATCGCCCCCCCTCGCATGAACAGGTTCTGCACACCAACATCTTTTGTGGCCTTTCATCATTTTGTCCCCCCTCCCTCCATTCCTTGCAAGTGGGGGATGCATTGCCCAAACCAGGTGATTTTTCAAATGGGGGGGCTGTGTACCTGGCCAGAATCCTCCCAGGGAAGGGGCTGTGGGCATCAAACGGCATCTGCTGAGTTGGGAGCACAGCCTCCATGGTCTGATAACAGCCAACCGGCTGCCCTGGGGGGGGGAGATTCAGGCATGCCCCCCCAATTTCTAAAGAACAGCTACTTGGCGCCACTTGTCATTGCATGCCATGCCCAAAGGGGTCCCAGCCTCCCCCGAAGGCGCTTACCACCTGGGGGCCGATCACCTTCACGAGCCTCTCTGTCTCCAGAAGGTCCAGGGGGTGAAGCTGCTGGGCCACCACAGAATTGGGGATGAAGCCGGAGGATATTCTGGGCAGCTGAAGACTCTCGCTCATGAGCCCCTGGAGGCCAAGAAGGAGGAGACTCGGGCAGCCCTCCCAAGTCTTCCAGGCGCCCAGGCCGGGCACCCAGTTTGGCCCTCGCCACCTGGGCATGGCCAAGGGGAACAAGGCCCCCCCTCTGCCCATGTGAGAGGATAAGGTTCTCAAGGGGTTTATGCTGATCAGCTTGATGCTCACTCGAAAGACCTGGTGGGGGGGCTGCACAGACAGGAAAATGCCCCCCACCAAAGAAAGCATCCCCATCAAGAGTCAGGGCATCTTCCTGCACCCCCATCCGTTCCCATAAAGCAGAGACAGCACTCCAGGAACCCGGAACCCTACGGCTGCTGCAAACGGGGAGACCGCAAGGCAAGATGCACCCTGACTCGGAGGCCTGGCTTGAGCCCTTCCGACTTTTTGGTTTCACAGATGGGTGCCCGGCTTTGTTCTGCTGCAGAGCGAGTGGGGCAGGGGCCATGGGGCGCCCCCAAGTGCAGCTGGCAAGGTGAGCCCCAAAAGAGAAGCCACGAGGGGGTCCAAGTCATCCAGAGGGCTTCTTGGCCCAAGGGCCGGCAATGGGGAGAGCATGGAGCTGGGGCAGCACCTGCGGATGCCCTGCTGAGGATGCCCATGTGGGCGGTGGGCAACGCAGCCTTCCCTCTCCTGGGTGCCCTCCGGCTCAGGGGAAGGAACAGCAGCTCACCGCAAGTGTCCTTGACCCCTGCGGGCTGGGGGCCCTGTCCGGAAAGAAGCCTTTGACGATGGCAGACGGTTGGGGGCTCATCGAACGGGAGGTGGAGGGCAGGTGCTTCTGGCTCTCCTGGCTCAGCTGCGATGACACCAGTCCCCTGAAGAGGACGCTCTGGGTGCAAGACGCCACAAGAGGCCGGGTGAGTTCTCTTCCACCCCACCCCCCCCTTCTTGCTGCAAAGGCCAGCCAGGACTCCTACCCCCACCAGGAAGCCCAAGCCGGGCCCTGCTTTGAAGGGCTCCTGGTGGCAGAGAGAGAGGTGAAATCACACGGGGGGGGGGGAAGGTGCCACGGAGCACTGGCCACGGAGTCTGTGGCCATCTCAAGGATCCGTCCACAGAGGTTTCCTTTAGAGGCCTGCAATGGGCCGGCCCCACTCATCTGGGGCTTCAGCAAGGAAGTGTTTGCTGGGTCAAAATTTCCTGAATTTGAAATGACTTCATGCTGCTGGACCAGGGGGAGCAATCGGCAGCTGAAAGTCCCCCCAACACTGTGGGAGGGCAGGTCTTTCCCCACCCACGCTGCCCCAGAGCCCTCCTCTCTCCCGCCTCTGGCGCTCACTTCCAAGTCTGGGGCTTAAAACACCCCATGGAGCCCCAACACCTGCAGGGCCAACCACAATCCCAGCCAGCACAGCTGGGCAGGGGTGTGTGTGGCTGCAGCGGCCCCTTACCTTTTCACTCTTGAGGCGCATGGAGGGGCTGGGGGACGAAGGGGTTTCTGGGGTAACCGAGACCAGAGTTTCGAACGGTTTAACTGGGCGCTCCGCAGGCTGAGGGGAAGCAGGCATCTTAGCGGGCTCTGGGCATGATCCTACATCACCGCCATCCTGACTTTTCCCTTTTGCCCAGTCTGCAGGACGGTCAGACCCCTCCCACGCTGACCTCCCCCATCCTGTGGCCCCTCCTCAATCTTCCTGGGGCAGGAGCAGACCCCTAAGCCGCCTGTCTGCTACCCAAACGCCCACCTCCCCAAGGAAGAGCGGGGAGGGCTTGGGGCTCCTTTGGCCGCTGCTCTTCAGGATCCTTAGCTCAAGAAGGGGAGCCCAGAAGATGGGGGGCAGAGCAGGCTTGGGGGTGGGCCGGTGCTGGGACCCTTTTGCAGCAAAGGCCAGCGGAAAAGCGAGGGGAAGGGTCCAGCACTCAAAGAGGAACAGCAGCTCTATCAGTTGAGCAGCCTCCCCCAGACCTGCCCCCCCCGCCGAGACCCTCACCTTGGGCGCCTCGTCCGGGGCCCCTCTTAGGTCTGGCTGGTAGCCTGGCCTGCCCGCTCTTGCAGAAACAGGCCTGATGCTCTCGGGGGCCTCCTGCGTGAGGGGGGCTGGGGGAGCTTCAGCTCTCCCTGGGGAGGGGGTCTCCTGCATCCCGGCAGATGAGGGGGCAGCGCCAACATCTACCTGTGAGAAGCCAGGGGAGACATTCAGGACACATGCTCCGCAGCACGGGCTTCAGGGGTCCCGACGACCCCAGGGCAACCTCCCCCCAACGACCCAAGGGCAGCCCCCCCCACTTGCCAAAAGCCATTTCCCAGTTTGCTGATGGGAAATGTAATAAAATTTGAGGCTGGAAAAATAATATTAGTTGGGCCACTTTTTAATTAAAAACATCATAAAGATAGAAGATCATAAATTCATCACCCCTCTTTTTTTGGCAAGGGATCCCCAGCATACCCCTCCAAAGCTGCCCCCTCCCACAAATCTGGCACCCACCCAAGCAGACCCTCCTCACCTTCTTCCTCTTCACCTGGAGCATGCCAGGAACCACAGGAGAGGGGGTGAAGCGGATGGAGGGGCTAATATCCTGCGAGGGGGGGGAAAGGGAGGAAGAAAGGTCCTTCTGAAAGCGTGCTCAGCAGGGAAGGGGGGGCACGGCACAGCAAACACCCGCCTGGGGGCTGCTCCTGTCCTCCGCCATGGGGTGAAGAGTGATGCAGAGGTGGTGCAGGTAGGTAACACTACCCAGGGAACTCCCAGGGTGGGCTGGGGTGGGGGGAAGGGATTGCAGCCTGGGGGGCACCCCCCAAGAGGGGAAAAGAGGAGGCCCAATAAGGGTCCAGACTGGCTGCTCCTCACCCCAAGGAGCCATTGGGGGCGCAGCCCCAGAGAGCAAAAGGCCCCTTACCGCAAAGGCTGAGCTGCTCAACTCGAGGGTCCTGGGCTTAGCGAAGCCCCCCAGGAACATGTGGGAAATGGAGGGTTCCAGGAGGGCAGAGATGGGATCCATCCGGCCCAGGGATTCAAGCACTTCATCTGCGTCAAAGGGATCTTTTTCAGGAATCTGTGGGGAGAAGGGGTGGGGCTCCGCTAGGATCCAACCCAGGGAATAGCGCAGCAGCCTGGGTGGGGGGGCGGGGGGGAAGGTGGCAGGGGGGTCTATGGCGGCCAAAACCCAGATCCAGGGGGGGGAGTGGAGGGGCACCTTTTCTGACTCAGACATTTAATCAAAGGCAGAAACTTCAGCATACTTGAACCCAGGAAAGCCCCCCCCCCGTTTGACAGGGAAAACAGCTGCTGATTATTGGTATTGCCAGGCCTGGTCCTTATTCGGGGGGGGGCTGGCAATGATGCCCGGTCAGGATGCCCAGCTGGGTCTGCAGGGGCAGAGGTAGCCCACCAGAACTGCCAAGTGCCCGCCCTTGCCCTGGTGAGCAATTGCCCAGCCGCTGGCAGAGAACAGACCCTCCCCCGGAGGAGCCCGTTGCAGCGGAGGGAAGGTCAGAAGCAGCCAGGGGGCACCAGGGCAGGTGCTCCCGAGGAACAGAGGTGGCCTGGGGGGCTGGAGAGGAGTCGTCCCTTGGTGTCCAGGGAAGCCCACCGGCAGAAGGGGGCTGGCATCAGAGAGGGAAGCTCTCGGATCAGCCTCGAGGAGGGGCAGGGGGCTGGGGCCCAGAGCCCACCATGTGCTCCCCCCTCCCCAGAAGCCCCGCCGGCCACAGCGCCACCTCTAGGCTGAGCTGCTCCTTGTAGAACAGGCCCAGGTAGCGCTCAAAGGCCTCCTGCCGCATCTGTTTGGTGAAAGGCCGTTTCTTGGCTGGGCTGATCTTCCCTTCCTGCAGCAGCTGCAGGTCCCGATTCCTCTCCGCCAGCTGGGCCATGCCCTGCAAAGGACACCGGCTCAGGCCTCCAAGAGCGGCAAAGCCCCCTGGCGGAGTCCCCCCCCCCCCGTGGCTGGGCTCGGCTGCGCTCCCTCTGCCATCGGGCTGGCTCCAGCCACACCTGGCCTTTGCTCAGCGCTGACTGACCTCCAGCTTGAGCTTGGCTTCCCTGACCTCCCTGGACTCCCTCAGGGGCACCCGGAAGACGCTGGACATGCTGGACCTGCAGGAACAGGAGCAGGAGCTTCTCTTCTCCTGGCGGCCCCCAGCCCGCTTCCCCCTCCCTCCTTCGCTGGAGCTGCGGGGCTGCAGCCGCTCTGCCACAAGAGATACTTCCTCACAGAAGCCACAGAGCGGGGACCCCCCCTAAAAAGCTGGGAGGACCCCAGCTAGCAGCTCCAGCAAGGTCTAAACCCCCAGGAGGCATTCCGGTTGCTCTCTCTTCCAGGGGAGCCACCGCAGGGTCCCCGTCACTTCCTTTCTGCGTGGGGGGGGGAGTCCATGCCCCTTTCGATGCCCACCTTTTCCCTCACGCATCTCAGGTCTTCAGGACTTCCCGCCTAGAAACTGGGGGCCCCTGAGGCCTGAAAATCAACTGGGTGGCTCTATGCCAGCCCCTCTTTCCCAGCTCTGCAAAGAAGGTAACCAGGGCAGGCCGTCTCTGGAAAGGCTGCCAGGAAAACAGCAGGGCTTGAACAAGAGTGGAGTGTGACTTGAAGGTGTGTGCACACACAGACGCTTGTGTGCATGTACAAAAAAAGCACAGACACATCAGGCTTTGGAACCTAAAGGCGCCCCAAGGCGGAGGAGCATACAGGAGCGACGGGGACAGAGTCTGTGATGGAGGAGGGCCTCCGATCTGATGCTCGGGGATCTGGCAAGCGTGCCCGGGGATTGCTGCCACCCAAGCCCCCCTCCCAACCCAGGCCCAAGAGCTTACTCGGACTTCTTTGCAGGCAGCTCTTGCCTCAAGCGACGGCTGTTCTCTTGCACCAGGGCCTCAAAGTTGGACGGGCTGATGGGCAGGGAGATGTCCTTCAGGGGCTCCAGGAACTTTGCCCACAGCAGCTGCAGGAGGAGGAGGAGATCCAGAGAGGCAGGACCACAATACCCGTCCTTCAGGTGCCCAGAGCGGACCGGTCCCCGCATCCAGGCAACGGTGCAAGGCTGTTTGGAAAGAGGCCCCTGGGGGTGCCATCTGGGCCCACCTTCATCTGGTAGTAGCTGGGCAGGTACTCGGTGTGGGGGATGAGGTACAGGTGCTGCTCCAAGCCCACCAGCAAGTCCCCCTTGTGGTTGGCGAAGGCCAGGCTCTCCGGGATGGTGTTCAGCTTCAGGTGCCTGCAGATAAGGGGACTCTGCAGGTAAGGCGAGCAGGGCTGGGGCCCCAAATGGGAGACACAGTGGGAAAGCACACAGAACCTGTGAGACACCCCCCCCCGCTGTAAGGGAACCACAAGAAAGCACAGAGACAGCCTTAAGCCTCTTTAACGATGTAATACTCGTCACTATGGCAGGCAGGGTGGATGCAACCAGGCCAAGCAGAGGCAGCATTTGGAGAGCAGCCCCCCAATGGGCTCCCCATAGCCAAGCTGGATGACCCACCAAAAACGGGGCACCCTGCATGGAGCCATGGGGGGGAAGGCAAGCAGGTCCAGGAGAAGAGCTCAGCACTGCACTGGACCAGTCCTTAGGGATGGGGACTTGGGCACAGCCACTCCCCTTCGCTGCTGCGCCCACCCGCTGCCCTCTGGGGATCAGGCCTTCCGCTCCCTCCTCCAATGGGGCCCTCACCGGAGCAGCCTGTTCTTGTGGTCCCAGATCTTCACCGACCCGTCCCGGCTGGACGAGGCAAAGAGCTTCAGGTTTGGGCAGCAGCAGAGACCTTGGAAGAGGATGTCGGACACAGTGAGAGGTGAGGGGGCGGGGCGGAGGGAGCTGAGACCTATCCAGTCCTTGTGGAACAACTGCTGCATCCCCTGCCCGCCCCAACCAGGGCCCCTATTGTGCACCTGTGATGTCATCCTGGGCGTCCTCCTCGGGTCCGTGCTCAGAGCGTGTCTGCTCCATCAGGTTGTAGTGGACAATGCTGTAAGTGACCGTTTCGGGGTCCTGGAAGGCCACCGCCAGGGTGTCTCCGAGGAAGCACATGTGCCACGCAGGAGAGGCGCAGGAGAAGGACAGGAGGGGGAGCAGGCACTCCTCCACGTGGGGGAAGAGGCGCCACATCTTCACCGTGAGGTCTGTACCTGTTCCAGGCAAGGGAGACCACTTGGTCACCTGGCCTCTGCTGACCACCTGAGATTCACTGAAACTACGCCTGAAGAATTCCGCTCACGGGTGGGTGCCAAGTGTGGCAGAATTATGCGCCCTCTTCCTATCGATGGGAACTTATCCATTTGGTGCCCTCTGGCCTCACCTTATGGGCCAGAGGAAAGTGAATTTGTGCGGTTGGCAGGTTTGTTAAAAATGGGGGAACGGGCAGGAAACGTTTAACTTCGTAGGAAGACGGTGGGCGGACTGTGGGTGGCTGAAAGCAGCGCCTGTTTCTCGAGTGAAGCACCTGAAATGCAGGAGCCTCCGACTCCATCCATTCTGTTGTGAAGAGGTGGGGGCTGGGGAGGGAAGTGCACTGCAGTAGGAAAGAGGTGGTGAAAGCGATGGGGAGGGCAAGAACAAATGGACAACATATGAAGGTGGGTGGAGTACACAGGTGGACACCAGAGGAGCAGACTGAGAAGGTCCAAACGACCAGATTGTGACCCAAAGGCCACATGTGAAGGGCGGAAGCCAGGAGGGTTTGCTGGGATTCAAAGGGAGGGGGAGGGGAGGGAGAACCAACTCTTTTCATGTTCAGAAGGCTTAGGTTAGCTAACACACACACACAGGCCTGTCCTCTCCGCTTCCCATTGCTGACTCTTCCTCTGCTCCAAAACGTGATGGAGTCGCAAGTCCTTCTATGGCTTTTCTTTCATGAGAAACGGAATCGCTTTATCGTGTGATGCCAGTTCCCAAAACCCAGAGGAGGGTTTAACCGGGATTTTTAAAGAGAAGAAGCGCCAAAGAACCCCCACGTCTTATTGTAACATACCGGAGAAAAATAGCAGCTCTGGCACACTTCAGGAAATTGTGCAGGGAGAGCATCCTGTTCCCCAGTGTGGGAATAACGGAAGAACAGAGACGGAAGGGATCCTGGAGGCCTTCTAATCCAACCCCCTGCTCAGGCAAGAAACCCTATAACATTTCAGACAAGTGGCTATCCAGTTTCTTCTTGAAAACACCCAGTGATGGAGCAACCAGGAAGGAAGGAGGGACCAGACTCAGCTGGACAGGGGATTCCGCTGCCCTAGAAGCAGGAGAGGAAGAGGAGGGCTCTTTGGAAGGGGGGGCAGCTCTGCCATCAGTTCCTGGATCCCCTGAAGGACACCTGCTTCTCTCACTCTTTTGGCAGCGGCAGCAGCAAAGCCTTTTCACTGGGCCAGTCCCCCCTAGAGGCAGCTTCTCCCCATTCTCACCACAGAGGAAGGCAGCCGCACCCTGGTGGGAAAGCTGGCTTCCTGTAGGGGCTGAGGAAGAGCCTCTGGGCAGCTCAGCACAGGGCTGTGGGCAGCGCTTCTGTAGGGAACTCCGAGGGGATGCTGCCCACAGCTTCCTCCCAGGGCTGTTGGTGAACTGGCACCTGAGGGCAGCCAGTGAGAAGCGGCAGCTTTGGTTGCAGGCGCCTGGCGCCCTCAATGGGGTTGCTGACAGACCTGGAGATCAGCTGGCCCTCCTGGCTTGTTTTCCCATAATCGCCAAAGATGGAACGACTTCAGAGGGGTTTATGTAATACTGTCTTCCAGTCTACCGAGCGAGGCTGACGCCGGTCTCTCTCTAGGTCATTTCTGGAGAGGCCTGGGACTCCCTGAAGCTCCCTCCCTCCCCCTTGGGGCTCTAAGACTCACCTGCTGACAGGACACACATCTGTGTGGAGTACTCAGCCAACGCCGTGACACGCTCAGGGTTATGCGCCTCCACTGTGTACTGGGCTCGGCCCAAGAACCAATCTATGACACTGAGGGAGCCATTTTTGTACCCCAGAATTGGAAGGAATCTAGCATGGAGAGACACACCGAGAGGACAAAGGTATCTCCAACTCAGAACAGTGGCAGAAGTTTTGCCCAACCCTTTTGTCCTCTCCGTGCCTCCCAGCCTGGCCTTCCAGGGTGTGTTTCCCCAGCCAAGAGTTCCAGTGCAGGTGCTGTTCCCTGCAATTCAAGGCCTGTCCGGAGAAGCCAGGACACGTCCGCCCAGGCGATGGCTTGAGAACCCCCCATGCAGACCCCACAGGACACAACAACCAGGCTGGGCAGTAGCTACGGACTGGAACAAAGGGAGTGAGGGCCAGTGCTTCAGAGGCTGCCTACCTGTTTCTGTCCTGCATGTTGATGGTAGATTTCTGCCACTTCCTCCGGTAGCCTTGGTTCTGGGTCACTTCCAGCCACGTGGCGTACGCCTTGTCTGGTTCCACCATGTGGCTGTAGAGTAGGACGCAGCAGGGCCTGGATTCCCAGAGGCTGCTGCTGAAGCACTGCTTCACCCTCATGGGGCTGGTGGCTGCGTTGACGCGCAGCACGTGGCCCTGTTGCAACAGCACGAAAAGGGTCTCCCGGGGCAAGCAGTAGGCCACTGCCCGGGCTGGGGAATACTGGTCCAAGGAGAGGACGGACACAGGCGCGCCACACTGGGCATCCAGCAGCTGCACGGTGGAGTCCTGGCACAGGCAGAGGATGCGGGCAGGGAAGTCGCCCAGCAGCCTCAGGTCGACGCAGCTGAGCTGCCTGGCAGGGGAACCCAGCACCGTGTAGAGTGAGTAGAGCTGATTGATTTTCCAGAGGTTGAGGCTGCAGCCCGAGATGGAGAAGACGTGCGAATTGGTGTGGGTGTCCAAGGACTCCACAGGCTCCGAGACGTGGACCTGATCTACCTGGTCAATGGTGTTGAGGTTCCAGGTGCGGATGGTCCCGTCTTGGGAGGCAGAGAAGATGAGGGGCCGGTGAGGGTAGATGGTCACGGCAATGACTGGGGCTGGCAGCAGAAAGGGAGCAGCAAGAAGAGGAAAGGTCTTCTCAGAGCTGGAGACCTTTTCCAGAGTTGGGGTGGGGGAATGACTGCTCAGAGTCCCTTGGGGAGAACGAGCCATAGGCTCAGAAGTCGAGAACAAAGGAAACCCTATACCATCCCTGCCCTTCCTTCCTGCCCCCTTCTCATGGACAAGGAAGACGAGGTGGACACAGGTGTTGCCCTTTCCTTTTCAAAAGAGCTGCATGGCTGCTAGAAGTTCAACAGGCGAAGCTCCTACCAGCCTGAAAGTACATGGTGGAAGAGCTGGATCTTTCACCATGGTGGTGAATGCTCCAACACTGGAAGTTTTTAAGAAGAGACTGGACAGCCTTGTCCATGAGAAGGGGGCAGGAAGGAAGGGCAGGAATGGGGGGGGCTCCTACTGCTCATCCAACGGGCACTTGGGCAGCTGAACTCACCTGTGTGCCCCACAAAGACGATCCGAATGTGCCACTCCTTGTCCCACACCTTGATGGTGGTGTCCCGTGAGGCTGTGATTACGCAGCCAATGGCTTCACAATAGGCAAGGTCTGTGATCTCTCTGCAAAGAGACATGGGGGCACCCGCAATTAAGCCCCCCACCTGTCCCTGAGCAGGAGGGCGCCTCGTTTGTGCCTAGCTGGAACCACCAGCACCTGGCCCAAGTCCAAGTCCAGCAGTGCACCATAATACTGCTTCCCCCTCCTTCACATACACAGCAGCCCCAGAGGGCAGGGGCGGTGCCCAGATCTCTCCTTCAGCCCCACCAGCAGGAGACGCTGGGGACCTGGCAACGAAGCAAACGGCAAGAGAAGAAAGGCACCTTTGGCTGGGCATTCCGTCCTGATCTTGCTGGAGCCTTCGAGAAGCGCTGGACCACAGAGCGCTGAACAGAGCCATGGGGGCTACAGGGGTCCCTCCCCAGCACGGCAATCTCACCTGCTATGGAGCTTCGTCCTGAAGGCCAGGAGATTCCCCCTGGAGATGTCAAAGGTGGCCACGCCGGTGGCACAAGAGGCAAAGCAGTATTGGGGCTCACTAGTGCTGTTCGCGTCCAACACGAGGTGGAGAAAGAGGTCACTGGGTCCCAGGCCGGTGCTCACGCTGGCTCGACACTGAAGGCTGCGGAAGCCATAGCGGAAGCTCCAGATGGTCAAGTTTCTGTCGCCAGCAGTCACAATCCGGTTCAGCTGCTTGCTGTAAATGCCGCAGCGGATGGGCAGCCCGGATGGCACCTGAGAGAGCAGCTGGAAGTGGGAGTCCAGGACATGCAGGCCTCCGGTGTCCCAGGCCACAAACTGGTTGACGTGGGAGGCATACAGGATGCCCGTCATGGGGACCGGGCCCTCCACGCTACCCCTGCAGCAGCCGTCTTCCGTCAACAGGTGCAGCGTGTTGGCTGCGTCCAACACTATAAAGGCCCTTCTCTGCAGGTCGTGGGTCACGTGGCGCACGGGGCTGGCCAGGACAATGCGGCACTTGTGCTGTAGCCCGTGGCTCAGGTGGAGGGTCATCATTTCCTCGTTCTTCATCTGACCCGGAAAGAAAACTCTGTGGCTGGGGTCTGCCAGGAGGGGCCGGTCACTTGAGAGGCTGTGGCTGGCTAAGGACCTTGTGGCAGGACTGGCCGGTACCAGCTGGGACCCTACATTAAGTTCCCAGCCATCTTCATCCCTATGCCATCTGCTCCCTGGCAGTGCCAGCACGAAGCATGGGCAAGGTCTTCAGCTTTGCAGGTGACAACAGCCCTGCCCACAAGGTTCATCATCAAGCCTGAGAAAGAGGCCGTAGCAGGCCAGGGGTGTTGGCCCAAGCGGGGTGGCTGACGTAGGGCCCCCTGGACCACCACTCAGAACACTGGCTTAGCCGGTTCAGGGGCTTCATCACTCCATACCCATCATCCTCAACAGGTGGGAAGCCTCAGGGGAAGATAAACTAATAGATAATAGCTGAACAGATGCCACACACGAGAGTCCAGCCCCCCTCACCCATTTGTTCCAGGAAGCAGCACTCAGAATCATGGATTTAAGTCATAGGAAGGCAGACTGCTATTATTCAGGCAGAGCTGGGGTGGGAGGGGTGGTGCTTCAACCTCAGGGCTCATCCCTTTTAAAGGTGGCTTACTCTGACTCCTGGGGGGAGGTTCTCCTTATCCATGACCATCCTGCAGGGGTCTGGCTGAAAGGCAAGACCCAGCCTCTTGGCAGAGGTGATGGGTTCAGCCGTCCTTTCTTTGGGAGGGGCCGTTTGTGCTTCTGCTGCCCCCATCAACCCACCTTCCCTGGGGAGCCGAGGGGCAGGCTTTCCAGCACTTCCCTGGCTCCCCTGGCCTGGGCACTCTGGCCCCACTCTCCAGGGGTCAGAGGAGACACGAAGGGTGCTGTTATCCCAGGCCTTCTGCCCCCCTCTGCTGGACTGCTGCACACCTCTGGGCTGGGGGAGGGGGCAGAATTTTCCTTGCTCTGTCAGCCTCCTCACTGGTGATCCCTCCCATCCTCCCCAGCACCTGCCATGGGCACCCAAATCTGGCACCCTGGTTGGGAGGGACAATCGGGGCTGGCTGCTTGTGCTGGCCTTTGTGTTGGTCTCCGTCTTTTTTCATTATTGAACTTGGAGGCTGCCCATCTTTTATCAGATTGTTCCGATGCTTGCGTGCCAATTCAATTCCTTTTTCCTACCCATTTTATACTTTATGATCAAAAAAATAGATTTCCTTTAACTCTTACGATGCACTTTAAAAAAAAGTGGACTTGGACCACACCCTTGTTGCACCCCACAGAACTACCTGGGGGGAGGGGGGTGTCCAGAAGCCCACAGAGCCGCCACAGAGGAAGGGCTGGGCTGCTTCTCTCCGTGCTTGCCCCTCCCCTGGGAATTGCCAGGTGGCCAAGAAGGCAGACCCTCTGAGGAACATACCTTTTCCACAGCCCGGCGGAAGCCCCTCCGGAGGAGGCCCCAGAGCCTGCGCCCCCTTGCCTGCTCCCCTCCGAGGGGAGCCCCGTCCTCCTTCACCATCTTCTCTCCAGCCGGCAGGGACTGCTGGTGCGGCCTCTTCCTCTGCCCCACTTGGCTGGCTGCAGAAGGGGGGCAGGTGTTCAGCGGGAGGGGAGAGGGCTCCCTGCTGTCCGGTAGGAGCCCAGCCAAGGGGGGGGGGGAGCTTGCTTACAGCTGCTGCCCGAGGACTCCACCATCTGGGCAGCCGGGCACATCTAAAGAGTCACCCTTCTGCGGAAGGCGGGGGCGTGGGACTGAAAGGCCCCAAAGCAAGGCTCCCAACCAAATCTCAAGGCTGGATTTGGCTCTGGAACACATAAACAGAGGTGCAGCTAGGTCAAAAAAGTCAAATGGCAGCCGTAAGGTTTTTTTTTAATCTTTCACAGAGCTCCTCAATTCCAGAAGGCTGGGACACCCCCTCGGCTATCAGCCCGCCTGGGCTGCTCAGGGTCCTCAGGGGTTCCCTGAGGTGGGTGTAGAAAAAGCAGCCCCCCCCCCAAGGCTGCCATTCTTGTTGGATTCTCCAGGAGGCAGGAAGGGAGGCCCCAAGGAGAATCCGGAGCAATGGGGTGCCCAGTTCCAGCTTCCGTCCAGGGCCACCTTTGTCGCAGAAGACTCCGCTGGCTGCCTCCAGAGCAGAGAAGAGGGATCTCCCTGGCTTCATAATGGGCAAGACCAGGATTCAGCCAATTTGACTCTCTCAGCGCAGAAGGGCGTTGTTGCGGCAGGTTAGGCAGGGCAGGGGTCTTCCAGCGGGGGGGGGGGGAGCTAAGCAGCCACGGGCAGGAGGGCGCTGCAAAGCAGTGTGCACCCTCACGGCCCCAACTGCATCGCCCAGGCCCTCAGCTTGAACGTGTATTTGTATTTTACAACTGATATTTTCCACTAAGTGTCCAAACTTATTTTGGCTTGTAAATACAGGTAGTCCTCACTGAATGACCATCACAGGGACTTGAAATTCTGCCACAAAGTGATGCAACAGCTAAATCAGTGCTCACCATTGTGCTTTGTAGCTGGAAAGAAACCAGGCTAGTCAGCTCACCCCTCCTGCTCCCATTTGCCTCATAGCGCTCTGCCATTCAGAACAGAGGTCTCCAGCCTTAGCAACTTGACAGGCTGAGGAATTCTGGGAGTTGAAGTCCAGGAGTCATAAAGTTGCCAAAATTGGAGAGCCCTGCTTTAGAAGGCATGGATGCCTGGTTGCTTTCTTGTACGCGTTGAAAGCAGTGTGACCACACTGTAGCTCAGGGCTTAAAGTTGCAGATAGACCGCTTACAGCACTCTTGAAATCTCTTTCTCCCCGTTCTCTGTTTTGCGGGATGGAAATGGAAAGGCTCAGGCAAAGGAGAGCATGCCTACAGAAATCAATTGCTTCTTTCTCTCCCCACCATCAGACCACACAGATGGAAGAAAAAGATGGTAAGAGTACTGGAAACTGTCTGCATAGTGTGCCTGTGGCTCCCAGTCCAGGCTGTGGTGCAATCACATTGCTTTTGATACCTAGTCAACAGCTTACTTTCTTGCAATCCCTTTTTCTCCAATCTCTCTGCTCTGCAAGGGGGAATCCTACCAATAAAGGAGAATATTTGTAGCTCAGGGCTGAAACGGGGGGGGTGGGTGGGGGCGGTCCTTGGTGTTCTCTGAGGTGGGTGGTTTTCTTGCAGGTGTTTACATGACCCAACTAGGGACACCAGCAGTGCTAACACGAGTGAAGATGTTCCCAAGTTCGGGTAATGAAATGTCTAGGCCAGAGAAACACCAAGCAACCCTCAGGGTGGGGCGGGAGGATTTTTTTTTAATAAGGCCAAAAACGCAGGTCAGGCCGAGGACGCCCCCTACAGACTGCAACGCCAAGGAGACCGCGAGGACGGTAGAGGGCCATACACGCCATCAGAGCTGCGAACGGCCCCGGAGCAAAAGGTTGGTAAGCGAGGACCGGCCGCAAAGGAAGGCAGCCGCCCCGCGCGGCAACCGCCGCAGCCTCGTCCGGGGCTTCTGGGAGGGCGTGAAGGTTCGGCGCGCCGGCCCGGAGGTGGAGGAGGGTCGAGCCCCACGACAGCCCCGCTTCGGGATCGGCTCCTGTCCTGGATCGCTTGCTCTGCGCCGATCCTCGGCAGCCCCGCGGACTGGGCCGGCGCCCGCGCCGCATCCTGAGCCGCGCGCACCTGCCCCCGCCCAGCGCCGCCAACTTACCGGGGGGGGGGGCGCGAGAGAACGACCAAGCGGGGCGCGACTCGCCGGCCGGGACGAGGGCCGCGCGAAGAGGAGGCAGGAAACGGCCTTTCAGACGATCCCGCGCGGGAGCCCCCCTCAGAGGCAACGGGCCCTTCCCCGCCGAAGGGAGCCTCGCGAGCGTCGCCCGCAGCGCGGCTCCCTGCGCGGCGGCGGGTCTCCCTGGCGACGGACGCTGGATGGCGGCGCCGCCGGAGGCACCCGAGCGCCGCCCCCCTTCCCCGGGCCAGACGGAGCGGCACCAGGGACCGCCAAGGGCGGCGGTCGGGCTCGGCTCCTCCCTCCCCCGCGTCGCCCCGGGAGACAGCCAAGAGGGCCCCCCCCCACCTCCGGCCGCCCCAGCCTCCGCCCGGCAGGACAGGGAGCCCCGCAAGCCGGCCGCTCCCGGCGGCCCAAAGGAGAGAAGCCGACCGGGAGCCCGCCTGGCTCCTCCCCCCCTTCCCAGCCCCTCCCGCCCCCGGGAGCAGACCCGACAGGCGGCCAGGCAGGCAGACTCCTCCGGAGACACAAGCAGAGAGAAAACAACTTTTATAGCCCGGCCGACAAACCACGAGGCAACGGGGGGGGGGGAAGGAAGGGCTGGTGGGGGCGGGAACAAGTTGGGGAATCGAATGTTGGGGGGACCCCCGTCTTCCCGAGGGACCAACCCCTCCACAGGGGAAGCTTAAGTGCTCCTGCAGAGGGCAGAATTGGGAGGGTCTAACCCAAGGCTGGATTTCGGAAGGTGCCCTGGAGGACAGCACTCTCCCCCCCCCACACCTTTAGTCTGCACCTCATTTGAAGGCAGGGAATTGTGGGAAATTGCTCCTCCCACCCCCATGGTTTGGGCACCAGTGGCTCTAGTGGGGGGGGGGCTTTCCAAATATTTGCAACCTGCAAAAGGGCACCAGCCCACTCCACAAAACAGACACACAAAGACACACCTGCAGATTCAGTGCAAAAGGAGAGTGGGGTGGAAGGGGAGGGGGCCTGCTGCTCAGGTAGATGGACGGATAAAGGATCGGCTCAGCGCAGAGAGAGGTGCTGGGGGCCAGGGACAAAGCCAGCCCCCATCAGTCTGGGGGAGGGGGAGCTGCTGCTGCTGCAGCCAGTGAAAGTGCTGGGGAGGGGTCCAGGCGCAAGCAGACCCTTGGCAGGAATACAAAAATAAAATCTCTAGGAGCCCTTGGGGGAAGCGAGGGAGGGGGGGGAGAAATGCAGGAGCTCCCTCCTGCCAGTCCAACTACTTGATGCCAAAAGTCTTGGGGGGGGGATTTTAAAAAAGTGGGGGGAGGAGAGAGCCTCTCCATCCTGTTCCCAGGTTCATTCGGCTTCTGCTTCTTTACTCGATGGGGGGGAGCAGGCTGAAAGGAGCCCCAACAGCAAAAGCAGCCAGTCTGCCCCCCCCCTGCAACCAGGGCAGCTGTCCCCGCGAAATGTTGTGTCCCCCGGGCACGGCGGGAAAGACAGTCACAAGGCCGCTGCTGGGCAAGAATTGGATCCCTGAAGGCCGAGCAGGTGGACGGACAGACAGAGGACTTGCTGGCACCCTCCTGGGCATTTGGAGGCGCCAATGGCTCACGCAACATCCACAGGGCAGGCAGAGCAACACAACAACACCGAGTTGTTTGGGGAAAGAGCTGGCAGCGCCGTCCGTGGGAGAAGCCCCCCGGCCCAGGAATCACATGCAGACCACCTGCCTCCTGTGGGCAGAAGAGAGGTGGCCATCACTTCTGCAGCCCCGGCAGGAGGCAGCAAGGCCTGGCCCAAGAATGACCCCCCCCATGGCAGCAGGCAGGGCAAGGAGGCCAAGATCGGGGGGGGGGACTCACTTCTCCGCCTCAATGCTGCCCCCGTCCCTGTCGCAGCTTCCGGCTGTCTCCTCGGCATCGTCCTCACTGAGGTCCATGTTCAACTCGTTCCCAGCCTCGGAGTGAGGGTAGGTGGAGCCGCTGGGGGGGACAAAGGGGGCTCAGAACCCACCCAGAGGCCGTGAGAGCCGGGCACCCCTGGGGCCTCCCCCGCCCCTTCCTCACCTGATGGAGCGACAGGTGAAGAAGACGATCCGCTTCAAGCGCTTGTTGTAGAAGAAGTAGTTGAAGGACCACAGGCTGCCCTCCTCCCCAAAGGGGTCCGAGTCCAGGTCCGGGTTGTAGCTGCGGCACAGAGGGTGAGCTGCTGTTGCTGGGGGGGCTCACTCGGGGATCCCCCCTCCCCTGCCCACCCCCCAGGGCTTCCCGCTGGGTCCCACCTGTAGATGTCGCACTCGGAGAGGCAGATCTCCTGGTCCACCGCGTCCCACAGGTGAGGCTTCAGGGCGGTGAAATCTTCCCGGACGGCGGAAAAGAGGCTGCAGTTCACGGCATTCACCACCTGAAAAAGACCCCTAAATGGACACTTCCCGGAGTGCAAGCGGGACCTGGCGTCCCTGGAAAGGAGACAGTGGCCCAGGAGGAGGAGACCCCAAGCCTTTCCAAGGGAGGCAGAAGCTGATGGAGGAGCTCATGCAGCATTCCAGGAGTGGCCTGGCCTGGCACGTTCGCCCCAGGCTGCCTGGTCAGAAACCATCTCCGGATTAAGTACGGAGGACGGTAGGAAAGAGGGAGACGGTGCCTCCTCTGAGATCCGGCCAGGCCAGATGACAGCGGGAGGAACACGGGAAGGAAGTGGGACAAAGCAGCCTAGGGCTGGCCTCTGCTCCTCCAAACAAGAGCGGTGGCCCTGCTGGGGAGACGCCCAGTGTGTGTAGGGGGGGGGCTTCGCTATGGAGCTCTGTGGAGCTAGGCCAGAACTGGAGACGTCCTGCGTGCTGAGTAACCTCAGGGCCGTTCAGGCACAGGAGGGGCCCTTCTCTCCTCCTTAAGCTATTCCAGCTCCCTAACCCCTGGAGGTCTCTCCCAGACACCCACTGAACTCCTCGGGCAAGCAGACCCGGGACAGAGCCTTCCGGTTGGTCGCAGGATCGGCTGCCCTGCCGGCGCAGAGGGCGAAGGACCCACTTACCCAGTTGAGGCTGGGCTCCCGGCTGAACTCGTGGCTCTTGGCCGCGCTGAAGTCGTAGTCCGGGCGGAAAGATTCGTTCAGGGTGGCAATCAGGTAGAAGAGGGTCTTGCGGCTGCATTTGTCACTGAGGGGACCCTCTTCGTCTCCACTCTGGCTCTTGCTGAGCCTGGCACGAGAGACACACCGCTTGGGCCCCTGCTGGCTTTGGAGGGCACAGCTGGGGTCTTGCCGCAATCTGGACCCTGCTAAGCTCAGCTGGAGGGAGGGGGGGGCTGAAGAGACGCTGCCCCAATCTCCCAACAGGGACTGGGCAAAGCAGCCTTTGGACAGAGGCGTCTTCTAAGGAGGCTGGCCCTCCGGCTGCTGGCCTGGCCTGGAAGAGGAGGCTGGGAAGAGGCCCCTTTGCTATAACCCCTCCCCCCTCGCTCTTCCGCCTCCCGACTCCAGTGGGAGCCCTGCTCTGGCAGCTCACCGGTGGTGCAAACCAAGCACACCTTTCGAGGAGGCCGGCCTTTGCACGGGAGCCTCGCCCTGGGCAGGGAGCACATACCGGTTAGGGCTGATGCCGGTGGTCTGGGGCGGTGACAGAGCCTCCAGGACGTGTGGCTGACCCTCCTGGCAAAACTGCTTGAAGAGGTGCTTGTCGTCCCCAGCCATCTTGCACGAGTAGCTCTCTATCCTGCAGGGAGATAAAAACGGGTCCCTGTGAGCCCAGAGGCCAGCCCTGCCTCCGCCCCCAGCCGAGGTGCCTGCGGGGCCATCACCTCTCCTGAGCCAGACGCCTGTTTTTCAGGCTCCTTCTAGCCACCCAGCTTATCTGTTCAGATTACAACAGCTGACTGCACTGGGCACATGCCAGAGGGTGACCCTTCTCGGCTGCTGAATAGGCCAGAACCTTAACCAAAGGGGCCTCCAGCCTCCTCCTATACCTTTAAACACATCAGCAAGGCAAATCAGCAATAAGTCAGAATAATGCTTCATTCGTTCGTTCGTTCGTTCAGAGTTGCCCAATGGCGAGATGGGCAGCATATAAACTTAATAAATAATAATGTCATTGACTGCTCTGCATCAGGATGATTTTTTAGCCGCAAGGGATCTGCCAATTCTTTCTGACGGCCCAACTTTAAGGCAGATACAATTGGGGGCAGAGCCACGATTCCTAAGGGGTCCTAATTAAAAAGTTGCAACTGCAAAAGGAGAAGCACAGAGCAAAGGAGGGAAGTGGTCTAGATGGTACCTGACAGCAGAGAAACAATCAAATTGCCAACCATTCCAGTGAGGAGGAAGTGTGAAGTTGCCAGTGTGATCACACAAAGGGTTTAATGAGGATGTCGTATGACGGGAATTAAACAGAGAGCTGGGAGAATTAAGGAAAAGAACAGAAAGGGGACCCCAACTGTAGGCCGGTCTCAGGAAAGAGAAGCAGCTGAAGTCAGCAAAAGTTGCTGGAAGAATAAACGTTCACAACCAGACAGGTTCACAATCGCCCCAGAAGGAGAATCTCACGGATGGTCAGCAGAAGAGGCCAAAAGGCAGAGCAGCTGCTTTGGTTCGAGGGGCTGTTCACAGAATCACCTAATGCAGTGGTGGCAAACCTATGGCATGAGTACCAGAGGTGGCACTCAGAGCCCTCTCTGTGGGCACGCACGCCGTGGCCCCAGCCCCGCAGCCCCCTCCCCACCAGCAGCCCCCTGGAGGAGAGTTGTTCCCGGGTGCGGCCCACGCAGAGCAGTGCAGCCAAGCACACGGCAACTGGGTAGCAGGGACAAGACTCCACCCTCGCACCCAATTGTGTGCAGATGATGCTGCAGGGCACGGGTGGAGGACATGACCACCATGGCGCTGCAGGGCCGCCTGGGCGATCTGCGGCAGGCCATGGAGGCGGTGGGGGAGGGCCGGGGGTGAGGCAGTTTTTGGGCACTTGGTCTCTAAAAGGTTCGCCATCACTGGCCTAACGGGTGGGTGGTGATGGAGGGGGGGCTCTTTGACAGGATGGGTTCTAGCACAGAATTGACACCAATTTACCAGGCTCAATAAGTCATATTAATTATGAAAACCATAATTGAAGACTCATATTACAAAGCGCGCGGGTCTTCCACCCCCGTCCTTTCCTGCAAAGGAGCCGCCATCACCTGCCAATAATGTGCACGTCTCCCGTTTCCACTGTCAACTGGGAGTTGATGGCTTCAAAACTGGAGTTTTCCAACAACTTCATTATTGCACTTCCTGGTGCCAAAGCAGTCTTCGGTACTTTGCTGTGCAGTTGAATTCCCTGGCAGAGAGAAAGGAGAGACCCCCTGGTTAGAGACCCCTCAGGAAAAGGAAGAGAGTGATGTGTGGTTCAGCCAGGGGGAGGAGGGGGGGAATCCCCGGCAGGGCAGTCTCCTTGCAGTTTGGGATGGCGCATCAAAGCAGCTTTGGGCCTGAAAACCTGCCCTCAAAAGGGGAGCAGATTTGGGACGGGAGGGTGGAAACAGACAGGCCGAGCAATGCCCTGAAGAGAACCGCAGAGATCATCAAAAGCCTTAAGAAGAACCCGTGCCAGCTGTGCCCTCAGAGATCCCCTCGGCTGCCCCAGAAAAAAGCTACAAGGCAAGACAACAAGCAACTTTGCTTCCGGCATTCTTCTCCACAGTTGGAAAAGTCCACATTTCTGGTCAAGATAGGAGCAAAGCTCTCCCTTGTTGGGGTCAGGAGGAGGCTGCAGGGGCCCCAGCCACGTCTCTTCAAGAAGAGCCCCCTTCCTCTGCTGCCTTGCTTAAAACATTTGGCCCCTGCCTCCTCGTTAGTCTCAGTTCAGAAGCTTAGCACAACAGCAAAACCCAGAGTACCAGGCCTGCGAGTCTTTCTAGAGGCGGTGCTTTTGGCAGCTGGAGAGGAGCAAAAGGCCCAGCTCAGCCACAGCAGCCATCCCCTCTTCAAGAGGACAGGGCAGGCTGCCCAAGGGTCCTCCTGGGAACTGATGGACACCCTCGAAGGTCTCCAGGCTGCCTTGGGGAAGCACCTCCCCCACGTCCTGCTGGGTCAGGCCCCGGGCTCAGCAGGCAGGCAGGGCTGCTTGGGGTCTCAGTGGCCCCGGCTGGGTTTAGGGGTGTCCCCCTTGCCTTACAGAGCCAGGCTGTGCTGGCCATGCTGGAGTCAGGTCTCCGAGGGACAAGCCTGGGCAGGGCACCTTTATTTGGGGGGCATTCAGCGTGCAGCTCCAAAGCGGTTCAGTGGGTTCTGTGGACCCCAAGATGGGACGACGTGTGCTTGGTGGAGTCAGGACAACAGCATTTGAAGGGACCTTGGAGGTCTTCTAGTCCAGCCCCCTGCTCAAGCAGGAGATCCTAAATCATTTGAGACAAGTGACTGTCCAGTCTCTTCTGAAAAAGCTCCAGTGTTGGAGGACCCACAACTTCTCGTGGCAAGCTGTTCCATGGGTCAATGGTTCTCAGTGTCATGAAATTCTTCCTTTGTTCCAGGTTGCTTCTCTGTTTGGTCAGTTTCCTTCCGTCGCTTGTCTTTGCCTTCTGGTGCTTTGGAGAAGCGCTTGACGCCCCTCCCCTTCTCTGAGGCAGCCCCCCAGATACTGCAGTTTCGGGGTCGCGCAAACGCCCCGCGGGCCGAGCTAGGCCACGCTCCGGCGGCGCTGCCCAGCGGGCCCATCCAGGGCAGCCCGAAAAGCCCGGCACTGCCGCAGCCCCCGGCCCTCCTTTGCCCGAGCCGCTGGCGGGATGCCCGAGTCGGCAGGCCGGGGCAGAGCGGCTGCGGGAGGCTCCGCCGGCGAAAACTACATTTCCCGAGATGCCTCGAGCCGAGCAGCCCTCCCCCCACCTCCCGGGTCCCCATGATGCCGCGCGCGCGCTGCCCGATTCCGCCTGGGCGCGGGGCATGCCGGGCGATGTAGTCCCGCGGCTGAGGGGCTTTCCGGAGCGCCGTTACTCGCCTTCCGCGGGCCGCGTCCAGCTGCGATCCCGGGGCTCAGGGGCTGGATGCCGTCGAGGGGCGCAGTCTCCCGGAGGAAGTCGAGTCGGGCGCCGCCGTCGCCTCGGCGGCCACTCTTCGCCTCCAAGCGGCTTGCCGGAGCCCCACCCGCCTCGACATCTCCCCGGCTGGAAGAGCCACCGCGCCGTAACCGCCCGGCTCCCGCTCCCGCCAGCAAAGCCCTCGACTGGACGATTCTCGTTCGGACGGGCGGCGGACAATAACAGCAACGGAAAGCCGCGCCCTTCTCGTCGAGGATTGGACGCCCGCCAGGCTCGCTGCTCTGATTGGAGGAAAGTGGCGCCAATCGCCGGGAAGGGAGGGCTCAGTGGCTGTCCTCTGCGTCAATCCAACTCAGCGTCCCACCTCCGAGGCAGAGCCCGCCTCCCATTGGCCGGGACTTCAAGGGCGCGGTGTCGTCGATCAGGGAACAAAGGCGAGGGGACGGCTGCCACTCAAGGCCGGAGGCCCCGCCCTTCGCCCCGCCCAGTGCGCGCCCTCCCTCCGCCTGGGGTTCCTGAGCGAGGAGGGCGTGGGGGGGGATGGGGGCGTCCCGTCAGAGAGGGGGCTTCGAGGGCGTCCGGGGGCGCCGGGCTGAAAGTCCTTGCTTGATATAAAGAGTCGGGGTGGGGCTGAAGGTGTGTGTTGGTGTGACACAGACACCGCTGAAGGGGAACACATACACAAAGGCACACCTGTACACATCAGTTTATGCTTCCTGGGGGCATCTAAAAATTCCAGAATTCTGCAGAGTGCCAGAAGCCACATTCCACGTGTTTCTCTCCCCCTTGGTGAATCAGAAGTAGGAAAATTGTCTGTTTACAGGTAGTCCTCAACTTACAACCACAATTGAGTCCAAAATTTCTGTTGCTAAGTGAGTTTTGCGCCATTTTGCAACCTTTCCTGCCTCCATTGCCAAGTGAATCCCTGCAAGTTATTAAGTTAGTGACATGGTTGTTAAGTGAATTTGGCTTCCCCACTGACTTTGCTTGTCAGAAGGCTGCAAAAGGGGATCACACTGCAACCATCGTAAGTAGGAGCCGGTTGCCCGGATTTTGATCACGTGACAATGGACAGCAATGGTGGTCAGTTCTTTCAGTGCCTTTGCAACTTTGAATGATCACTAAATGAAGTACAGCAAGTGGAGAGCTACCTGTAGAACCCAAAAAGCTGCCCTCTGGGGACCTGCGGCGGGAGATGGGCACTGCCAGGGCAGCCAGCGTGCCATAGAGCCTCTCCCGGTGCTCCCTCTTTGCTGACCTAACCTTTGGCAGCAGCACCTCTCAAAATGCGATGGCAGCTTCCAAAGAGGAGCAACTGAGGTGGCAGCAGGGCCAGTTGTGTTCAACAGGGGACAAAGGAGTACCAGGGGCCAGTACTGGGCCTGCCCCACTGTGTGTGTCGGGGGGAGGTCACAATAATAAAGATGACCATTGCAGCCAAAATCAACCTACAGGTAGCCCTCCACTTAGGATCACAATCTCGGTCCTCCGGTGGTGTGGCTGTTATGACGAGTGCTGTAGGACCACTTTGCTCAGTGCCCCCAGTCTCGGTCTCTCCTAGCAGTGGTTAAGTAGGTCATTAAGTGGAGTGGCCAGGGGGAGGGCCCAGGCCTCCTGGGCGTGGTGGGGCAAGGAATGGGGCTGGGTATGATGGAATGTAATGGTCTGGATTACAGAAGAGCAAAAGACAGCTGGCTTCAGACACTTTGTGTGAGAGAAAGAGGGCGAAGGTGGTTCCTCCCTAAGGGTTCCCAGAGTAGGCGCTTCACGTAGAGGGGAGTTTGCTTCAGCTTGGCAAGATTCTGTCTAGAGGTGTGGTGGAATAAAGGAGTCTGCTTGGAAGCCTCACCCTGGTTGATTCTTGGTTTTTGGAGTTTGACCTTAGGCGTCCCACCCCACCCGGGAGGGCCGGGCCCTGTCCTAGCCCTACCAGGGAGAAGAGTCACGAGAACGATAGACTTAGCTAGGCTTTTCACCAGATTTGAGGTCTGTTCCTCCAAAGGTGGAAGGATTTCTCCTTCCTGTGTGGAGGGGAGGGGAAATCCCTCAGTGCATTGGGGGAACTGACCTCAAATCTAATGCCCCCCCTCCACTTGCAACCTTCCTCAGAAGATTGTAAATGGTGATCACAGGGCACAGCGGGTCATCGTCCTAAATGCAAGTATGTTCCTAGGCCAGGGGTAGGCAACCTTGGCTCTTTTATGACTTGTGGACTTCAACTCCCAGAATTTCTGAGCCAGCCCTGGCCTAGGCGCTTGAGTTCCTGTCATGGGATTGGGGGAGGAATGTTTTATGACGCCCAGAAGGCGCTTGAGTTCCTGTCATGGGATTGGGGGAGGAATGTTTTATGACTCCCGGAAGTAGTCTTCCTTGACTGCGAACAGAGATTGCCAAATCCGAGGTGGTGCAGCTCAACAACAGCAGCAAACCCCTGGCTAAGTGTCGCGTGGAACAGAACGTGAACTGCTGATGTAAAAATGTTATAGTTGTAAATAAATGGAACAACCTGACTCCAGAAGTTGTGAATACTCCAACACTGGAAATTTTAAAGAAGAGATTGGGCAACCATTTTGTCTGAAATGGCACAGGTTTCCTGCCTAAGCAGGAGGTTGGACTAGAAGACCTCTAAGGTCCCTTCCAACTCTGTTTTCTATTCTATTCTATTCTATTCTATTCTATTCTATTCTATTCTATTCTATTCTATTCTATTCTATTCTATTCTATTCTATTCTATTTCAAGTTAAGCTAAGCAAGAAAGTCAGTCAGTTTCCATGACTAAATTGTATTAATTCATTCAGGTTTTATAAGGCTGCCCGACTCAAACTATGTGACTCTGCTACAGAGTCATATTTTATTACGTATTTATATTGTACATAAAGAGCATAGCATAAATACACAATAAACCAGAAGGAGAAAAACAGCAAAAAACAACAAATACAAATTCTAAAATCTGAAGTATATTTTATTTATTGATATCCCACTTTTATTATTTTTTATAAATAAGGAGATCAACATACCTAATCCCTTCTGCTATTTTCTCCACAACATTCTTGACAGTAGCCAAAGTAACTCAGCCGGCTTTCATGTATAAGGCAGGACTAGAACTCTCCTTCTCCTGTTTCTGGCCTAGTGCTTTCACCACTAGACCAAACTGCCTATTTTAATATGTAAAATGACAACTGAGCACACAACCAGCAACTTTAAGGGAGATTCCCACATACTGACTCCTAAGACCTGGGCGCTTTCCTAAGCATGAGGAGAGTTGGGGCCTGTCACTTTGTAAATCCTTGGTCAGACCACACTTGGAATACTGCAATACTGTTTTGGTTGCCAGGATATAAAAAAAGATGCTGAGACTCTGAAAAGACTGCAGTGAAGAACAATAAAGATGATTAGGGGACTGGAGGCTAAAACATACGAAGAACGATTGCAGAAATTGGGTTATGCCTACTTTAATGAAAATAAGGACCAGGGCTGACATGATAACAGTTTTGCAATATCTCAGGGACTGGTCAACCTATTCTCCGAAGCACCCAAAGGCAAGACAAGAAGCAAGTAGCAATGGATATATTGATGGGGTGAAGGGGTGGGGAGATTCAAGATATGATCTTGAACAGGTACCTACCATTTTCAAGGAGAACATGAGGAATCCCTGTGAGGTTGAGAATCTCATTGATAGAGAACCACTGTAGAATGAACTTAAAGAAACCATTAAGGGGGAATGTGATGAGAGACTGCCAAAGATGGAGAAGCAGAAGAAAGCAAAGTGAATGTCGGAACAAACCATGGAAATTGCTGAGAAAAGAGCAGAAGCCGAAGCGAGGAAAGACAAAACTCTGAGGAAAGAGCTTCACAGAGTTTCAGAGAGCTGTTAGAAGAGACAAAAAAACAGCATTACAGCTTCTGTAAAGACACCCAGGACAGCAACAGACGTGGAAAAGCAAGGGGTGTCTTTCAAAAGATCTCTGAACTCAGAAGGGAGGTCCGACTTCAAACTGGCATGTAAGGGACACCCAGGGACACCCAGGAAGCAGCTGAAAGGAGATCAAAGGACGAGGGAAGCAAGACCCAGAAAGACGGAGCAGCAGAGATGTCAGCACCCAAGATGCCTTAGGAATAGAACAGAATAACTGGAAGGGACCTTGGGGATCTTCCAGTCCAGCCCCCTGCTCAAGCAGGAGAAGCTGTTCTACTGGTTGATTGTCCTCACTGTCAGGAAGCTTCTCTTTAATTCCAGGTTGCTTCTCTCCTTGATCAGTTTTCAACCATTATTTCTCATCCTTCCCTCTGGTGCTCTGGTGAACAACCTGGCCCCTTCTGACTTGTGGCAGCCCCTTAGGTACTGGAATACTGCTATCATGTCTCCCCTATTTCTTCTTTTCTTTACACTAGCCAAACCCAAGTCCCGCAGTTCTTCGTATGATTTAGCTCCAGGCCTTGGATCATCTTAGTTGCTCTTCTCTGATTTTTTTCCAAACTCTCAACATCTTTTTTGTGATATGGTGACCAGAATTGGCTGCAATATTCCAGGTGTGGTTTCACTAGGGTTTTATAAAGCAGTACTAATAATACTTCCCGTGATCTTGATTATATGCCTTGTTTATACAACCCAGGATTGTATTAGCTTTTTTGGTTGCTGCTGCACACTGCTGGCTCATAGTCAAGTGATCATCTGCCAGGACTCCAAGGTCCCTCTCACAGTTGCTGTTTTTAAGCCAGGAGATGCTGTCTGTCCCCAAGAACCTCTAAGAAGAACAAGAGAGACCCCTCCCCCTCTGGCCATCTCCAAGTCAAAAGGCTGCAAGAATCCAGATGCTGCAAGCGACAAAGGAAGTGGTCAAGATTGCAACTGAGCTGTGCCAGGAAATCTGGAGAACGGACAGTTGGCGGAGTTACACAACAAACAAAAGATCTGAAGCAGGAGATAAAGAGTACAGATAGACCTCAACTTATGACCATAATTGAGCCTAAAATGTATGTGGCTAAGTGAGATAATTGTTAAGTGGATCGCTGAAGCTGTCAAGTTAGTAACCTGACTATTAAGTGAATCTGCCTTGCCCATTGACTTTGCTTGGAGAAGGTCAAGAAAGAGGATCATGTGATCCCAGGATGCTGTGACCGTCATAGATACCAGTCAGTTGGCAGGTGTCTGAATTGTGATCACGTGACCGTGGGGAATGCTGCATGGGTCGTAAGTGTGAGAAACGGTCCTAAGTCACTTTTTTCAGTGAGTTGTAACTTCGGCCGGTCACTAAGCGAACTGTTGTAAGTCGAGGACCACTGTAGTCAGGCGTTTAGGCCGCTCAGCACATCGTGCCCAGCCGAGCCATCCGTGCGGGCTCCAGCGTTGCTTCCTCGGGCACCGGGGGCTGCAGAGGGTCGCCTCTGGGCGGGTGGTGGCTGACAGGGCCAGAGCCGGGCGCGGGCCCGGGAAAGGCTGAGCAGCGGTGCCCCCTTCGGCCTCCTCCAGGCCGGCGGGCCGGGCAACCTCGCCGAGCCCCTTTCCGTCCCCCTCCCCCGCCATCGCGGGAGGGCTCGGCCTTGCGCCCGGCGGGAGGCGGGCGGGGCGCGGGACTACGGCTCCCGTCGTGCCCCGCGGCGGCCGCCGGATGAGGCGCCCGCGCTTCCGGGAAGTCGGCGCGCGGGGCTTCCGCTTCCGGCGGCGGCGGCTGCGCGATGGCGGCGGCGCCGGACTCGTCCTCGGCGACCGCTGCGCCCGGCGGGCTGGTGGTGCTGGCCTCGGCTCGGGCCTTGTCCTCGCCGCCTCTGGCCCCGCCGGGCGCCCGGGAGGCGCAGCGGCTGCTCCGGCTCCAGCTGAGCGCGGCTCCCGGCCCGGAGCGCTTCCGCCTCGGCCTGCGCGGCGGCCCGGACTCCGGCCCTGAGCCGGTGAGGGGGGAGGGAGGGGGAGGGGCGCGTCTCCCTCCCCCCACTGCCGTCCGTCCGTCCGTCCGGGCGGGGCGGCTGAATGACGCTCTGTCTCTTCTCCCCCTCCCCCCCGGGGCCGGCGCAGGGCCTGCTGGAGGAGTACGGGCTGCGCGAGATCTCCTACGAGGCCCGGAGCGGCACCTGCCACGAGCTGAAGGTCCTGGCCCGGCCCGACGACCCGCTGCTCTTCCACTTCGAGGACGAGCAGGAGGCGCAGGCCTGGTGGGCGGCGGTCAGCAGCTCCCTCCGCGAGGTGCAGAAAGGTCAGCCGGCGGCCGGAGCCCCCTCCCCGGAGCCCCCTCCCCGGACCCCCCTCCGCCGCCAGGCAGGGGGCGGAATCGCGGGCCGAACCGAAGAAGCCCCGCAGGGAGGCGCCGCCGCCGCCGGAGGAGGCCTGAAGCGGGGCTCTCGCTGCCTGCTGCGCCGGCCCCCTACCTGGAGCGGGCCCCGGTTGGCCCCTGGGCTGGTTCCGGCTCCTGGGTTCCTCTGAGGCTTCGGGACCTCAGGCGGAACTCTGCCGGTAGATCCAGGCGGAGGGCGGGCATCCCGGCGAACCGTTGGATCTCCCAGGCGCTTCCTGTGGGAAGCTCTTTGGAAAAGTTGTGTCCGGAAAGGCTCCCCGCTTGGCTGGCTTGTTTTAAAGGGAGGCCCTGCGGTGGGTCTCCCTCTGAACATCCCCCTCTGGGCTTCGGGGGATTTGGGTCTCTTCCTGTTCCCTCGCCAAAAGGAGAGCGAGCCCCCCCCCCAAAAAACGTTTTCTCTCTCCGGCTCCAGAAGGAAGCCCTGGGCTCACCGGACGGCCCCCTGCCCAGCCTTTGGCCACCCCGACCCCCCTTCCCGTGGAGACAGCAAAGAAAGGTTAGCATGCGCTGCTCCCTGATTGCCACTTATCCCTCCTAGGCTGTCAGACGGTTCGGGATAATTAAATTGAAATACTTGCAGCGATGCTAAGTTTTGGAAGCAGAGAAAAATGTGTCCTTTTTTAATCTGAGTGATTCTTATTTTGCTAGGTCTCTTGGTAGCTCTCCCTTTCCTCAACTTTTGTGGATCGTCTGCAAGGGTTGGGGGTGGTTGGTACCATGTCCCCCAACTTCTGTGGGCAACCCCAGTTGCGGTCCACGGGGGATGAGCAGGTTGACCGGTCTGCCCCATTTTATTTAATGCCTGCACCTGGGTGCATTTGACAGTTTGGGGTCCAATATCCTCCGTAGGCAGGTGATACCCAGACTGAAGGGGAGATACAGGTTGTCCTCAACTTACATTCTCAATTGAGCCCAGAATTTCTGTTGCTAATGGAGACACTGGTTAAGTGAATTTTGCCCCGTTTTATGACCTTGCTTGCCACAGATGTTAAGTGAATCACTGCAGTTGTTTAGTTAGTAACCTGGTGGCTACGTGAATCTGGCCTCCCCATTGGCTTGTTTTGACAGAAGGTCGTAAACAGGGATTGCTGCAACTGTCATAAATTTGAGTCAACTGCCAAAACATTTGATCACATGACCATGGGGATGCTGCAGGGGTCATAAGTGAGAAAAATGGTCATAAGTTACTTTTTTTCAGCCCCTTTGTAACTTCAGACAGTCACTAAACGAACTGTTGTGTGTCAAGAATCACCTGTATAGCAGAAGTCTGTAAGGTCTCAGTAGGAAGAAACAGATTAAGACTTAGAGTGATTAATCCTGAAATCGATCCTGGTTATTAACTAACTCTGATAGTTCTAGCTCAGTGTTTCTCAACCTTGGCAATTTTAAGACATGTGGACTTCAACTCCCAGAATTCCACAGCCAGCAATGCTGGCTGTGGAATTCTGGGAGTTGAAGTCCAGATGCCTTAAAATTGTCAAGGTTGAGAAACACTGTCTATCTCAAGGTAGAGCTTGCGTGATCTCAAGGTTCCGCAGGAGTCAGAGCTCCTGCTGGATCAGTACCTGGTCAAGAGAGCCCTTGGCCAGTTTTAACCAGTGAAATCTTTGAGGGCTGCATTGACCGGGACACTGCCGGGGGGGGGGGCTCTGAGGAAGCAGTGAAAGGGCTGTCTAGATGATCTTCTACCAGCTGGAAGCTTGACCCATGCCCACCCTGGCTCTGTGGGGCTGAGGACGCTGAAGTTCTCACTGCCTCGTTACGTGTGTGTGTGTGTGTGTGTGTGTGTGTGCTAACAGCTTTGAAAGATGTTGTGATTCCTTCCCTCCTGATAAGATCCTCCCTGAATCCATTGGTGTTAAATAAACTATTATCTAGTCACCAAACCTTTGAGAAAATGTTGTTTGAGGCACTGGGGGCATATTAAATATAGTATGGAGAAGTCATTTGTTTATTATTTAGGTTTACAAGACCACCAACCATACTCAGAAGGCACATTTTCTGTCTGGAATTTAAAAAAAACAACAATATGTAAAATATCATTAAAATTCATGTGCTACAGTTCGCTCCATCCCAATGCACAGAGTGACTAACAGTGTCCCTTTGATTCTGGGCTACCATAGACTAACACGGCTGTCCTTCTATAAAGCCAATTCACTACTGACTCTGGGCACATGCAGATTAAAAACAGACACAACCCCTAAAACCAAACCATACAGAGCTCTAAGCTTTATTTAAACTGCATGATTTGCCTCCAACCCTGTTCAGGTGGGACTCAGGTAAGAGACTGAAAGGGCACTGATCCATCTTACTGTTTTGCAGAGATTCCACTCCTTCAGCACGTGGGCTCCATCGGTTGTAGAGGGGTGGGGAGGTGGCTCTGGTGGTCTCCATCTTAAAGGGGTTCCATGGGGATCAGCCGCCTCCCCTGTTTGGCATTCGATGTCGTCCCCACTCTGAACTGATGAGTGTCAGGGTCTGGATGAGAATAGAATGGGCTGAAACTGAACCCTGATGAGATGAAGATGCTGCTTGGCCATCAGGCCTCCCCACTCAGACCCATGTTATCTCTGGATGGTCAGAAACTGTCCTGATGGAAGAGGTTTGTCCTCCAGACTCACCACTGTTGCTGGTTCAGGGGAGAAACCGTGGCTCAGGAGCCTTTGCCCACCTTTGGGTGGGGCCCCAGTTGTGTCCTTACCCAAGAAAGGAGGGCCTGGTGGCCCTGTAGCCATGTCCCTGTTCAGACGGCTGCAGTGTGCTTTACCTGAAGCTAAAGACCGCTTGGATGCTCAGCCACAGAGGCCAGCATGATGGGCTGGCTGGTTTCTGTCGCTGGGAATGTATTGTGCATATCCGTCAGGCCTGCACCGGCTGCTACCTATTAGCATCTGGGTGTCATTTAAAGTCGTGGGTTTTTTTTAACCTATGAAGCCCTTTATAGCTTGGCTCTCACCTGAATGGTCCCAGCCTCTTAGATCATCCAGGGAAAATCTGCTTGTGGTTCCCTGTCCTTCAGGTGATATAAAGGGAGCTGGAGGCAGCCACTGCCCGCCGGTATGGTCATCCTGGACAGTTCAGGCTGCTCCAAGAGCCTTCAGGAAAAGGTTGAGGATGCGGCTCTTCTGGGGAGGGTGGGAACCTTCTGGGGCTCATCCGTTTGTCCTTATTTCCCTGTTATGATTTTTTAAGCTTACCAAGGATGTTTAATGTTTGCTTTCTACAACGTGAGCAGGGTACAAGCCAGAACTACAGTAAACAAACGATAGTCTCCTCCTTGGTTCCTCAGAAGACCTGGTGGTCCATCTTTCTGCAGCCATCGAACTTGGAAACGAGGAGGAGGCCATGCGGTGCGCTTCCTTGCTTGCCCAGCAGCACACAGCCCTGCACATCCAGCTGAAGGAGTCCTGCTACCCTGCCAGCCAGATCAGGTGAGTCAGGAGGGAGGGAGGCCTCCTTTGCGGGCGGCTCTTCCTCTTTAACCGGTGCTCACTTCCTTTTAGCATGAAGGTGCAAGTGGAAGACGCCTCCTGCTCCGCCAATATCATGGCCCAGGTCCACACGCACACCACAATCGCCGCCCTCAGGCACCAGGTACTCGGCTCGCTTCGTCTCCCCTCCGGGCCAGCCTCTGGAAAGGGGGCGTTGGGCTGACTTGTGGGGCAGGGCTTGGTCAATGGTCCGGCAAAGCGTGCTTGGAAGGCCTTCTTAGGCCCTGGAGCTGCGCAGCCCCCATGTGCCCGCCTGCTTTGCCCACCAGGTCTTTCAGGATTATGGATTCCACCCCACTGTCCAGCGCTGGATTATTGGGCAATGCCTGTGTGTGGACAACCGAACGGTTGGGTCCTATGGAATCCGGAAGGATGGCGATACGGCCTTCCTCTACCTGCTCTCAGCAAAGGGAGCCAACCTCTCCGAGCAGCGTTACAAGGAGGACAAGGACTGGGTGGTGCTCCAGCCACCCCCCTCCTCCATCCCTGGCAGCTCTGACGGCCGGCACAGAGGTGGAGCCAGTTCTTTGCCGAACAAAGGTGAGCTGGGAAAACACATCCTTTCCCCCCCCCCAGGAGGAAGTTCGTATGCCAGCGCTGGCCTTCACCCCCTGCTTGGAAGGTGGCCGGGCTGATGCCAAGGCTTTTCTGCCCACAGGCGGGAAAGAGCCCAACAGGAAGACGGACATTGGAGAGATCACTCGCTTCCTGGACTCTGTGCATATGAGTAAAATCCTTCCGTGCCGCACTCGATCCCCCACGACCCCAGCTGCTGGCCCCAATTCTCCTGTGCAGGTAGGTAGATCCCGGGGTGGGAGTCGGCTCCCCTCTGCCCCCAGTCAGCTGACATCTGACCTTTGCCCACGTGCCTTGCTCTCCCGTGGACAGCCTTGACTCACCGCTGCCCAGCACGTGGCACTGAGGCAGGGCTCCCTCCCTCCCTCCCTCCTCTGCCCAGGCTGGCTGGTCGTGTCCCACCTGCACGTTCATCAACAAGCCCACCCGCCCCGGCTGCGAAATGTGCAGCACTGACCGCCCTGCTGGCTACGTGGTCCCTGGGAGCTACCGGCCAGATGAGGTGGAGCGCTGGCGGATGCAGCAGGAGAAGGAGGGCATCCTGCAGTACCAGAAGGTAGGCTGTTTGTGGTGGGAGTAAGGATGGGGTGGGGGGAATCCCTTCTCTTTGTTGGAACCATTTTGCCTCACAGGCAAAAGAGCGGGCAACCTCTGTCTGCCTGGGCTCAGGCCCTCCACCCGCTGAAGCCCCATCTTGCTGAACCAGCTCCCACTCAGCCTGGGAGAGACTGCAGATCGGCCAATGCAAGGCTGTGTTTTTAAAACGCCCAATTCTTAAAAGTTTAAATTGTAGCCTGTGCTCCTTCAACAGTGTGAAGGCAGTGAAAGCACACATTTCCCCTGGGAGTGCTTCCCGTGAGAGTGTGCAGAGTGTGTGGGTGTGTCAGAGCCCTCCCTTGGGGGCCTCTCCAGAAGGGCCTCCCCTTCCGCAGATCTGAATGCTGGAACTCCCTTTGTGGGGGAAGCAGCACCTGTGCCATGCCAGGCTTCTCCAAATCAGCCACCACCCCCGATACAGCTGGGTCCGGGGAGCAGCTGCAACCAGCCCAGGCCTTTCTCCATGCTGGCATCCCAGCCCCCTTTGGGGGACACTTCCACGGAGAACACGTGGGGGAGGTCGGGCTGGGAGGTCGGCCGGCGTGGGCACGGTTGCCCAGTTCGGCAGGCTGAGGAAGAGGCATAGCACATCCCAGGCGGCTGTGGCCGGTGAAGGCTGAGTAGTGGGGAAAGAGGACCGAGCCATCTGGTTTCAGGTGGGGGGAGGGAGTCTCCTCCAGTGGGGCTGTACAGAACTCGGGACTGTGTGACTCGTAAGGACCGGCGTAGATGAGCAGGGTATATTATGAAAGCTTTCTGTATACAATTAGAAACGCCATGTGCGCTTTGTCTTTTTGTAACTCCTGTGGCTTTTGCGAAAGTGACCTTTGCAGTTTCTGTTAGGCTTTGTGTAGAAGCCTTCTATTATATTGTTGTTGTTTTATTTTATGCGGCACCCTGTATCCTGCAGGAACTTCTCCATCTTCGAGGCTTCCAGGGGGACTGTGGCCCTCGAGCAGGCTTGTGGGGAGGGAGTGAATAGCGAGGGGGAGGCAGCGGTTCTCAGGGCCCCCGATGACTCTCTTCTCTTCTTTCTTTTTTCTCTTGTGGCAGGAAAAGGGAAGGAGAGAGGACAGTCCAGCCGTGCCCTATGCCCACAACCCTGGGCCCCTGGACGACTTCATCCACCTCTCCTCGGAGTTCTCGTAGCTGCACTCGCAGCCCTGCCCAGCTCCTCTGGCGCCACAGGCTCTTTGCCCCGACTGAGGCGGGCAGCAGAGCCCTCCTTTGAGAAAGAGAGAGAGAGAGAGAGAGAGAGAGAGAGAAAGAGAGAAACCGGCATGGCCCCGAGGAGGGGCGGGGGGGGCTACGCTTGGCCTCGGTTCCTTTACCCAAAGATTCAGGCCAGGGTTGCCGTCCCCTGTTGGGACTGGGAACCCCCTGGGGGCCGGGTTGCAGCCAAAGGAAGTGGGAGGACAGGCCAGGCTGCCAGTGGGGACTGAGAGCCTCCCTGCCACCCTCCCCAACTGCCTTGTGGAGCTGCTGGGCCTTGATAGGCCAGTCTCTGCCCCGGAAGCAGCCTGAGGATTAGGCAGCGTGTGGTGCGAGAGGGAGGCTGGAAACAGAGGTGCCCTGTTGAATTCCTCCACTGCCTCTGTGGGATGCGCTTCGGAGAGTTTTAGAAGGTTGTCCTTTGGCCAGGTTTCTTGGCAGGAGACGGATGGGCTGGGAGGCAGTGGCCCGCTGGGGCCAGGCGTTACTGAGCGTGTCCCAAGCCGGGGAGCCCCAGGACCAGGGGACCTTTTCTTGGGGTGCTTGGGCCCGGCCTGCCTGCTGGTGAGCATCAGCAGAGGGCTGAATTCTAGAGAACGAGGGGCTTCCAAGTCCGTCCCTGAAGGTGGCTTTGGGTACCGTTCTGAGATGGGTTAATTTCTGCATCTTGCATTTGAAGTTTTGAAATGAATTGGAGAACTTGTTCCATTAAAAGACGCCTTTGGGCCAGGTGGCCCAGCCAGTGAATCTGCATTGCTTTCTTGACTGAGCCAGGCAGGGAGGGATTCCCCCCACCCCCAATGAAGGCAAGTGGGGAAGACATCCTTGTGTGGAATTCCCTCAGGAGAAGGTCTGGGGAGCAAAGAGGACCCCTGTTAGAGGGGCCACATCTGATTCAGGGTCACCTTCTGAGGGGTCCCCTTGCTGCTTGAAAGGCGCCTTCCCTCGTTGCAGCTGACATCCCCCCCCCAAGGGAATCACGTGGCCGAGCTCCTGTGCTGACATCCTCGTGGGAGCTCCCTCTGCGCCTGTTGGGGCAGAAGGGGTTTGAAAGAAGAGGGGGAATGAAGTGGGAAAAGGGAGGGTGGAACCCCTCCATCCCACCCCCCCAAAAACCCAGAGTCCCTTGACCACAGCTCTTGAATCAATGTGTGGCTGCCTCTCGTGGGCACCAGGTTTATGAAGTCTGGGTGGGTGGATGGGTGGGGAGGAGTCCTGCATCTTCTGCTGCATAAATTAAAAAAAAAACCGCCCAGAGTGGGTGAGAGTCGGGCAGCATATACATTTAATATTACAGTTATTGTACAACATCAGAGGAAAGGAGCGTAGAGAGTTGCCTTCCCAAGAAATGGATCTGTAGTTTTGTCAGCAAGGATGGCGTTTTTCTACCTCCCCCCCGAACACCCCCCCCCAATATCTTTGCTTGCTGTGTACACGCGCTAATCTAATGTACTACCCCCATTTTGCCATTGCCTGGGTTTACAGGCTAGGATGTAATCTTATGTTTCACAGCTAAGTGGCTGAATTAGCAAATTAACCCTGTTTTCTACCAACCCAGTTACTTTCTTCTTTTGATCTTCCTCCCCAGTGCCACTCTGAAAGGCTGCATGGGCAACTGCTCGAAAGCACCAGCAGAACCCCAACTAGAGTCACTGAAACCCAGAGGAAGTGTGTGTGTGTGGGGGGGGGGCTGTCTGTTTTAGCAAAGGTGTGCAGGAGCGTCAGCACTGCCTGAAAAATGTTTGAACAGACCAGCCGGGCCTCGGGGAGCAAAATGCAAGGTGGGGGGGGAGAGCATCAGTCCTCAGTCGCTATGCAAGTTGGGCCCTTCTGAACGGTCCTGACCTGCCAGGGCCCCAGGAAGAGGGTACAGCTGGCCCTGGTGGGAAGCAGGGCTGCTTGGTTTCCTTTGGTTCTCAAAAGCGACCCTATTGCCTTTTTAAATATAGGTATTCTGCAGGAAAATACGTGCCTTTTTTTAAAACGGAAAGCCTGCAATAGCAATATATAAAACCCCAATCCCAACAAGATGGCTGAAGAGCAGGGAGAGTCAAATGGAAGGATCTGCTTACTTTGGGAGACGTTTATCCTGGTTGGCTTCAGATCAGTTCAAGATCCATTTTGTTTGTTAAGCCATTAAAGCCATTGGATGAGCCCAGCCTTCGCCAGCAAAGCCGGGGTCCTGGGCAAACTGTACCTTATCCATGCTGTAGGTCACCCATCCACTGGGATCGGCAAAAATGCCACAATGGGCTTGTTTGACTTGGCACAGAGAGTAATTATTGTGCATCCCAAAGTAATAATAAAGTTGAAGGGGCCTTGGAGGTCATCTAATCCAACCCCCCGCTCAGGCAGGAAACCCTATACCACATTTCAGACAAATGGCTGTCCAATCTCGTCTTAAAAACTTCCAGTGTTGGAGGATTCACAACTTCTGGAGGCAGGTTGTTCCACTGGTTAATTGTTCTGTCAGAAAATTCCTCCTTAATTCCAGGTTGCTTCTCTCCTTGGTTAGTTTCCCTCCATTGCTTCTTGTTCTGCCTTCAGGGGCTTAGGAGAATAGCTTGACTGCCTCTTCTTTGGGGCAGCCCCTGAGATACTGGAACCCTGCTATCCTGTCCCCCCCCCTCGTCCTTCTCTTCCTTAAACTAGACATACCCAATTCCAGCAACCGTTCTTTGTATGTTCCAGCTTCCAGTCTCCTGATCATCTCTGTTGCTCTTCTTTGCACTCTTTCCAGAGTTTCAACATCTTTTTTACATCGTGGTGACCAAAACTGGGTGCAGGATTCCAGGGACTGCAGCTGCAGGATGCAAAAGCCCCTTGAGCACATCCTGAGCCTCGCCTTCTGCTTTCTTTGCCAGAAATGGAGCTTAGGGGTCTTTTGCATAAACTCTCCTCTGCAACTTTACCATTTAGTTCAATGGGAAAGGTGGCTGTCAGTGGAAGGTGTGATCTGGTGCCCATGAACGGGACCTTTTTTTCCCATTGAAGTTTTGGATACCAAAGGCTTTCCCAGTGTTTATCATGGAAAGTGCCGGGGTCACAAGGACGAATATGCAAGAGCCCTTTGTGGGGGGCTGGCCTTGGCTGGAGTGACCCTCTGCTTGGAAAAGCAGTGCCCAGTGTGGGAATCCTGGACCCCCAGGGCCAAGGGGCTGCCTGGGAAAGGCAAGTCAGTGCAGCGGGGAAGGGGGGGGGCTTGCCTAGCTCAAATCAAGCTCCATTGGGGTTGGCTATTAGAAATGGGTGGACCCAGCCCCCGGGGCATAACGGGGGCCAGGCAGCTGGAGCCCCCTGCGCTGGTGTGCTGGTTGCTGCTTGGCACTAAATCCTTGAAGAGACCCCTCAATCTGTCCAGCCAGGGCGGGACCCTTGCCTTCCGCTTGGTGAGGGTCTTCTTCAGACTGTCCTCTGCGAATTCCAGTTTTCCTCTAATGACCCCGAAACTCGTGTTGAGGTTTTGTACAGGAGAATATCGCCTTTTTTGCTGGTTATGGCTTCATGAATAACTTTTTTCTGTGCTCCGTCCTTCCCCAACAAGGGCCTGTTTCACGTGCTTTAATAGGCAGGGGTGAATTCTATTACCTGCTCTGATGTTATTGGTTCCCTCGGCAGTATCCCGATACGTATATTTTATTGAGCACTCTCCTTTCAGGGCTGCTGTCTGAGTGCAGCTGCCTTGGGCTAGCTTTACAGGGAGCGAGTGGGTTTCAAAGGTGACAAAATGATTCACTGATAAATAAGCAGCTTTCAAAATAACGGTGAAGGGCTCTGGTGAGCAACAATATGGCTTCCTCGTTCTGTCTAGGGCAGGATGGGAGCTTTCAGCTGGGAAGCTGCTGCAGAAACACCCCGGAGCCCTTGTTTCCCCCCTGCTTGCCAAGAAGGCACCTCCTCGGGCTGAGGCTCAAGCAAACACCGAAGGGGTTTCTGTTGTAAACCCCGCTGGCAAAATCTGCCTTCTAGCATCCGATGGGTGCTGTGCCCTCTAGAGGGGCAGAGAAAGGCACCCCGCTCAGCAGTTGGGCAGACATTGCAGGATAACGGGGGGGGCAGGAAGGAGGGGGTGGCTCTTGGGCCTGAAGTGTCCTTAAGGCTGGCTCCATTGTCATCCCAGAAGCTTCAGCTGCCAAGGCCACAGACACGTCCCCATTTCTCAGTTCTGCTGCCCTCATCCTGTGCCCTCGTGAGGCCTTCGGTGCCAGAGGGCTCTGGAAAGGGGGGGCGATGCGCAGTAGGCATTTCACACAGTTGTGCCAGTAACACTTCCAGGAGCTCCCAAAGGGCCTCGGGGCCCACTTTTGTGCCAGCTGCCAAGCCCAGCTTCCTGCCCTTCCTCCTGCAGGCCCTGGAGCAGGAGCGGCGGCAGAATTTCCAGCAGCTGTGCCAGCTGGAGGATGAGGCTCTGGTGCCCAACCAGGAGGAGATGGAATGCCGGATCTGCTACCTGAAGGTGGAGCCGGGCAACGGGGTGATGCTGAGAGAATGTCTGCACAGCTTCTGCAGGTGAGATGCCTCACAGGAGGCAGGGCTGGGCCCTGCCTCAAGCCCTGCTCTGAGCCGCCCTCTCCTTCCGCAGAGACTGCCTGCGCCAGCTGGTCAACTGCAACCAGGACCCCCAGGTGTCATGTCCCTTTCGGGATGATTCCTACGCCTGCACCAGCCACCTCCAAGACCGGGAGATCCGGGCGGTGAGTCCAGACTGGGAAGCTGCCAGAGGAGCGCCTGAAGGCCCCTACAGAGGGTGGCTGGCAAACACACACACACACACACACACACACACCACCTCTTGGCAGGGCTGAGCCAGCTCCTCCCCCTCCGCAGCTGGTGACCTGGGCCGAGTACGAGCGCTTCCTGGAGCGCCGGCTGGCTGTGGCCGAGAGCCGGGCGCAGAACAGCTACCACTGCCGGACGGCCGACTGCCTCGGCTGGTGCGTCTACGAGGACGACGTCAATGAGTTCCGCTGCCCCATTTGCTGGGCCCTGAACTGCCTCGTCTGCAAGGTGGGTGACGCCTCGGACCTCCCGCCCTGTCTTGGACTGTGAGGCAGACAAAGTGGGGGAACGTTGGCAGGAGGGAGACACCCCTGAGTGCCCCATTTGCACCCTTCAGCTACGCCTGCTGCTCATTTGCAGGCTTCTCCCACGAGACTGCAGCCAGAAACAAGTCCCCCTCGTTTTCCCCTGCATTCCTGCCCTGCGAGGGATGGCTGGTTCCTAAGGCCCCGGGTCCAATTCGGTGGACTTGGCAGAGTTGCGGCCCTCTGCCCAGCAGAACAGAGCCCTGACAGAGGAGCCCATCTAAACCTTGCTGGCCGGCTGCAGCTGAAAGCAGGGGGCAGCTGCTCCAGACGGGGGCGGGTTCTCACCCCTTGCACGGAGGGGGACCTTGCAGGGTGGAAGGGCTGAACCTGAAATGGCCTCTGCCCGCAGGCCATTCACGAGGGCATGAACTGCAAGCAGTACCAGGACAAGTTACGCTCCCAGGCTCACAACGATGCCGCTGCCCGGGAAACTAACAACATGCTGAAGGTGAGCAGCTCTCCCCTCCCCCTGGGGGCAGGGGCCAGCTGCTTCGCCAAGGAGCCCGTGTCTTCCAAGCAGCTGACGGTCCCCTCTGTCCCGGCAGACGCTGGTGCAGCTGGGGGAGGCCATGCACTGCCCCGCCTGCCGCATCGTGGTGCAGAAGAAGGGCGGCTGCGACTGGATCCGGTGCCCCGTCTGCCAGACAGAGATCTGCTGGGTGACCAAAGGCCCACGTTGGGGGCCAGGGGTACGTGTCCTCAGTGGGGAGGGAGGAGGTGGGTGGGGAGGAAAAGGCAAGGAGGGCCAAAATCTCCCTGCTGGGGAGGAGGGCTAAGGCACCACCTGCCCAGGGAGCAGGCCAGGCCCCTCCCTGCTCTTGTGCTGTCCCAAACCATCCAGCTGCTGAGCCTAGCTATCCTCTGGGGAGCCCACAGGTCTTCTGCCTGGGTCCAGTAGTGTGGAGCTCTGGTAACAATGGGCCATTTCTGCATTTTAGAAGGCAGGTGTGTGTTTTTGTGTGTCTGCGCACAAGTGCAAAGACATTCGTGAACAAACCTGAACTAAAACCCCTCTGGCCCCTTCTGACCAGCCTGTCGATATTTCAGAAAGAAGGGGCCACCGGATTCCCCCCCATCACAAAGGGTCAAGGATAGCTGATACTGCACCGCCTCTGGCCCGCCCGCCAGCCCAGGGAAGAGCAGCCCAGGAGTTAAGCGCTGGGAGCAAAGCAGGCTGCTGAGCAGGGCCTCTGGCTCTGGCTCTCACACGAGCTGCTGCCTGACTCCCCAAAGGCTGGCGGGGCCCCGACGCAGCCTGGCTTCTTTCCGCCAATTGCCGAAGTGGCTCCTTCTGAGCCCCGTCGGATCACCTGCCCCAAAGCAGGCAGGGGCCAGGATAGCCAGGCCTCAGGAAGACGGCAGGCTTTGGAAACCGGGCCTCAGCGTCTCCCAGGGGTGCAGTCGCGGAACGCGAAGGGGGCAGGAGGGTTTCGACTCTGGTGACACAGAGGGGCCGGGAGGAGGCTGGAGGGGAGGGTGGCCTGCCAGGTCACCCCACTCGCTCGTTTCTTGCAGGGTCACGGTGACATCAGTGGGGGCTGCCGGTGCAACGTGAACGGAGAGAGATGCCACCGGCTGTGCCAGAACTGTCACTGAGCACCTGCCTGCCAAGAGGAAGCGGCCTCCCCCCCACCCATCTCAACAGATGAGCTGGGCGGAGTTCCACCTGGCTGCTGGGCTCAAGCCCGCTTTTTTATTTGGGGGGGGGGCGGTGTTTCCCTACTTAGCTCTTCCTCCCCTTCCTGGACTTCTAACTGCATGACGGGTAAAAACATGCGCCTCTTTGCAGCTTTGGTAGATGCTGCAGCCTCAGCCTGGGGCCTCTGGCTCCGCATTTGGCTTGAAAGACAGCAACTGAGGGATGCTTGCTTTCTGACTTCACTTGCGGGGAGGGGGGGAGTCAGAAAATAAGTCGGTCTCTCCCTCCCTCAAATTACTTAGATTCCTTCTCCCCCCCCCCCCAAGGCTTTAACTGACACTTCTGGGCAACCAAGCCACAACTATTAAACTTTCAGAGAGTGAAACCAGAAGGAAGGGGGGACTCCTGCTCTCGGTTGCTGCACAGGCGGAGAGAACCTTCCCAATAAAAGGAAAACATGCCAGCCGTTGAGCCGGTGAGTCTTTTCAGGGCGGAGGAAGATGTGCAAGGGAAGGGAACGGGGGGGGAGAGGAGGGGCCACAACTTAGGCGAGATGATCTGCAGGCCGAGGGGACTCAGCGTCTCAAGAAAGCAGCTAACGTCTGGTTGAGGAAACACGTTTATTGGGTGCCTGCCACCCCTTACCCCAGGGTCCTCTTGCCAAGGCTGCGAGAGCGACTGGATGAATGGCAGGAGGCATTAAATAGCAGCCAGGGTGCTCGGGAGAAGCAGCCATCCCCCTCCCCTGCCCAGCTGCACGAAGGGCGAAGTGCCATCAACGCTCTGGCATCCGAGATGGGTCTGCCTCATCCAGAGGTCAGCCACGACGCTGGTAGAACATTTTCCTGCTCAGTGCAACCGAAAACTTGTGCCTTGTCATCAAGTACACGAAGGGTATTGCCACGGACGCAATCAGTATTGTCTGGGTGAAGACAGGAGAGGCTGTCACAAGTTTCCCTCCCCCCTCCCAGGCATCACCCCCCCCCACCCTGCAGGCAGCCCTCTCGGTCCCCACCAGGGAATAGCAGCTGCTCCTGGCTACGCCTGCCTGGCCCATCATGCCACGGCTGGCAAAGAAGACGCACCTTGAGGGCTAGCCGCTTGCGGTCGTCGAATTCTGGTTCCCCTGCCCATCGTAAGAAGGTGCAGACGTCTTTTGCCACCTGTGACATGGTGGCGGGTGTGCCTGTAAAGGAGCAGACCCGGGTGACCACCAGCCCAGTCGAGGGAAAGACCTCCTACCAGCCCCCCCTTCCAGCCCACTCACCGTCGTCGTATTCCAGAATGTCATTGTAGATGGGAGGAGCCATGGCTATCGCTTGTCCGGGGAAATAGGGGTTGTAGTAAAGCCCCTCCCGCATAGTCACGCCCCCTGGGGGGTCGCAGTAGCCAGTGAGGAGGGAGTAGACGTAGTCTTCGCCCCCGTGCCTGAAATGGAAGGGCGGTGAGGGCCCAGCTTCTCCAAGCCTCTCCTCTGCCTGGCAGTGCCAACTGCCCAGTTGTTCCCCAGCCCCTCCTCAGGCGGGACTACCTGGCTTTCAGAATGAGGCTGAGGTCAGGAGGCAGGGCCCCGTTGTTCGCTGCCCGCGCCGCTTCAGAGTTGGGGTAAGGGTCGGGGAAGCGGTCAAACAGCTTGCCAGACCGCATATACATCTCGCCGTTTTCATTGGGTCCGTCCTGCACCTCCACCTAAAGGGCGAGAGGCCAGCCTCACTGTGAACCCTCCATCTTCCCCCAGAGAAGGAGCTGGCATTTGCCCACCTTCATCCATCACCACCTCAGCTCCCCGAGCGGGGTGGAGTGGTGACATGGCCATGAGTCCTACCGCCAAAACTCGAAGGCGTGAACCACACACGAGGCAGTCCGGAGCAACACCCACGCCATGCCAACCAGGGTAATCTCCCTGTGGTCCAGTTCAATCCTGCTGCATGCTTTGCTTACCTCCGCAGCCAGGGCCTTGGCTTCCTCTTCAGTGTGGGTAGCACCCACAAGATTGCGAAAGGACACGTACTCCATGCTGTGGCAAGCAGAGCACACCTGCTTGTACACCTGGTACCCACGCCGGACACTGTGGACACGAATGTTTCCGTCAGGCCACGAGCCTCGCAAGGCAGCGCTTACAAACGAGGCAGCCATTGAAACCACAGAAACAGGGAGCCAACAGGAAAGCACAGGAACCGAGGAACATCCGGCTTCCAGTCTTGGGGAATGGCTCTGCCCAAGACCAGGATTCCTCTGAGCTGGCCTGGTATGCCCAATGCCAAAAGAGGGAGGCAGCCGGGCCAAGCAGGGATCTCAGAGATGACCGTCTGGACTAAAGGCAGACAGAACACGGGTGCAGGAGCAGCAAAGGAAGTGGAGCCAGCTATAAAGTTTTTCCCTAAGTGCCATCAGGCAGGACGGGACAGGGCGTGAAAAGAGACAAGGCCTGGCAGCTGCTTCCTGTCAAGAGGAGTCAAAACAGACTCCAACAGGACTGCCAGCCCTGCCCTCTTGGGCCAGGACACCACGTACCTGCTGTGGTCCAAGGCAGTCAGGATGCCACCGTGGCTCCAGGGGTAACTGGGGGCATGAAGCTCCAATTCTGAGGCATTCACAGCTCTGTGAAGGGTCCAGGCCAGCCCTGCCCCGCCAACTGTCAGAACGCCCAGAGCGCTCAGGGCTACCCTCTTGCCCCGGGAGAGACCCGCCAGGGACGCCATGTTGGCCTGCAGAGAAAAGCAACTGAATTAATCTCCTGCAAGGGAAACGGCGCCTCGCTCCTCCAAAGTAAGCAGGATGTCCTCAGAGGCCACACACACACACACACACACAAACACGAGATATACTGCAGAGTTCCCACGTTGATAACACAAAACCCTGACGCCTGGGAATCCTTCTGCACAAATCAAGCCAGAGGAGCGTTTCTCTACTTTGGCAACTTGAAGATGGGGGGCGGGGGGCTGCCAGAACTCTCCAGCCAGCTGTCATCTTTCAGATGGACGGACTTCAACTCCCAGCAAAGCTGGCTGGGGAATTCTGGGAGTTGAAGTCCCCCCATCTTCAAGCTGCCCAGGCTGAGAAAGACCCGGCTGGGCAATTCAGATATCCAACATGCCACTTCAGCGACTGGGGACGGGGGTCGCCCAATCCTCTTGGCCAGGGAGGAGGGTTGGGGGCACCGGCCTCCCCTACAACAACGCGCTAGGCTGCAAAAAACTGTCATGGCGGGAGGCGGGGGGGCCACGACCTGCTTTCCGATCTCCCATGCATCCCCCTCGGAGCACTTAAGAGGCTGCCCCCCCACTCCCCGGCCCCTCTGCCCTTCCAGGGAGGGCCTGGAACGGGCCGGGGCGAACGGGCTTCGTTCGGCCGCCCGCGGGGCTTCCCGGAGGAGCCTCCCCCTTTCCTCCCGGCAGCCCGCCCGGTCCCTCCCGCCGGCGTCCTTCGGGGCGCCGCAGTGCAGCAGCCGGGCTGCGCCATCAGCCGGGCCCGCGGGCGACGGGGCAGCAGCAGCCGCAGCAGGAGGAGGCGGGGGGCGGCCGGGGGGGTTGGGCCGGGGGGGCGCCCGGCGCCGGAAGGAAGGGCCGCGGCCGAGCGGGGTGACCTTGGGGCAGCCGGCGGAATCGAGCCGGGACCGAGCGTGGGGAGCCGCGCGCGCGCCGTCCCGGGCCGCCTGGCCATACCCGCGTCTGGGGTCCGCCGGGCAGGGCCGGGACCAGGAAGCGCCCTCGGGAGCGCGCCAGGCTCCGCGCCGCCGCCGCAGCCGCCGCCACCGCAGCCATCTTGGGGCGAGACGAGGCGAGACAGCTCTCCCACCAGGCGCCGCGCGGCGGAAGTCCGGCCCTCCGGGTGACGCCCTCCCGGATGCGGCGGGCTAGAGCGGCGCGGCGCTTTCGGGCCTCCCCGGATGGAGCAGGCAGACCTACGAATCAGCTAGAGGAGCGCTCCCTCCCTCCGCCTCCTCGCGGGCCCGCAGTGATCGCAGCTAACTCCGGCTGGATTGGTGGAGCGGTCAGCGGCGCCAAGAGGGAGGGCGGGACCGGAAGCGGTCAACCCATCAATCAGAAGAGAGAAGGGAGCCCGGGATGGGAGGATGGGTGGAGAGCCTGGACCATTTCTGACAGGTGGCTGTCAAATCTCTTCTTAAAAATCTCGAGCGATGGAGCAACCACGACTTCTAGTGGAGAGCAGTTCCACTGGTTAATTGTCCTCACTGCTGTTAGGAAGTTTCTCCTTGATTCCAGGTTGCTTCTCTTCTTGCTTAGTTTTCTTTATTCAGTTTCCTGTCCTGCCTTCTGGTGCTTTGGAGAATCAGTTGACACCCCCCCTCCTTTGGGGCAGCCCTTCAAATACGGGAAGGCTGCTCTTTATTTTCTCTAGACTGGCCAAACCCAAGTCCTGCAGCCGTTCTTTGTATGTTTTAGCCTCCAGGCCTTGGATCATCTGTTGCCCTTCTTCCGCTTTTTCCCAAAGTCTCCAGGCCTTTTTTGTGATATGGGGACCAAAAATTGATGCAGTATATTCCAGGTGTGGCCTCACTAGCGTTTTATAAAGCGGTACTAATACTTCGTATGATCTTGATTCTATGCCTCTGCTTATATAACCCAGGATTGTATTAGGTTTTTTGGCTGCTGCTGCTGCACACGGCTGGCTCATGGTCAAGTGATCGTCCACTAGGACTCCAAGGTCCCTCTCACAGTGGCTGTTTTTGAGCCAGGTCTCACCCAGTCTGTACTTGTACCTTTGTTTTTTCCTGCCTAAGTGCAAAACTTTGTTTTTCTCCACATTAAATTTCATGTTGTTTTAATAGGATCCACGGTTCAAGCTCAATTTCCTTGCTTCAAGTTCCTTTTCAAGAGCACCACCCCGGCCTTCAACCTCTCAAGGTCAGCTTTGCAACCCACCCGCTGTGCCTTTTGACTTGGGGCCTGCGAGTGCCTGAAATATGATAGGGGTGGTGGGCACACACAAATCCACTCTTTGCACCACAACTTCCAAATTGTTTATTTTGCCAAAATGGTTTCCAGGCCAACCACAGCTCCCGCTCCCCTCCCAGCCTCCAGAGGGTCTTTCTAGCTTTTGCAACTGCAGCAAAGTCCAATAGAATCAGCGGCCCCGGGGCCCCTAGCCAACCTCTGTGATCCCAGCAACCCTCTGCGGCCGGCCCAGAGGCAGGGCCTAGCCTGCAGCCGGCCGGACGTTCAACATTGCAAACTTGGCAGCATCCTCCTCCTTGCCCTCTTGGAAAGCTCTCTGGGCACCATCAGCTGCTGTGCAGGATGGGGGTCCGGATTCCCCTCCCCGGTCCAGTTCAAAACCTCGCTGGCCTCTGGTGGGCAGAGGCCGGGGGAGAGCTACTTCCAGAAAAGCACGTTCCAGAAGAGCAGCCAGCAGGGGTAGACGAAGATGGCCACAAAGGGAAAGACGATGGAGCCGTAGAGGTAGTGGTCCAGCAGCCCCTCCGCAATCACCTGGAGGAACTGCTGCCAGCCCTCCAGGGGCGAAATGGGGTACTCCATCAGCTCTTGGTACAGGAAGATGCAGAGGAGGAGGGTGATGGCTGGGGAGACCAGCAGCAGCAGCCCCGCATAGAGGTACCTGCAGGGGAGAGGGGGCTTCTGATCACACCCCCTGGTCCAAGACCTGTGCCCACCCCCCAGTGGCTTTTCCTCCCTCCCACTGGGCACCTGCAGGCTCCCTGCTGGCCTGGGCCAGAGATGCAGGGCGAAGCCTCCTCAGGTGTTTTACCTGCGCTGCTTAAGGTGGTTGATTGGTTGGGCTGGAGTTGCTTGCCAGCTTTCCAGGCTTAAATTGGGGGGGGGAGAAACGTGGCCTGCCTGGCACTCCCCCTCCCTGCCCCAAGATGCATCATCACTCTTTCCCATTAATTTCTTAAAGAAACTGCAATCTAACCAGGGTGCAAAGGTCCCGAAGGTTTCACCCATAAATTAGCAATCCTTTAATCCAGGAATCAGCAGAAACGGGCCCTCTGGCTTGGCTACTGATGCTACCAACTGGTCTAGTCATTCTGTGCTAAGCTTTGGGGCGGGGGCGAGGGAGGGATTCATGCTTGTGAAAACATTGGCTTCCTTCACGCCAGTCTTCGGTGCACAGAGACAGTTTCAGGCCTGGGCACTGGATACAGAGAAAGGCCCTGGGTTCAAAAGCTCTCCTTCCTCTCTGGAGAGAATCCCCCCACCCCCTGCTGCCTCAGAGCTGTCCCTGCAGTGCTGCTGTCCCTGCCCTGGGACATATACCTGGGCCCCGTGGGCTTTACAATCGCCGCCACGGGCGCCATGGTGACCGTCAGCAGGAAGCCCAAGGAGAAATTGATGAGCGCGACACAGCTGAGCTGCATGGCCAGGTAGAGCAGCGCAAACAGCTTCAGCATCATCCAGCCCTGGTTGCTCCCGGAGCCCATCAGGATTCTGCAAGGCAGGAGCCCAGGTCAGTCTGGGCAGAGTCCTCCGGCCACTCGCCTCCCCGCTCCTCACGCTCAGCCCCGGGTGCGACCCGAGGCGGAAGGCCATGCTCCCACCCCACCGTTACCTGTGCGTGTTGTGGGGCAAGGCCAATCCGGCCACGTAGATCCCAATGCTGGTGAGCACCACAGCCTCCGCCTCAGAGACCGGGAAGTGTTCAGTGGCCACCTGCTGCCCCCAGACGGGCACGAAGTAGAGCGCGAGGCCAGTGGCGTGACAGATGAGCAGCGGGGGGACCAGGGTCAGCAAGCTGGGGTTCGGATCCTGTCCCAAAAAGGATAGCAGCAGCTCAGGGACTGTCCTTCTCCACCTCCAAACGGCCGAGCCAGAGCCGGCCAGGCATGTCCTCCCCCCTCCCCTGAGGCTGGGGAGTTCGACAGCAGGCCGAGCAGAGGGCCCAACTCGATCCCCGGGGAGAGAGAGAGAGAGAGAGAGAGAGAGAGAGAGAGAGAGAGAGAGAGAGAGAGAGAGAGAGAGAATGCCTGCCACAAGCACAACACCCCCCTTCTCCAGGGACCAGGACTGCCGCTTCCTGTTGCAACCCACCTCCATGGGAGCAGGATTCAAAGCCTGGTCCCCATCGCAGAGCTGGCTCCCGTCGACGTCGAAGCTGCTCAGCTTCATCCACAGGTCCAGAGCGTTGAAGGGGGAGTCCAGGAAAACAGGACTGACATAGGCATGCCCCAAACACTGCCACCCGGACTGCACCCCCATGGCATTCTAAGGCCAAAGAGCTGCTGACCGCAGCTTCTGGGTAGAGGCGACGCCCAGCCTTGGGCCGCTCTCTCAGGCCAGAGGGCCTATCGCCTGCTGAGGAAGCCCTGCAACAGGATGGGACCTCCATTTTCCACCACCCAGTGGCCCCAAACCCTGCTTGCTCAGCACATGGCCCTGGAGCACTCAGGCTCAGGGTCCCTGCACACGTCTCCAGCATCCCACTTTCCTCGGGGGAGGGGCGTCAGAGGCTCTGGAAGCAGGAGCCCCCTCCCAGCCACCCTCCCTGAAGCCGACATGCCCCCATCTCAGGCCTCCCGGTGAGCAGGGCCACCCGCTGGCGTGGCCAGGCGCTTCCGCTGGAGCAGGATATCCTAAGGACCAAGATGAGGAGGAGGAAGCCGAAGGCCGGCATGTAGAGCCCGATGGAGACGAAGCGGGAGAGCGAAGGCAGCAGGTAGAAGAAGTAGGACTGGTGCAGCCGCTCCAGCAGGTTGTTCAGCTTCCGGAAGATCCCCTCAAAGGTCCTGGGGGGAGAGCGGAAAGAGCCTTGTGGCCTTGGGTCCCAGAGGGGGGGTTCCCAGCACCCCCCCCCGGCCTCTCCTTGGACCTCAGCCCGCTCCAGCACTCACACGCCCATTGCGCCCATGTCGAACTTGTACTGGCGGAAGCTGTTGATGCCGCGGATGGTGACGGCCTCAATGTGGTAGCGGAGGAAGAGGCCGTGATCCCCCTGCGGGTGGCCGGAGCCCTGCTTGAGCACCATCAGCAGCAGCGTTTGGAGGGAGTGCAGGAAGGCCGGCAGGGAGTCCCAGTCGGAGCGCTGCAGCTGCAGGCAGGGCAGCAGAAAAGGCCCTCAGCAGGGCAGGCACGGTCTGGATGGTGCCCTGGCTGCTCCCAAGAGCTCGGGCGAAGGACTCTTGCGGCATGGAAGGGACACCACCGCTCCCACCCCGACCGTGGAGGGATCCTGCTGGCAGACTGACCACATGCCTGCTTCACCAGTGGCCGAATCTGGCGCAAGGCACCTCCTCCGGCCTGGCTGGGCTGATGGCCAAGAAGGTCTCCCCTCTGGGCAGCCTCCAGACCGGCCCAGGACACACAAATTCTTCCGCACACCTTGCCCTGGATGGTGCACAGCAGCCCGTTCTTCTGGCAGAAGGAGTAGAAGAGGTTGACCAGATCCAGGTTGGGCAGTTGCCCGTTCAGCCCTTCCACGGCCACGTCAAAGCTGGTGATGACGTCGCTGCTCAGCTCCAGAGAGATGGCGGCCTGGATGGCTCCTGCTCGGCCGAACGTCCCCGAGGACTGCGTGTCTGCAGAGGACACAGCGGCTGCGTGGGTGCCTCCCTGGGAGAGGGGAGCTGGGCAGTGGGATTTCCCAGTGGCTAGATTCGGAAGCTCTGTGAGAGGCTCTGCCAAAAGCCAGGATCAGGTTTCCCAAAGCTGTCAAAGGGCTCAATCCCTGCCCTGCTTTTCTAAAAAAAAGTTAAAAGTTCTTCTCATTTTAAGGGAAGCGTTTGCTAACAGCCGGATGGGTCCTACCCGATGTGGGGAGCAGCAGGCCCAATAGGAGAGGCATGGGGGGGGCTGGGGGCCCTGGAGCAGAGCCAGGGAGGGCAGGGGGGAACCGAGGCTCCCATCCCTCCAAGCACCTGGCAGACCCCCTACCTGTGACGTTGACATCGTGGTAAGCCTCTAGCCAGGCCTCCATGCCGATCAGGTCGTGCTCGTTGACCAGGAAGATGATGTCCTTGGCCCAGTAGATCTGGCCTGGGAGGGAAGGGCAGCTCAGCACCGGCCATCCTCCCTCTCCCTCCCTCCCTCCCTCCCTCCCCAGCTGCCGCCCTGGCCTGCCTCATGGCCCGCCTCACCGCGGAAATGCGCCGCCAGGGCCAGCATCAGCCCCACCGCCTGGTTGTTCCGCTGCTGCCCGGTGCTGCAGGGCACGCTCAGCACCAGCGACTCGGTGCTGGCCGCGCGCGGAGCCCGCAGGATCCCGTACACATTGGTCCCCTTCACCATCTGCGCGGGGAGAGGAGAGGGGAGGGGAGGGGAGAGCCGCCTGGACGTCGCTGTCCCCTCCCGACCTGCCCCCCCGCCCCCGCCGAGCCCCGGCCGTACGTATCTCTCGCGGGCCTCGTCCGGGAAGGGCAGCGTCCGGGAGAAGCTCTGCGCGTAGACCTCCAGGCCCAGCCCCCGCAGGCTCTTCTCCAGCCAGGCCACCGGCAGCGCCCTGCGGGGAGAGGGGCGTTGGTCGCCGCGGTCCCCGCGCCCGCCGCCCCGCGCCCGCCCCGCCGCCCCGACTCACCCGGCGGCCTTCTTGCGCTGGGCGGCGAACTCGCGGGCGAGGGCCAGGGCGCGGTCCCCGCGGGCGAAGCGCTCCTCCACCATGGTGGAGCCCATGGCGTTCTCTGACATGGAGGCGCGCGGCGCCAGCGGCTGGAAGGCCAGGCCCAGGAACCAGCCCAAGCCGGCCACGAAGCTCAGCGCGCTGCGGACGAGAGCGGGAGGAGAGCGGCTCAGCCGGGCGGGTGGGCGGCGGACGGACCCCCCCCAGCCGCCCCTACCCACCAGAGCGGCGCCTGGAGGCGCAGCAGCAGCCGGGAGATCGCGCGGCGCCAATGCGGGTCGGAGAGGAGCCCCATCGCGCCCGGCCGGCAGAGGCGGTTGGAGGCGCCTCCCCGGAAGACGCGCACGCTCCGCCCGGCGTCGGGGAGGAGTCCCGAGCGCGCAGCCGGCGCCTCCCCGCGTTCGCGCCCGGATTGCACCGCTGGGGGCCCGGAGATGCTCCGGAACCGCCGACTTGCGCCCGGCGCCGAGACGGGCCCCGAAGGCGGCTGGAGGTCTTCCAAAAGGCCGCGCGGAAATCACCGCCGTCCCGAAGCCCTCTGGACCACACGCGGCCGCCGCTCCGGCTGCGAGAGTCCCGGGCCGCGGCTCCCTCGCCCCTCTTGGCCCGCCCGGGTTTCTAAGAGACTTCACGGGCGCAATTGTTCATTCCAGACGTTTATTTGGAAGACGCGTGTTCGGGACAGGCATACAAAGCCCCAGCCGGGGCGAAGCGGTCCGAGTAAAGGCGGCGGGGCGGGCCGCAGTCCAAGGGAGCCGCTCGGGTTCAGTTCCCCGGGAGAGCCGCCCCTTCGCGCAGGTGCTCCCGCACCACCCGGTCCAGCACGGCGTGGACGTCCCGGCAGGCCTTGCTGGCGGCTTCGGTGAGGCGCTCCAGGTGGTCCTCGTGCAGCCGGCCGTTCATCTCCAGCAGGGCGATCTGGTCGGCCTTGGGCAGCAGCGCCAGCGCCAGCTGCGGGCCCCCGGCCGCCTCCTCGATGTAGTTCAAGTCGGCCAGCGGGCTGTCCTCCACGAAGCCCGCGGAACTGGCGCAGACGTAGTCGCGCAGCGGGATCCCGGCGTCGATCACCGCGAGGGTGGCGGCGTTCACCGAGGCGCAGTAGTTCCCGCCGTCCGCCTGCAAGATCTGAAGGCGGCCGAGCGGCGGTGAGCGCCCCGAGCCGCCCGCCGTGCCCACCCCCGCCGCGCCGGCCCCGGAGCCCCACCTGCACGTAGACGTCGATCTGGGAGCGCGGGAAGAGCTGCGTGAGGATGGCGGCCTCGAAGGTCTGCTTCAGGTGCAGCGTCATCTCGCTGGACTTGCGGTCGCCGTGGGGCCGCCGCTTGCGCTCGCCCGTGCTGAAGGTGGCCATGCTGAACTGGCAGTTGACCAGCGCCTGGTCCGGCGGCGCCTTGCTCCGGGAGCCGCGCGTCTGCGGGGGAGTCGGGAGAGCGGCGGGCAGACGGAGGGAGAAAGAGAGGGGAAGGAGGGAGGGAGGGGACCGCCTGAGCCCCCCAACCCGGCTCGGCGGGCGGGCGGGCGGGCGGGCAAGCGCGCGCGCTGCGGAGAGCCCTTACCTCGTGGGGCCCGTAGACGACGGCCAGCGCCTTGGTGTTGCCCTGCTCCAGGTAGGCGGAGCCGTCGGCCTGCGCGAAGACGCCCATGCGGGCGCGGATCTGCCGGAGCTCGCCGGCGCGCCGCCCGTCCACGCGGTACCCCTGCTCCGACAGCAGTTCCAGCCCCGCCATTCCCGCCCGGCGCTTCCCGGCCTGCCCCGCGCCCCGACGGGAGGGGCCCGGCAGGCGCCGCCCCCTGGCTCTCCGCGCGCGCAGGAGGAGCGCCCGGCCGCCCGCCCGCTCCAGCAGCTGGGCAGTCGTTGGGGCGAACGGCGCTCCCGCGGGGGGGGGGGGCTGCGCGGGACGGCCCGAGAAACGGGAGAGGGCGGAGGCGGAGAGGCGGGCTGTCTCCGACGGGGCGGCGACTGGGGCGGAGGGCAGCGCCGGGGTCGGTGCGCTCGTGCTCCGTCCGGCCGTTCTGCCTCCCGAGAAGCCGACGGGAAGGAGCGCGGAGAGTTGCCCAGCGCCCCGCTCGCCCCCTTCGCCGACTGCCGCCATGGCTGCCCCGCAGCCGGACAAGTTCCAGTTCGCCATCGATCGCGGCGGCACCTTCACCGACGTCTTCGCCCGCTGCCCCGGCGGGAAGGTCCGCGTGATGAAGCTGCTCTCCGAGGACCCGGCCAACTACCGCGACGCTCCCACCGAGGGCATCCGCCGCATCCTGGAGGAGGTCAGTCCGGCCCGCCTCGACGAGCGATCAAAGCGGGCCCGGCGCTCCTCGGGACCTCCCGTCCCCTGGCGCCGCCACCGGACTCTCGCCTTGGAGCAGCCCTGAGGGTGGAGGGCGAAGGTCTGGGAGTTGCGGGTCTCTGCCTCCGGCTCGCTCCCTCTTGCTGCAGGCCAGACCTGCCGAGGAGGCCAAGGGCAGAACATGCTTCTGCTCCCCGGGATTGAGGCCCCGATCCTGGGAGCTGGGACTCCTCTGATGCTTGTGGGGGAGGGCCCAGAGGAAGCAGCTGGCTGAAGTCCAGCCCTCCCTTCCCCCCCCACAGGAGTGCGGGGTCCCCTTCCCCAAAGACCAGCCCCTGGACACCAGGCGCATCGAGTGGATCCGGATGGGCACCACGGTGGCCACCAACGCCCTCCTGGAGCGGAAGGGCGAGCGCTTCGCCCTGCTGATCACCAAGGGCTTCCGGGACCTGCTCTACATTGGGAACCAGGCGCGGCCCAGCATTTTTGACCTGGTCAGTTCAGTGCTCTGCAAAGAGGTCCCACCCCCACGTAGCAACCCCTCCCCCGCTCTGCTGTGCCTTGCGCAGGAGGGCTGATCCCCGTGCCTGCTGGTGCCACCTTCCCTGAGCAGCCCAGAGGAGAGCAGCAGCTTGGCTGCACCTGGGACTGGCAGCGGTAGCCAGGTGGGGCGTGGGTTGGCTGGGAGCCCCTGCCCCCTCCTGGGTGTGCCTAGGACTCAAGGCGTGAGCAGCTCTGCTCCCACACCAACCCCGCTGCGCTGCCCGGGGCCTTCTTGGGCCAATGAGGCCAGTGGCTGACCGGGACTGAGAGTGCCACCCTCCCCTACCAGGCTGGCCTTCCTGCCTCTCGTCCCTGGTCTGGCAGTCCTGGGGGGGGGGCTTCTGACCTGAAGGTTCCCACTTCTCTGCTGGCCTAAGGCTGCCCCCTCTCTGGCCACCCCCCTCCGCAAAGAGTTGGGCCCCCTCAGAGTCCTGCTCCTCCTGGATTCAGGCAAAGGCTGCAGGCACCAAGTGTGCCCCAGATGTGCTTGGCCTCCTTTGCGTCTGCCCCACCTGTGCCCGAAGGGGAATGGCTGGGTGCAGCCACCCCAGTAAGGCACGGATGAAAGGGGCTGTTGAAGCTGGAGGCCCGCCTGATCCTCGGGTTCTCTGCCCCTTCGCCTGCCTTCTGGGTCCCTTTGGGCCTGACCCTTGTCTTGGCACGGGCTCTCTCTTGTCCTTCCTGCTCTGCCCCCCCCCAAGTGGGCAGACCCATCCCTGAAGCCTGGTCTCCCCACGGGCCCCCTGCCCTCTCTCCCCAAGGAGGTCCGAATGCCAGAGGTCCTGTACGAGGCGGTGGTCGAGGTGGACGAGCGCCTGGTGCTCCATCAGGATGGCTGCCAGGTCTTTGATTCTGGGCAGCGAGTGACAGGTGAGAGCTGCAGCCAGGCATGGGAGGGGGGGGGAAAAGGAGCTGGATGGAGCCTCTGGAGTGCAGATGTGGACCCTTCCCCCCCCCCAGGCCTGACCGGGGAGGCGGTGGTGGTGAAGCAGCCTGTAAACCTCGTTGCCCTGCGAGTGGAGCTGGAGGCGCTGGTGGCACGGGGCATCCGCAGTCTGGCCGTGGTTCTGCTGCACTCCTACCTGTGAGTTCCTCAGGTTGAGAGGGGTCTTGACCCTGAAGGGTAGCCCCCAGCAGGGAGACCGGAGGGGAGGCGTAGAAGGCATGGAAGGCAGATGTAGAAACACAGGCAGGACATCTGGACTGCTGGCAGCCAAAAGAGAAGGCAGCCGGAGGGGGCAACCTCTGGGTGCCAAGGGCTGCGTTGGGCAGCTGGGCATAGACAGGGATCACACAAACTAGGCAGGAGGTCGATTGGGACAGATTTATGGATCCCGTTCTTTTGGGAGCTTCTATTGCCACTGTGTGCTGGTTTATAACCAAAAGGGCTGGAAGCCGGTAAGGGCTGGGGGGGGGAGACGCTTGCAGCTGCTGAAATGAGAGTCCTCACCTTTCCTTCACTGCCCAGATCTCCTTTCGGTGGGTGGGATGGACCCCCTGAGCACCCCACATGGCAGGGGGCACCTTTCCCCGCTCGGTCCATGCCTGCTGGCCCAGAGTGGAGGGACCTGGTCAATGGAGGCCTCCAGGGTTCAGCCTGGGGTGTCTCCCACAGGTGGCGCAGCCATGAGCAGCAGGTGGGTGCCCTGGCGCGGGAGCTGGGCTTCCGGCAGGTCTCGCTCTCCTCCGAGGTGATGCCCATGGTGCGCCTGGTGCCCCGTGGCTACACGGCCTGCGTAGACGCCTACCTGACCCCCTGCATCCTCCGCTACCTGCACAGCTTCCGGGACGGCTTTGCTTCGCAGCTCCAGGTGAGGAGGAGGAGGGGGGGCAGGGGGCCCTTGGCCTGAGAGGGTCTCCAGGGATTGCAGCCTGCCTAGGCGGCCCAGACTCTGCTCGCTCTTCTGCAGTCCTTTTGTGCAACCCAGATTGTCATGTTAAGGCAGAAGATTGTTTATGCGCGTTAACTCAAGCGCAGCGACTGAGCTTTGGGAACCTGCGCAGGATGCGTCTCACACTGGCGTGCTGCCACACACAGACCTGCGAGTTGAGCATTAAATGTGCAGCAGTTGCGTCCAGGCTGCTCTCTGGCCTCTGGCTAAGCGGTAGGACGAGAAGTCCCTCTCTGGTGCCCAGCCGAGCGCGCCTGGTGTTCCCGTTCAGCACATTAATAAGTAGCCCATAAACACTTGAGGAGGGAGTCCGGCTTCTCTGTCGGCTGCTCATTGGTGAGACTTGTGCACCTCCTCTCGGTCCAGGCAGGACAGGTCCCCACTTGCCCTTTGGGGGGGGAGTCCACCGGCCGTCAAAGCCAAGGAGGGCGTGGCAAGAGGTGCTTCCTTGGGGCTCAGGGATTGCTGGGGATCTGAGGTTCGTAGCACACTGGACCCCAAACGGCTTTTGAAGGGCCCCCCAGGATCTGGCGAAGCAGCTGGCCAACCATCTCCTCCTTGGCTCCTCCGGCCTTGCCCCCTCTCCCTCCCCACAGGGCGTGCCGGTCGCCTTCATGCGTTCGGACGGTGGCCTGACTCCAATGGAGGCCTTCAGTGGTTCTCGGGCCATCCTCTCGGGCCCTGCTGGTGGAGTCGTGGGCTACGCAGTCACCAGCTACTCCTGCATGGAAGGGCAGCCGGTCATTGGCTTCGACATGGGAGGTGAGTGGCAGAAGTGGAGGGGCTCCGCGGCCCTGTCCAGAGCAGGGGGAGGGAGGCAGGCTGACCGGGTTCACTTGCAGGGACCTCCACTGATGTGAGCCGCTATGCCGGAGAGTACGAGCACGTCTTCGAGGCCACCACAGCCGGCATCAGCATCCAGGTGCCACAGCTGGACATCAACACAGTGGCCGCTGGAGGTGGCTCCCGCCTCTTCTTCAGGTGAGCCTCCTGCCTCGAGTCACCCCTCCGGCCCTGGGGGGAGGGTCCCTGAGCTGCAGACGATTCGCCCTCCATCTTCCTTTGAGCAGGGACAGGTTAAGGGCAGCCTCTGGCCCTGCAAGGACTGACTAGCCACCTGCTGCCTCCCGGCCCCTTCAGCCCCTCTGAGTTTGGGGAGGGTGACCCTAACCCTGATGCCAGCTGCTCTTCCGAATTCTCAGGTCCGGGCTCTTCGTGGTGGGCCCCGAGTCCGCAGGAGCGCACCCCGGCCCCGCCTGCTACAGGAAGGGTGAGGGAGCTGCGTGGCGTCATTCTGGGCAGGGGAGGGCCAGGGAGGAGACGGGCAGCTGGTTGGTGATGGGCACCCATCTCGTCCTTTCTCGCAGGGGGGCCACTTACCGTGACGGACGCCAACCTGTGCCTGGGCCGCCTCCTGCCCAGCCACTTTCCCCACATTTTTGGGTCCAACGAGAACCAGCCGCTCTCTCACCCAGCCTCCCTGCAGGCCTTCCGGGCGCTGATGGCTGAGCTGAGGACCTCTGGGGAAACCTGGCCTGACCTCAGCGTTGAGGAGATGGCCATGGGCTTCATCCAGGTGGCCAACGAGGCCATGTGCAGGCCCATTCGGGCGCTGACACAGGTACCGGCTGCTCATTGGCCCCGTCCTTGCTCTGAACTCCTCCAAAAGGCCCCTGCTGGCCTACAGGGGGGGCCCTCACGGGGGCGCAGAGCGGGGCCGACTGTGACCATGATTCAGGTGGGCAGAGGCGGCCCCTTTGAGCAGCGACCCTCCACTCTGGAAGCTGCAGAAGGGTGGAAGAGCGCTGGGAAGTAATGGCTGACCTGAACTGGTTCTGAAAGCGGCACCCGGAAGGGTGGGGGGGATGCTGAGCCTGGCCCTGCCCTCTGTCCCCTCCTGCCCGAGTAGGGTCTGCCCCCAACAGTGCCGTTCCTCCCTGTGGACAGGCCCGGGGCCACGACACCTCTCGCCACGTGCTGGCCTGCTTCGGAGGGGCCGGGGGCCAGCACGCCTGCGCCATCGCCCGGGCGCTGGGCATGAGGAAGGTCTTCATCCACAAGTAGGTCCTGGGCTGCGCGATGAGGGTCCGGGGAGATGGAAGCAACTCGGCTGTCCCGCAAGGCCTGCTGCTGAAGTGCAGTTGCCAAGCTGGCCTGTTCTTCGCCAGCACCCGGGCGGGTGCCTGTGTCCCAGAGAAGGGGGGTGCTTGCTTACCTTTGTCCTCCCAAGCAAGGTGAGGCCCCCGTGGCCCTGGGGGATGTATTGGCCGACGGGGGAGAGGCTTTCGCACTCCGCCTGGTGGGTGGCCTCTTGCTCTCCAGGGTCTTCCCTCTCTCCCCCCAGGCACAGCGGGGTCTTGTCGGCCTACGGGCTGGCCCTGGCAGACATCGTCCACGAGGCCCAGGAGCCCTGCTCCCTGGTCTACGGGCCGGCCTCTTTCGCCCAGCTGGATCTGCGGATGGCTGCCCTGGAGGAGACATGTCTGCACGAGTTGGAGGCCCAGGGCTTTGCCAGGTGGACCCCAGGGCTGGGAGGGCAGGAGGAGGCCGGGGGGCTGGCTCTGGCACCCGGGGTGGAAGATGTCAAGCCCCTCTGCCCGCAGGTCCCAGATCACCACCGAGGCCTTCTTGCACCTGCGCTACGAGCGGACAGACTGCGCCCTCATGTGCTCGGCCAAGGGCCACCCGGCCCACACCGGCTCCTGCAGCCGTGGAGACTTTGGTGCTGCCTTTGCCAGTAGGTCAGTGGCACCCCACACCCATCCCCTGCACTTGCCCCCCCCGGGAAGAGAGCTTGCCGAGGACCCCTCCTTCTGGGGGGCCAAAGCAAGTCCTGATAACGAGCCTGCTGTCCCTTCCCCCCACCAGGTATCGGCAGGAATTTGGCTTCACCATCCCCAACCGAGCCATCCTGGTGGACGATGTGCGGGTGAGGGGCACTGCCAGCTCCAGGATAGGCCAGGAAGAGCCTCAGCCGATCTGCAAAGAGCCCCCCCCACAGGAAATGGTAGGGGTCTCCCCTTGGCCCCAGGCCTGGGCTTCCCTACCGGACCAGCCGCTCGCCTTATAGCTTTGGCCCTCTGGGCCCCTGTAGTCCACCCTGGGGGCCTCTCCTTGGGTGGGCTGTTGTGTTGTGTGAATGCCGGACGTCTGTCCTCGTTAGCATCTCCCGGGAAGCCACGCCTGGGACTGGCCCAACATGGTTCGCGCTGCTGACAGGATTTTATTTCCAAACCTGCACGAGGCTGCAAAGTGGAAACTATCCAGGCAGAGTCTCCCAATCCGAAAAGTTAAAAGGATTAAAACCCAGCTGAGCAAAGGGGGCGGCTGTGCCAATGCGGCCCTGCGTGCGTGCGTGCGTGCGCGTATGTGCCTGCCTCTCTCAGGCTTCCTTGCTCCAGATTCCCAGGTGGGAGGGGCAGATGTGCTCCTTCGCCCCCCCTCCCACCCCACATGCACTCCTCTTCCCTGTCTTGGTCCCCTCACCCGTTTCCTTTCCACCGTGGGAGCGCTGGGCATAACGGGAAGTGTGGAAAGTCAGTTTTCCAAAAATGCAAAGAATCGTGGGACGGAAGCGTTTGGAGGGACTCTGGAGATCATCTAATCCAGCCGCCATTGGAAAAACTCCGGCAGGGGGAGGCCGCCACCCCCCTCCCCAGGGCAGCCTGCTCTGTTAAGCTGCTTTCAATCCTCTTCCACCCCCACCCCCCAGTTTCTCCTCCTGCCTTCTGGAAAAGGCCTAGCCGTCCCTGCCCCCCCCCCCGAGCCCCTCCTCCTGCATCAGCTGCTCCTCCTCCTCCTCCTCTGGTCAGGCTTTCTTGGCAGCAGCATCGTAATCTTGGTTGATGTTCCGTTTGCAGTGCAACAAAATTTGGGGGGAGGGTCTTTCTTGACTGCGGTTGCCAACTGATGGCAATGGTGACGTTCCCCCTTCAGTGGAGAGTCCGACGTGTGGCGATTCTCTGGGCCAGGCGGCCTCTCCCCCTCTTCCCATCATGCACGGCTCCTTTTGAGTCGTTCTGAGCTCTGTCCGGGTCCAGCCACCCCCGTCTCCTTTGGCGGCCTGGGGTCCTTTCGCCTCTGGCCCTTCCAGGCCTCGTCGCTTTCTCCAGGGAATCCTATCCCCACGAGGGGGCCGGAGGAAGTGAGACCCCTCATTTTGCCAACCTCTGTCCCCCTTGCATCCCGTCTTGGGGTCTCTGAAGTCTCCCAATCCGAAGGAAGGACGTTACATTTTCCCCTCTTGGAAGTTCGTTTTGCTGGCATTTTTCTCTCTCGGGGGCCGCACTTTCTCGCCTGCCTCGGGTGACCCGGCTCAGGGGGAGCTGCAGGGGAGGGGCTTGTGGGGTGGGGGAGAGCTACTCTGAGGCAAGCAGGTTGGCCACCTCCCCTTTAAAATGCTGTGAGTCCGGGGGAGGGGAAAGAGCAATTCCCTGCTGGCTCCTGCCAAGCGGCCCCGTCTTCTCCAAACGCTCAAAGAGGTCATTGTCCGGTCCTGGCACTGGGTCTCCCTCCCTGTCCCCCTCCCACACTTGTCCTCCTTCAGTCCTCTGGCAGAGGCCCATCATCCACGGCTTCTCAGAGATGAAGAATGGGGCTCCGAGAAGGGGCCTCTGAGTGATCCAGACCTGGGACTTCAGCCGGGAGCATTGAGGGCCGCCCAGTTCCTCTCGGGCTTCCGGAGTCCTTCTGCCTGGGTCATCCCAGCTCCGCTGTGCAGAGGACACTCGAGCTTGGGGGGGGGGGCTGAGGAGCCCCTCCCTCCCTAGCCTTGAAGTTCCTTCAGCCTTTTGGTCTTCCTGGCTTCTTTTCTGCTCCGGATATCAGCCACTTGCTGGTCCCCTCCTTGGGGACGGCACCCTTTCTCCTGTCCTAACGGAGCCGGGGGTCCTCGGCTTTTGGAGCTGCCTGCTGTCCTTGAGAGAGAAAGGGGCTTCTCCTTAGTTCCCCCCTTCCCAGAAATTCTGGACCGGGGTGGCTGTTTCAGGGACCAGCTGCCAAACAGTGCCAATCGGGCGCAGTGGCAAGGGGGGGATGCAAGATATAATAATAATAATAATAATAAAATTGGAAGGGACTTTGTAGGTCATCTAGTCCAGGGCTCTTCAACCTTTTCACCCATTGTACCACTTTTAGGGTATGGCAATATCCAAATACCACCAGTCGCCTAGCAAGGTGTCAAAAACTTGATGACCAAAAAAAGGAAAAAAGTGATAAAGTACAGGTCCTCCACTTACAACAGTTTGCTTAGTGACTGTTTGAAGTTACAATGGCATTGAAAAAATTGCCCCCCAAGCCACAGCCGAGCAAGACACCTGCCTGCCCACCCAATGGCGCTCTTCCTCCTGTCCGAGGTTTTCATTGTTGTGAGCATTTCTGTTGAGGATTGGCAGCAGGGGGGTGGGGGTGGGGGGTGTTTGGTTTTTATCCCCCCTGCCTGCTGGGTGGTTGCAGTAGGTTTTGGTCACTTGACATGACCCTGGGACACTGACCGTCATAAATATGAATCAGTTGCCAAGCATCTGAATGTAAATCACAAGACCCTGGAGAGGCTGCAACATTCCAGCTGATCGGCGCTTCTTCTGGGCTCAGCAGAAGCCCCAGGATCAGTGCCGAGCTCCAGCTGGCGCTTCCACTAAGCCCTGACAGCCCCGAAGAAGCGCCAATCAGCTGGAAAGAGGCACTGATCCTGGCGCTTCCGCTGAGCCCTGACAGTCCTGCAACTCCAGCCGTCTCTCGCTCAGGCTTGTGCGTTGCTACCACCGGTTCAGCTCATTCCCCTCCCCCGCTACTTTTCTAGGATGGTCACATACCACCTGCCAGGTGCCCATGTACCACAGCTGGTACCCCTATCACTGGTTGAAAAGCCCTGATCTAGTCCAATCCCCTGCTCAGGCAGGGGAAACCCTATGCCATTTCAGACAGATGGCTGATCTGGCGGGGTTGGGCAAGGGCAGCCAACAGAGCTGCACCAGCTGAGGGAGGGGTCTGTGTAATAAACCCCTTCCCACCTACAGGTGACCCGCTGTTACTTTGAGGGGGGCTACCAGGACACCCCCGTCTACCTCCTGGAGAACCTCTTCCACGGCCACTCCGTCCCTGGCCCCAGCATCCTGGTGGATAAGAACAGGTGAGGAGGACCTGCGGGGGAAGGGGGAGATGGGGGGCCGCAGGGTTCAAATCTTGTCAGAGCAGAAAATAAGTTACTGACTCAGTAGGTAAATAAGATCACAGGTGTTCCTGCAGTTGGCTTGTGACTTTTCTGATCTGTGGATGATGCTCTATGGCTATGCCCACTGCTGGTGGTCCACAGGAGGTGGGGGCTGGGGGGGTGCTGTGTGACCCAGAGGCAACCACTGAAGGGCCCCTTTGCGCTCCTGCAGCACCATCCTGCTGGAGCCAGGCTGCACAGCCTCCGTGACGGCCCTGGGGGACATCTGCATCGTGGTGGGCTCCAGCACCTTCCATCCAATTGGGCCTGAGGTTGACCCTGTCCAGCTGTCCATCTTCTCCCATCGCTTCATGAGCATTGCAGGTGAGCGTGGAGGATGGGAGCTGCCCCCCCACGGGCAGGACGGGCCCTGGGCCCCCCTGAGAGAACAGCCTCCTCTCTTCCCGAGCAGAGCAGATGGGCAGAGTCCTGCAGCGCACGGCCATCTCCACCAACATCAAGGAGCGCCTGGACTTCTCCTGCGCCCTCTTCGGGCCTGATGGGGGTCTGGTCTCCAACGCCCCCCACATCCCCGTCCACCTGGGTGCCATGCAGGAGACGGTGCAGTTCCAGGTAGGAGCCGCCTCTGGGTGGGTGGAGGGTCAGCTCCAGGGGTGAAGGGCAGGCCGTAGGAAGGCCTGGCACAGGAGCCCTCTGGGGCAGTTGGAGATGGGGGGGGGTGCCCCAGAGGCAGAGAAACAAGAGGCAGTTAGTGTGTTAACGTGACACGGGTGTGTAAAACAAGGACTGTGAAAAGGTCATGAGGAAAGTCCCCTTCCCTGCTTTTTCTGTGTGTTGCTGAAAGTTCTGCTTTCTTAAAACCGGAAGTAGAATTGCAGGCCAGGGATGTAGTCATGCACACGCATGTGTCTGTATGTAGGTGGGGCATCTGGGTGTGGCAGAGAGTGGGACCCGCCAGGCGCCTGTTGGGGACCGCCTAAGGCTCCTCCTCTGCCCCCCTTCCTTGGGCTGAGTGGCTGTGTCTCCCCTGCCTGCTCCTTCCCCTCAGCCGCCCTGCGGGGTCTGCCTGCATGTATGAACGAGTCTCTTTCTCCCCTCTGCAGGGCTGGCCCTTGGTCTGTGTCTCCTCTTCTGCCGGCACCCTTCCCATGCCCCTTGCTTCCTCCCGGGACGCCTAAGAGAAGCCCCCTCCCCTCTTTTGTGGACCACCAAGCGACTGTCCCCTTCTCTCTCTTTCTCTCTCCTCCTGCCTCGTTTCCACCCTGTTTCCACAGATGGTTGGTTCTCAGAGTACCGGGAGGCCCCCTCAGAAGAGCCCACTGATTGTGACCCTGGGCTTGTGGATGGGGGGGATGGGTTGGATGTTTGGGGGGGCTGTGGGCTGAGGGGAGCCTCCTCCACATGGAGGGGCTGTACCCAGACCTCAGTGGGGGACCTTTCAGCCTTCTCCCCCTCCTCCTCATTTCCCCGTCTGCCATTGCAGATCCACCACCTGGGACTCGACCTTCGCGAGGGGGACGTGATCCTGAGCAACCATCCCTGTGCGGGAGGCAGCCACCTACCCGACCTCACGGTCATCACCCCTGTGAGTGGCCCCCTCCCCACTTCTGGAGGGGCAAAGAGGCAGCCGGGGGCGCAGAGCTTTCCCTGAGGTGGGCCCTGGGCTTGTCCTGTGGAATAGGAGAGTTCAGGGGCTTATGGGGCCCCAGGGTTGACTTGCCCCTGCAGCCCCCCCATGCCCTGCCCCTTTGTGGAGTGGCCGCTGCTCGTTGCAGGTCTTCTGGGAGAAGGGGGCCAGGCCCATCTTCTTTGTGGCCAGTCGCGGCCACCATGCTGACATTGGAGGGATCACCCCGGGCTCCATGCCCCCCCACTCCCACTCCCTCCAGGAGGAGGGGGCCATCTTCATCTCCTTCAAGCTGGTGCAGGAGGGCGTCTTCCAAGAGGAAGGTTGGTCTTTGGGGCGGGGAGGGGGAGGGGGCTTCAGCTCTCCAGAAGGAGGGTCTGCGCCCATCACCCCTCCCGCCACTGCAGAGCCTCTTCCCTTGCAGCCGTCACCGCGGCCCTGCTGGCCCCTGGCCAGCTGCCCGGCAGCAGCGGCACCCGCAACCTCCACGACAACCTCGCTGACCTGCGGGCCCAGGTGGCCGCCAATCAGAGGGGGATCCAGCTGGTGAACGAGCTGATTGGACAGTACGGGCTGGGCGTGGTGCAGGCCTACATGGGCCACATTCAGGTGAGGAAGGGTCTTGCTGCCCCCGGCTTGACCCCAGGATTCACCTCCCGCTTGGAGGCTTTCAAAGACCCAGTGGAAGGTTTGCCCTGTTGCGTGGCCTGGGGAGAGCCAAGAGCGGGTTGGAGACCCCTGCTTCAATTCTTAAGGTGGGGTCGATCCGATGTGGTTGGGATCAACATTTTCCGTCACTTTCTGCGAGGGGAGAAGACATCCCTCCGCTTCCTGTTCCCCGGGGCAGCGAAACAAACACCTCCCGTGTTCAGCGCAAGTGGGTCAAGTGGAAAGGGAGTGGGAGTCCCAGTGTCCCTCTTATTCTTTGGGGGCAGGCTTGCCCCACACTGGAGAGGGCAGTTTTGCGGTGCTTCCTCTGAAGACCCCCATGCTGAATGCCGGGGCCCCAAGGGTGGGGGCAGCGGTGTGGGGCCCTGCTGGGGCCCCTCCCTGGCAGGATGGGGAGGGTTCTGCCACCCAAGAGTCCGGGACCATTTCAGCCCGTTCTGGGCTGTGCCCTCAGGCTAACGCGCAGATCGCCGTCCAAACGATGCTGAGGAAGTTCGCCACACGCCGTGGACACGTGGACCTCCCCCTGCACGTGGAGGCCAAGGACTTCATGGATGACGGCACCCCGATTTGTCTCCATGTGACGGTGGATCCACAGGAGGTGAGCGTGTCACGGAATCCTGGAGCTGGGAGGGGTCTTGGTTGTCATCTATTCCAGGGGTCCCCAACTCCCGGGCCGCAGCCCACTCCTGGGCCTTGAGTCGTTCAGAACCAGGCCATGGAAATGGCGGGCGAACACACACGTGCACACACACATCCTGACTTGTGGGAGCAGTGTATGTGTGTATATGTGTGTGCAAATGGACCTGTGCACGCATTCGCACCTGCCTGTCATTCACACGGTTCGATCCCCTCTGTCCTCCCCGGTGCGAGTCCACAAAGACTGGAAGGTTGGGGAACTCTGAGCAAAGGACCTGAGCAGAGGGCCCCGGATTGGGGGAGGCGGGGGGGGGAGACATGAGCAACAGAACAGCCGTCCAGCATTAGGAGTGGTTGCAGCTTCCTTCTCTGCTACTTGAACGCTCTGTGTGTGTGTGTGTGTGTGTGTGTGTTTGTGTGTGAACCGATCTGAGAAGGATTGACAGCCGCGGTGAACTTGGATGGCGGGGGGGAGGGCTAATGGTGCCTCTTCCCCCCCCTCCCAGGGCACTGCACTCTTTGACTTCACGGGGACTGGCCAGGAGGTGTACGGGAACTGGAACGCCCCCCGCGCCATCACCCTCTCCGCCCTGATCTACTGCTTGCGCTGCATGGTGGGCGAGGACATCCCCCTCAACCAGGTGCAGAGGGAGGGGCAGCTGGGCGGGGCCAGCTCTTGGAAGAGCTGGGGGGATGCCGGGGGGGGGGGATGCCGGGATGATCAGGAGAGCCTGAAGTGTCCCCGTCTTCGCAGGGCTGCCTGATCCCCGTGCAGATTGTGGTCCCCGAGAGCTCCGTCCTTCACCCCTCCCTGGATGCCGGCGTGGTGGGGGGCAACGTGCTGACCTCCCAGAGGGTGGTGGATGTCATCTTCCGAGCGTTTGAAGTCTGCGCTGCCTCGCAGGTGAGGGGAGCACAGAAAGGCCTAGCTGGGGGTCTCGGACCCGGGTTGGGGTCACACAGCTGCTCGGCCAGGGCATGGGCAGCCTGGCGCAGACACCAACTGGCTGAGAGGAGAGACGTCCAGAGGCCTCGGCTGGTGGCTGTGCTCAGAGCGCAGAGAGCCATCTTTTGAGAGACTCCCAGGAGCCTTCCCATCATCCCTGAGACCGGGGGTCTCCTGTCCCCAAAGCAGGGCCTTCCCTCCCTGCCCAGCCCCGGGTCCTGGGGAGGGGACTTCTGCAGCTGGCCAGAGAGCCCACATTCCGTCCCCTTGACCCTCCTCCAGGGCTGCATGAACAACGTCACGTTTGGGAATGAGCACATTGGCTACTATGAGACGGTGGCCGGAGGGGCCGGGGCAGGGCCTCACTGGCATGGCCGCAGTGGGGTGCACAGCCACATGACCAACACCCGCATCACGGATCCTGAGATCCTGGAAAAACGGTGGGTGACAGTGGAACCTGAGGGGGGGGGATCTTGGCACTGGGTCCTGGGCAGTGCGCTGCTGGGCAAGGAAAGGGGGGGGGCCTGCCCTGGCAAGCAGGCTCAGTCTGGTTACTCTGGTTACTCCTTTTCCTAGTCCCATACCATCCCCCCCCTCCATTGATTACCCAGCTCAAATCTCTCACTCCAAGGCAGGCAAGTGATGTGCTTCTCTCTGTGTGTGCGTATGTGTGTGTGTGTGTCTTGGCTGTGCATACTCTCAGCCTATTGTACAGGAGGCATTCAGCAGCAGATTGAAGACCCCGCTATCTTTCCTTCCCCCCCCCCAGGTATCCAGTGGTCCTGCAGACCTTCCAGCTGGCGCCGAATACTGGGGGGGCTGGGCTGTTCCGAGGAGGGGACGGGGTCCGGCGAGAGCTCCAGTTCCGGGAGGAGATGGTCCTGTCGGTGCTGAGTGAGCGCCGGGCTTTCCAGCCATACGGGCTGCAAGGTGGGGCCTTCTTGGGTGTGGTAGGAGGTCCCAGCGTGTCAGTGGGGCTCTTCCGCTGGCTATAGGGGGGGTGGAGTCGCTGCAGTTGTGGGGTGGACTCGTAGAATCCCAGGGTTGGAAGGCACGTGACAGGTCCTGCCCTGCTCAGCGGGGCAGCCCCAGAACATCCTCCCCAGTTGTCCACCCAGCCTCTGTTGGAAGTTCTCAGGGCTGGGGGGATGAGGCCACGAGAAGGCCACGGCGGGACAGCTGAAGGGTGGAAAGGGAAGGTTGGCCCTGCAAGGCTGGAGGTGGCTTCTCCGGTGTCTCCTCTGACCCCCAGACCGCCCCGTGGCTGCTTCTCCCCTCTCGGACAGGTGGCGATCCCGGTTCCCCGGGCCTGAACTTGCTGATCCAACACAACGGACGGACCATGAACCTGGGTGCCAAGATGTCTGTGAAAGTGCACCCTGGGGTAAGGAGTCTCTGGAGTGCCTTCCTGGCCTGCTGCCCTGTCCTGGAAGCCGCCCTCTTGAGGGGTCTCTCTCCTTCCCTTGTCCGTAGGACGTCTTCTGCCTGCAGACCCCAGGGGGAGGGGGCTTCGGACAGCGCCCCCAACTGCCACGCTTGGCCAAAGGGTCTGAAGAGACCAGGCTCCGGGCCCAGCTCTTCAGAGAACGAGGCAGCTTCTACTACTACAGCCGGTCACAAGAGATAATGGATGGGCCCTGAAGGAGGGAGGGAGAGAACGGGCCCCGACTGAGCAGGGGGGATCTGTCCAGAAAGGACCAGATGGAAAGATTGGAGAAGGTGGCAGGGCAATTCCACCTCTCACCACAAGGGGGCAGCAGAGACCAGCTTTCTTCCTTTCCTGTCTGTATGTGGGGAGGGTGAAATAAAGAGGTCGCTCCCACCCTACACACCCTAAGTCAGCGGTTCTCAACCTATGGGTCGCGACCCCATTTGGGGTCGAACGACCATTTCACGGGAGTCGCCAAACGCCGCCGTCCGCCATTTTTTTTTTTCATTTTTTCCCCATTTTTTTCATTTTTCATTTTTTTCGGCCGGCGCATGCGCAGTTCGGCCCGTCGCTTGTACGCGACGGGCCTCGCATGTGCGGCGCTCACGACGACCCGATCCGCGAATGCGCAGCACAACGGGCCGAACTGCGCATGCGCAGTGCAACCGGGCCGCTCGCCTCCCACCGCTGCCTCAGAGACTCCGGCAGGCACAACGAGGAGCGGTCCGGAGCAGGCGGGCGCAAAGCTGCCTCCTTCCCGCTCCGCTCCACCACGTCCCAGGCCCGGCCTCCAACTCGCCCTCCGGCAGCCGGCCAAGCGGTCGGGGCAGCCGGACCTCGAGGCGGGCCCGCACTTCACTGAGACCGGCCCGGCTGTGGCGAGAGGTGCCCAGCGGCCCGAGAGAAGCGAAAGGCGCCCGGCGGCCGCCTCCGGCCCCCAAGTCCGCGCTTCTCTCCTCACCCTTCTCCCCGGCCGGCCCTCGCCAGCGCCGCCCCCTTTTCTCCGCGGCGGCCAATGGGGGTGGCGGGGCTCCAGCTCCCCTTCTTCCTCCCAGGTGCCACAGGGGGGTGGCCCGGCGCGCGGGGGCTGCCTGCCTGCCTGGCTCTGGCTCTGGCTCGGCCCTGCTCGCTCCCTTCCTCGCTCGGTGGCGGCAGCCGAAGCAGGCGGTAAGGCGCCCAGCCAGCGGATCGGCAAGATGAACTACCTGGTGAGTCCCTGCCAGGTGTAGGGGGAGGCCGAGTCGGGGAGCCTGGCCAGACGCCCCCCGCCCGGCTGGCCGGCCCGACCTGAGCGGGACTGGTGCCGAGAGCGAGCTGGCCCGGGCGGGTTCCCCAGTCCTGCCGCCCGCCTACCTACCTGCGGCCGCTGCCGGCCCTGCGGAAGGCGCGGGAGTCCCAGACGAGCCTGGCAGGCAGAGCGCTGCGACCTGGACGCCAGTCCGGAGTGCGGACTTGGGGACCGGAGGCGGCCGCCGGGCGCCTTTCGCTTCTCTCGGGCCGCCGGGCGTCTCTCGCCACAGCCGGGCCGGTCTCGGTGAAGTGCGGGCCCGCCTCGAGGTCCGGCTACCCCGACCGCTTGGCCGGCTGCCGGAGGGCGAGGAGGAGGCCGGGCCTGGGACGTGGCGGAGCGGAGCGGGAAGGAGGCAGCTTTGCGCCCGCCTGCTCCGGACCGCTCCTCGGTGTGCCTGCCGGAATCTCTGAGGCAGCGGTGGGTGGCGAGGCAGGCCCGGTCTGGAGCCGGCTGGCCCGCCGGTTCTGCGCATGCGCAGTTTGGCGCGTCGCGCGCATGCGCAGATCGGCCCGTCGTGGTCCGCCATTTTGGTTTTTTTTTGTTTGTTTTTTTGTCGTCGTGTGCGCCGCGCATGCGCGGATTGGCCCATTGCGCGCGCGCATGCGCGCCCAGGTCGGGGTTGCGGCGCGCATGGGCGGTGCAAGTGGGGTCTCAACCTGAAAAAGGTTGAGAACCACTGCCCTAAGTGCTGTTTCTCCTGGGGGGGTGCTGCCCCCTGCCCGCCTCTCTTCTGCCTGCACCCCTCAAGCCCAGAGACAGAGGATGCCGTGCCTCCCTGTTCTCAGCTGGCGCAGGGACTGTGAGCCAGTGGCGCCTGTGCCAGCTGAGAACAGGGAGGAAAGCACCCTTTGGGCCAATGGTGGTGGGATGGACGCTGCCCGGGACTTTTCCTGGGAGGAAGGGGCCGGGCAAACGTAGTGTAGTTTCACATGAATAAAGTTAGAACCTGCTCGGAGTCCCTGAATCATTTCTGTCTCAGCAGACGACCCGGCTGGCCTGCCAGGGGGTGCTGCCCACCAGGCCCGGGTCAAAGCCTCTGTGAGGGGTCCGAGTCTGCCACCTCCTGCACTAGAGCCCACCCCCCTCGTGCGTTCTGACCCAACGGCCCTTCCCTGTGCGACAGGTGGAGGGGCAGAAGCCCCTCAAGGTGTGATGGTTCCGCAGAAATAAGGACATTGAGGCAATTGCTTTCCTCAAAGAACACTTTTAATGGCTACATAATATCAGCACGAACAAAGGTGAAACCAAGACTGACAGTTCTCCCCCCCTCAAAGGTTACAAAGTAAAAGTTGAACTCCCCACCCCTTGGTGTGTTATAAATCACAATCCCCAATTAACTCCTTTGGTGGGCTTCCTAAGGGTAGCTCCAGCCCGAAAACGCTTAGGCTGCTTGGTTCCCACAAGAAAGTTATTGCATCTCCCCCACCCCCATTGCTGTGACAATCAAAAAAGGAAGAAACATGGCTGAATTCAGGGTGTTTGAAGGTTTGACACAAGGCTATTAGAGGGCTGGAGGCTAAAACATACGAAGAACAGTTGCTGGAATTGGATATGTCTAGTTTAATGAAGAGAAGGACGAGGGGGGACAGGATAGCAGCATTCCAAAGCTTGTGCTTCCCCAAAGAAGAGGGGATCAAGCTATTCTCCAAAGCACCTGAAGGCAGGATAAGAAACAATGGATCTAATCAAGAAGAGAAGCAACCTAGAACTAAGGAAAAAATTCCAGACAGGAGAGTTAATCAGTGGAACAGAAGTTGCCTCCAGAAGTTGTGGGTGCTCCATCCCTGAAGGTTTTTACGAAGAGATTGGACAGCCATTTGTCTAAAATGGACTAGGGCAGGGGTAGGCAACCTTCGCTCTTTTATGACTCGTGGACTTCAACGCCCAGAATTCCTGAGCCAGCTGAAGTCCACAGGTCATAAAAGAGCCAAGGTTGCCTACCCCTGGACTAGGGTCTCTTGTTAGAGCAGGGGGTTGGACTAGAAGGCCTCCAAGGTCCCTTCCAACTCTGATGATGTTTTGTGTGTGAAACTATTTCAAGAACGACATAAAATACTGAAAATCAATTGGATAATTTATGGGCAAGTACCATCTAAAAGGAAGCAGAAGGGTTAATTTTTGCATTTCGAGAACGAGGGCTGCAAAATAGAGTGATGACAGCATCGGAGAGCAGCCAGTTCGGGCTTTTGTGGAAGAGATGAAGGTGCAGATCAGTTGAGTAAGAAGTGGGACAGCGTTGCTCAGACCTTCTGTAAACAACATAACAGCCACTACAATCCTTTAGCTTCCATCAAAACATTGCAATGTCTTGAGTTTCCCAGCCTACATAAACATAAAATAATGCTATTAAAATAATTAGGTTAAAATTTATGCTTGCAAATGAACTGATTACCATCTAGAACGCAGCATCTCAGATACATAAGGAGTTTCTACAATCAGCTGCCAAAGCCCAGGGACAGCAGATCCCGGGAAGAATGGGAAAAGTTACAGAGATCTCGCGATGGGAATAGATAGACTTGCAGGGCTCCTCAACCTTGGCAACTTCTAAGACTTGGGGACTTCAACTCCCAGAATTCCTCAGCCGGCAAAGGAATTCTGGGAATTGAAGTCCCCAAGTCTGAAAGTTGCCAAGGTCGAGGAGCCCTGGCGATGGAAACCTCACCAAGTCATCCCTGCAATTATTAATTGGCACATTGGACTGAAGAACAAATACAAAAAAAAAACGTTTACAAGAGCTAAATATTTTGGTCACTTTAATTGTGGATTTGCAAAAACACAATGACAGCAAAAGCAATAAAAACAACAGAAGCGTCCAAATTAAGTGACCGCGCTGGAATAACGCCCAGCTTCCTGCGCTAGGAACGCGGGTCAAAGGTGTGACCGTTTCATGTGGTGGTTTGGTGATTAGGCGCACAACACCCACAATAATTGGGCCAGGAGGCAGAAAGAATTCGGGCAAGCGGCGTTTCGGAGCCGCGCAGGTCCGGCCGGGGCTCGGCCGGGCCCTCCCGGGGCGCAATTAGGGGCGGCTCCGCGGAGTGCCGGGCGCCTGACTCACGGAGGGAGCCCACAATTAGTGGGCCCACCAGGAGGCGGCTGACGTGGATGCCCCTGCGGCGGTCAGGCGGCCGCCGAGCTCCCCGCCGAGCCGGACGGCATTCCTGGCCAGCCAGCCAGCCAGCCATGGGGCGGGAACGGATCCTTCGCTGGGGTTCTTCGGCCTCCCCGACCAGCCGGTCGTCCCGGCCTTTCCAGGGCCAAATCCTGCCGAGCTCCGCCTGCCGCAGGAGGGCGAGCCGGGCCAGGCTGGGCGGCGGGAAAGGAGGCGCCCGGACCCCGTCCAGAGGAGCTCCCCCACCCGCCCTGTGGACGGGGGGCTGGGAGGGGGAAGCCCCGTCCGATGCCCGGAAAGCAGCGCTTCCTCTCCTGCTCCGGCCGTGGGAAAATGGGCGGAGGTCCCGGGAAGGCCAAGCGTGGGTGAGAAGAGGCTGGCATGTGCCCCCCCCATGGGGCCTCCGCTGCTCAACTGCCCTTTTAACGGAGGAGAGGCCACGCCAGGCTCTCTTATAAAGCTTATCTCTAGCCGGCTCTTGGGTGTGGTGTGTTTGCAGTGTCAACACGCTGGAAGGAAATCCCCGGGTGTGTCCTACGGGGGGGGGGGCGGCGCATCAGGCCTTTCCAGCCCCACACTGAGACGTCCCAATTATCCCAAAATGCACCCCTGAAAAGAGTGGTTGGCTTCTCTTTCGAACCCAGCCCTCCTGGGAAGAAAGGGAGCAGAGAGAAAAGAGAGGGGTCCAGGACACACACACACACAAACCAGAGAGAAGGTGTGGGGTGTGGACGCTCTCCCAGTCCCTTCTCTACCGGCTCCTCCTTTGGCATTGTGATGTTGTGTGTGCCTGTTTAATGCAGGCAGCTGAGGAGGTCCCCAGGCACCTGTGTTGATCAGGTGGGAGCTTGGCTTGGAGGGGCCTCACCTGTTCCAAGCTTAGAAGGTGCCAAAGTCAGCGGTCGCAGGGCAAGCCCAGAGCTGCGAGGCCGTCCTGCTCCAGCCACCTTCCTCTGGGGCCCCTGCAGCAGCAGCCCTGCCCTTCCTGCCCTGCCCCAAGGTGGTCTTCCCCAGTGAAGGGCAGCGCCAACCCATCTGGAGTGAAGGCAGCTTCCCAAAGATGCAATTTTTGCAGCTACAAAGACTAGAAACCTGCCAGACACCAATTTTCTCACTGCGTGCTCCATGCGCTGCCTTTGCTGATGAGGTTCAAGTCCCGTAAACTGAATGCCTTGCATGCAGAATGGTCATTTCAAGGCAGGATCTGGGGGTTCAATCCCTCCAAAAGGCTTAGAACCCCACCGAAGAACACCTGGCTACATATGGCTGATGAGTCCGGGTCACGTCCAGCCTCCCGAGGGCCAATATGCCATCCCCGATCTGACATTCTAACTGCTGCTGCACGCCTCGATTCTCCCTCCCATAAAACATGGAAGCAAAATTCCCTCTGCACGGCTGCACCAGTGGCAGAGTGGTGTTACACACTACTCCAACACTCCTTATTAGGGACCGTGACCTGGAAGTACCTGGCTCGCTCTCTAGGTCATACCATCAGCGCTAGAAGGAGGGGGGGTTGCTCTCATTACGTTGCTCTCATTACGTTTCCTAGTTTGATAGTGAAAGATCTGTAAGAAAACCACCCCGCTCAGAAAGCCCATAGGACCCCACAATTCCTGGTTTATTCCCCAGTCAGACATGGCCCCCTTCATTGGCTTCCTCTCTGGGAAATGCTGCTGGCAGAACAGGGAGACGGAAGAGGCCTGCGGGGTGAAGTGGAGGGTGCCAGACGCGCCCCCCCTGGCAGAAGTGGGGTGGGGGGATTGATCCCGGCTGCCCGCTGCTGATGGCTAAAATCCCACAGCAGGGGGGAGAATGGAGGCTGGCGCCCCTGCCCAGCTCACGATGCTGGTTGTCAGGCGCAGCAGCTGCTCCAAAGGAGGCAGAGACACTGACACGGACCTGTAGGGGTTTTTTTTACAAATAAATATATTTTACATCTCTGTTGACAGCAGACAAGGTAGTCAGGCACATCCTTACACCATAAATGCTGGCTGAGGAATTCTGGGAGTTGAAGTCCACAAGTCTTAAAGTTGCCAAGGTTGAGAACCCCTGCTTTAGGCTCACGGGCCTCTCCTGTCTCCCCTTTCCGAACTTTAATTCTTCTGCCAACCGGCGCCTGGCAGGGGCAAAGTCATTGCAGCGCAGAAGGGGGCCTTGAGAGCAGGCGGGACTCCGGGGCTCCTGGGGCTCCCCTCTTTTCCAGCTGCGAATTCAGGGCCAGCCCATCAGAGCAGCAGTTGGTCCTTTTGGTTCAGCTCCTGCAAGCTGTGGGTTTCAGGGGGGAAACGACAACATCGGAGAGATCCAGTCGGGTGCGAAGAAAAAGGGAGCAATGCTCAGACTTCCAAACAACCCACAAAAACCAAGCAAAGTGAAGCTAAGCTAAGCAAAAGAAAGGAAGTGCCTACAGTATCTGAGGAGGCACCCAGGTGTCGTTTCTCTTGAAACTTTGCATCTTCCCTCTCTGGTCCCTGTCTCTGCTTGGCCTGCGTGGTCTGGGGGGGGGCAGCGGGGTCTGTATCGAGCCCTGCAGGCTGTCCACAGAGTGAGAGTGGACAAGGACCCCTCCCACCCAGCCCCAGGCCCTTCTTGACTTGGATGCTGCACCCTGAGGGCCCAGAGGAGATCAGCCCTTTGTGCCACCCGGTTGCAAAGATGTTTACTCAAGAGATTGAACAAAGAGCACCAGGAAGCGCCTTCCTGCACACAAAGGACGGGGGGGGGACTTCTGTTCAGCAGAAGGGCCACCCTTCCCGCCTCCTGGCCCCCCTGAAATCTTAAAGCTTTGGGGCCCTGAGAGCTCAGGATGGCAAGGGGTGCCCACAGGCCTGAAGAGTGCCACCAATTAAGAACACCCCAGAAATGGTCTGCTCAAACGCAGTAAACTATTAATATTTGAGGCCCTTCGGTTTCTTGGAAACAATTCAAGTTTTGCTGAAACATTCAGTTCTATACATGCCTGATGCAGGATGTGTAATCTGTGTGGTGAGATTTTTATCTTGGGAGGCTGACAACGTTTGGGTAAATAGTTATGAAAGTCAACGTGCACTTGATTTGATGGGGGAGGGGGAGGGGGAGGAAGGGTTACCAATTCCCCAGCCCAAAGTCTGCACCGGCCCTCCATAGCCAACTTTACCCAGATGCAGGCCAGGCCACAGGGCCATCTTCCACTCCCATGCACATGTCCACCCCCAGCCTGACCTCATGTCAGTCTTGACTGTTTTCATGCAGCCCTTCCTAGGAGGACCGAGAGGAGAGGCTGACCAAGAGGTCCAGGCATTTGGACAGAGAATGCCGGTGTCACCTTGATGGCCCCCGTTGACCAGTATCACACAATCTCCCATCCTCTGCTGAGTTCGGAGCCTGGAGTAGGTGACCACTCTGGTGCCTGCAACCTTGAAGGCCTCCCACGCCAGCCCCTCGGCCATCCCAGAGTGCCCAGCTTGGCTTTGAAGGAGTAACTGCTCCCTCTCGCTCCAGCAGGAAGAGGCCCTGGACAGAGGACTTCCCATCCCTGGATCAAGGACTTCGGTCCAGCTGCAGGTCATGGTGGGTCCTTCCACGCCTGGTCACTCTTCCGGTTCTACCTCCGAGGATATCAGGAGTTGCAGTCCGAGAGGCAAATGGTCCGAGCAGGTGGCCAGCTGGGTGAAAAAGGAGACTTTCTCCACCGTCTGAAAGCCAAGAGGGGACACGAGACAGGAAGGGCTGAGAGCAGCAGAGCAACGGGCCCAGGAAGGGGACGAGAGCGGAGAGTCTGAAGGATTTGGCCCCTAATCCTGAATAATTTTAGGATTGAAGGCCGCCTAAACCAACCTTCTGCTCAGGGCAGATTTGGCACGTGGAGGCACCATCCATCCATCTCCAGAGCCCTCTGTTTGCAGCCCCCTCCTCTTCTCTGGCACCACCTACTCCTAACATTCGCCAACCCTACCAGTTTCCCCAGCTGCCATGGCTGGAACCTCGGCAGCCCCCCAATCCCCCTGCAGCCGTTCCCCAGTGACCCCCCCTTCCCACTCTCCTTGGCACCTTCCAGGGAGTCCTTTGAAAGGGGAAAGACCATGGTGGGGAAGGGGGCTTCTTGCTTTGTTTCTCCTCCTTCTGGAAGGAGGGGCAATCTGCCCAGGAGGGATCACTGCTATTATGGAGACCCCCACCCATTTCTGTCCCTTCTAGCCCCCTCCCCAGGGCTTGTGGAGGTTGAGGGGATGGTGAGAACTAGCTAGCATTCATTGTCTCGGTCGTGGGGATGGAGGGAAGCTGGCAGAGTTGCTGGGAGGCTCTGCAGGCCGTGGGGACATTCTCGTTTAGGGCAAACTTTGACCAGGTTTACTACCTGAATCAAAATGCCCATTTGGGAGTTCACTGGAGATGCCAACCTCCCCTTGGCTCAGAAAATATGGTTGGGGGGGTCACGGATCTGATTGCCCAAACCCCGAGGAGCAGATCCACCAAGAGAGCACCTGGCTGACCACAGGTGGAGGACCAGGAAATGCAAATGTTGCTGCACCTGCAGTCACCCGGAAGACGCTTTCCCAGGGCAGGAAGTCATAGCGATGAGGGAGCTTAATTGTGCTGCCAAGGAAATGCCAGGCGTGTCTGGCACAACACTTTCTTCACTGCAGGGCAAAGGCTGGCGCACGAGGACCAGCTGCCTGGACTCCATCCTCATGAAGGGGAAGGGGGCCTCTTCCTCACAGCCCACCCGATTCAGGTGGGCATAAATGAGTGTACGGCCACAGCCACCTTACCTCTGTTAGCAAGGAGACTGGCAAGGCTTGGGGGGGCTGGATTCCTGGCCCTCTGTTCCCACCCACGCAGGCCTTTGGCCAGGTCAAGCCCGGCAACCAAAATATCCCAGGAGGGGCAGAACTGGACATCCAGCAGATGCCAGGCAACCCCCCTCCTGTCCTGGGCTGGGTCAGTGGGAGCGTGTGGTCTGAAGAACACCCCGGGATGTGCTCAGCCCAGCTGGGTCCACTGGCAGACGGGGGCCTCTGGGCAAGGAAAGACCCTCCAAGGGACCGGCAAACGCTGCCTGGTGTGGGAGGTGGGTTACTCTGTTGAACCGGTGCTCAGCGTTACCCTGGCTCAGGTGGGAGGGAGGGAGGGAGGGAGGACAGCTCCTCTGTCGATGGTGCAAATGTCCCCCAGAGTGAGTGGGCTACAGGGGCGTCCTGGGACCCACAGAGAAAGCAACTCTCGAGCACACAAAGAGGGCAAAGGAAAAGGGTCCCCCCTGGCCCCCAAGAATTGGTGCTCTGCACAGGGAAGCAACTTTCGTGTCTTGCGAGGTGCCCGGAGAACCACAAGGCAAGCAGAGCAGAACAACCCCAGGAAGCCGCCTGGCCCATTTCAGCAGGAGGGTCTCGCAAGGCTGCTTGTGGGCGCTGAAGGGCTGGCAAGAACCTGGGCATTCTGCTCCTTGCCAGGCTCTGCCCCATCACAAACCCCAGGAGTCAGACGCTGAAAGTCAGTGCCGATTCTGGGCAGGGAGGCCCCTAGGTGGGGCAGCCTTGCCAGGCCCTGCTCCCCGCAGTGGCCTGGCTTACGGTCCCAGGGTCCACCTCCACACACCCTCTTCTTCCCTCACCTGCTTTCCGCCCTTCCTTTTCCTTCCACCCCCCCCCGAGCGCTGTAGGGGCTCACCTGGTCCAGAGGCACGCAGTGGGGCATCGCGTGCCCAGATGGGATGGCAGCTCCGGGGGCTTCTCATTTGGCATGAACCCTGGGAGGCCGTGGATCCAGCCCTCCTTGGCAGCCCCCAGTTACCCACCACCCCCACCTCCACCGCCCAACTCCCAACCAGTTCCCTCAACCCAGTATTCCCATTCTGGGGACCTTTCCCCAGCCATTTTGGCCCAGCAGAAAGGCCAGTCCCGGCTTCCTCAGCTGACCACGGGCCACTCACGGTCTTCAAGGGCACCGGGCCCGCATGTTGCCGGTAAAGAGTATAGTCAATGCGCCGCCCTTCGTGGCAGGTTGTCGAGAGGTTGGCGCTGCCATCGGCCTGGATGGGGCCTGCCAGGTACTTCCTGCGCTCCTCCGGATTCTCTAGAGTCCTGGAAGGCAACGGAGAGTCTATTGGGGGTTGGGCAGGCTTAAGAAGTCTAAGAAATAAATAAATAAATTTTGGGAGGGATTAGAGGTCATCTAGATCAACCTGCTGCAGGATGCAGGATGCAGTGGTGGCTATTCAGGCTCCTCTTGAAGACATCTGGTGAGGGAGAACTCGCCATTCATGGGGCAGGCTGTTCCACTGGCTAATGGCTCCTACAATTGGGAAGTCCCTTTTCATCTCTCACCTAATCCCCTCCCTTCTCATGGTTTCCCCTCACTGGATCAGTCCTGCCCTTTGGGGTCGTAGCATAGACATGGAGCAGCTCTCCATGTCTTTGAAGGCTGCGGTCCGTATCTTCCCTTCTTTGTCCCAGAGGCTGCGCCTGCCCCACATTGCCACCCCTGCCCCCCACCTCCATCCTCTGCCTTAGACTTGGGCCTCCCGTTTCTCCTACCTGGAGGCAGAGCAAGGTGCTCCCAGTCCAGCTGCCCCTGGTCAGCTCAGACCCCTTTCTTCCCCACGGAGCAGAGGAAGCCCCTCCCGGTCCCAGGCAGGCTTCACAGGGAGGCCAGCCAGCTCCATCACGGGCGACTGGGCCATGTCGGGTGGGAAAGGTGGGCTTAAGGCCTCGATCAGGAGAGGGTGAGGCGGGGTCTTGCCTCGGGCACCCACGTCCACGGGTGGGCCTTGGGACACTCGCCCTCTCTCAGCCCCAGAAAGAGGCCAGCCCGGGCAAAGCCCCCTTGGAAGCCCTGCCAGGGAAACTGAGGGGCACTGCCAGGCAGTTGCCAGGATTTGGACTTCCCTTAGGGTGGGGGAGGGGAGACAGACCGCGATTGGCTGCTGTCAGATCAGGCATGGCCTTCTCCCCCTCCCCCCTGGAAAGAAGCCAACCTGGCAGGTCCTTCAAAGGGTCCCTTGTTTCTGCCCCCAGAGACCCTGGGATGGCACCAGACCCTCACCTCTTCAGGTTCCCTGGGGTGGCCACAGCTTCGTTGTAGATGAGCAGCGTGTTCAACAGCGTGCCTGTGAAGGGCAGGGGGGAGGGGTCGCACTAGCCTCTCGTCCACGGTGGAGCCAGCCCTGCCCAGCCCCATCCCTCCAGTCGCCCCCTGGACCCAACAGAAGGGAGCAGACCAGCCAGCCCAGGCGTGCTCCCGGGGTCTGGCCCCAGAGGGGCTATTGGGGTGGGGGTCACCCACCAATGGCCCAAGGATGGTCCTTGCGAGGCCCGATGCGACAGGGGTCCGTGTACCAGTTGAAGATCTCGTGGCCTTGTTCCATCCCGTCACCTAAGGAGAAAGCGGGGCCTGAGACAGCCACGCGAGGGGGGAGACCCCCGCCCCACTCCGTCCTCCACACCTCCCGCCGGGAGACCCACCTGGAGAGCAGGTGTCGAAATTGAGGTCCCCACAGAAGATGTCGAAGGCTACTACATCCCCCGGCTGCGCGTAGCTGTCCTGGAAGAGCTGCATCCAGAGCAGGCAGAGGCTCAGCTGCTGGCACCGGATGGGCCCATCAGCTGTGGGGAGGGGGACGGCAACCGCGTTGGCCTCAGGGGACCTCGAACCCGGCGGGCTCAGCTCCGCGCTCTGCCCCTGGCACAGCACTGCCAGGCTGGGTGCAGGGAACCCCCTGGCTTGGGGGACTGCCCAGCAGGCCAAGAGAACCACAGGGCAGACACCCTCCCCCACTGTGCCCCCCTCCCCCCCTCCACAGCACGGAGTCCATTTCTCCACTATCAGGCTTCCTCTGGCCCTCAGAGGCTGACGGCTGTTGTTCTGGGAGAAGACACTGGACAGCCATCCCAGGATAGAGGACCATAGAGATCATCTAGTCCAACCTCTGGCAAGGGACCATCCAGGGAAGGGAAATGCAGTGCCAGTTTAGAGACTGCAGAGGTTCAGCACATCTGGCCTGGACCTCCTTCCTTCTACTTTGGACCAAGAGATTGACCCTCGGACATTCCCTGTTGTTCAGCCCTTCCTGCCTGGGTGGCCCCCGGGGCTCTCCGGATGCAACACTTCGTCCCTGGAAAGCTTCGCTTCTGCCCCAACCGTCCCTCTTCCCCCCTCGCCCCCTTACCTTCAGGGGCCTGCAGGTGGGTGCAGTTCAGGTACCCAACGACCCTTCGCCCTTGGCAAGCTCCCAGCTGCACCTGAGCGGACCAAGCAGGAGACTGAGCCTCTGTGGGTGGGGGGGGGAGAGGCTTTTTGTGACAGGAGCTGCCCGCTCAGGTTGGGGGGGCCACAGAGATACCCTTGACCTCGCTAGGGGCCACTAGTGGAAAGACCTTCAGGGGCCCCACTAGGCCAAGGTCATCGAGGGCCCCACGGATCATCAAGTAAGCCTCGTGGTATCATAGCAGTCTGTGGTCCAAGGAACCTGCAGAAGGAGACCCCCCCACCCTCTGCTTCAAGGGACAATATGGGCAGCAGGATAGTCAGTAGCTGCCAGGCAGCCTTTAAGCCCACGGCTGAAGCCCCAGGGGTCCCACCCTGGCAAGAGGGCCACGTGGTGGCAGGGCCCCGCTCACACCCCTCCATTGCCCTAGGAGGACCCGGCTGGCTCACCTGTGCGCACAGCAGGCCCTTCGCAGCCATGGCATCCTCGCCGGTGGCGTTGGAGTAACAGTGGAACTCCACGGCCAAGAGGGGGTAGCGGCTGGCCAGGAAGAGCCCGCTGTTCAGCAGCTTCGGAACAGGGCCGACAGGTAGGCCGTAGGTGCCCACGTCATAGATGATGTGTTCATATTGGGGCCCAAGGAACCGGCACAGGTGGGCAGAGGCCCGGGGGTCAAAGACCTCCTGCAGACACACAATGTCCATATTCGGAGGGAAGCAGACGGAGATCTCCCGGGGCCCGTTGGCCTCTGCTGCCAGGGCCCCCACCTCCTCCATGAGGAGAGGCGGCTCCATGGTTACCACAGCATTGCCTGGGGGGTGGCTCAGGACACCGGCAGGGATGCCTGGCAGCCCGTGTGGACTTCCCAGCCCATCGGGGGCCCCATTGGGGGCATAGGGGGTGGAGCACTGTGCCGCCTGTGCCAGAATCTGGCCGAGGTGCCTGGCCCGCCACTGGGTCCGCCAGAGGTTGCTGAACTTGGCCAGCCCCTCAGGGAGCAGGCAGACGTTCGCAGTGAGGAGGCTGAGGGTCCTGGCCGGCCCAGGCAGTGCCCACAACTCGGGAGAAGCTCGGCCGGGCGTGTGCTGGTAGGCGAAGGGGCGCCGGGCGCCCTGCAGGGGCAGCCAGAGCAGGAAGGCCAAGAGCGAGATGGGGCTGTAGAGCAGCAGCAGCAGCAGCAGCAGCGGCCCCCGGACCGCCACTTCCAGGGCGTGGAGCGCGCAGCCGGGCTGCTCCCCCGTGGTCTGCTGCAGAGCTAGCACTTCGCTGGTCAGCCAGTAGCCGGGGAACAGCAGGGCCCTCATGATGGTGTCCAGGCCCCCCAGGATGCGGCTGGAGTACGGCGACTCCCGGAGGCCCATGGTGGGAGGAGGGCGGCGGCGGCGGCGGCGGCGGCGGAGCGACCCCCGGAGTGCCTGGAGATGCTGCCGCGGACGCCTCCGGTGCGCTCGGCTGCGGGGCTGCGGACAGGCGCTCCTCGGAGAGAGCTGGGCAGAGGGAGAAGGACGCGTGAGCTCAGCAGGCAGCCCGGATTGCGGCTTCGTCCGCCGCGCAGTTGGAGCGGCTCACTCGGCCTTTGGGAGGGAGCCGCAGGCCCGGGGGAAACGGGGGTCCGAAATCCTCGCTCCGCGCTCGCCGCTGCGCCCTTCGGGCTCCACCCGCCGACGCACCTGAGCCACCCGGCCGCACGAAGCGCCGCCTGCCTCTCGCCGCGGCATTCGGCGCGGGAAGCGCTGCCGGCGGGGCTGGGAGCTGCGGGGGAAGGAGCGGCGGGTCCCGTCTCCTCGGGCGGAGGGTCCGCGGCAAGGCGGGACAAGGGGGTTTTGGGCGGCAGGGGGGGTTCCGGGGACAGCCGGACTGGGGCCGGCATCAGAACGGCCCGGTGCCGCTTCGCTGGAGGCTGCAGCCGCCCTGCCCTTCCTCCCCTGGACCCCGAGGAGCGGCGCGGAAGGGGCTGAGATGCTGCCACGGAACGCTTCACCCCCAGCCCGGCGCGCTTTCCGTAGCCGGAGCTGCGGCCGCTGGAGGAGGAAATGCGGACCCAGCGGGCAGGGACCGGCGGCAGCTCTTGGGCAGCGCTGGGAGGTGGCAGCAGCCGCCTGGTGAAGGAACAAGTGAATCGGCTGGTTTTATTCTTAGACCTACCTTTCAGGGACGTTGTGTAGAGAAATAAAAGATGCCCTGCTGAGTGGCGGCGGTGGCGGCGAAGTCAACCTCAGCGTCTGCTTCTCTTGGCAGCCCTTTCAGACGCGGCTTTCCCCCCTTTCCTACAACTGAGAGTCAGGGGTCCCAGGTCACCCCACTGGCTGGTGCCCGAGCAGGCTCAGAACTCACGTTGTCCGGGCTTCGTGAGCCTTTGACCGGCTGCTGTCCTTTCCCGCTGAGTGGCGGTGGCCACTTTTGACTCCTGGGGGCTCCCGGGGCCAGATTTTCATGAAAGCCTTCAAGGGAACGACTTGCAAATCCTCGCAGTCTAAGTTGGGCTGGGGACCAGGGACCGGCCTCATGCAGGGCCAGAAACTTGACAGAGCAGCTGCATGCTGCTCCCTTCCAGAAAGAGGCCGGAGGAACGGCAAAGTGAGGGTGGTGGTTTGTGCTCCCAAGAAAGGATCCCAGGCAGGACACGAAGCGGGCCCTGAACTGGTTTTGCAACCGGAGAGGGAAAGGAACCGCCGCCCCGGAGCATCGGCAGAAGGCCACTGGCTCGAGGGGGACCCCGGGAGCCGCGTTGAGAGGCTCCTCCTCCTGGCCAAAAGTCTTTCTGCTGCCCCCCCCGGTGCCCCTAGAGCGACCTGGGGTGCCGCGTCTCCCGTAAGTCCCAGAGCCCAGAGCTTCGCACCACTCACCGCTGCCGGTGCCTGGCCGGGGCTGAAGTTGGCCAGCTTCCTCCGGGCTTCCTCCGCATGGCCGGAGCGGCCAGGGAACTGCGGCCACGCTGGCCTGCAGAAGCACCTGCCGGCGGTCATGTGCTCCGCATAGCTGAGCTGCCCGTCATGCCTCCCCAGGATTGGGATCCACCCGCTGAGCGAGGCAGGTCGATCCTGCTCGCAAATTGCCTCCGACCAGGCAGCTGACTAACAGGTCCTGCCTCGCTGGCTGCCCGGCCGATTATAGATTAACTTCCGCGCAGCCATAAACGCCGTTTGCCCCAGGGCAAAAGTCTAAGCGAGAGCTGGGAGGGGCAGAGGCAGAGGACCCTGGCCCGAAGGTCACTCCCGGGAGAAAGTGTCTGCCGGGGCGGGGGAGAAGCCGGGGAAGGAGGCGCTCCTCCAGGCGCAGACGGGAGCGTCCGCTGACCTGTGGCTCTGCCGGCTTGCCAGAGGTCCAGGGGGAAAAGCCCAGGTGGAGATTGGAGGGGGCTTCCCCTCCTGCTCTGCCACCCGTTTGGCCATGCCTTCCCCTCCGGGGGGGGGGTTGCTCTCCCTGGAGGCTTCCATCTCCCCGGTGCTCCCTCCCCTTCCCAAAAGCAGGCAATATCCCTGGTGGGCTGCCTCTTCCAGTGCCCAGATTGGGGATGCCAGGAAGATGGCACATTGTGCGCTTTGCCTGCACGTCAGGTAGAGTTGCCAAGGAAGCCTTGTGTTTCCCCAAGTGTGTTCTGTGAAGTTCAGGGGAAGAATTGCCAGAGGCCCAGTTTCTGGCAGAACCAGTGGGTCCACTGGCCCTTCTGGGGTGGCCGCCTACCCTGAAGGGGCCCCGTTCGTCACCCCTCCAAGGCCAAGAGGAGGTCAAGGCATCTCTTCTCTTCTCTGCTTGCACTAATGAGGGTAATTCTGTAACATCCTCCTGGATTAGTGTGACAAACGGGCGGAAGGATGCTGAGGTCTTGGTGGTCATCTTCCCTGGCTCTGGAGTCGCAGCAGTGCAGTGGGAATGTTGACCCCTGACACCTCCATGATGAAGGCCCTTCTTGTGGCACTACAAAGCCCCCCCCCTTCCAAGTAAGGCGGTCACCTCCTGAGCTGATGTAGCCATCAACCTTCCTCCTGTCCTGTCCCTGAATTGCAGGAGGAGTCTGGAGAAGGATCTAGTTTAATCCTCGGCCCATTGGAGGAAGCCACCACAGCTGCACCCTGCAGAAACCCCCCAAGGAAGGAGAGTGGACGGCCACCATCTGGGGAAGTCCATCCTGTGCTGAACAACTCTTGCAACATTTTTCTTGATGTCTGATTAAAATCTGCTTCCTGGTAATTTGAGCCTTTGTTTCTTGTTTGGTCTCCTGGAACGACACTGAACGTTTTTCGGGCTCTGGAGAGCACAGCCAAAGGCCTCCGACACTTTGACTGTTGTGCAACTTTCCCTCCAGGCTGGGATCGTCTGGCCTGCTCTGCTGCTGCTTCTTCCTCTGTGCAGGGCCAGCCCTGTCCTCCCCCAGCCAGGAGGGCTCCTTGCCCTGAGCTGGACTGCCGAGGCTCCTGGGACTTATCCTGCTGACGGGTCAGCTTCGGATCCATCCAGACCCCCAGATCCGCCTCTTATGCTTTGCTGCCCAGCAAGGGTTCTCCTCCCCCACGTCCAAAGTCAGGCCTTTGATTTTTCTGTTTCTCCCTATTGCAGTCCTCATTTCTGCCCAATATTCCAGCTCCTAAAATCTTCCTGAATGGTGAGACTGCCCCCCCCAACATTATTCTTTGACTTGCCTGTGAGGTATTTTGGAGCCCCTCGTCCTCACTCTTCAGAAACATGTGGAAGGGAGCCCTGCAGGTTCCTCCAATCGCTCTTGTTATTTCAGAGCAAAAAGGGCATAAAACGCTGCTTGAATCAGAGCTTTGCACTTGGATTTTGGTAGAATAATCTTGCAGGGGGGTGGGGGTGGGGCTGCATGTATCTCTGCACCCAGAAATGCAGCCTTCGTGGCATCTGTGGTCATCTGTCCGAGGCTGCTGCGGCTGAGTGAAGCGCTGGCCACACTTGCTGCTTGTCCAGGGAGTCCTCGCCTTAATGACCGTTCAAAGTTATGATGGACTTTAAGAAGCTACAAGTCATCCTCAGCGTTATGACTGCTGTGACCCGTCCCTGCGGCTGTAGGAAGGCATGTTGGGTGCCTGGCATCCGTCTCCCACTTAGGACCCTCATTCCCACATTCATGTGACCCCCAGTTGTGCCCTTTTCTTTTTGCCATCTTCCAGCAGAAAACAGGAAAAAAACACCCATTGGATATGCTGGATTCGCTTAATGACCATGTGGTTCACTTAACAACTGCAGTCGCTTCACAACCATTGCAAAAACAGTGCAGGCAGTCCTCAGCTCACATCCGTTCGTTTAGTGACTGTTTGACGTTACAATGGCACAAAAAAGAGGCCCATGATTGCTTTTCTCACAACCGTTGCAGCCTCCCTCAGGGTCAAAATTCAAACTTTCAGCAGCTGACTCGTATTTACGACGGTCTCAGCGTCCCAGGGTCAGGCGATCCCCTTTGGCCACCTTCTGATAAGCCAAGACCATGGGGGAGCCGGATTCACTTAACCAATGTCTCACTTAGCAACATAAATTTTGGGATCAATTGTGGTTGTAAGACGAGGAGGTAAAGTGAACTCAAGTGTGGCCACTGGGTGCCTGAACTTACAGCTGACATTCTAGGCTCCATTTTGGTCATAAGTGGAGGACCACCTGTAGGCTAACCCAGCCCTCCCTCTGGCCAAGCTGCCCCCTCTTTTCCCAGAAGGAAAGGCCTCTCCTGGGTCACCCCTGTCCAAGGGCTTTGGGACGGAGCAGCGGGGGGGTGGGGGGTGGCTGCCGAGGGCATCCGCAGAGCCACGCCCACTTCCAGGACCTCCTCACAGTGTGCCTGGGAGACCCTCAAAAGTCAGCCTTCATGAAGAAGCCGAAAGCCACAATAGTGGCCTGCATTCCTGAAGGGCCACTAATAAAGGGGGGGGAGTCATGTGCACAGACGGCAGGTAACTGTCAGCCTCTGTGGCCGCACAGCTGGCAGTGGCAGAGCCCTGGCAGGCGTCATCAGCTGAGAGTCAGCAGCGAACAACAGGATCTGCCTGGCATTTGGGAAGCCTGGAACATGAGTCACTTCCCCGCCTGGCGGGGCCGGGAGCTCCGGTGCTTCCTTGCCTCTGCTCAGCCTTCCCGAGCTGCTCCCGTTCTCTGGGGGGGGGAGAGTGGGAGGTGGGGCGCCTTCCCGAGCTGCTCCCATTCTCTGGGGGGGGGAGAGTGGGAGGTGGGGCTCCTGCACAGGGACTGCGACCTGCAGGTGGTGAAGGTGGACCCTCAGCAAGCTGCCCCCCCAGCCAATTCTGGCTTGCTGGGGAGAGGGAGGAAAGGGCCTTCTCACACCAGGAAAGCTGGGGTGCTGGGAGGGATGGGGAGGGTGCCCCTCCTGCTTGGCAGGGCACCCCGATCCGGCCCTCTTCCAAGGATGCCTTCTGGGGAGTCCAGGGCGGAGCAAAGCAGGACGGCTGAGGAGGGACCAGGCCCCTCAGCCTCTGGGGCCCAAATAGGAAGCTTGGAAATATCTGAGGCTCTTCCTGTCCCACTCGGGGTGGGTGAGTGAGGGGGGCCCCTGGGGAGGGGGGGAAGGGGCTGTGCCATCCAGGAGCTCAGCAGGGGCAGACTGGCCGGACAGAGGGAGGGAGGGAGGGAGGACCTGCAGGGACAAGCTTCCTCTGACCTCTCTGTGCTCCCCTGGGGGCGTCTGGTGGAGCCCCAAGCGCAGCGGGGGAGGGTCTTGGGCGGGGTATGCCTGGACGGGCTCAGGGGGAGACCTGCTGCTCCATGTCCTCAGTCACAGATGCTGCCGGTTCCCCCAGCTCAGAAACACCTTGTGGGCTGAGCCCCAAGGCAGGGGAGGGGCAGGGGAGGATGTTGCAAAGGAGCTGGAGGCAGTTTCTGGAACTGGGGAGGGGGGAGATCTGAGCGTCCAGCCAGGAGACTGGGGGGAGGGCAGATTGGCAGAAAGTCCTGTCCCTGAGCAGTTGCAGTCAGGGAAGAAGCCCCCGCCCCAAGCCATGGTGGGAGGGGCCGCCAAGTTGCTTGACTGGTTCCACTGGGAAAGCCAGTGTGCAGCGAGGGAGGCTGGGCCTCGCTGGACCCCAGTCCGGCTTCCCCCCCCATCGGTCCTGGTGCCTCTCCACCTCTGAGTGAGGGACACCAGGAAGACCCCCTCCCTCCCCTCTGAGTAGCTTTTCTCCTGCCAGGCAGAAAACCGCCTGGGATGCAGCCTGTGGGGTTCAGCTGAGTCACAGGCCTGGCTGGGTGCTGAAGGAGATCTCCAGGCCCATGTTCCCCATCCTGTGGCAGCTCTGCAGAAGAAATGGGAGAGGTCTGGCCACTTGCATCCCACATTCACATGGGCCAGAGGGTGAGACAGGACCTTCTTTGGGGGGGGGGGTTGTGGCCCCAGAACATTCTGCGCTTCTGGGTCCTCCCCTGGGTGATCTTGGCTGGGAAAAGTGTGGGGCAGAGGGCTGCAGAGCCAAGAAAGCAGCCAGGCACAGACCCATCTGGTTCCTAGACTGGGAGGGGCCACTTAGGGCTGCTCATCCCCCAGCAAATGCCTTCCCTTGAGAACCACCCAGAAGCTGCAACTGGCTCAGCATGTGGCGTCTGAGAAATTAGGGGACACCTCAATACGCCCATATAACCCCCCTGCTTCACCAATCACACAGGCCCTCCTATAGCCTTCAGGAGCAACTCGAGATACTGGTTATCATCTCTCAAGCACCGTTCAGGGCTTGGGGTAGGGTTACTTGCGGTCTCCAATTGTTTCTGCTTATCCCATGAGTCCAGCCAGGTGGGCACATCTCAGGCAGGGCCCAGGAGATGGGCGCCCTCTGGTGTAGCCGCTGCCCCGGGAGACCTCCTTCCTCCCCGGCCTGACCCTGACACCCTCGGCCCTCCACAGGGCCCTGACAACGAGGCCCTTCCCCTGGAAGGAGTAGCAGCCAAAGCCCCCAGAAGGATTTCCCATGGACGAGACGTTGCTTGGCTCACTTGTCCTGTGACTCTCTCGGGCTTTGCATGCTGTTTTGGGGTTCTCAATTTTGTTTTTATTCCCTTTTTTAAAAATTATTATTCTGTCCTCTTGCGAGGTGCGCAGGGAGCCGAATCGAGTGCTCCTTGTGATATTCAGCTGGTTGCATTTATGCCACAAAACCTCACTGTTGCTATGATTGATGGCCTATGCCCTAGGATCTGTAAGAACTGGACGGAGCATAGGTGGGACAAAGAAACTAACATGAAGCCTGGGACAAAGAGACTGCCATGTGGCTTGAAACAAAGGGACAAAGGAACAAAGACCCATGTGGCTTGACCATGCGGTTTTGGAACAAACAGGAAATGGAGGAGGGGCCAATAGGTGGAGGGACGTTGTACCAAGATTTGAATCTACCGGCCACAGGTATAAGCTTTGCCATTGGCCAAAGGTGTAACTTTGCCAGTGTAACCTTGCTATTGGCCACAGCTATAACTTTGTCATTGGCTGTTTGTAACCATGTGATGCCTTGTGTAACCACCCACTGTAACAGGTACTAAAAAGGGGAGGCAGCCTTCTATCTGGGTTCGCTTCACCCCAAGGAAACCTGCAGGCATGCTGTCTTTTTAATTTGGCTATCGTGAAGAACCCGCCATTGATTGGGGCACAATGAGGTGCCACAAATGGTGACCCCGACGTGATCTGGGCCGGTGTTGTATTCTACAACATCCTTGACACCCTCTTACTCATCTCGCGCATTCGTGGCGTCCTCTCCAGCGAGGACTCACCCCCGTGGCTTCTTCTTCAACAAGGACCCACCTCCCGTGAGTAAATGGGGGCAGAATTCACCAAGGACCAGAGGGCTCATCTTGACGAGCTTGGTGTAATTGTCAGGACCTCAAATATGCAACTAAAAAATAAATTACCTTCACGTAAGGAGCTAAAAAAATTGCTAATATTTATTTGGACTTATTGCCCCTCCTACCCATTAAGGAGATCATTAAAAATATCTAATTGGATTAAACTTGGCTCATACTTTCTTGAGGAGCCTCCTGCTCCCTTCCAAATTCTCCTTACATGGAAGATGGTCTTTGCATGTTTGCAGGGCTATTTTCAAGATTTACCTCCTTCCTATGCAACCTCTATGACTCGTACTGCCCCCTGCAGTTCTTCTGATGTTTCTGTTTCTTCTGCCCCGTTACCTTTTAACTTGCTAAAAAATCTTAAGTCTGTTTCTATTCTTTATAATTGGAAAAGGAGAAAATATTTCCTGGCTTTCCATTGATTCAAGACTGCCTCTAATGCCTTGCTCACTGTTAAAAAAAAAAACTTTTTCCCCCTGCAGGAGAGCCATTTCCCCCTTCCCCCCTTTTTTCTCTCTCCCCCCTCTTCTCTGCAGGTTTATCTGAAGACCTTATTTGTTGCAATTGTTGCAATCGTCGCCTGAAGACCATCAACTAAAGCCAGTTTAAAACCAGTAAAACCAGCTTCTTTTCTCTTTCCAAGTAACAAAAGGATGGCTGTAAACGGAGGAGACTCAATCTACATATGACTGCATTTTGTTTCTGTTTCTCAATTTACATATGAATCTGTGTTCCCTTCTCTCTCATACACCCCCCCTCCCTGGTTGTTTTGTTAATGATTTTATTTTTGTGACAATTTTTGCTGTTTTGTATTTTATGTCTCACCATGCTATGTTGCTGAATGCATCCAATTGTTGGATCTGTGTGCCTTATGAGTTTGCCTTGCCTCACAATTTTTTCCTTAATACGTTCACATGGATGAATGAAATCTCTCTCTCTTTCACTTTGAATCCTTCCTTACTTTGTGTTATCCTGCTCAAGTATGCATTAATCACACAGCATCATCAGTTAGTAACAAGACCTTTCTAGGTATTTGGCAATCTTGTAACACAACTATCCTGCATTGGCTGCCAATTGGTCTCCGAACCCAATTCAAAGTGTTGGTTATGACCTATAAAGCCCTACATGGCATCGGACCAGGTTATTTACGGGACCGTCTGCTGCCTCATGAATCCCAGCGGCCGGTTAGGGCCCACAGAGTGGGCCTTCTCCAGGTCCCGTCAGCCAGACAGTGTCGCCTGGCGGGGCCTAGGGGAAGAGCCTTCTCTGTTGCGGCCCCGGCCCTCTGGAACCAACTTCCCCCGGAGATCTGTGTCGCCCCCACCCTCTCCGCCTTTCGCAAATTGCTTAAAACACACTTTTGCCGGCAGGCCTGGGGCAGTTAACATCTTGCCCCTAGCCAGTGTATGTTCGTGGAATGATTGGGTTTTTTTGTTTGTTTGTTTTTGTTTTTTTTAACTTAAGGGTTTTTTATATGTATGTAAATTCTATTATGCTGTGAGCCGCCCTGAGTTCTCCGGAATAGGGCGGCATAGAACTTAAATAAATAAATAAATAAATAAATAAATCCCTTGCAGCTAGACAATAAAGCTAGATATCATATGAGATAAACAATGACAACAGGAAAGCACATGCTGATTGTGTTCCCTTGTTTGATTTTGGTGAATTTTTTTTATTTTTTTTATTTTTTATTTTTTATTTTGAGCACATTTATTTATTTATTTATTTTAATTTATATGCCGCCCCTCTCACAAGACTCGGGGCGGCTCACAACAACACAATTAGAAAACACAATTTAAAAATTTAAAAATTAATATCATTCACACAACATACAAACACATTCAACTCACAATCGTTGATGGCGGGACACTCTTAGGGCCGAGGGGCAGAGCACAGCTCATATGCCCCAAATCTGTCGGCATAGATGTATCTTTAGTGCTTTCCGGAAGGCCAGGAGGGAGGAAGCAGTACGAACCTCTGAGGGAAGCTGGTTCCAGAGGGCTGGGGCAGCAACGGAGAAGGCCCTTGCCCTAGGCCCCGCCAGACGACACTGTCTAACAGACGGGTTTGGTGAAATTTTTGAAACTCTGTACAACGCCTCTAAAGACAATGCTCTCACATCTGACAAAGATTGGATTTTATGTGGAAAAAAATGCATATTGGTCAATACCCCAGAATTGGTCTGGTACATATACATTTCTGACATCCAACATTTCTGCCACTGTCACTCACATGGAAAGTATGATACAAAGCAATCCTTTATCACAAGGAAATGGTGCCTTGTTTGATTGGGACAGTTTATTTTCCTGGTTACCTAATGCTGAGTGGCTCAAAAAATTGGGTTTTTAGTATTATAATGTTTGTAGTATTCTGTGTAACAATCTGTTGCTGTGTGCAATGTATTCCTTCCCTGTTGAACCTGTGTAGGCCTCCCTCTTCTGTTCATTTCCTGGATAAGAACCAACTACAGCCTCTGATGACAGAACAAATTCACATTGACTGGCAGAAGACAAAACCATGTCCTGTTTTCTCCCAGGACTCTTATTAAAAGAAAAAAGGAGGGGATGTTGCTATGATTGATGGCCTATGCCCTAGGATCTGTAAGAACTGGACGGAGCATAGGTGGGACAAAGAAACTAACATGAAGCCTGGGACAAAGAGACTGCCATGTGGCTTGAAACAAAGGGACAAAGGAACAAAGACACATGTAGCTTGACCATGCGGTTTTGGAACAAACAGGAAATGGAGGAGGGGCCAATAGGTGGAGGGACGTTGTACCAAGATTTGAATCTACCGGCCACAGGTATAAGCTTTGCCATTGGCCAAAGGTGTAACTTTGCCAGTGTAACCTTGCTATTGGCCACAGCTATAACTTTGTCATTGGCTGTTTGTAACCATGTGATGCCTTGTGTAACCACCCACTGTAACAGGTAATAAAAAGGGGAGGCAGCCTTCTATCTGGGTTCGCTTCACCTCAAGGAAACCTGCAGAATTAGAGGACAGGTCTTGTCCTGGATTGGTAACTGGCTAAATTGTAGGAAGCAAAGGGTGGCAATAAATGGACAATTCTCCGAATGGAAAGAAGTGAGAAGTGGTGTACCCCAAGGTTCAGTTTTGGGGCCTTTACTTTTTAATTTATTCATCAATGATCTGGATGTAGAAGTTAATAGTGAGGTAGCCAAGTTTGCTGATGACACTAAATTGTTCCGGGTTGTGAAAAGTGAAACTGATTGTCGGGAGCTCCAGAAGGATCTCTCGAAATTGTGTGAGTGGGCAACAAAGTGGCAAATGCATTTTAACCTAAACAAGTGCAAAGTTATGCACATCGGGGCAAAGAACCCCAATTATACTTACCAACTGATGGGGACCAAACTTTCTGAGACAACCCAAGAAAGGGATCTTGGGGTTTTGGTGGACAGCTCGATGAAGATGTCAACCCAATGCGCAGCAGCAGTAAAAAAAGCAAATTCCATGCTTGGCATGATTAGGAAGGGAATCGAAAATAAGTCAGCAAGTGTTGTATTGCCTCTGTACAAATCGATGGTGAGACCACACTTGGAGTACTGTGTACAGTTCTGGTCACTGCACCTCAAGAAGGATATAATGGAACTGGAAAAGGTGCAAAAAAGGGCAACAAGAACGATCAAGGAAATGGAGCGCCTCCCTTATGAAACCAGATTGCAACGCCTTGGTCTCTTCAGCCTTGAAAGACGGCGTTTAAGGGGTGACTTGATCGAAGTGTATAAAATCATGCATGGGATAGAAAAGGTGGATAGAGAAAAATTCTTTTCTCTATCACACAATACCAGGACAAGGGGGCACTCCCTAAAGCTCATAGCTAAGAAAATGAGGACAAATAAAGGTAAATATTTCTTCACCCAGAGGGTCGTTGATTTATGGAATTCACTTCCTGAAGGGGTCGTGACAGCTGTCAGCCTTGACAGCTTCAAGGCAGGGCTAGATAGATTCATGGATGCAAAGTGTATTGGTGGTTATTAAAACGGATGTCCATGTGCCGCCTCCATGTTGGTTGAGGCAGGCAGGATTCCCTTGAGTACCATTTGTTTGGGGATCAAGGGAAAGGGAGGGTTTTGCCTTCTCTTTCTGCTCAAGATCCCCATGTACATTTGGTGGGCCACTGTGTGACACAGAATGCTGAACTCGATGGGCTTTGGCCTGATTCAGCATGGCTCTTCTTATGTTCTTATGTTCATGCTGTCTCCTTAATTTGGCTATCGTGAAGAACCCGCCATTGATTGGGGCACAATGAGGTGCCACACCTCACAATCACATGGCCACACCAGACGTTCCTGATTGCTTGTTCCCAATTTGCTGAAGACATGTGCAGATTAGGGTCCCATAATAAGCTACTGGGGAAGGAAGTTACTTCATTTGCTAAGCTCTCCTCTTCTGGAGGTGCTTTTCAGCAAGCTAACGATGGGCTTTGTGCCTCTGGACCTGTGGTCAGAGATTCTTGGCCGCAGCTGAACCATTTCCCTGTCCTTCTTCCAGTAACGGCCCACTTACAAAATTCTTCAGCCTGGTTGAAAAGCCACCATCGGCCAGCTAGGCTAATAGTTCCTATAACTGACATATTTACGGTCAGCCTTTTTCACATGTTCCGATAAGTAGGGGGCCATCCATCCCCCTCAGTAGAGAAAGTCTCCTGGCCCATCCTTTCTCAAGAATATACTTTCCTGAAAGCAAAAGTGGTTGCAGAAGTAGCAAAGCGGAATCTGCCCGTTTGGTGCGCAAAGGCTACAATTGCCTTTCCCTTTCTTCCCTGGCGAACCCCCCCCCGTGGTCAGTCAATGACCAATCAGAAGTTCTCCTGCTGTTTAGGCAACGGACCCCTCAGCTCGTGCCTTCTCTGTCTCAGCACTCCTGTGGGTGACCCTGGGCTGGACTGGGGCGTCTCCCCATTTGGGCCGGCACAGCTTGGCTCCCAACCCTCTCTTGTCCTCCCCCATCTCTTCCCTCCCCCTCCATTGCTAATGTCAGGCTGGCAGGATGCGATGCGAAGCTAGCAGGACAGCAGCCGTGACAGTAGTATTAGCTAAGAGCTGATCCCAACAAGGGCTCCGTCAAGCCGAAGCATAGATTATCATGGATTGTGTCTGGTTGAAGCTAATACTCTGAATACGGAGGTGGTGGCATATAAATCTGATAAATAAATTGTCATGATTCCGACAGATGAAACTCTTCAAAAGAACTTCGAGGTATTGTTTACCTTTATTCGAGAAACAAAGTTTCGGCACTACATAGTTGAAACCAGAAACTAATTTCCCCTCCCCTAGGCACAAAGTATCAAAGCAATAAATGCTGCTAACCCCCCCCCCCATGTTCTTGCTTCTTGCTTCGACCTAAAGGGTTTATGGCTCACTTGCAAAAACCCCTTAATAGCTTACAGTCAATGGGGCAGCCCCCCACGCATTGATCCAGTTAATGAACCCACTGAAAGCCCCCTTTTGCTTTGCATGCTGCTCCACCGGCCTGCTCTGTGTTGGGGGCTTCAGGGAGAGTGTGGCAGACAGAAGCCAAGCTGGGGGCAGCTTCTGAGCCCCAGGACACCCATGTCCATCATTGCCTTGACCAGGCAGAGAGAAGCATTTGGGGAGCAAGGCTCCAGTCCTCAGTAAGGGGGGAGCAGAGCCGCCTGGGTTCTCCTCCAAGGGGGGGGGTGGCGGCAGGTATCTGGTGGAGCAGGTCCTGTCACCAGAAAGCCAGCTCAGCTCAGCTTGGATCTGCGGCCCTTCGGGAGGGGAAGCAGGCGAAGGCCTGTGTGCCTCTGTCACGACTTCCCGCGGCAGAGGGAGTCATTCCCACAGGCAGCTCAGAAATGCTAATTGGCTCAGCAGGTGACTTCCAGGAAGTTGACAGGCAGAATGTGTGTGTGTGTGTTCCAGGAAGTTGACAGGCAGAATGTGTGTGTGTGTGTGTGTGTATGTATGTGGGGGGGAGGGGAGGAATCTCTTGTAGATGGTCTTTTTGAAGGGGCCCCTCTGCTCCAGCATTGATTTACTTATAAAATTTATAGGCCACTTGTCAAGGTAACTCTGGGCAGCATACAATCGTAAAAATGAAACTGTATAAAACTAAGAACATAAATAAATTAAAACGTCGGTACCTTTTTGGAGCTGGGTAAAGGTACCTTAATTTCTGCAGATTTGTAATTACATCATGACCAATTGGATTACTATAATAGGTTATTTGCAACCCATCATGCATTGGCAAAGGAGCCATGTTGAGGGATGGTATAGAAAAATTTAAAATGAGGCTTTGACCGGAGGCAGAAGCGGCAGCAGAGGCGGCCTCGCTGCGAAGGAGCCTTTCCCCTCACAAGCGGCCCCCACAGCTGCCCCCCGCCGCCGCCATGGTGAAGATCGCGTTCCAGTCGCCCTTCGCCCACAAGGACGAGCCCAAGAAGGAGGCGGCCGAGGCCCTGGTGGCCGAGCAGGACCCAGAAGTCGCAACACACAACCGTGAAGGTTCCTCTGGAAGATGTCTGCTGACTCTTTTGGGACTTGCGTTCATTTTAGCTGGAGTAGTGGTTGGGGGAGCCTGCATCTACAAAAATTTCATGCCAAAGAAGAAAATGTTCCGTGGTCAGATGTGTTACGTGGGAGAAGACGATCGGAGCCAGGCCGCTGAGCCATATTTCCTGCCCATTGCTGAAGAAGCTGATATCAGAGAAGCAGATAACATCGCCATCATTGATGTACCTGTTCCAAAATTCTCTGACAGTGATCCGGCTGCTATTGTGCATGATTTTGACAGACTCCTGACAGCCTACCTTGATCTCCAGCTTGGTAACTGCTACGTGATTCCTCTGAACACCTCTATCGTTATGCCACCACGGAACCTGATTGATCTTTTTGCAAAATTAGCGACGGGTTCCTACTTGCCTCAGACTTACCTTGTTCGTGAGGAAATGGTTGTGACTGAAGAGATTGATAACGTATCAGATCTGGGTGTCTTCATTTACCAGCTCTGCGTAGGGAAGGAAACCTTCAGACTTCAGCGCAGAGAGAAGATCATTGGCCTTCAAAAGCGCTCTGCTGAAAAGTGCCACATAATCCGACACTTTGAAAACGTGTTTATTGTTGAAACCAAGTTCTGTCAGCAATGAAAAATATAGGGTGGAAAATGACAATCACGCATCTTCATTAAAACTCCAAGCTTTACACCTTCAGTTTCAGAATTAAATGTTTATTCTCTTAAAAACATCTGTATGTCTGTTTTAGACTGAAGAAACAAGTTGAAATCCAAATACCAGTTCCTCCATAAACATGTAATCGAATCATTACTTGACTCTCTCACAAAAACTTAATACATTAATCTCTAGTTTGCACATTAGTTTCTAGCTTCATAAAAATGTTCTGCACTTGGTTTTCCACTAAGGAAACGAAAAAAAAAATACACATCAACATTTTAAGGATTTTATTTAAACTTCATTTGTGAAGCATGTAACTTTAACCTTGATAATCATAAGCAGCTAACATTGCTTTTTTCATTTTGTGCAATTACTGTATTAAATTTGTATGTATATTTGGAGCCTATCTTGAGCTGACTTTCCTATTTTTAATTCCTCCCTTCTGTTCGTTGTGATATTTAGTTGTATAGCTAAGCACATTTATTCTTAAAAGCTTTTACATTGGTATTTTGGGTTACTGGGCCTACTTCTTAACATCTTAGATCCAAATATATGTGATTAATATTTTTATTAGGTCCAGTTTTCAGTGTTTCCATAGCTATAAAATTCCTATCTTGTGAAACTTCTAGAGCAGACCTTACGAGCAAGTTACCACTATTACTGCAGAGAGCTTATCCTTGTTTGGGATTGTGGTCTGAGTTGGTAAAGGGATTTCTAGAGAGCTGCCAACCGAGTATTTTATAAGGGACTTTATATTTCACACAGATTGTGGCAACCCTCTAATAAATGTTTCTCTTAAAAAAAAATAAAAAAAATTTAAAATTAATACAATAACCCCCCCTCCCCCGATCCCAAGAGTCTTATTATTCTGTTCTGACTGTTTTTAGGACAGGGCTCTGAGCTCTGAGCTTCATTCAGGCCTTTCTATGGAGGAATGCAGAAGTTGCCCTGCACACACACTACAACCAAATAAAATTAAGCATGACATTTATATTACTTTTGATGAACATGTATTTATCACATTTAGGTAGTGCCAATTTCACTCTCAAAATCCAAAATATGAGCTGGCAACAGTTTTAAGGCGCCTTTCTCTGGGAAGGACCCCCATGGCAGCTTTGCCGGTCCCTGGTGGGCACCGCAGAGGAGTCAGCCATGCATCCAATGAAGAGCTTTGATTTTGGGGAGCCCCCAGCCCAGTGGTAAAGAGAAGGGGCCCTGCTTTCTCCTGGGAGCCCAAGAAAGCCCTCAGCCCCAGTTCCCACTTGCACCCCTGCCCACTGTGGGGGCTGCGAGCTCTGGAGGAAGCCTGAGTGCCCCTTGTCCGGCCTCTGGAGGGCCCTGCGCAGGATGCCCTGCTGGAGCTGGGGGTCAGGAGGGAGCTGGGGCAGGAGCGTAGTTGGGGCTCAGCTCAAGCAGCCCCAGTTGTGTCCCCCTCGTTGCTGCTGCCCAGGGCAATGCTGGGATGGATGGAGGATCAAAGGGAGCCACGTGGGCACTGGGGCTCTTGCCCACTTAAAGCCTCAGGGCCCGCAGAGCAACCAGCAGATGCATATGTAAGAACTTCCTTGGGGGGGGCTGTCCCAAAGCAGCCCCCTCTGGTTCTCTCAGGGGAAGGGGATCCCCCTGGCATGGTGAGATGGCGGGAAAGACCTGTTAGCAGCTTCTGCCTTAACCCCCCTCCCCCCGGAGATGCTATGAGGAAACCTTGCCCACCCTGTGCCCAGGCCTGAAAGTGGCCCTGTGTAACTTTTGCTTACAACCCCCTCCTGATAAAATAAATCAACACATTACAGTTGCATTTTACAAAGCATCCAAATTTATTTTGCTCACTGAAATGAAGGACAGGGTTAAAAACATTTAAAAAACTGGGGTTTAGACCACTGAAAACCGAAGTTGGTCAATGCTGCAATGAGCAAGGCAGTTTAACAGAACTCTTAAAGGTGGGGGGGGGTCTTTTCCAAGAGAGAAGGCCCTGCAGTCTTTCTTCCACCCTGGAGACCCCCTCTGTGTCCCCCCAGTCTCTGCCTGGGTGGGCAGCAGCAGTGCTGGCCGGAGGGCCCTTGAAGCAGAGGGGCCAGAGCTGGCAGAAATGGGCCTTGAAGCTCCCCCTCAGTGGGGTGAACTGGCCGCAGGAGCCTGGGACCCTGCTGGCCCCTGGGACGTTAACCCCCCAGGGACAAAAAGGCCCCCTGTTCCTGGCTATGGAAGCGGAGGGTCCCCCCCCCCTCAAGCAGGAGAGTGTCTCCCTCCTCTTGGGCGGACAAGGGGGCTGATGCTCTCTCGCACCACCTGGAGGCTGCTGGCGGAGAGACAGCTGGGACCCCCCCCCCCCAGGCTGAAAGGAAAGCAAAGCAGGCCGGCAGCTTCCTTAGTTGGATTCGGAGAGCCTTCGCCACCCCCCCCATGCCTTCTTCCAAGACACTTTTCAGCTTCCCAGTTTAACTGCAGCCCTGGGATCCCTGAGGCCACCTGAGCCAGCCTCTGCTGCCCCCTGCTGGCGCCAAAGAAGCTGTGCATGGCATTGGGCTTGACAGGGTTCTGGGATCAGCCAAGGTCAGCTCTGTGGGGCCACCTGTGGCAAAGGTGCAGAGGGAGCAGCCCTGGACCTCTCCTGCCGGGGGTGGTGGGCCTTGAGTTCCTTGTTTGCAAGGCCTCAAGGAGTGCCCCCTCCTGCTCCTGGAGGACACACTGGCCATCCAGAGGTGGACATCCAGCCTTGCTCCAAAGCTCCAACGAAGGAGACTCCCCAACGGCTGAAACCTTCCAGGGCTTGTTCCTCACCTTGATGGGAAACCATTTCTGGAACTGGATCCTTTGGGTTGCCCCTGTCCCCAGAGTGAAAGCAGCCTGCTGTGTCCTCATTATATGACAGCCCTTTGATCTAGGTGTGGGGGTGTGGGGGTGTGGACCCATCCATCCATCCATCCATCCATCCATCCATCCATCCATCCATCCATCCATCCATCCATCCATCCATCCATGCCTGTTTCTACAAAGAGGAAGACAACTGTGTAAGAGAAAAAAAGAGATTCTCTCTCTCTCTCTCTCTCTCTCTCTCTCTCTCTCTCTCTCTCTCTCTCTCTCTCTCTCTCTCTCTCTCTCTCTCTCTCTCTCTCTCTCTCTCTCTCTCTCTCTCTCACACACACACACACACACACACACACACACACAATCACCCAAATTACCTGGGAAGTGAGTAACCAGGATCATCCAATCTGGTATTCTGTGTGGACATTTTGTGGGACAAATTGCAGATTCCGCTTAAGTGAGACGTTTCCTCCTCCGGTCTCCGTTATGCAAGTCGGCTCTTGTGCAAGCTAAACAAACCGGCTATTTCCAAACCAGAGACATGGAACCAGCCTCCTCACCCACCCCTCCCCCCTGCTCCAAAGAGAGACCACCCAGGGCAAAAAAGAGGGGCAGAAAAATAACAGAATAACAGAGTTGGAAGGGACTTTGGAGGTCTTCTAGTCCAACCCCCTATTCAGGCAGGAAACCCTATACCAGTGGTGGCGAACCTATGGCATGGTTGCCGGAGGCGGCGCTCGGAGCCCTTTCTGTGGGCACACATGTTGTTGCCCCAGCCTTGCCTCTGCCCGTGACCCCCTCCGCACCAGCAGCCCCCCTGGAGGAGAGTTGCCCCGAGTGTGGCCCACGCGGAGCAGAGCAGCCAAAGACATGGCAGCCAGGCAGCGTAGACAAGACTGCCCTCACGCCGCAATGCACACAGTTGATGCTGTGGGGCGCAGGCAAAGAGCGTGGCCGCCATGACGCTGCTGGGCTGCCTGTGCGATCTGTGGCGGGCCCTGGAGGTGGTGAGTGGCCCTGCGGGCAGGCAGGGTGGGGTGGACTGGAGCGGGGGTGGGGCAGGGGGTGGGGCAGGGGCGGGGCAGGGGAGGGGCAGGGGCCAGTTTTTGGGCACTCGGTCTTTAAAAGGTTCGCCATCACTGCCCTATACCATTTCAGACAAAGGGTTGTCCAAACAGAAAAGGGGCTCCCGTGGGACATGGGGCGACTGCAGAGACCCTTTTGCGGTGACATCTCTGCTTTTTGCGATGAAAGGCCCCATCAGACGTTCCTGCCTCCTTGGCCTGCCAGGCAGGAACCCAAATCCTGTCTGAAGAAGGCAGAAGCAGCCAAGCACTCTGGGGACCTGCAAGGAATTGCCAGCCCTAGTTGTCTTCCTCTCAGAAGGCAAGAAGGACTCCAGGCCCCAAATGGCCCTCTGGAAGTGAAGGGGCTGGAGGACCCTCAACTGGAAGAGGAGCAGCCCCTGGGCCAGGCAAGGGAGGACTGGTGGAGAGACGAGGGCCAGCCTGTCAAGAGGAGCTCATTTTGGATCTCACAGGATAGATGACACTCCTCTCCCCCCCACTGATATTGGTTTTAGAGCCCCTCCAGAGGGGAGGGGGTGGAGCAAGGGCTGGGGGGGGAGAGACTGGGACTCCCCACCGAGGAGAAGCAAAGCAGCTGCTTGGGCGACCTTTCACCTTCTTGGGGGTCACGTTTAGGAAGGGGTGGCGACATTCCCAAGACTCATAAAGTTTGCAGACGACACCAAGCTGGCAGGAATAGCCAACACTCCAGAAGACAGGCTTAGGATACAGGAAGACCTGGACAGACTTGAACACTGGGCGCTCTCTAACAAAATGAAATTCAATGGTGAAAAAAGTAAAGGTTCTACATTTAGGCAAGAAAAACCAAATGCACAAGTACAGCATAGGTGGCACCTTGCTCAATAGTAGCAACTGTGAGAGAGATCTCGGAGTCCTAGTGGACAATCACCTAAATAGGAGCCAGCCGTGTGCTGCAGCTGCCAAAAAGGCCAACACAGTGCTGGGCTGCATTAACAGAGGGATAGAATCAAGATCAAGAATCAAGACCACTTTACAAGGCCTTGGTGAGGCCACACTTGGAATACTGCATCCAGTTTTGGTCACCACAACATAAAAAAGATGTTGAGACTCTAGAAAGAGTGCAGAGAAGATAGATAAATAGATAGATAGATAGATAGATAGATAGATAGATAGATAGATAGATAGATAGATAGAGATGATAGAGATAGAGATGAGAGATAGATAGAGATATATACAGATATGTAGCAATCCCACGTCATCAAGAAGGAAGCTCTGGGGAGCCACTCTAGGAAAGCCCCGAGACGCGGCTTTTTTAAAAAAACCGAAATAATACCGGCCAGCTGTGAGAGAGAGATACCGGAGGAGAGGAGAAGACCGAAGAGGACCCTCGGCTTGATCGGGAAAGAAAAAAAATCCCCAAAGGGTCCGAGAGGGACGCAGAAGAGGCCGAGGAAGCTGACGGCGGCCGGCCGGCCGGCAGGCCCAAAGGCACTGCGCTACGGAAGGGAGCCGGCGCGAGCGGCACAACGAAAGAAGAAGACGGGAGTGAAGAAGAGCCCCGGACTTACCCAGGCAAGCAGAAATCACCACCGGAGGATCCAAGGGGGCGGCAGACGGGGCGGAGGAAGCCAGCGGCCGGCCGGCCAGCTGGCCCGAAGAGGCCGCAGGACGCTGCAAGAAGCTGCAAGACACAGCGCAACGTCGCAAGAGAGGGCGGACACCGGAGGAGCGCCGCAAAAACGAGGTAGACACCGGCAGGAACAGCGAGGGCGGCCGGGAGGGTCTACAGACTGGGAAAAAGACCCCCGGACGAAACGACGGAGAGGAGAAACGCCGCAAGGACAGCGGAGAGTGCCCAACAAGGAGGAGGAAGGCGGAGGCAACAGCATCATCGTCTTAATGTTTCCTGCATATTAAGACTGAGGCCATCATAAAATTTAAAGATTAAAGAACGAAGGAAGAGGCAGAGAAGCAGACGGCGGGGAAAGACCCAGGCAGAGAGACTGGTGAGTGTTACCCCACGCGCTGCGCCCCAGACCCACCAGAAAGGGAGCCCCAGGGACTCAGAAGAGGGCAGGAATTACCTGGGCAGAAGGTGGGAGGAAGAAGAAAGCTGACAGGCACCCTGGAGCGCTATAAAGGAAAGGCAGAAGGGATCTGCAAACACAGGCTGACAGAAGACAGGAGAAAGGGACCTGGGCAAAGAAGCAGAGAAAGAGGGGCAAGAAAGAGCCAGAAAAGAACAAAGAGAAGGAATAGGCTGGCAGAGGGGAGTGAAGAGGAAGCCAAGGCAAAGGCACTGAATAGGCTCCCTGAACACAGAACTGCCTGAATATAGGCTCTTACCCCTACACTGCCTAAACCCTGAAGCCTCCCCCCCTGAAAGGCTAGACTACTGGATCATCATCAGATCACAACCTAGTGTCCAATTTGGTCCAAATTGGAAACCAAAACAGTGCCAGGACAACAGGAAGACAACCTCAAGATGGCCTCCAAACAGACCAAACTGACAGAAACGATGGGAGTTGTATCCTCCCTTGCCCAGCCTACTAAAACACCAGGAAGCACCCTACCCACCCCCACACCCTCCCATCCAACGGCAGATCCCCAGACCCATCAATGCACACAAGCCAGCTCAACAGCACACATAATACAAGAATTAAAGGAAGTAATAGGGATGCTGGTAGTGAGGATGGAGGGGATGGAAAAAAAGATGGAGGAAAACTGCAAAGAATTAAAACAAATGCAGATGGACCAGGGTAGGGAGCTGGAGAGAAAGTGGGAGGAGCAGCGCAGGGCGATGACCGCAGACCTGGTCCAAATGAAGGACGCGATGCAAGCACACTACAAGGGCATAAGGGAGGAAATGGAGAAAAACTTCCAGGAGATCAGGGAGAAAGTGGACAAGCAGATGGACGAAAGGGAGAACCATGTAGAGGGACAGATAGCAGAACTGAAACGGGTGGCTCAAGACCAATCCACCATGATGCAATACTGGCAGATGGCGTCTGCGATCAGGTTTAGAGGCTGGAAAGAGGACCCAAACAAAGCCCAAGGAGACCTGCTTGGAACCTTTGTAGAGGCCCTGGCAACATTTCTGGGAAAGAGCACCACAGAGATCGTTGGGCAATTCGACAGAATATACAGAGTGGGTGCATGGAAGGCAACAGACAGACATCGGCCAAGGGACGTGGTTATCCACTTTATGACGCAGGGATTCCGGAACCTCATCTCAGCCACATCTTACAACAAGAGATTATACAGGATTATTACAACAAGAGATTATACAGGAAGTGAAAGTACTGAAAGAGATCCCCCCAACGATGCTGCGAGACAGAAAGGACTACCAATTTTTGGTCGACGAACTGAGATCACGCGCCATGAGATTTCGATGGGAAGCCCCAACGGGGATGTCACTTTTCTATAAGAATAAAAGATGCTACCTGAACTCGGTCCAGAAAGCCAGAGAATTCCTTGCAAAGGAACTGACGGCAGGTGGGCCTCAACACATCACGAGAGAAGAAGCAGAAGGGTCACGGGGATGCGGAAGAGACCGAGAACAACGAGCAAACCACCCAGAAATACAGACCGACGCAGCAGCAAGAGAAAGGAAAGGACCAACTCAAAACATGACGACACAGAAAACAGAAAGCAACAACAACAAGGAAACAGGACAGACGGCGGATATCAGAGTACTACGATCCACTACCAAACGCACGGAGCAGCAAGGCGCGACCCCTCTACACAACATGAGCACCAACCTAGATACCATGGGAACGAGACCAACGAAGAACACAAGAGATAGAACAGAAGCGGTCTCGGAAGAGTATCCTGAAACAGACAATGGCAACTAATTACTTGACGTGGAACATCAACGGACTAAATTCCCCACAGAAAAGGAGAAAGATATTTCATTATCTGTTTCAAGGAAGAAACAACATAATTTGCCTACAAGAAACACACATCAGAGCAGCGGACCAGAAATACTTAATCAACAACAGACTAGGTACACATTTTGTCGCAGCGGCGCCACGAAAGAAGAACGGGATTGTTATATACGTGAAGAAACATGTAATAGCCAAGCTAATAGAATCGGACTCCCAGGGTAGATACCTAGCAATCGAAGTGACACAGGATGACAAGAAAATTCTAGTGATGGGCATATATGCACCAAATCAACAACAAGGAAAATTCTACAAAAAGATACACAAGAAGTTAACACAACTGAACTACAAATCATGTATTATTCTGGGAGATTGGAACGGGGTCATAGAGATTGCCCTAGACAAGAAGAAAACAAAACCTAACCCACAGAAACACTCCAAGTTGCCTAAATCTTTCTTCGACATGAAGGAAGACCTTGCACTGACAGACGTCTGGAGGGAAAGGCACGGCAAAGAGCAAGAATTCACCTTCTTCTCCGACAGACATCAGTCATTCTCCAGAATTGACTTTATATTAACATCAAGTGACCTGTTAGTTTGTCTAAACGCGGTGAAAATCCTGCCCAAAGTGCTAACAGATCACAATCTGGTGAAGATGGAACTAAGACACGGTGTGAGACAGAAGAGATCCTGGAGAATTAATGAAAACCTGTTTAGACATGGAGAAAAGGTGGTGGAATGCAAAAATGCCATGAAGGAATTCTTCAGCATAAATATGAACAACGAAACACCGATAGAAATGATCTGGGACGCCAGCAAGGCGTACATGTGGGGGATTCTTATGGACATGAATAAAAGGCACCGTCGCCAACAAGAACGAAAAAGAAAAGAGCTAGAAGAGGAGATAAGCAAGAAAGAGAGGCTATTAATAAAAAGACCAGAAGACAAAATCACCAAAGAAGGAATTAAGATCTTAAGAAAGCAGTTTGACATGTTGATGGCAGACCAAGTTGCGAGGAACATACAATATGCAAAACACAAGACATTCTGCAAGGCCAACAAACCGGGTCGATGGCTGGCCTACATCCTAAGAAAGAAACAGAAATCCCGCATAATTGAAAAGATAGAATATAAAGGCAAGGAGGAATTTCGACAAGTAACCATCAAGAAAGCCTTCACAGAATTCTACTCGAAGCTATACGCCGAGGAGAAGACACAGGACAAAGAGACAGACACTTTTCTACAAAACGAAAAGATACAGGCAATCACCGATACACAGAGAGAGGCCCTGAATGCCGCAATCACAAAGGAGGAAATACACTCAGCGATCAAACAGCTGAAACCAGGAAAATCGCCAGGGACAGATGGGATAACAGCGACTTATTACAAGTGTCTCCAGGAAGAGATGTTAGAACCCCTTAGACAGCTATTTGTCAATATACAAGAAGGAGGCCAAGTTCCACCATCCTGGAAAACAGCCTATATTTCATTAATCCCCAAAGAGGGGAAAGATACTACACAACCCGCAAACTACAGACCCATCTCACTACTTAACACGGACTACAAAATATTCACAAAAATTCTGGCCGATAGACTAATGACTGTACTACAAAAAACAATACACCCGGACCAAAGGGGATTTATACAAGGACGCCAGATGAAAACCAATGTGAGACAGCTGTTGAACATAATAGAGTACTTGGACAGGCACAAATAGATACCAGCCGCCCTTATGTTTGTGGACGCAGAAAAAGCCTTCGACAGACTGAATTGGCCATTCCTGACGAACCTGATCCAGAAGATGAAAACGGGAGCACAGTTTCTCAACTCCATAAGGGCAATTTACCAGAAACAAACAGGCCAGATCATTGTGAACGGAGACCTAACAGACCCATTCAACATAGAGAGAGGCACGAGACAGGGGTGCCCGCTGTCACCCCTGCTATTTGTCCTAACACTGGAAATTTTACTGAACAGAATAAGAGCGGCAGAGGACGTACAGGGCATACAGATTAAACAGCAAGACTACAAACTATGTGCCTTTGCGGATGACCTGCTGGTGACAATGTCGCAGCCAGCACAGTCAGCAAGGAAATTGATGGAGATAATGGAGGACTATGGTAGGGTGTCAGGCTTCAAAGTAAATATATCAAAAACGAAGATGCTAGTCAAAAACCTAGAGAACAAAGCAAAACGGAACCTGGAAAGAATAACGGGTTGTGAAATAGTCAAGAAAGTCAAATACTTAGGAGTGGAGATAGAATCAACAAATGCGAAATTATACAAGAATAACTACGAGGTCCTGTGGAATAAGATACAAACAGACCTGGAAAGGTGGAAATCACTATGTCTGTCCCTGCTGGGCAGGATAGCGGCAGTAAAGATGAATGTCTTACCCAGATTTTTATTTCTCTTTCAAATGCTACCCATACTCAAGAAGGATGCGGACTTAGACAACTGGCAGAAGGGTATCAACAGATTTATTTGGGACGGCAAGAGACCGAGGGTGAAACTAAAAATCATCCAAGACGCAAGGGAGAGAGGGGGACTCAAAATGCCTAATCTAAAGCTATACTACTATGCAGCGACGTTGGTGGCAGTGAGCGACTGGATCAACATGACAAATGATAGAATTCTGAATGTTGAGGGGCATGGTCTACTATTCGGCTGGCACGCATACTTAGTATACGACAAAAAGGCAGACAGGAACTTCAAGGAGAACCCACTACGAATCCCATTGTTATGGGTCTGGAAGAAATATAAGCACCTCCTACACGACAAGATTCCCATCTGGACGATTCCCGGACACGCAACAGGGGATATGAACACATCCCAAGGGCAAGAAGTGGTGCCCTACAGTGAACTTGTACTGGGAGAAGAAAATAGGTTCCTCTTGCTACCCCAAGCAACGCTAGCAAACAAAGGAATAGGAGGTACCTGGCTATCATATATACAACTGCAATCAAGGTGGCGTAAAGATAAGAAGAAGGGCTTCTCCCAGACCGACGAGAATCTAATTAAACAGATTAGAGAACAGGGGATCAGGCACATCAAACGAGTGTACAGCATTCTGATAGAAATGGACTCTGAAACCGAGCTAGTCAAGAACTGTATGATAAGGTGGGCACAAGACTTCGGACACTCTATCACCATGGACACGTGGGAGAAAATCTGGGTGAGGAATGTAGAATTCACGAAATCGCAACACTTAAGGGAAAACTTCTACAAGATGTTCTATAGATGGCACCTAGACCCGAAAAAAATATCACTCATCTACCCGGACTCCCAGCCCAAATGCTGGAGGTGCGGGGACGGGGAGGCTACTTACTTTCACATATGGTGGACATGCAGAAAAATCAAAGCATTCTGGAGGAAGATATGGTGGACACTCCAAACCATTTTCAAAAAGCGTATAGAATTTCTACCTCAGGCTTTTCTGTTAGGGATCACAAAGAATTTCACTACCTCAGAGACAAATTTATTTTTGAACTTAATTACAGCAGCAAGATTGTTGGTGGGACAATATTGGAAGAATCTGGAAATACCGCCTATTGAAGAATGGACTGTGAAAGTAACAAATTTGGCGGACATGGCGAAAATATCAGCATACTTGAAAAATCGCTCCAATGAACAATTTTTGACAGACTGGAAACAGTGGATAGACTATATCCAAGAGAGACACCAATCAAACAGAATGCAGCTGGCGTTTAGCTGAGGCTCGATGGGAGGAGGGAAGAAGGGTTAACAAATCAAATGTTTACAAAAACTAACACCCAATGTTGAATGTATATGTTCTATAACTAATGCCTCTTAACATAACCTTATGACTAATGTTGTTTGCTTTAATATTGTTAAAGCAGACTGAATCTCTACCTTAGGATATGAAACTTTTACCTCAGGATCTCTGGTTAGGGACTATAAAAGATTGCACTAGTAATGGGATGAAGTCAATTCAGAAGCGCAAACGAACAATATGCGATAGACTAGATACAGTAGATAGACCATATATAAGAGAAACACCAACCAAACAAAATGTATTCGGAGTATACTTGAAGATGGAAGGGAGGAGGGAAGAACGTTTACTAAAACAGATGTTTACAAAGATTAATACCCAATGTTGTATGCTACGTTCTAGGATGATTGCTTAGCAATAGGATCTTATGTTTAATGTTGATCACATTAATATTGAACCAGATAAGAGAAACACCAATCAAATAAAGTGTAACAGGAGTATAGTTGAGGCTGGACGCGAGGAGTGGAAAAAGGCTTACTAATTCAGACGTTTTCAAAGACTAATACCTAGTATTATATATCAGGTGCCATGATGATTGCTGCATAATATGTTTTTTATGTTCAATGTTGATTGTTTTAATAAAAGAATTAAAAAAGAAGGAAGCTCTGGGAGATTTTTCCAGCGTCTGGCTGAAATCCAAGTACATGGATCCTGAGTCACCTAGTCACAAAACGAAAATGTTCTAGTGTTGCACCATTACCGGGCAGCCTCTGCCCCTCTCAGGTGTGCATGGTTCGACTACCACACTTCTGTGCCGCAGGATTCAGCCTTCTCGAGGCCCTTACAAAAAAGGGGGGGGAGCCTGGACTGAGGCAGCAAAGTGCTGTCTTCATCAAGCTCCCCCCCTCCTTTGACCTGCCTGTTGGGGCCAGAAAATGGCGCAATGCCAGAGGCCAGGAATAAGAACGAAGAAGATGAAGTACCCAGGTAGGACACACAATTACAGGAAGGAAGAGGCCACGTTGTACAGTCCCAAGTGAGAACCGGACCTCTGAACAAAGGAGAAAGAATGGGAATTATGGCCGTAATTGAAACTGGGGTTGAAGAAACTTACGGATGGAATGAAGGGATTGAAACTTATTCCAAAGGAGCAGGCCAGAAACTGGGGTGGGTAGGAGGGGCCCGATGCATGACAGAAGGCCACACACAGATCGGGACCCAGAAAGGGCAGCAATGGCAGAGCCCAGCTGAGACAGAGGTCAGTGGGGAGGGTGCTCTTAACTGCCGGGCCAGGCAGACCAAGGAGCTGCCAGATCAGATTCCAGGACTTTGGAGGAGAAAAGACCCTTGAACAATGGAAAAACACCCAAGCCGAACTGGCAGTCCCCAAAGATTTTCCGTGGTGTTGCTGAGTGTCACTTTTTCCAAAGAGTTAGAGGAGAGCCAAGGGGGGGGGGTCTCTTCCATCCAAACCTAAGCAACAGAGAAAACCGGCTACAGAAGACAAAGGAAGGAAGGGAGCCCATCTTGTTGGGTTTAAAATAGCTTTTTTTCTTCTCCTTCTGTCATGTCCTGTTCACAGAGAGGGCCTGTATAAGCCCCTGTGGTTTTCTTGGCAGGATTTTGGAAGTAAGTTGCTCTTGCCTGCTTCTTGGGGCTGAGAGGGAGGGGCTGGCTCAGGGTGGCCCAGCTTTCTTTGTGCCCAAGACAGGATGAGAGCCGCGTCCAACAGGCTCCCAAGAGCCAGAGACAGGTAGTCCTTAACTTACCAGCACAATCAAGACCAAAACTTCCATTGCTAAGCAAGGCAGTTGTTAAGTGAGTTTTGCCCCACTTTACGACCTTTCTTGCCACAGTGGTTAAGTGTATCTCTGCAGTAATTAAGTTAGGAACACGGTCATTAAGTGAATCCAGCTTCCCCCATTGGCTTTGCTTGTCAGAGTGTTGCAAAAGGGGATCGTGTGACACCCCTGGGACTCTGCGATCGTCATAAACACAGGCCAGTTGCCAAGCGTCCAAATTTTGATCATGTGGTTATGGGGATGCCGCAACGGTCATAAGTGTGAAAAAGTCACTTTTTTCAGTGCTGTTGTAACTTTGAACAGTCACTAAATGAACGGTTGTAAACCGAGGACTGCCTGCATATTGTCAAGATACTAGAGAAAAGGAAATTGGAACATGATTGTGCAAGCATACCCACTTTCAGAGAAGCCAGCCCCAACAGTCCTGGGGGGGGAAGCAGTGGCAGTGAGACGATGTGGGGGGGAAGCAGCGGTGGCCGTGGAGTGTTCTGTCGGGGGCTGGAGGAAACAATGGCGGCGAGACGTTTCATGTGGGGGGAAGCAGTGGTGGTGGGACGCTTCATCTGGGAGGAAGCAGCGGTGGCAGTGGAGTGCTCTGTCGGGGGGTGGGGGAAGCAGTGGTGGTGGGGTGCTTCATGTGAGGGGGGAGCAGTGGTGGTGGGACGCTTCATCTGGGAGGAAGCAGTGGTGGCAGTGGAGTGCTCTGTCGGGGGGTGGGGGAAGCAGTGGTGGTGGGGTGCTTCATGTGAGGGGGGAGCAGCAGCGGAGGTGAAGTGCTTTGTCAGGGGTGGGAGAAGCAATGGCAGCGGGGCACAGTGTGGGGAGAAGCAGTGGTGGCAGTGAAGCGCTCTGTCAGGGGTGAGAGAAGCAGTGGCAGTGGGGCATTTCATGGAGAGGAAGCAGCGGTGGCGGTTGAATGCTCCGTCGGGGGTGGAGAAAGCAGTGGCGGTTAGACACTTCATCCAGGAGGGAAGCAGTGGTGGTGGTGGAATGCTCTGTCAGGGGGTGGGGGGAAGTAGTGGCTGGCAGTGGGGTGCTTCATGTGGGGGGGGGGAAGCAGCAGTGGCAATGGAGTGCTCCGTCAGGGTGGGAGAAGCAGTGGCAGTGTGTTGCTTCATGCAGGGGGAAACAGCGGTGGTGGTGGAGCGCTCCGTTGAATGGTGGGTGGGGGGAAGTAGTGGATGGTGGCAGGGTGCTCCGTGCAGGGGGGGGAGCAGCAGGGTTTTGTGGTTCCTGGTGTTTTCTTTTCTGTGGTAAATGGGTCCAAATGGCTCTCTGAGTTTTTAAGGTTGCCGACCCCTGCCCTACAGAGAAAACTTTGACTCTGCCAAACCACACCTGTCTTCCCTGCTTCACAAGGGGTCCAGACTGGTCCCCTCCCAACAAGGCTGCTCACGGGCTGGGTTTAGGCTGGTGGGTGATGGACCCTGCAGGGTTCCCAGAGAGGGACACACACACATTGTCTTTCGCAGATGGTTTATTGCGCTTGTAGTGGTTGCAAGACAGGAAGGGGGCGGAGGGGCAGCATGATCACCAGATGAACAGGGGCTTCCCATCGGTCTGGGACAGCAGTCGGAGGCAGTTGAGCAGGATCAGGCAGTCAGCCACCTTGTCCTGGGGCACTACGCTGGTAATCACCTCGTGCAGGTAGCTTGGATCGTTGTACAGGTGAGCTTCAGAGCCTGAGGCATCGGGACGCTCACGGAGGATGCCATAGGTGTTCACAATGTGCTCTGTGAACTGGGGGTGGAAGGTGGGGTTGTAGTTCTGCGGCTTCAGGCGGTTCATGATTTCGTTGTAGCGTTCCATCATGGCCGCCCGCTGTTCTGCGGTCAGGGGGTTGACGGTGTCATTTTCAGCCTGTGGGAAAAAGAGGCAAATCTTCAGTCTCCTTCTCCTTGTCTTTGGGGTGCTCAAGATCGGCTACCCAGAGCCCACTCTGCCCCTTGGGCAGCAAGCAGGAGACCCGGCACACGTGCTGATAGCAGTAACCATACCGCCACAGGAATCCTGGAATTGCCTGGCACTCTGGTGCCGCTGATCCAAGGAGATCCCAAGGTCCCCTGCAGGGCCAGAAGTCCTGGGGCTCCTGCATTCATAAGGTCTCCAGGCATCAGCAGGGTGAGCATCAGCTCTACTGGCACCTCTTTCGCCTTGGTGCTCCTTGCCAGTTTCCTGTTTTTGTCTCTCTCCCCACCTGAGGTAATCCACAGCTGATGTGGATGGTGTGTGAGTAGCCCAAGCCTTCGTGTTTCTGATAACCCTGTAAAGCCCACTCTGGGTGTTACGTAAACCTTGGAGTGTCATGAGTTTGACACCGACTGCTAAGTGAGTTTTCAGACCCTCCTCGTGAGATCAGTGTGTCTGCTGTGGCCCCGCAAAAGGTAGACAAACGGCCATGCTCGCCTCACCTGCATTATTTTCTCAGGGATGTTGCCAACAGTAAAGCCGTAGAGGCGGACTCGGTCAGGGAAGATGCTGGAGAGGATGCGGCGGTCCAGCTGGAAGGCCACCTCCCCCACGATACGTTCAAAGGTCGCAGCCTTGGAATCTGAGGAGACCAGAATCCCCGGTCAGCCTGAGAGGCCCCCAGCAGCCCCCGCCTTCTTCCTGGCTGTGGCCAAAGGGCTCTCTTCCCCTGGGGAGGACTGATGAGTTGATTTTCTTGACCTGAGTTTTGTGCCATCTGAGTCCAGATCGACTTTGGGTGGTTCACAATATCTCAGGAGAAGATTTAAAAATGCAGCATGCAGAAATCAATGAGCAAGGGGCGTCCCTTGTCATCCAGGAAACCTCTTTCAGAGGGGCTCCTTCACAGACCACCCAGGGGTCAACTTGGACTCTAGGGACCAAATGGTAGTCTTGACTTATGACCGTAATACAACTTGGAATTTCTGTTGTAAATCTTGACAGTCGTAAGTCGAGGCACTCATGTGACTGACCCAATTTTATGACCTTTTGGGGGACAGTTGTAAAGCAAACACAACAATCATAGAGTCCATCCATTCCTATGGGTGCTTTTTGCTGGAAACCATCATAAATCACGGTCACATGACTACGAAATACTGCAATTGGCCATAAATGTGAGCCCGTTGCCTAGCACCTGAAATGCAGTCACGTGATCATGAGGGGGAGGGTTTGCTGCCATCAGAGCTCTGGAACCAGGTGGTAAGTAATTTTTTTTGGGGGGGGTGTCCATCGTTTTTGGTAAACAGCCAGTTGTTTGGTGAGGACTCCCTGTGTTTGTTATTTGCGTATCAGCCTCCTTGCTGTACCACACTGTCCATGCTGGAGCTGCTGCAGTGCTGGGAGCACTGAGGGTGCTGGTGGAGGAGGCCCCCAGGCTTGTGGTGCTGGGAGACTTCACCCTGCCATCCTGGAGTATTGACTGAGAGGCAGCTTCAGAGTTTGTGACCACCAAGACCATCGTGGCCGTCCCACTCACTACAGAGGCCACGCGTGAGGTGTTTGCCTTGGAGTGGCGGCAAGGTGATCCGGAGCTGGGGGAGGGGTGTCTTGCCATGGATAGATCATTTCCTACTGGCTCAGGAAATGTGGTCAGCTCTCCCCACAGGGAGTTAAGGTACTCTTGAGGGCCATGTAGGATGTACTTTGTAATACTAGCAATATGGTTTTTGTAGTAATTGCACAGGCTAACTAACATGGGCTTCATTGCATTTCACATTTGCCTTTTTCAAATGTATCAGATACCTCTGCCAGTCCTGGTTAATCAAAAAAGGCTTTAATTCTCTTTGAAGATTAAGGCTTGTGGCAACTTATCAGCAATAAGTTGGTGAAAGGCAAATTTAAAATACAAGAAAACTAATGTTAGTTAGCCAGTGCAATAGTACTGCAAAACTCATATTGCAAGTATTACAAAGTCCATCCTGTGTAGTCCTCACGCTCCAGGCCCCTGATGTACCTTACTGAATCCTGGAGGGAGCTGAGGGTTGGGCTTCCTGGGCACTGATGCGCGGCTGAGCAGCTCAGGCTCCAGCTGCCACGTGGGATAAGAGGGGGGACCCGGGCCGTGACTCTGACTGCACCCAGGGGGCTCTTTGTGCCAGTGGGTCTCACGGCATCCCCTGATTTTCTGAGGTGATGGAAAGGCATAAGAGACACCTAGAATGCTGCTGGAAGGAAGCAAAAGGCAGCCCAGCCCAGCCCAGGTGTTGAGCCTTCCTTAATGACTTCCTTGTGGCACTAATGATAGGGAAGGAGAGTCCTTTTGTGTCCAGAGGGAGCTAGCCGGTGGCCCAATTTAGAGTGACCGGGTCCTTCCAGGGCAAGAAGGGGCCAAGGGAAGCCCTGCAAGACCACGGTGAAGAGTATTCAAGGCACCCATCAGATCCTCTGGTCCAAGTCACTTGGATTCATCGGAGCTGAAATTCAGCTGCCCAGTCCTTAGGATGGTCTGCTGGGTGACCTGAGAATTTCAAACCATTTGGCTCTGATGCATACAAGACCTCGTGAGAGCAGTCTGGGGTAGTGGTTAAGGCACCAGGCTAGGAATGGAGACAACGAGTTCTAGTCTTGCCTTAGCCACCACATCCAGCCGGGTGACTTTGAGCCAGTCCCTCTGTCTTAGCCCACAACGTGCAGATCAGGCGACAAGATGGTTGGTCAACTCCTGTTGCAACCAATGGATCAACATTTGGTTGATCCTCAAAAGTGGACACTGTACTTGCAGGAAAATGCTGGGAGGGGGGGAAGAGCAGGAGGAGGAAGAGGAAGAGGAGGAGGAGGAGGAGGAGGAGGAGGAGGAGGAGGAGGAGGAGGAGGCATGCAGGATCCTCAGAACTACCAGCTCAGCCATCTCTATCCCTCCAGGTGGAATTAAGCTCTCCCAGGAGCTGGCAGGGAGTTGTGTCTTACTGAGTTAGGAATATTTATTGTTGATGATTTTAATGTTCTTTATGCTGTAAGTGGCCCAGAGTCACTTGGTAGCGAGATGGGCAGCAAATAAATTTTATAATAAATAATATAACACTCTCTGCAGGATAGGAGTTTCCTTCTGCCCTGAAGGAGACGGTGGCCCACCCTTCTTTGAGAGACCCCCCCCAGACCCAGCCCATCAGGACATGGTGGTTGCCAGGGTCCTCTGCAGACCTAGGCCTGGGGTGGGGGGTTCCTGCACCCCCCTCCCCAGCGCTCTTTGATAGCAGTTTTTAATGCTGTCACCCATGGAACTTTCTGGGCCCCTGGGGGCTGGGAAGGGGGGCATCACGTTACATCTCCTTTTCCCCAGGCCAGTTCCAGCCATGGGCAGAATTCTCCCTGACCTTCTTTAACATCTCCTGAGGCTGCTGGGTGAGGCAGCTGGTCAGCCTGGGCTGAGCCATCAACCAGAGTAATTTAGGTCCTTTCCCAGTGCCTGTAAGCGTCTGGAGGCAGAGCTTGGTGTCTCTTCTCGGGTCTGGGGGGGGTCTTCCATCTGTAGCTCTGTGTGGAGGTCCTTCCCCCAGTCAATGTGCAGTCTTGTGGCTCCTGCTTGAAGAGCAGATGGCAACGGGGCCCAGGGGGCTTTGGGTATACCTTGGGTATCATTTGTGGTTCCTCATGTCTCAGTCACCTCCTGTTTAGGCTTCTGGAACAGAGTCCATAGTGGGCTGCCCTTGAAGCACACTCGGAAGAGGCAAAATGCTGCAGTATGGGCAGTTTGGGGCCTTCCTCACTGCACCTACATCATTCCACTGCCCTATTAGGGTAGCTACCTTGGGTCCCAGCAGGTGATTTAGGGTGCTGGTTATCAGTTATCAAGCCCTCCAGAGCAGGGTCAAATTTCTTGTGGGACCACCTCTCCCCCCCCCATTGTTTCTGCTGGCTCCACCAGACTTAACAGACAGGGCACAAGCAATGCTCTCTTGTTGGGCCTGGGAGTCAGGCATGGAGACCATGGAGACCTGGGTGGGCCCAGCCCTGTTAGCCATTCAGGAGACGCTGAGCTTCCAGAGGGATTTAATCAAGTGGTTGGGGGAGCTCAGCTGCTCCTCCAATCATTTTGTTTATGAGGGGGTGGTGGTCTTGTTTATCCATGGGCGCCAAGGGCTGTCTGCGGCCGGGGAGAGGATCTGTGTGCTAGTCACCCTGCCACCCTGCATCCCGAGGCCCTGGCGTCTTGCTCTGCCACCTCAGCTGCCCTTCTTCCTCTTCTTCCTTCAGTTGCCGATAAGGGGTACTTGCCCGGCCCTTTGCCAGGACCTGCCACAGGCGACCTCAGGAGGAAAGTCCACAAAGGGCCCGCCTGGGTGTGCGTGGTTGGCCACAGAGCAAGGAGTCCACGAAGCACAGGGGCCAAAAGGGTGTAGATTTTTTTAGGGGGGAGAGAAGATAGGTGTGGGGGGAGAGTTGAAGCAACCCTGTGGTGGGGATGGGCTGCCAAGCACCCATATTTTGATCACATGACCCACCCCTAATGAAACCACAACTGTGCTGGTGAACTTACTTCAGCTTTCGTTTGCTTTACAGACCTGTGAAGTAAATGCGAGGATCGGTCATAAAGGTTGCAACTGTGAATGGTTCCCGAAGGTGGCGGTCCCTGAACGAAGACCCCCTTCCTTCTGTGGGAGCCCCACTTAGAATAAATCAAGGGGCATGCCTGCACACATCGCAAACGACCCTCGGGGAATCCTCTGGCCAGGATGAAACCAAGCCAACCCCTTTATGCACCTCTTGAATATCTGATCTATTTCTCTGCCATTTGCCTTGCAGAGGGTTCTCTGGGTCTCATTGCATATATTTCTATGCCAAAATTAAAACAAAAGACCACCTTCTTTAAAAGGGGGGGAGGAAAACAGGAGGGGCCTCTAGGAAGTTCTGGCTGAAAAGAATTTGGTGAGTTGATCCCGGGGTTTCCTTTCCTTTTGGGGAATGGGGTGCTTCCAGGCGTTTGGGTGACATGAGCTCTTCTCAGAGAAAACAGCTAGGCTGTCCCTTTTCATGCTTTTGGTGGGTCCAAAGGGCGCCGCCCCCCAGGGGCTCATCTTCCTCAGCCACAGCCCGTCCTTCTCGCCTGCTCCTTGGGCTCTCCTGCCTGGGGAACCAGCTTCCCTGACTGACGGCAGTTCCCCCTCCCTCCCTTCCTGGCTGCCTTCTTCCTAGGGTCAGAGAGAGGGACTCGCCATCAGGCTTTGTGTCTAGGACAGGAGTAGAGCTCCCTGTCTCCAGAGTGTTAGCCTGGTGCCTCTGACTCCTACCCCAGAAAAGGTCTCTCCAGGAATCGGGGGTGGAGCCATATCTTTGTCCCCTGAAGGCTAACAGAAGGCATCAGGCAAAGGCCAGGGGAAGCACACCTGAAAGCAAAGAGGGCTGTTGCTTGCTGTGTTCTCAGGGGCAAAATCTTACCTGGCCAAGCTGAAAGGTGTGCCATGTATTATAACCTACAGTAAACCACAGGGGAGAGCCTCCCTGTGCCCCTGGGGTTGCCCCAGGCAGCCTTTGGAAAGCTGACCCATCTGATGGGCATGACTGCGTATGAGAGAGCCCAATGCCCAGGGTTCCTGGTAGCCAAGGGAGAGGAAAGATGGCCCTTTTGCCACAAGGGAATGATCCAAAACCAGAAAACAAAGTCCAGTCTTTCCCGGGACTGGCAGGGTATTCCAAATGTTTGTCCATGTTTTTCTATCGAGGAACAAGCTCTAATACCCAACCAACAACAGTCAAATGAGCCAGGAGGTGTTTGACCACATCTACAAGGTACCTTGTGCCAGGCCAAGGGATCTGATTTCATTCCTCCCCGCCTGCCCCCCGCCATCTTCCAAGCAGATGCCTGGCTCGGATCTGTGCTGCCTCTGGACGAGGATGGGCGGATCATCTGGGGACTCTCGGTCACTCTCAGAGGCCTCAAAGATAGCCCGACTGGGGAGGAGGGCTTGGAGCAGGCCCTACAGCTGCGGCCTATCGGGGGCAGCCCCCCATGGGCTGGCATGGCTGCAGGGAGCAGGGCTGCAGGTGAACTGAGCTCTACCTACCCAAAGTGGCAGGGAACCCCAGGTTTTTTTGCCCAGGGGAAGAGGCCCCAAAGAGCCCCTTGTACTTCTGCGCTGGCATTCTTCCCTGCAGCCCAGAGCACCGTGCCAGCCACTCCAGTCTTGAGCAGTTAGGCTGAACCTGGCAGAGGCATGCTGGGTACCATGGGGCCAGGGGGAGCCCCCTCATCCCTGACCGCTCTTCCGTCCCCCTCCACAGACCCTTACCTTTGCTCATGGCACTGGCTTGTGTGCGTCGATCACTCTTCTCAGCGGGCTCTGGGCTGAGGGCTTGGCCTATGGGGCTGGGCAGGACGGGCGGAGTGACAGGTCTGGGACTCGTGATTGGGACGGGTGAAGTGGCCAGTGGGGAGAATTGGATGGGCGATGGAACACAAATGGTGCCAGGAGAGCTAGCTGGAAATAATGGGCTGAGGAGGCTGGAGGGGGCGCTGGAGAAGAGCGGGCTGCCAGAGCCCGTGGTGCTGGCTGGGACCATTGACCCATAGAGGCTGGAGACGTAGCTGGCTGGGAACATGGGGCCATACAGGCTGGACGTGTTGGGGGAGCCGGCCGGGGGCACTGGCAGAAAAGGGCTGGTGGCACCCAGGGAGCTGTAGGGGCTGGGCACAGTTCCAAGGGAGCTGGCTGGGCCCAGGGGGCTCATGAGGCTGGAGACATCGACGCATGAGATCATTGGGCTGCCCACGCCAGAGCTGGCTGGGACCATTGGCCCAAAGAGGCTGGAGTTGCCGGTGTAGCTGGCTGGGAACATGGGGCCATACAGGCTGGACATGTCGGGGGAGCCGGCCGGGGGCACTGGCAGAAAAGGGCTGGTGGCACCCAGGGAGCTGTAGGGGCTGGGGATCGTGCCGATCGAAGCATCTGGGGCCAGCGAACTGAAGACACTGGTGCCACTGGAGGCAGATGTGCCGGACGGGGTCATTAGGCCACCAGAAATGCTCCTTAGGGTTCCTAGTGCCATTGGCCCATAGAGGCTGGATGTGTCTGGGGACCCTGGAGCCAATGCAACAAAAGGGCTACCATCGGGAGTGCCAATTGTGCCAATAGAGCTGCCAGGGCTGAATGGACTGCAAGTGTCTGGCTGGGAGAAAATGCCAGACGGGGAATAGGGAGAAAATTGGCCAGGACTGTATGGGGCTTGGTTGGGGTCCCCCCCAAGATTATAGATGTTTCCAGGGAAGTGTAAATACTGGGAGAGGTTCGGTGGGGAGATGCTGGGCATGGCAGGCAGTGGCAGCCCAGGTGGCTGAGGCCGGGGAGGCTTCCCAGGGTCAGATCCTGTGCCAGGTCCCGAGGGAAAGAGGTCAGAGGAGAACTGGGAAAAGGGGTCACGGATAGGGGGTGGGAGCTGCAAACCGCCATAAGAATCCCAGGAGGGGACCATGTAGGAGGGAGGGCAAGGGCCAGAGGAAGAGGTGCTGAGGTAATTGGCCCCCTGGACAGGCTGGATGGGGCTTGAGGCTTCGATGGGCTGGAAGGGGTGCTGCTGGGTGGGGAGGGTCATTGAGGGCATGTCCCTAGAGCCGAAGGGGGAGCTGAGTTGGGATATCAGCTGGGTGGAGGGCAGGCTGCTGCCAAAGACGGAGGTGAGCTGTGACAGGTTCTGCGTGCTGGGAGCCTCAGGAGTCCCTTGAGTACTGGGGAAGAATGTCCCACCTCCTTGCCCAGAAGTGGCCTTCATGTACATGGAGGGTAGTTGGGAGACCTGCTGGGTGCTGGGTAGCTCGGGGCTGCCTGGAACACTGGGGAAGGTGAATATCCTCATTCTTGGTCTAGCAGTGGGCTTCATGTAGAGGGAGGGCAACGGGGAGAGGCTCTGCATGCTGAGCGCCTCGGGACTCCCTGGAGCACAGGGCATGGAGAAAGTCCCCCCTCCTTGGGCAGGCTGGATGGGGCTTGAGGTCTCGATGGGCTGGAAGGGGTGCTGCTGGGTGGGGAGGGTCATTGAGGGCATGTCCCCTGTGAAAGTGACCCTAGGGCTGAAGGGGGAGCTGAGTTGGGATATCAGCTGGGTGCTGGGCAGGCCACTGCCAAAGACGGAGGTGAGCTGTGACAGGTTCTGTGTGCTGGGAGCCTCAGGAGTCCCTTGAGCACTGGGGAAGAATGTCCCACCTCCTTGCCCAGAAGTGGGCTTCATGTACATGGAGGGTAGCTGGGAGACCTGCTGGGTGCTGGGTAGCTCGGGGCTGCCTGGAACACTGGGGAAGGTGAATATCCTCGTTCTTGGTCTAGCAGTGGGCTTCATGTAGAGGGAGGGCAGTGGGGAGAGGCTCTGCGTGCTGGGCGCCTCGGGACTCCCTGGAACACAGGGCATGGAGAAAGTCCCCCCTCCCTGCCCAGCAGTAGCAGGCTGGGTAGGACTGAAGAAGGCAGAGGGCAGCTGGGAGATCAGCTGGGTGGAGGGCAGGTTGCTGCCAAAGACAGAGGTGAGCTGCGACAGATTCTGCGTGCTGGGCGCCTCGGGACTCCCTGGAGCGCAGGGAAAGGAAAAAGGTCCCCCTCCCTGCCCAGCAGTAGCAGGATGGGTAGGACTGAGGAAGGCAGAGGGCAGCTGGGAGATCAGCTGGGTGGAGGGCAGGCTGCTGCCAAAGACAGAGGTGAGCTGCGACAGGTTCTGCGTGCTGGGTGCCTCAGGACTCCCCGGAGCACAGGGAAAGGAAAAAGTCCCCCCGCCTTGCCCAGCAGTAGCAGGCTGGGTAGGGCTGAGGAAGGCAGAGGGCAGCTGGGAGATCAGCTGGGTGGAGGGCAGGCTGCTGCCAAAGACGGAGGTGAGCTGCGACAGGTTCTGTGTGCTGGGTGGCTCGTGACTGCCTAGAGTGCTGGGGATGGAGAATGTCACCCCTCCTCGCCCAGCAGTGGGCCTGGTGGGGCTGCAGAAGACGGAAGACAGCTGGGAGAGGTTCTGGGTGCTGGGGAGCTCGGCAGTGTCAACATACCACTTGGGCAATGCTTCATCGCCAGGGATGGAGAACGTCCCTTCATTGCCAGAGATGGAGAACGTCCCCCTTCCTTGTCCAGCAGTGGGCCTGGTGGGGCTGCAGAAGACGGAAGACAGCTGGGAGAGGTTCTGAATGCTGGGGAGCTCAGAGCTACCAATGTACCAGTGGGGCGTCCCCCCTTGAGAGCCAGGGATGGAGAACGTCCCCCCTACCTGCCTGGCAGCAGGAAGGTTGGGCAGACTGCTGCCAGGGAAGACAGGGGTGAGCTGGGTACTGGTGAGGTTGCCGGGGGAAATGAAGGTCCCGCCTGGCTGGGTGGTGGCAGGCAGGTTGGGTAGACTGGCTGGCATGGTGAGGGGAAGCCCTCCCCCAGGGGTAGAGGGACCTGGCAGGTGGGGGTGCCATGGGATGGGGCACTCAAAGCAGTAGCCCCGCGGGACGATTGAGCTGCCGCTGCTCCGCTGAGAAGCATTTTGAAGCGAGATTGTTGCACCGCCAACACCTGCAGGATGGAGAGAGAGAGAGAGAGAGAGAGCAATGGAGGTGGTAGCATCTAATGGGGGCAGGAAACAGCTATTCCCCCCCCCTCTTAATCTGGGGCAGCCAAGTTACCTTCTCAGTGGGAACACATTTTTCCTTTGGACTACTCGTTCAGGAACTATTTGAAGTTACAACAGTGCTGAAAAAATGGATTTATGAATGGTCCCTGAAGTTACAGTTGTTGTAGTGTAGTGATCACATGATCAAAATTCAGATGCTAGGCAGCTTCCCCCCCACACTTACAACTGCAAGTATGTGAGAATTGTTAAGGCACCATATCAGAAACCAGGAGACAGTGAATTCTAGTCCCGCCTTTGCCATGAAAACTGACCAGCTGACTTTGGCCCAGTCGTTCTCTCTTGCAGGGTTGCTGTGGTGGGGGAGGAAGAGGATATGTTTGCTGCCTGGGCATAGAATGGGGCAACTTGGCTGTGGTAAATTGTCACAGACTCCCCCTGGGCAAGCCTGCAGCCTTGGCATTCCTGTGGTCAGTGCAGAGCCTCATCTGCCAAGGGGAGTTTGCTAGGCCCCGCCAGGCCGGAAGGGTAAGCCAGGCTCTCTCCATCATTGGGTGAGGCTGGAGAGCCAGCGGTAGCTCAAGAACCGAGGGCGGAGGCTGGCCTGCCCCCTTGGCCAGTGCCTGGACCAGCCACGGGGGGGGGGGGGGGGAGGAGGAGATGATGGCAAAGGGGCAGCCGGCAGAGGGCAGGGCGGGCTCCATTAGGATTGTAAGTCAAGGACTATCTGTACTGAAAGACAAAGCAGCAGAGATGTCAGCATCCACGACGCCTCAAGAGATGCTGCCTGTCCCCAGAAGACCAAGGGAGACCCCCCCCTTTGGCTATCACCAATTCAAAAGGCTACAAGAACTGAGGGAGACCCCAAGATATGGCAAGCAACAGAAGATGCAGTCAAGGTTCTGATAGCAAATCTGGAGAAGGACCAGTTGGAAAAGCCTCATAGCAGGCAGGCAAGCCAAGATCCGAGCAGGAGGTGAAGAGCATTGATCCATTTGAACTTGGGGGTGGGAGAAGCTCCTCAGAATGTCAGGGACGCCAAGACCTCAGGCAAACCAGGCCAGGATGAAGCAAAAATGACCAGAATCAAACTCGCCTCCATCAGACACATGAGCAGAAGACCCCTGTCTCTCTCTCAGGCACAACTCCACTGCTGGGAATAGCCCAAGGAGAAGGGGTGACCAGCACTGAGGTCCCTGGGCTCCCTTGCTGACCGGATCTAAAGACCAGAGTGAAGGCAGATGGCCATGGAGAAACTCTATGTGGTCATGAAGGGCTGACAGTGACTTGATGGCAGATAACCAGTCAATTTTCTTTTAGGAAACACCTGAAGGTAAAAATACGCAGATCCTCCAAGCCCATTAATTACACTTAGTTCAATTGTCTTTTGTAAAACAGGGCATCTGCATACAACTCGGGGTGCTACTGTGCAAATTCCTATGAAACATTGCTTGGTCTATTTTATATCATGCTTATGTCACCACAATCATCCCGACTTGATATTTGTTAATATTTAATCCAAGGCTTTAACCTCCAGTGTCACCCCCCACCCCCCAAAAAGGTCCAGCTTTCCCCCCAGACATGGGTGTGCGGTGGCATCAGCTGTCGGTCTTGGGCTCCGGATTGAGAGGGCGAGACAGAGCCAGTCCTTTCTAGACCTTTATTGTCTTTAATGGGTGTGCACAATAAGGAGGGATGGGGGGGGTTGTCACCAGATGAAGAGGGGCTTCCCGTCCTCCTGCGAGAGCTTCTGGAGGCAGGTCAGCAGCAGCAGGCAGTCCTCCACCATCTCAGGGGGAGCCACACTCCTCACCACCTCCTCCAAGTGCTGGATGTCGCTGTAGGCGGCTGCCTCGGGGCTGGTGGCTTCTGGCCGCTCGCGAAGGATGCCGAAGGTGTTTACCGTGCGCTCCGTCAGGCCCGGGTGGACACTGGGGTCGTAGCCCAGGGGCTTCAGGGAGTCCATGATGCTATTGTAGCGCTGCATGATGGTGTCAGACTGCTCCGGGCTCAGCTGCAGAAAGGGGTCCTTTTCTCTCTGGGGAGAGACGGGGAGCGTGAGATAGGTGGGGGGCAAGAGGCACAGCCTGAGTGTCACTTGGGGCCTCCCAAAGAGAGAGCCCCCTAACCAGGAGAGATGAGAGCCATGGCTGCTCCCCTTCCGAGGGAGCCTGGGAAAGCAGCCTCTGAGGGTGGGGCAAGGGCAGGGCCAAGTCCAGCCATGGGGGGCAAACTACCTGACCTACCCTGCCCCTTGCTGACTACCGGAGAACCTGGGTGGGGGCTGTGTGCTTTCCCCATGCAAAGCCCCAAAGGTCACTCCAGGCGGAGTCACAGAAAGGGTCATGTGGCTGCCCCAGACTGAGGAGCCAAGCAGGCCGTTGCCACACCTCGCAGGGCAGAAAGCATCTCCTCCTGCCCCGCAGATGCCCTCCCGGGGTAGGGACAGGCCACAAGAGGGGGGGTCGCTTCACCTGTGAGATTTTCTCAGGGATGTTGCGAACGGTGAAGCCGTAGAGGCGGAGTCGGTCAGGGAAGATGCTGGAGAGGATGCGGCGGTCCAGCTGGAAGGCCACCTCGCCCACAATGCGCTCTTGCTTGTTGGCTTCTGCAAGAGAAGGCCAATCAGCAGCGACCCTTGCGGCCCCAGCCGTGGCCCCCAGCAGCGCCTCCCATAGCAGGGGCCCAAAGCTGGGCTGGCTTCTATCTCAGGGACCAGGAGCTGCCCCTCCCAGAGCCTGGTCATAACTGAGGGGAGGGGGAAAGACGCTGCTGAGAGCCAGCAGTGAGCAATGGTGGTGGGTGGGCTGGCCTGGCCAGGACCCCTCCCTGCTCCATGCATTTCTGTGCTCCAAAGCAGGGGGGGTGTTGGGGGCCAGGAAGGAGGCAGGTTCAGGATGACTTGGGCATCACCTCGCCCTGGCAGGGAGAAGGAAACATGGACAGCCGGAGGCTGCATTGAGCCAGCGCCATGGGTGAGGGTGCCATCCGGTATCTGGGCACAAGAAGGCCAGACCAGCCAGGCCACAGTCAAGGGGGCAGAGCAGTGGGGCGAGCAGGGTGGGGGTGGGACCCTACCAGGAATAGGGCTGGGGAACTCCTATTCTACTTCCCTGCTTTTAATTCCATCTGGAATTTGACAGAGTAACTTGGAAGTATGTTGCTCTCAGCTTCTTGCCTGGGCCAAACTTTTTAGCGTGGAAGGAGCCATGGGGCTCCCACCATTGCAGAGTCCTCCTGCACCCCTCCACCAGGTGACTGCCCTCTCCTCTGGCCTGGGCTCAGTCTCTGGGGCAGAGGGTCCTAGGCTCTTGCACCCCCCCCCGCCATGGCTCGCTCGCCTGCCACTCTTACCTTGCTCTCTGGCACCGACGGTGCTGCTGCTGCTGTCTGCGGCACCCTCTCGCTGGACCGAGCCACTGCTCTCCTTCGACTGCAGGGCGGGCGGGGGCTGCAGGCCTCCCTCTGGAACCGGCGGCTCGCCCTTCCCGACCTCAGGCGGCGGGGCCGGGATGGGAGGGGCCACAGGGAGTGGTGGTCGGGCGGTGGGGCCCTGGCTGCCCTGCAGCGGGGGCGGAAGGGCGCTCTGGACCTGAGCGGCGACCAAGGGAGCGCCGCCGCCCGCCGCACCACCTGCCCCCATCCAAAAGGCGAGTGGCAGTGCCTGGGTGGGCACAGGGCCTCCTTGGCTGAAGCCGAAAGCCTGGTAGGTGGCGGGGCTTCCACAGGCGAAGGGTCTGGGTGCTGGCGGAGAGCGCTGGGCAGTGGGCTGGGGCCAGCAGGGGAGGAAACCCAGGGGGGCGCTGCTTGGGAAGGCAGCGGCGGGGGTGCTGGGCGCAGCTGGGGACAAGGTCGGCAGGTGCGGGTGCCACGGGAAGGCACACTCACGGCAGTAGCCGCGGGAGCCGGATGGGTGGAGGGAGGAGGGAGGGGCGGCTGGGATGGTGAACTTCGGGCTGGAAGCGCCGCTGGCTGCAAAGAACAGAGAGAGCGTCTGCTGAGCGAGCGCTGGGCACGGCAGGGCAGGGCAGGGCAGGGGGCTCTCGCTGACTCCCCAGAGGCCTGGGAGTCTTCCCCGATGCTTTGGGGGAAGGGAAGGATACCTCCGTATTCTGTCCCTATCGATCACCTACCGCCCCCTCTAGCCCTGCTGCCTTCTGCCACCATCACACACACACACACACACACACACACACACACGATTTGCTGGGCGCCCACCTGCTGACTCAGCTCCCTTCTGCGGAGTCTCCTGGACACCCCTGCTCCTTTTTGCTCAGCAGACCCAGGTGCCGCTTCCTCACTGCGAACCTTATTTTTCTTTATCATACAGAGGGATGTAGCTCCCCCCCATGTACTCTTCCGAAGGAGCTCTGTACAGAGGGGGCACTCCTTAGGTGGGTGCGCTGGCTGTTGGGGCGTCCCCTTTCCTGCTCCCTCCAGCTCTGGGCAACCTGCCCCTACAAGACCAGAAGCTGTTGGCAGAACTGCTGCCTTGTTCACCAGCACAAAATCTTCAGATTTCAGCAGAAAGTCCAGCTTCCAAGCCCTGGCATCCCAGCCATGACTGGCACCCCAGCTCTAGAGCAGGGCACAGCAGCGATGGCCAGAGCCCTCCTGGGGGCAGCGTCCTCCCAAAAGTGACCACAGAGATGCCCCCTGCCTGGAGGGCAGGGTGCAAGTGCACACAGGTCTCCTGCTGATCAAGCTGGAGGCAGCCGGTGATGCTCCCGGATCGAGTCCGTCCTTGGGCAGAAAAACAGGCGTGGTTGTGGGAATGAGGCCCAGGGAGAGTGGACGGAAAGAGCGGAGGCGGGAATGCTACTCGCCTTTCCTGGGCCTGTGCGCCCGGAGGCCCCCCCCATTTGCAGCCAAAGGCTTGCTCCAACTGATCGCTCTGTTTGTAGGTGACCACGTTTTATCTCTTGCATCTGAAATCCCCCTCCCCTTCGTTTCATTTGCATTTTAACTTCATCCAACTCCACATTTTAAAACCCACAGGAACCAAAACTGTTATCCTTCAAAATCTGCCCTTTTTCAAATTTTGATAAATGAAAACTGATGAAAAAAAACAACGTTCAAGGCCAGGAGGGGGCATGTGGTGAGGTCCGAGGAGGGACGAGTGCCTCTTTGTGCATGGATGGTGGTGGTCCGGCTTTGCCCTGGTTGGCCTCCTCCACTAGAGGCTGCCCTTGGACCAAACTCCTCTCCAGTTGAGGGAAGATTGTCAGTTGTGGAAGGCCAGGAACGAGGAGGGTTATCTGGGTCCTTTTCCCTCCGGACAGTCTGGCTTCCATAGCAAAGTCTGGCTTCCATAGCAAAGCTGGCTGAGGAATTCTGGGAGTTGAAGTCCACAAGTCTTAAAGTTGCCAAGGTTGAGAACCCCTGCCATAGAGGGACCCATCACAGGGACCCCAGGGCTTCTTGGTTCTGATCTTTGGAGGGGCAGACCCATTTGTCTTCGTGGACCCTCCACTGAGGGCTCATCCGCAGGGTAATTTCCCGAAGGCTTCTTCCTTTACTCTTCATGGCTCACACTGAAAGGCAGAGCCTGTTTATCTTCCCGGTAGCTTCATTGCCAATTCTAAGGCTAGCTGTGCCTTGTCATTAGTCGCCATAGCAACAGCACTTAGACTTATATACCGCTTCACAAGGCTTTACAGCCCTCTCTAAGCGGTTTACAGAGTCAGCCTATTGCCCCCAACAATCTGAGTCCTCATTTTACCAACCTCGGAAGGACAGAAGGCTGAGTTGACCTTGAGCCGGTCAGGATCAAACTGGTGGCAGTAGGAAGAGTCAGCCTGCAATACTTCATTCTTCTTTATATTTAACTTTAACTCTGTTTTCCCCTCTGCTCCTTGACTTTTATTACTGGAGCTTGCCAATCCTTTGCATTTTTGACTGTCTATGCTAGGGGTCCCCAATCCTGTCTGTGGACCAGCATCGGGCCACGGCATGCCAGAAACTGGCCACACAAACAAGTGAAGGCCCATCTGTGGGATGCAGACAGCCTGCAAAATTACACCCCCCTCCGGTCCATGGAAAAACCTTTCTCCACGGAACCGGTCCCTGGTGCCCAAAAGGTTGGGGAACTCCGGTCTACATGGTGTCATCATCAGCATAGCATATTGATGTTTCTTCCTCACAATTCTAAAACCACAGTCATCGTTTTCCAACCCAGCTTCCCTTCATATATAGATTGAATAAATAAGGGAAGCATATTGTTAGGCTCCTTTGCCAACCTGGATCCAGTCTGTTTCTCATATTCTGTCCAGACCAGGGGTTGTTGACTTGTATATAAGTTTCTCATGAGGACAATGAGATGTTCTCCTTGGGCGTCTTGGGTGCTGACATCTCTGCTGCTCCGTCTTTCTGGGTCTTGCTTCCCTCGTCCTTTGATCTCCTTTCAGCTGCTTCCTGGGTGTCCCTTACATGCCAGTTTTAAGTCGGACCCCCCTTCTGAGTTCAGAGATCTTTTGAAAGACACCCCTTGCTTTTCCACGTCTGTTGCTGTCCTGGGTGTCTTTACAGAAGCTGTAATGCTGTTTTTTTTTGTCTCTTCTAATAGCTCTCTGAAACTCTGTGAAGCTCTTTCCTCAGAGTTTTGTCTTTCCTCGCTTCGGCTTCTGCTCTTTTCTCAGCAATTTCCATGGTTGGTTCCGACATCCACTTTGCTTTCTTCTCCTTCTCCATCTTTGGCAGTCTCTCATCACATTCCCCCTTAATGGTTTCTTTAAGTTCATTCTACAGTTCATCTGGTTCTCTGTTGAGGAGTTTCAGGACTTCACAGAGATGAACAGAATAACAGAGTTGGAAGGGATCTTAGAGGTCTTCTAGTCCACCCCCCTGCTTAGGTGGGAGACCTTATACAATTCCAAATAAATGGCCATCCAAACTGTTCTTGGAAACCTCCAATGTTGGAGCACCCACAACTTCTGGAGGCAGGTCGTTCCACTGATTAATTGTTCTCACAGTCAGGAAATTTCTCCTTAGTTCCAGGTTGGATATATTTTTGTTAAGATTCCATTACCATGTCATGACCTCAGGTGCTTTGGAGAATAGGTTGACCCCTTCTTCTTGTGGCAGCCCCTCAGATATGGGAAGGCTGCTATTATGTCACATCCACCCACGGACACACACACGGTCCTTCTCTTCATCAAACTGGACGTGGTAGGTACATGTTCTGGTCCACACCATCGGAGCTGACTGGCTTTCTTCTTCTTCATCAGCTTAACCTGGAGCACTTGTGATCCGTTCCATAGTTGGTGCCTGGCCACGTCTCTCTGATACTGTAATTGAGCTTCTCCACCTCCTTTTAGCAGTGACTGGTCAGTTTGTGCTCCATCAGGTGACGTCCGTGTCTACAGACCATCATTTTGGTTGCTTGAAGACAGTGTTAGCTACGAAGAAATCATTGGAGTGGCAGGAACAGATAAATCGTCCTCCTGGTTCATGGCAGGATCCGGAGCCGTAGAGTCCAGCCGCCTTTTTACCTTTCTTTGACATTCCGATCACCAGTCACAAGCAGCACATCTCCCTTGTGTGTTCTGTCCATCTCCAGTGGACAATAAAATGCTCTCCCATCATCAGCCCGTCCTTCCTAGCCTTTTGGAAGGCATTAAGACCCGATTTTTTTCCCTGGGTTGTGGGACAGTCTAGGCCAGGGGTAGGCAACCGAGCTCTTTTATGACTTGTGGGCTTCAACTCCCAGAATTCCTGAGTCAGCCACGCTGAGGGGAAAGGGAGAGGCTTCCAAGCTGAGCCATGCTGGCTCAGGAATTCTGGGAGCTGAAGTCCACGAGTCATAAAAGAGCCAAGGTTGAAGGCTCCTGTCTTAAATCTAACAAACAAAATGGAGGCTGGCTGAGGAATTCTGGGAGTTGAAGTTAACCTGCTAGGGCAGGGGTAGGCAACGTTGACTCTTTTATGACTCTTGGACTTCAACTCCCAGAATCCCTGAGCCAGCATGGCTCAGCTTAGAAACCTCTCCCTTTCCCCTTAGCATGCCTGGCTCAGGAATTCTGGGAGTTGAAGTCCACGAGTCATAAAAGAGCCAATGTTGCCTACCCCTGGTCTATGGAGAGACTATGGAAGGGGGGGTAGCTGAGCCTGTTATGGGGCATGCCAAAGGGGTGGGATTTGGGAGAGAGTTTTTGTGTTTTTGTTTCAGTGTTTTTATTATTGCATGATTTTTTTATTTATTGGTTTCACTATTATTGTGAGTTGCCCAGAGTTGCTTAAAATTGGAGCCCTCTAGAAACCTTTCAAATAAATAAATAATCTTTTTCTGCCTTGGTGGCTGGAACAAGAACTAAAATGATTGTCCTATTAAAGGTTTTCCCACAAAGCTTAATGGACATTATCTGGTCACTGGTCAAGTGGAAACCCTTCCCTTCCCAGCTATATGCCCTGCTATCCCCTTCGTAACCTGGTTTGTACACTGAACTGACATATTCTTTCGTAATAGCGAAGCTGAAAGAAAAACCAAAGCAGCCACAGGGTCCGGGTCCAGGAAAGAGAGAAAAAACTCAATTAAAAGCAGGAATTCTCCGTCTGCCACACACAGGCGATACATTTGCACTCACACCAGAAGCTTCATTACTGAATTAACTGGGGTCCAGGGTTAGGTTTCCATAATCAATTGAAAATATCAGACACCAGACTTGCAACTATATTAAACCAGCCTCCCCCCAAAGCAAGTTTAATACTAACCAGGGTTAGTGTGTTGGACCAAGGTATATGGCAGGCTGAGTAGACTTCAGCGAAGCCTCTTCCGTTTTGCCCAGATGGGGAGACTGCTGCCCTGCAGGCCTGGCTGTGGAGAGGCAAAGGCAGCCAAGATGCCAGCCATCCCTTTACAAACCTTCGGGGTGCTGCCCTGGCTCAGAGCGTGTTGCCGAGGCAGAATCCGCCCAGCCAGGACCGTCCCCCAGAGAGGATCCTTTGAGCCAGACAGGCCTCCTCAGGGGTGGCCCCTCTCTTACCCTTGGAAGTGGGGATGGTCCCCTTTCTCCTGCATTTGGGGTCTGGTTAAAAACGTATTATTCCAGTGGACACTCAGACCCTGGTTTGTCCTGGTGTCTCTTGGAAAAACTTTATATATTATGGTTTTAACTGTAAACTGCCAACTAGAATCCCGGTTGATTGGGGTGGATTACAAATATGCAAATAAATAAAATGTGCTACGTATATAGAATATCAGCCCATGAAGGCTGGGCCCATTCTTATGCAACCCATGTCATCTTAATTGGCACACAGTTGTATTGTGTTCGTTATCTGGACTTGTTTTATCTTCCTGTCAAAGATTACATCTTGTTTACCTCCTCTTAAATTCCACTTTTATCTGTTTAGCACATGCATGTTGAAATGTAACCCCAGGTTAAAGAATTAGGACTGTTTACATGCACAGTTACAAAGTAACCCAGATCTACCTCCCAAAAGCATTTTACGATAACTCAGGAAACTGGTATAATAGACTTGAAATAAAGAATTTGAAATCTGTGATTTAATTTAATTTAAATTATTCAATTTAATATGGCAGGAAGATTCTGGTAGTCATATTAAATCAAATAAATTAAATTTGGAAGCAATTTGTATCTATAACTCAAGGGGGGACTTAATTAACAAGGTAGACCAACACTTATTTCAACCGCAACATCCTTTCCGCCCCAAAGGTGCGACGGAGGGGTCCCCAAAGACTCTTCTGCACATGTCGCACAAACCTCTCCCTTTCTGGAGCAAGTCAAGGGATTCCCATAATACTTTGCAATTCCCACGTCTCTGTTACAAAGATAAAAGCTTCCCCTTTGGCAAGTGGGTGGTTGTCCTGAGTGGGCAGCCCCTTCCTCAAGTACAGGAGAAGCATAGAAGTATTCCAGTGTTCAAGGGGCTGCCCCAAAGAGGAGGGGGATCAACTTATTTTCCAAAGCACCAGAAGACAAGATAAGAAGTGTTAATACCACTTTACAAGGCCTTGGTGAGGCCACACTTGGAATCCTGCATCCAGGGACCTCCAAGGTCCCTTCCAACTTTTATTATTATTGTTGTTGTTGTTGTTGTTGTTATTATGATGATGATGATGATGATGATGTTGCCTTCAGACGTGCTGGGTGCTTCATCACTGGAGGTTTTTAAAAAGAGGCTAGACAGTCACTTGTCTGAGATGGTATAAGGTTTCCTGCTTGAGCAGGGGGCTGGACTAGAAGACCTCCAAGGTCCCTTCGGTTCTACTATGATTGATTGATTGACCTCCCATTGCCAGAACCTTTGTGCTGGGGGTGGGCAGAGGGTTCCTCCAGGACATGCTTCAAAGGAGAAGAGGGGCTGTCAAGATCAGGGATGAGGGCCCTGGGTCCAGGGAAGCATTTCTCAACTTCAGCAACTTTAAGGTTGAGATATGCCAGCCAAAGACATCAAAGCAGGTAAAGTCCAGGCTATTGTGCATCTCCTGGCAACTTCTCCCCATTCAGGTTTTTTGCATGTTTCTCTTTTATAAAACAGCCACAAAGTTCAGTCTCCTCACCCCCCCCCCACCCGTTGGGCTTATTTGAGCCCACACTCAGCTACTCTTTAATATAAAACAAAATTCCCCTGATTTGCAAGCAATGCTTTGTATTTAACCATGGAATTAATGTGAATTAATTCAAATTCTTATTCCTGGGACAGCAAAGGTGACCAACAAGCAAACACTGGAGTGCATAATGTCACTGGAAGGCAAAATCCTGAAACTGCGGTCTCATTTCCTCCGGCCCCATCCTCGGGAGGAATTCCTTGGAAAAAGCAAGGATGCTTGGAAGAGTCAGAAGCGAAAGGACACCAGGCCGCCAAAGAAGACGGTGTGGCTGGACACCATGAAAGCTGATCCCGGACGATTAAAAAAAAGCCGTGCAAGATCGGAAGAGATGGAGAACTGCCAGTGAAAGGCCAGGGCTTACTCAAAAAAGTAAGTTTGCCATTGCAGCTGCCACGGCCATTGGAAGGCAAGCTCCGTCTTCCGCGTTTGGTTTCACTTCTCTGGGGGACCTTGAAAAGGGTCGAAAGTCGCCCTGTAGGGGCGATGAGCAAGGAGGGGACCCCAGCTTGATCATGGGAGGGTGGCAGCCCTCCTGCTCGATCAGGGGCAGCCCTCCAAACTGGCAGAGGAAAGACCAGCCATAGTAATATGGCCCATCACTAAGCTGCAGACAGCCAAAGTCAAACTTACCACCAAGCACTTTGAAAGCAACGTAGATGAAACTGGGTGAGATCTGATCTTCTCTTTACCCTAAGCATTTTCTTTTCCTGTAAAAGCTGTCTGAAGTATCTTTCCCCCTGTGAGGAGAAAGGGAAGGGAATTTCTATCCCACCCTCTAAGAATAGCAGCCCTAACCTTAATACCCAGGGGAATTAAAGCACTAAAAAACACAACTTTAATCTAATTGGATTTATTTTATTTTATTTATTTATTTATTTATTTTATTGGGGCTTATATGCCGCTCCTCTCCGGAGACTCGGAGCGGCTAACAACATGTATATAAAACATCAAATTTCAATACAAGTCCAAACAAAAATATCTAAAAAAACCAAACTAACACCCACTCATATTCATCATTCAATCCACAATCATCCCCAGGCCTGCCGGCAAAGGTAAGTTTTAAGATTTTTACGGAAGGCCAGGAGCATGGGAGAAACGTGGACTTCAGGAGGCAGTTGGTTCCAGAGGGTGGGCACCACAACAGAGAAGGCCCTCCCCCTAGGGCCCACCAGACGACATTGTTTCGCTGACGGGACCCGGAGGAGGACGACCCTGTGTGCTCTCACCGGTCGTAGGGAAGTATGTGGCAGAAGACGGTCCCGTAAGTATCCTGGTCCCATGCCATAAAGGGCTTTATAGGTAATAACCAACACTTTGAATTGCGCTCAGAGACCAATAGGCAACCAATGCAGCATGCGGAGAGTTGACGAAATGTGGGCACGACGAGGAAGGCCCACAACTGCTCGCGCAGCTGCATTTTGCACTAATTGTAGTCTCCGAACACTCTTCAAGGGTAGCCTCATGTAGAGAGCGTTGCAGTAGTCGATCCTCGAGGTGACAAGGGCATGTGTGACTGTGAGGAGAGACTCCCGATCCAAGTAAGGGCGCAACTGGTACACCAGGCGAACCTGGGCAAATGCCCCCCTCGCCACAACCGACAAGTGATGATCCAATGTCAGCTGTGGATCGAGGAGGACTCCCAAGTTGCGGACCTTCTCCGAGGGGTTTATAGATTCACCCCCCAGAGTAATGGAAGGACGGATTGAAATGTCCTTGGGAGGCATCACCCACAGCCACTCTGTCTTGTCAGGGTTGAGCCTTAATCTGTTAACGCCCATCCAGACCCTCACAGCCTCCAGACACCGGCACATCACCTCAACCGCTTCACTGATTTGGCCAGGAGTGGAGATGTACAGCTGAGTATCATCAGTGTACTGATGGTATCTCACTCCGTGCCGGTGGATGATCTCACCCAATGGCTTCATGTAAATGTTAAAAAGTAGGGGGGAGAGAACCGACCCCTGAGGTACTCCACATGGAAGTAACCTAGAGGTGGACCTCTGACCCCCCACAAACACCGACTGTGACTGACCAGAGAGATAGGAGGAGAACCACCACAACACGGTGCCCCCCACTCCCAAACCCTCCAGCCGGCGCAGAAGGATACCATGGTCTATGGTATCGAACGCTGCTGAGAGGTCAAGAAGCACCAGGAAAGGTCTGCAGGCATCGTCACAGCCTCCTTTGGAGGCTCCGATCTTCTGGGTCTGTTAAACTGCAAAAACAGCGAAAATCAGCTGTTTTTTGCGGTGAAAGATCCCCCCTTTGGGCGAAGAAGGGGTGAAGAGCATCGGGCGGGGGTTGAGCTCCTCTAAAAAACCCCTGAAAAAGATTTCAGGGGGTAAGAGTGAGAGCTCCCCAGGTGCGCAAAGACGCTCCTACCCAGAGACGCTCCTGTCCGAAGACAGGAATAGACGCCGCATCCATTCTCTGCTCAAGATAAGCAATTAAGAGAGAACAATTAAGAGAGACCTATATGCAGGCGGAGTGAATACAGGAGTCTTGCAAGTATCTTTTTTATATTTTACTTCTGACCACGTTTTTTTTATAACTAATACAATGTATCCAAGATGGCAATCGCTTTCACTGTAAAGAGAAAGCGACTGGAAGTGAAAGCGAACTTTTCCCTTTTTTTTTCTTCTGAGCAAGCTGGTGCGACCGCTTAGATTTGATTTTAAAACTCTATAACTGACAATTACAACTTAATTGTGACTGAAAGAAGATAAGAAGAAGGGAAAAAATTTTTGGCAACATATTTGCAAGCACTTTTCCTTTTTTATTTAAAGTAATTTTTAAAGTGGATTGAATACAGAATGACTACCAGACAAACAAAAATAACTACCGCGAAGGGGGGATTATTATTATTATTATTTATTCGATTTCTATGCCGCCCTATTCCGAAGAACTCATCGATATTTTTCAACCTTTGGAAGTAGAGAAGCCTAAAGATCAAAGGCGAACTAGAGCAACTACCAAGCGCACGGGACGACAAGAAAAAGAACAACAACAACGTATATCTACAAGTCTGGAAGCCATGGGAGCTAGACCAAAGAAGAAAATGGATGAAAAAGTTGATTTGGTCTTGCAAAGGCTTTATCCAGCTGGTCATGTCAAATAAATATTTGACGTGGAATGTCAATGGTTTAAATTCTCCACAGAAAAGGAAGAAGATATTTCATTACTTGACTCAATGTAAAAATGATGTAATTTGCCTACAAGAAACACATATTAGAATCACTGATCAGAAATATTTGATAAATAACAAATTAGGTTCACATTTTGTGGCAGCGGCTACTGAGAAGAAGAATGGAATTGTTATCTATGTCAAAAATTATATAAGAGCAAAGTTAATAGAATCAGATACTCAAGGTAGATTTTTAGCAATTGAAATTCTAATAGATGGGAAGAAAGTTCTTTTGATGGGTATATATGCACCAAATCAACAACAAGGAAAATTTTACAAGTTAATACACAAAAAGTTAACACAATTTGACTATAGGTCTTGTATTTTAATGGGAGATTGGAATGGTGTTATAGATATTGGTTTAGATAAGAAGAAGATATCACCAATTCCTCAAACACATTCTATGTTGCCTAAATCTTTTTTTGATATCAAGGATGATTTTGATTTGATAGATATATGGAGAGAAAGACATGGTAAAGAGCAAGAATTTACCTTTTTTTCTGATAGACATCAATCATTTTCTAGAATTGACTTTATATTAACTACAAGTGACTTTATTTTCAGATTAAAGAAGGTGAAAATCCTACCCAAAGTTTTATCAGACCATAATCTGGTTTGGATGGAACTAATGATTGGTCAGACCCCTAGAAGATCTTGGAGACTTAATGAAAATTTGTTTAAATATGATATAAATGTGAATGAATGTAAAAATGTTATGAAGGAATTTTTTACGCTAAATCTCCATAAGGATACAACAATAGAAATGGTATGGGATGCTAGTAAAGTATATATGCGTGGGGTACTAATTGATATGAATAAAAGGTATAGACATAAACAGGAGGAAAAAAGGAAGGAGTTAGAGGAGGAAATAAGAAAGAAAGAGCAATTATTAATAAAGAGACCAGAGGATAAAAATATTAAAGAGGGGATTAAGGTTCTACAGAAACAATTTGATTTGTTGATGGCCGACCAAGTTGCTTGGAATATACAATATGCTAAACATAATTCCTTTTTTTAATTCTAATAAACCTGGCAGATGGTTGGCCTATATATTAAGGAAAAAACAAAAATCCCGCATAATTGAAAAAATTGAATATAAAGGGAAGGAAGTGTTTCAACAAGAAATTATCAGAAAAGCTTTCTTAGAATTTTACTCCAAGTTATATGCTGAAGAGAAGATACAAGGGAATGAGATAGATACTTTTTTGCAAAATGAAAATGTATCGATGAACAAAGAGATAGACTAAATGCATTGATTACATCAGAAGAAATAATTTCAGTGATTAAACAACTGAAAATGGGAAAATCTCCTGGGACTGATGGGCTAACGGCAATTTATTATAAGCATCTTCAAATGGAAATGGTGGAACCTCTTAGAGAGTTATTTGTTAATATACAAGAGGGTGGTCAGGTTCCACCTTCATGGAAAACAGCCTATGTTTCTTTAATTCCCAAGGAGGGAAGAGATAATGTTCAACCAGAAAACTTTAGACCTATTTCATTGTTGAATACGGATTATAAGATTTTTGCTAAAATTTTGGCTAATAGACTAATGACAGTTTTACAACAAATAATTCACGCAGACCAAACTGGTTTTTTACAAGGGAGACAGATGAAAAATAATGTTAGACAACTCATTAATATACTAGAATACCTGGACAAGCATATCCAGGTGCCTGCAGTTCTTATGTTTTTAGACGCGGAAAAAGCTTTTGATAGACTGAATTGGTTGTTTCTGAAAAAATTAATAGTTAGGATGGGAATGGGGGATCAGTTTATTAACTCTATATTGGCAGTCTACCAGAAACAAACAGGGCAGATTATTGTGAATGGGCATTTAACAGACTCATTTAAGATAGAGAAAGGCACTAGGCAGGGATGTCCTTTATCTCCACTGTTGTTTATCTTAACTTTAGAGGTTTTACTGAATAGGATAAGAGTTGCAGATGATTTAAAAGGTATACAGATTAGACAACATGATTACAGATTATGTGCTTTTGCTGATGATTTGCTTGTGACATTGACTCAACAACGCAGTCAGCTCAGAGCTTGATGGAGATAATTAAAAATTATGGTAGGGTATCTGGTTTTAAATTAAATATATCTAAGACAAAGATGTTAGCTAAAAATTTAGATTGTAACTCAAAACAAGATTTGGAAAGAATAACGGGCTGTGAGATAGTTAAGAAAGTTAAATATTTAGGAATAGATATTGAAGCTTCTAATGGGAAATTATATAAAAACAATTATGAAGTTTTGTGGAATAAGACACAAATAGAATTGGATAAATGGAAAAAATTACAATTATCTATGCTGGGTAGGATAGCGGCAGTTAAAATGAATGTATTGCCAAAAATTTTATTTCTTTTTCAAATGTTACCTATACTCAAAAAAGAGGCGAATTTGGAGGAGTGGCAGAAGGGTATTAACAGATTTATTTGGAATGGCAAGAAACCGAGGGTCAAATTAAAAATTATTCAGGATATAAGGGAAAGAGGTGGTTTGAAAATGCCCAATTTTAAGTTGTATTACCATGCTGCTGTTTTAGTAGCGATAAGTGACTGGATTAATTTAACTAATGACAGAATACTGAATATTGAAGGGTATGGTCTACTATATGGTTGGCATGCATATTTAGTCTATGATAAAAAGGTGGATAGGAGTTTCAAAGAGCACCTACTGAGAAGTGCTCTACTGCGTGTCTGGAAAAAGTATCAGTATAAATTAAATGAAAAGATTCCTCTTTGGACAGTTCCCAGACATGCAGTAGAGAACATAAATAGACTACAAGCTCAAAATGTGGTGCCCTATAAGAAACTCCTAATTAAAGAAGAGAATTTGTTATTATTGAAGTCCTTGAATATGTTAAGGGAAGAAGGAATAGTTCATACTTGGTTTCCATATGCACAACTGCAGACTAGATGGGAAAAAGATTTTAAGACGGGTTTATCTTTAACAGATGAAAATTTAATTAAACAAGTTAGAGACCAAAGGTCTATGCATATTAAAAGATTGTATAACGCATTGATAGAAATTGATTCTGAAACTGAATTAGTTAAGGACTGTATGATACTATGGGGACAAAATTTTGGACAACCAATCATGATGGAAACTTGGGAGAGAATCTGGGCGAAAAATGTAAGATTTACACAAGCGCAACATTTAAGAGAAAATTTTTATAAAATGTTTTATAGATGGCATCTGGATCCGAAAAAATTATCATATATGTACCCTAATTTACAATCTAAGTGTTGGAGATGTGAAAGTAAGGACGCTACTTATTTTCACGTATGGTGGACTTGTAGAAAAATCAAGGCCTTTTGGATAAAAATATGGTGGATACTTCAAAATATTTTGAAAAAACGTACTGAATTTTCACCACAATTGTTTTTGTTAGGCATTACAAAAGACTGTACCACCATAGAGACGAACTTAATTTTGAACTTGATCACAGCAGCAAGACTGTTGGTGGGACAATATTGGAAGAAACCAGAATTACCATCTATTGAAGAATGGACTTTGAAAGTAATAAACTTGGCAGAAATGGCAAAAATTTCTGCATATTTGAAGGATCACTCAAACGAAAAATATATGTTGGACTGGAAAAAATGGATAGAGTATATACAAGGGAAATATCAATCTAAGAAATTGTATTTAGCATATAGTTAAATACTTATATGTTGGTCTGAAAAATATAGTTAAACTTTTAATAGGATTTATATAACAATTTGGTGTAGTCTAGTGGGTTTTCTTGTGTTTTTACCTTGTATTCACTTTGGGAAGTCGGGGCGGGGGGTGGGTGGGGGGGTTTATAATTTCCTCAACTGTAACATGGTATTGTATTATATAAGGGGTGATGGGAAAAAGTTGTAGTCGATTCTGTTCAGTTGAGTTGTTTTTATATTGATTTTTTGTTATACTTGTATTTATAAAATTAATAAAAAATAAAATTAAAAAAAAAAAGAAGCACCAGGAAAGAGGACTGGCCTCTATCCCAGGCCCGCCAGAGATCATCCATCAGAGCAACCAAAGCAGTTTCGGTGGAGTAGCCGGGCCTGAACCCAGACTGCAGAGGGCCCAGATAATCGGCTTCCTCCAGAGACCGCTGGAGCTGGAGTGCCACCACCTTCTCAACAACTTTCCCCACGAAGGGGAGGTTGGAGACCGGACGATAGTTGGTCAAAATTGCTGGATCCAGGGAAGGCTTCTTGAGGAGGGGGCGCACAAGTGCCTCCTTTAAGGGAGCCGGAAAGGACCCCTCCCTCAAAGAAGCATTGACAATCTCCTGGATCCAGGTACGTGTCACCTCCCTACTGGCAGAAACCAGCCAGGAGGGACATGGGTCCAACAAACAGGTGGCAGAACTCACCGCTCCAATGACCCTGTCCACTTCATCCGGCATAACAGCCTCAAACTCGCCCCAGATGATCGGACAAGAACATGCCCCTGTCCCCTCAACTGAATCATTATCAGTCGACTCTGCTACACAATTGGAGTCTAGGTCAGCCCGGATCTGAGCTACTTTGTCTGCGAAGCAGTTGTTAAAGGCCTCGGCACTACCCTGCAAGGGAGGCCCCGGACCCCTCGGGTTAAGGAGGGACCGGGTCACCCTAAACAGGGCGGCCGGGCGAGATTCCGCAGACGCGATCAAAGCAGAAAGATACGAAGATCTTGCTGCTTTAATCGCCTTCAGATAGGCTCTAATGAATGAGCTCAATCTGGTTCGATCAGATCCAGACTTACTTCGTCTCCATCGCTTCTCTAGACATCTCTTATGGCGCTTCATCCCCCTGAGCTCCTCGGTAAACCAAGGGGACCTCCTGGGGCCAGCACCACGGAGAGGTCGCAAAGGCGCAATCCGGTCAATAGCCCCCTTCACGGCCACATTCCATGCCGCTACCAGGGACTCCGCCGAATTGTGAATGAGGGAGCTCGGTAATTCCCCAAGCGCCGTCTGGAAACCGACTGGATCCATCAGGCATCTGGGGCAGAACCACCTAATCGGTTCCGCCTCCCTGCGGGGAAGGATTGGGGCCATAAAATTCAGTCGAAGCAGGAAATGATCGGTCCATGACAAAGGCAGAGTATCTAAGCCTCTTAAAACCAGATCATTAACCAACTGTTCCGAAAGAAAAATCATATCCAGGGCGTGTCCACCCTCATGCGTCGGACCCGATATTACTTGGGTCAGGTCCATGGTTGTCATGGCGGCCATGAACTCCTGTGCCAACCCCGAGGATTCCCCAAGCGACGGCAGGTTAAAGTCCCCCAAGACCATAAGCCTGGGGAACTCCACTGCCAGCCCAGCAACTTCCTCGAGTAGCACAGGCAGGGCTGATGTCACGCAGCTGGGAGGCAGGTACGCAAGCAATAAACCCACCTGAACCCCTAGGTCCAGCATCATAAAGATGGACTCGCAACCTGGAATTTCGGAAACAGTGAGCCTGCGTAGACTGAGGTTCTCCCGGGCCAAAACAGCCACTCCTCCCCCCCTTCCCTGGGGTCGTGGCTGGTGCCATACCTGATAACCTGATGGGCACATACCCGAGAGGGGAACTCCCCCCTCAGGGCCCAACCAGGTCTCAGTCACACACGCCAAGTCGGTCTCCTCGTCCATGAAAAGGTCATGAATGAGGGGGGCCTTATTATTAACCGACCTGGCGTTAAGCAGCAACATCCTGAGCCCAGGGCCCGAGCTACACCCATCACCAGACTCATGGGGTGAGCTAGATTTTTCAGAAGGGCCAGAACAAGGAACTGCTACGAGACAGCAGGACCGAGTTCCCCGAGTGCGGCCTACCCTCCTGCTCCCGCCATATCTGCCTCTTCCCTAAATGACCGGTATACTCCAACCCTCAGTGACTCCCGAGTCCGCATCCCCCCAGTCCCCGGCCTCCCTCAAGCCCAGCAGGCCTGTCTATTCATCAGGTCCACAGCCACCCATCCATTCAACCCGACCCACTCCACAGTCATCCCCCCCCACATCAATTCACAAGTTAAAATAAAAACTAAACAGTATTAAAACAGTATTAAAAATTAACAATATTAAAACATTAATAATTAAGATTTACATAAAATCAGAAACATATTCCTCCCAAACTAGTCCGGGCTCCCTCCAGAGAAGTCCCATGCATGCAATTATAAATGTTATAGCTGGAGCCGTGGTTAATATAAACCTGGTTTAATATAAACCAGAAAACCCAGCTGTTGGAACAAAAATAATAGCAAAAACAGTGGAACTCCAGAAGAGGTATGAATAAAAAAGCTGGAATAAAAATTGGAACAATTGGGATAGCTAATCTAGCAGGTTTACTAAAACCCAAACTAAGGCCCGTAGTAGAAGAACCGAAACTAAGGCCCGTAGTAGAAGAAGTAATGGAAACATTTATATGTTCCTGAAATTTGGGACCAAAAATCTTCCTATTTTTATTGGAGACTTTTGCTTTTATCTACAAAAAAGAAATAAAATTGGAAAAAGGATTATAAAAATTTTGGACTTTTAAAAAACCTTAAATGGCATCGATGACATCTTGTGGTGAAGTTACCACTTGTTATTTCCTAATGGAGGCTTGGCTTGAAGCCCAGACCTTAGATAAGACTCTTCTGACCTTGGCACCACATGTTGGAAACTCAGCTGTAAAAGAACAGCTGGGTGGCATAATTGGCCTACTTGAACTGTGAATGTAAACCCTTACTAACTCTCAGAGTTATATGTGGAGAATTGCCTCCCTATCTCTTTATTTGAGGAATATTGGTTACTATAGGAGATGATGAAATACCTTGCACTATAAAATCTTGCTTGACAAACAATTTCCTCTATACTGACTATTTATAAACACGTGAAAGAGATGGATGAAGACCAGGAAAAGATCCTTTCCATGTTGAAAGCAATACATGAAACCATTCTTTCAGCTTGTGATAAAATAAGACCTAACATAAAAGATCAAGACACCAGTTTAGATACACAAACCCAAACTTTGACTACGACCAAAGAACTAACAATGCAGAAGATAACAGAAGAAGTGGAACAATCAAATATTAAGACAGAGGACTCAATTGACCAACAAATACAGTTAATGGAAAATCCAGAAAAGGGAGTGACAACACCGAAAATAGAACAGACTTTCTATATAAATCAGAAGAAATCTGAGAAAAAAGAAGAGCAGATTGAATGGAAGGGCAATCATGGGGAACTGGAATAATAGGGAGACCTTAATGAATACAAATGGGCTAGTCCTTCCCAAAAATGGCAATTAAATGGTCTCCTTAAAGCACTGATATGGAAGCCTAGTTGGCAAAGGAAGAAAGCTAGAATAAGAAGAAAATTGGGGTTTTGATTTATTAGAGGGGATTTCATGTTATTAATTAGAGGGTTAAAGGGAAAAGCTGAGATAAAGGGAATTCTGGTCATTAGATTTAAAATATTTGGAAATTAGTTGAAAATGATAAGGATATCTGTTTAATATTTAAAAATTAGACCTAAAAGAAAAAAATAATTACTATGTATACGTTTGATTTATTGATTAACCCAGGTAATATATATAATGGTTTTGATTTATTAGAGGGGATATTGTATTATTAAGTAGATGATTTAATATGGTGGAAAATAGATAACTTTTAGGAAATAGAACAAGATTATATTCAAATAGATAAAATGTGTGTTTTCGATATTAGATTCTGTTATGAATTGAGATAAGGGAAATCTTGGTTACCTAAAGCCTGAAAATTACAAATATTAAAGGTTAAATTGAAATATTGATGGGAAACTAAAAATTGGGAAAAATTAATGATATGGATTGTTTATGAAGATTGAATGTAAAAAATAATTAAGATAAGTATAAGCTAAATTTTATTAATAAATGTAATAATGATATTTTTATTGAGATGATATAATAAGAACTGTATTAGCTTAAATACGAGACAGTAAATGTTAAGGGAAAAACATGATGTTGTAACTTGAGATTTGTACTAAAGATTTTGTTATCGAACTATTGATTAACCCAGCCACCACATTGCTTTTTAAATGCTTAAATGTAAAATTGGAAAATAATAAACAAAGAAATAAGGGAGAACTGGTATAGCTATTTCGAGTTCCTTAACTCTCTTCAGCCAGATCTTACCCTTCTGAGATTCGAACTTGGGCTGTCAGCATGTTAGGCAGTTGTATTAACCTCTAGACCACAGGCTCTGTCTTGCTTTGTTAGCAGTATCAGGGAGGGAAGAGATGTATATCGAGTGTTTCTTTTTTTTTCTTTTTTTTAAAATTGCACCGTGTAAACCCAAATATGGGAGAAAGAAATCTTTCTTTCTTTTACCTGTTTCGGCTCAACCCAGAGCCATCTGCAGTATATATATGTGGTGCCTTTTATCCCATACATAAAAGGCACCACAGACAGGATCAGCAAAATCTTGAACAAACATAACATTAAGACAGCATTCTGCACAAACAGAAAAATATCCACCATCCTGTTGTGGGTGTCTCTAGACCGGCTGGGGACATATCAGAGGATGACAAAGCACAACCAGGCCCCTCTGGGTATTTTCCCCTCCCGGCAGCTGAGCCAGACAGTGAGGAGATTTGTATGCAGTCTGAGTCAGACTCTCAAAGTGATGAGTCAGATTTGGAACAGGACAATATATGGCTTGATCCGAGATTCCGAAGGTTTGATAGGCGGAGGTGTCCGTTACGTGGAAAAAGGAAGTAATGGGGGAAGTGACGTATCGGAAACTATATTAGAAGGTGAAGAAGGGACTAATTCTTTGTCACGAGCAACGTTAATCAAGGAGTAGCCTGATACCTTGAGCAGTTCGTTTGAATTCAGTTTTCTGGTGTTTTTGGAATGTACGGAAGATTAATGAGATCTTGGACAACATGAGAGATAAAGAGTGAGTTAATTGGAAGGGGGAAGAGCATGTTTAATCTGAATGTAAATAAATCAGACTTGGCCGTTCCGGCCAACAAAATGCCAGCAGCTTGCTTTGAAGTGAATCTCTTGAAATGTGTTAAATAAAACTCTTAAAGGAATATTTATGTGGAGTTTACTGAGCTGAGAAGGGCCAGATACAACACATCCTAAGAAACCCTAAAGACAAAATTGAGTTAGAAAATCAAGGAGTATATGAAATCCCATGTACTGCTTGCTCCACCACATACATTGGACAAACCAACAGAAGAATAAGTGCACGCATTGAAGAACACAAAAACTCAGTCAAAAAAGAGGAACAAACTTCTTCCCTGGTCCAACACCTTAAAGCCACAGGACATAAAATTGATTTCAAAAAGACCAGAACTATTGCCATAACTGAACACTTTAATAACAGAATAATCAGAGAAGCCATCAAGATAGAAAAACGCCCTCACAGCATGAACAAACGAGATGATGCCTCCCGCCTACCAGCCATTTGGAAACCTGCCCTTATTGACAAACGAGTCCCTAACACAAAGAATGACACCAGACCTACACTCACAAAAACCACACAAGATGTCACCACCACACATCCAGGCAAAAAGCAAACCCAAACCCACACCGATGATGAGGCACGACCACAAACCAGAAGCCAGACCACAGCTGCATCATTAGCCACCTTAAACCCCTCCAATCCATACATGAAACAAACTGACACCCACCATGAAGATGAGGCACGACCACGAACGCGAAGCCAAACAGCTATGCAGCTCACCATCTCTAATCCCCCTGCAACTCAGAATAACTTGAGCACAACAAAACCCCCACCCAAACAGAACACTCCCCCAGCCAATCAGAGCACAGCCAACCCCCCATCCAATCAGAGCACAGCCAAGCCCCTAACCAATCAGAACACAGCTGAGCTCCCAGCCAATCAGTTCAAACCCCCACTGGCAGTTAAAAGGAAGAAACAGTTACAATCACACCTTGCTCCTAGAAGCAGAAGCCGAAAGCACCAGCCTGAAGATGACGAATGAGACTTCGTCGAAACGTCGCCAAGACACTTCAAATTCTACGTGGGAGAAAACCCGAAGAACCAAAGACCTACATATATATATGTGTGTTTTCTGAGGTTTTCACAGGTGTTTGTATGTAGGTCTTTGGTTCTTCAGGTTTTCTCCCACGTAGAATTTGAAGTGTCTTGGCGACGTTTCGACGAAATCCCATTCGTCATCTTCAGGCTGGTGCTTTCGGCTTCGTGCTTCTAGGAGCAATGTGAGATTGTAGCTGTTTCTTCCTTTTAACTGCCAGTGGGGGTTTGAACTGATTGGCTGGGAGCTCGGCTGTGTTCTGATTGGGTGGGGGTGTGTTCTGATTGGTTAGGGGGTTGGCTGTGCTCTGATTGGATGAGGGGTTGGCTGTGCTCTGATTGGCTGGGGGAGTGTTCTGTTTGGGTGTGGGCTTTGTTGTGCTCAGGTTAGTCTGAGTTACAGGGGGATTAGAGATGGTGAACTGCATAGCTGTTTGGCTTTGCGTTCGTGGTCGTGCCTCATCTTCATGGTGGGTGTCAGTTTGCTTCTTGTATGGATTGGAGGGGTTTAAGGTGGCTAATGATGCAGCTGTGGTCTGGCTTCTGGTTTGTGGTCGTGCCTCATCATCGGTGTGGGTTTGGGTACAGACAGAATCAGCAAGATCCAGAATGAAGGTATCCCATTTATCTCCATAATGCTCTTCTAAACACCGAAGGACGTGAAGTGTTGATCCACCATTTCCAATTTTGGGTCCAGGAGGATCAGCAAAAACATGATAATCCACACCCATGGGCAATTTTTTTCTTTTCAGCTTTTCTGATAATTGTTTTTGATAAGCTATTTCTTGCTTTTTATCAACTGCTGTTATTACAACAACATTCCAAAACTCTCCAGACTGCACAGTTTTACCTCTCAACATATATATATATATGGTGTTCGTATGTAGGTCTTTGGTTCTTCGGGTTTTCTCCCACGTAGAATTTGAAGTGTCTTGGAGACGTTTCGACGAAGTCTCATTCGTCATCTTCAGGCTGGTGCTTTCGGCTTCTGCTTCTAGGAGCAAGGTGTGATTGTAGCTGTTTCTTCCTTTTAACTGCCAGTGGGGGTTTGAACTGATTGGCTGGGAGCTCGGCTGTGTTCTGATTGGGTGGAGGTGTGTTCTGATTGGTTAGGGGCTTGGCTGTGCTCTCATTGGATGGGGGATTGGCTGTGCTCTGACTGGTTGGGCGAGTGTTCTGTTTGGGTGGGGGCTTTGTTGTGCTCAGTTTAGTCTGAGTTACAGGGGGATTAGAGATGGTGAGCTGCATAGCTGTTTGGCTTCGCGTTCGTGGTCGTGCCTCATCTTCATGGTGGGTGTCAGTTTGCTTCATGTATGGATTGGAGGGGTTTAAGGTGGCTAATGATGCAGCTGTGGTCTGGCTTCTGGTTTGTGGTCATGCCTCATCATCAGTGTGGGTTTGGGTTTGCTTTTTGCCTGGATGTGTGGTGGTGACATCCTGTGTGGTTTTTGTGAGTGTAGGTCTGGTGTCATTCTTTGTGTTATGGACTTGATGGCTTCTCTGATTATTCTGTTATTAAAGTGTTCAGTTTTGGCAATAGTTCTGGTCTTTTTGAAATCAATTTCATGTCCTGTGGCTTTAAGGTGCTGGACCAGGGAAGAAGCTGGTTCCTCTTTTTTGACTGAGTTTTTGTGTTCTTCAATGTGTGCACTTATTCTTCTGTTGGTTTGTCCGATGTATGTGGTGGGGCAAGCAGTACATGGGATTTCATACACTCCTTGATTTTCTAACTCAATTTTGTCTTTAGGGTTTCTTAGGATGGTGGATATTTTTCTGTTTGTGCAGAATGCTGTCTTGACGTTATGTTTGTGCAGGATCTTGCTGATCCTGTCTGTGGTGCCTTTTATGTATGGGAGGAGGGCTTTGCCGTTTTCTTGTTCTGTCTTGGATTTTAGTGGGAGTTTCTTTTTGGATTGAGTTGGCAATCTTATTTCTTTGGAATCCGTTGGATGCTAACACATTAGTGAGAGTGTGTAGTTCGGTTTTTAGGTGTTGTTCGTCAGCTAGGCATTTGGTTCTGGAGATGAGTGTCTTGGCTACGGAGTTGATCTGTGCTGGGTGGTGGTGTGAGAGTGCGTGCAGATAGCGGTTTGTGTGTGTTTTCTTCTGGTAGATGGTGTGTCCTAGGGAGCCATTGGATTTCTTGTAGACTAAGACATCCAGGAAGGGAAGTTGGTTATTAGCTTCTGTTTCCATGGTGAACTATATTTTGGGGTGTAGGCTGTTGAGGTGTGTGAGGAAGTTGTCCAGTTTTTCTTTCCCATGTGGCCAGATTACAAAGGTGTCATCTACGTATCTGAGCCAGAGTTTGGGTTTGTGATCAGATTTTTCTAGGGCTTGGGTTTCAAAGTGTTCCATGTAGAGGTTTGCAATGACAGGTGAGAGGGATGATCCCATGGGTGCTCCTTCTATTTGTTTGTATTTTTGTCCATTATAGATGAAGTATGTGTTGGATAGACAGTGGTTGGTCAGATCTAGGATGTGTTTGGGGGGGGTTATATTTGTTTTGGATAGCTGTTAAGGCTTCTTTGATTGGCACTTGGGTGAAGAGGGATATGAAATCAAAGCTAACAAGTAGGTCGCTGGGCTGTAAGTTTTGTTTCTTTATGGTCTCTATGAACTGGAATGAGTTTTTTACGTGTGAGGTGATGGATTCTGCATAGGGCTGTAGTTGTTTGGCGAGAAATTTGGCTAGGTTTTGTAGAGGTGAGCCTATGGAGCTGACTATGGGTCTAAGTGGGCTTCCTTCTTTGTGTATCTTAGGGAGACCATAGAGCTTAGGGCATCTGGATGATTTCTCTCTGGGAATGATTCTTTGCTGGATCTCTTCGCTAATGGGGGAGGCTTTTATTTTGGATCTAGTGGTTTTTTCCAGGTAGGTGGTGGGATCTGTGTTTAGGGGTTTGTATGTGGAGTCTTGGAGTAGGTTGGTTAATTTGGTTTGGTAGTCAGATGTGTTCATGACCACCGTGGCGTTGCCCTTGTCTGCTGGTAGGATTATTATGCTGGTGTCTTGTTTCAGGTTAAGTAGTGCTGTCTGCTCCTCTTTGGGTAAGTTGCTTTTGGGTGGCTTGCTGGTGCAGAGTATGTTGGTGATTTCGAGTCTGATTCTGTTAGCGTCGTCGGAGTTGATTTTAGTCAGGCTGGTTTCAACTCCGCATATAATGGTTTCAGTGGGGATGTGTTTGGGAGCAACTGCAAAGTTGAATCCTTTGGAAAGGACATTGGTTTCGGCTTTGGTGAGGATCCTATCTGAGATGTTATGCACTGTTTGTTTCAAGTGTGGCTGTGAGGGAGGAGGGGTTTGCTTCTGGTGTTCTTGTAGTCTTCGGAGTTTGTTGGTGTGTGTGTCTGTCTTGAGGGTGGTCTGTGTTTTGGCTCTCCAGACGGCGAGTTGTTTGGATTTGTCCCAAAGTGCGGGGTGGATCTTGTTGCTGAGTTTGAGGTGAAGTGTGAGGAGATCTTTGTTGAATCGGTCTAGGAGGAATCTTTTTGTGTGAAGTTCATTTCTGATTACGGCCAATTCCGTTCTTTTCAGGATGCGTTTGGTGGCTGCAGAGTTGGAGTGGAATTTCAATTGGAAGCATGTGGGGATTAAATTTTGATTTTGGTAGTTGCGTAGGAATGCAAGGTCACATAAAATGGAAGCTCTTTGGACTTCAAGTTTTTCATAGGTTTTTGCGGGTGTTTGTATGTAGGTCTTTGGTTCTTCGGGTTTTCTCCCACGTAGAATTTGAAGTGTCTTGGCGACATTTCGACGAAGTCCCATTCGTCATCTTCAGGCTGGTGCTTTCGGCTTCGTGCTTCTAGGACCAATGTGTGATTGTAGCTGTTTCTTCCTTTTAACTGCCAGTGGGGGTTTGAACTGATTGGCTGGGAGCTCGGCTGTGTTCTGATTGGGTGGAGGTGTGTTCTGATTGGTTAGGGGCTTGGCTGTGCTCTGATTGGATGAGGGGTTGGCTGTGCTCTGATTGGCTGGGGGAGTGTTCTGTTTGGGTGTGGGCTTTGTTGTGCTCAGGTTAGTCTGAGTTACAGGGGGATTAGAGATGGTGAGCTGCATAGCCGTTTGGCTTCGCGTTCGTGGTCGTGCCTCATCTTCATGGTGGATGTCAGTTTGCTTCATGTATGGATTGGAGGGGTTTAAGGTGGCTAATGATGCAGCTGTGGTCTGGCTTCTGGTTTGTGGTTGTGCCTCATCATCGGTGTGGGTTTGGGTTTGTATTCTCTGGCCCTCTCAGATGTGAACAGAGCCTCTTTTACACACCATAAATCAATGCTTGGCTGCCCTGTTAAGCCATCCAAGCAGAAAACTGTCTTCAGCCAGACAAACAATGGCTTATTTAGAGGAAATTTACTGAAGGCTGCCACTGGGCTGCTCTGCCGCCGCCGCCGCTGCTGGTTGAGCTGAGCTGCGGCGCCGAGCCGGTCCCCATGCCTCCTGGTTGCCCATCTGTGCTCTGCCCCCAGCCGCCCTCTGTGCATCGCCAGAGTCTCCTCACTGTCAGAGGCCGCCTTGGCCCTCTGCCACCCAGCATGGCTCTGGGGCTGGCGGGCAGGAGCGGCTCCTTCCCAGCTTGCCAGGCTCCGGGCCTCGGAAGCGGCCAGGGGCGGGGAAGAGGGTGAGGCGGCGGCGATCCCCGTATGTGTGTCGGAGGCCAGCCAGCCAGGCCAGGAGGGGAGAAGTGGCACATTCTGAACGGGAGCTGGCGCTCCGGCCGCACCCCTCTCGTATGAGACGAGTCGGGGAAGAGTCGTGGCAGTGAAGGGCTTTGCTGCGTGGAAAGGGGCTCCCACAACCCCGCCCCTGCAATGGTGCTCAGGAGGCTGGAGGGGCGAGCAGGTCCCAGGGGGGTAGCTGGGAGAGGGCAAGAGGTGCCGGGATGAGGATGGGGGGCTCCAGGTTGGCGGGTGTGAGAGGGCGGCCGGCGGCTCCAAGGCGCGCAGATCCTCTGCGGTGCTTCCGAGGCCCCAGAGGTGCTGCGGCTTGGCTTTCCGCCAGGCTGTGGAAGAATCGGGAATGCTGGGAGTTGCAGTTCATCACCATCTGGAAAAACATGACTCTCCAAAGATCGATCAATCCTTCCTTCCTTCCTTCCTTCCTTCCTTCCTTCCTTCCATCCATCCATCCATCTCCTTCCCTTCCACTTCAATCTCTCCTTCCTTCCTTCCTTCCTTTCTCCTTCAATCTCCTTCCTTCTCCATCTCCTTCCTTTCCTCTTCAATCTTCCTTCCTTCCTTTCTTCCATCTCCATCCCTTCCTCTTCAATCTCTCTCTCTCCCTTCCTTCCTTCCTTTCTTCCCCTCAATCTCCTTCCTTCTCCATCTCCTTCCTTTCCCCTTCAATCTCCTTCCTTCCTTCCTTCCTTCCTTCCTTCCATCCATCCATCCATCCATCCATCCATCCATCCATCTCCTTCCCTTCCCCTTCAATTTCTCCTTCCTTCCTTCCATCTCCATCCCTTCCACTTCAATCTCTCCTTCCTTCCTTCTTTCCTTCCTTCCTTCCTTCCATCCATCCATCCATCCATCCATCCATCTATCTCCTTCCCTTCCCCTTCAATCTCTCCTTCCTTCCTTCCTTCCTTTCCCCTTCAATCTCCTTCCTTCTCCATCTTCTTCCTTTCCCCTTCAATCTCCTTCCTTCTTCATCTCCTTCCCTTCCCTTCAATTTCTCCTTCCTTCCTTGCTTCCCCCTTCAATCTCCTTCCTTCTCCATCTCCTTCCTTTCCCCTTCAATTTCTCCTTCCTTCCTTCCATCTCCATCCCTTCCACTTCAATCTCTCCTTCCTTCCTTCCCCTTCAATCTCCTTCCTTCTCCATCTCCTTCCTTTCCCCTTCAATCTTCCTTCCTTCCTTCCTTCCATCTCCATCCCTTCCTCTTCAATCTCTCTCTCCTTCCTTCCTTCCTTCCTTCTTCAATCTCCTTCCTTCTCCATCTCCTTCCTTTCCCCTTCAATCTTCCTTCCTTCCATCTCCTTCCCTTCCCCGTCAATCTCTCTCTCCTTCCTTCCTTCCTTCCTTCCTTCCTTTCCCCTTCAATCTCCTTCCTTCTCCATCTCCTTCCTTTCCCCTTCAATCTTCCTTCCTTCCATCTCCATCCCTTCCTCTTCAATCTCTCTCTCCTTCCTTCCTTCCTTCCCCCTTTAATCTCCTTCCTTCTCCATCTCCTTCCTTTCCCCTTCAATCTTCCTTCCTTCCATCTCCATCCCTTCCCCTTCAATCTCTCTCTCCTTCCTTCCTTCCTTCCTTCCTTCCTTTCTTCCATCCATCCATCTCCTTCCCTTCCCCTTCAATCTCTCCTTCCTTCCTTCCTTCCTTCCTTCCTTCCTTCCTTCCTTCCTTCCTTCCTTCCTTCAATCTCCTTCCTTCTCCATCTCCTTCCTTTCCTCTTCAATCTTCCTTCCTTCCTTTCTTCCATCTGCATCCCTTCCTCTTCAATCTCTCTCTCTCCTTCTTTCCTTCCTTCCTTCCCCCTTCAATCTCCTTCCTTCTCCCTCTCCTTCCTTTCCCCTTCAATCTTCTTTCCTTCCTTCCATCTCCATCCCTTCCCCTTCAATCTCTCTCTCCTTCCTTCCTTTCTTCCCTTCAATCTCCTTCCTTCTCCATCTCCTTCCTTTCCCCTTCCATCTTCTTTCTTTCCTTCCTTCCATCTCCATCTCCATCCCTTCCCCTTCAATCTCTCTCCTTCCTTCCTTCCCCCTTCAATCTCCTTCCTTCTCCATCTCCTTCCTTTCACCTTCAATCTTCCTTCCTTCCTTCCATCTCCATCCCTTCCTCTTCAATCTCTCTCTCTCCTTCCTTCCTTCCTTCCTTCCTTCCTTCCTTCCTTCCTTCCTTTCCCCTTCAATCTCCTTCCTTCTCCATCTCCTTCCTTTCCCCTTCAATCTTCCTTCCTTCCCTCTCCCTCCCTCCCAACATTTTTGAGCAAGGAAGAGTAAGCTTCTCCATCGAGCATTGCTATAGTTTTTGTGATTAATCACTATGCTTTAATTATGTTCAATTCGTAACAATGAAAATACACCCTGCATATCAGATATTTACATTACGATTCATAACAGTAGCAAAATTACAGTTATGAAGTAGTAACAAAAATAATTTTATAGTTGGGGGTCACCACAACATGAGGAACTGTATTAAAGGGTCATGGCATTAGGAAGGTTGAGAACCACTGGTCTACAAGAAATCCAATGGCTCCCTAGGACACACCATCTACCAGAAAAAAACACACACAAACCGCTATCTGCACGCACTCTCACACCACCACCCAGCACAGATCAACTCCGTAGCCAAGACACTCATCTCCAGAACCAAATGCCTAGCTGACGAACAACACCTAAAAACCAAACTACACACTCTCACTAATGTACTAGCATCCAACGGATTCCAAAGAAATAAGATTGCCAACTTAATCCAAAAAGAAACTCCCACTAAATCCAAGACAGAGAACAAGAAAATGGCAAAGCCCTCCTCCCATACATAAAAGGCACCACAGACAGGATCAGCAAGATCCTGCACAAACATAACGTCAAGACAGCATTCTGCACAAACAGAAAAATATCCACCATCCTAAGAAACCCCAAAGACAAAATTGAGTTAGAAAACCGAGGAGTATATGATATCCCATGCACCGCTTGCCCCACCACATATATCGGACAAACCAACAGAAGAATAAGTGCACACATTGAAGAACACAAAAACTCAGTCAAAAAAGAAGAACCAACTTCTTCCCTGGTCCAACACCTTAAAGCCACAGGACATGAAATTGACTTTAAAAAAACCAGAACGATCGCCAAAACTGAACACTTTAATAACAGAATAATCAGAGAAGCCATCGAGATGGAAAAATGCCCACACAGCATGAATAAACGAGATGATACCTCCCGCCTACCAGCCATTTGGAAACCCGCCCTTATTGACAAACGAGTCCCTAACACAAAGAATGACACCAGACCCACACTTACGAAAACCACACAGGATGTCACCACCACACATCCACGCAAAAAGCAAACCCAAACCCACGATGATGAGGCACGACCACAAACCAGAAGCCAGACCACAGCTGCATCATTAACCACCTTAAACCCCTCCAATCCATACATGAAGCAAACTGACACCCACCATGAAGATGAGGCATGACCACGAACGCGAAGCCAAACGGCTATGCAGCTCACCATCTCTAATCCCCCTGCAACTCAGAATAACTTGAGCACAACAAAACCCCCACCCAAACAGAACACTCCCCCATCCAATCAGAGCACAGCCAGTCCCCCATCCAATCAGAGCACAGCCAAGCCCCTAACCAATCAGAACACACCTCCATCCAATCAGAACACAGCCGAGCTCCCAGCCAATCAGTTCAAACCCCCACTGGCAGTTAAAAGGAAGAAACAGCTACAATCACACATTGCTCCTAGAAGCACAAAGCCAAAAGCACCAGCCTGAAGATGAAAGATTAAAAAAACAAAGAAAAAATATAATGCAGTTTTAACAGAAAAACAAATTGTTTCAGAAGATGGTGAAGAGACTAAATAATTTTAACAAAATTAAAAATAAAAGTAATAATAATAATAATAGTAACAATAGTAACAATAGTAACAATAGTAACAATAGTAACAATAGTAATAATAGTAATAATAATAAAGTTGGACGGAACTTTGGAAGTCATCTAGTTCACAGCTTTTCAACCAGTGGTACGGGTACCACCTGTGGTGCATTGGCACCTGGCAGGTGGTATGTGACCATCCTAGAAAAGTGGTAGTGGGGGAGGGGAATGAGCTGAACCAATGGCAGCACCGCACAAGCCTGAGCGAGAGATGATTGGAGCTGCAGGGCTGTCAGGGCTCAGCGGAAGTGCCAGGATCAGTGCCACTTTCCAGCTGATTGGCGCTTCGGGGCTGTCAGGGCTCAGTGGAAGCACCAGGATCAGCACCAGGATCCAGCTGCAGCTCGGCGCTGACCCTGGCACTTCTGCTGAGCCCAGAAGAAGCGCCGATCAGCTGGAATGTTGCAGCCTCTCCAGGGTCTTGTGATTTACATTCAGATGCTTGGCAACTGATTCATATTTATGATGGTCACAGTGTCCCAGGGTCATGTGAAGTGACCAAAACCTGCTGCAACCACCCAGCACATGGGGGGAATAAAAACCAAACACCCTCCACCCCACCCCCTCTGCTCACAACAATGAAAACCTCGGACAGGAGGAAGAGCGCCACTGGGTGGGCAGGCAGGTGTCTTGCTCGGCTGTGGCTTGGGGAGCAATTTTTTCAGTGCCATTTTAACTTTGAATAGTCACTAAGCAAATTGTTGTAAGTCGAGGACTACCTGTACTTTATCACTTTTTTCCTTTTTTTTTTTTTTTTTGGTCATCAGGTTTTTGACACCTTGCTAGGCGACTGGTGGTACTCGGATGTTGCCATATCCTAAAAGTGGTACAATGGGTGAAAAGGTTGAAAAGCCCTAATCTAGTCCAACCCCCTGCTCAGGCAGGAAACCCTCTACCATTTCAGACAAATGGCTGTCCAGTCTCTTCTTAAAAACTTTGAGACAAAACTTAAGCGAAGGACAGCAGAAGGAATATTTCCGAGATTTGTATGCAGCGATACAACGAAGAGTAGCATTGGAGATGAACACTGTCCATGTTGGCATCCAAGAAAAGGCTGCCGTCAAGAAGGTCTGATTGCTATGAGGATTTTGAGAAGCGGGAAGGCTGCAAGCGTAGCAGGAGAAACATGGCTGGCCTGTGCTCCTTGTCTGGGTGAAGGCAGCATCTAATGGCTGTTGATTGAAAGGACGGGATTGTTGTTCCTCTACACAGAGAGAAAGACTCTGTTCCCCACAAGGAAAGTGAGTTCAGAGATCGTCTATGTTGAAATCCAGCATCCTTCTCTCTTTTTTGCTTTCTTTCATACCCACATAGATTCACGCATACAATTATGCAACAATACCCAGAAGTGCCCTTGCACCATCTCCAGGCCATGAGTCACACCACCTTCTCCTGCCTGGTTCCATATTGCACAACCAAATGCCTCGCAGACAAGGCTGGAGCAAAGCCTCGCCAGGGCCCCTTGAGCTCTGCTCTAGCCACAACCAGGATCGCTCATGGATGAGTGCTGACCCGGGCACATACTCGCACCCCAGGCCAACTTCCCATCCAGCGGAGTACTTGAGGAGGAGGAGCAGCTGAATCCCAAGCATCTGGAGCACGGTCAGTTTCAGTCCCCCCAGAGTCCACCAGTGGGGTGGCCCACATGTGCTGGACCCCATGAGTCCCTTTGGGCAGAGCTCAGAATCACCCATCAGACCAAGAAGTGTGGCTGGGCCAACTGTGCAGTGCGAGCTGGGAGACCTGCCCCAAGAACCTCCAAACTTGGCCATCTCCCCCGAGATGCCCAAAGGGGAGGCATCCCCTGCAGGACCCTGCCCTGGCACAGTCAAGCTTGTGCCCCACAAGAACGCCTCTCTTGGTCAGCTGCAGCGGGCACCTGTGACTCACCTGAAGTGGAGCCTATAGGGCTTGGAGAGCAGACCTGGAAGCGGGGAGGGCTGTGCCCCCGTGGCGTGGAAGCCATGACTCCTCCCCCTGGTGGAGAAGGGGGTGGTGGAGGATACTGTGTGGTGAGCTGGGCTGTGAGGCCGGATGGATGTCGTTGTCGAATGCCCAGTCGCAGGATGGTGCTCGGGGAACTTTGGGATTGGTCCAAGTTGGAAGCGTCAAGGAAGGCCTGGTTCAATAAAGGTTCTGTGGGGAGGACAAACAGGGAAGCCTGGGTCAGCCTCCCGTTGCAGAGGGGAAAGAATCACCCTGCAGCCCTATATCCTTCATGGATTTCCACCCATCCTTCTTTGATGGGATGCAAGGGGTGGGTGGAGAAATAAGCCCCCAGGTCTCTCTGCACATGTTTCCTCAAGTGGACCTTGGCCCTACCAGCATCCACCATGGCGGGGGGTGGGGGGCTTGGAGATATGGAAGTTCTCATAGCAATCCATGGAGGGTCTCCACCTGGATTACCCTTGGGTGAGTGGAGATAACCTTGGGCTGAGGCAGATAGTGGTGGAGGCCACCATTGCTGGTGTTGCTCTCCTGGTCATTTTTCTGCTGCCATTTGAGGAACAGCCAAAACCAGGGGACACGGGACCTCTTTGTCTCCTGGCCAAGGTCTGCCCCAACTGCCCTGACCCCTTGGGACACTGCTGCAGCTCAGCATTGAGTGGATGCGCAGGGACTCCGGGTTGGGAACCGGGGCAGCCTGGGGGCTCTTATTTGGTTAGAGTCAAGGGCATGCCACATCCCCCTCCCGCATGCCACCTTGCTGGTCCAGCCGGGTGGATTCAAAGTTTGGCAGCAGGTTCCTCTCATTAAATTGGTCGTGAAGGACGGACTTGAGCTCCTGGTTCTCGCGTAGGAGGAGCACCAGCTGTTTCAGCTCCTCGTTCTCAGCCACAAGGGCCTTGATTTCCTTTCTCAATGCCTCATAGCGGGTGAAGATAGCCATCCCCTTAAAAGTGCTGTGAAGTGGGGAGACTCTGCTGCCTCAGGTGCCCCAAAAGAATGACATTCAGAGGGCCATATGGGAGCCCCAGCTGCCAAGAGCTCCCCTCTCCTGTCCACTGCTGGGCTGGTAGGTGGCAGCTTGGACAGCTGTCAGTGATCCAAGCAGCCTTTGTGATGCGGCCAGGTGGGGGAGGGAAGGAACTGGAAGGTGAGGGGGGGGCACTGGACTCTGCTCCAGAGGAGAAAGGAGCTGCTGGGAGGGCCTGGAGGGCCCTGACCCAACCAGGAGGGACCCTTGCCGGCCCAAGGGTGGTGCCTGGTTCTAGCCAGCTGCTCCCACAATGAAGAGGAGGGGGCTTCTGGGGGGAACGGTATAGGGTTTCCTGCCTGAGCAGGGGGTTGGAATAGAACAGGGCTTTTCAACCGGTGGTACACGTACCACTTGTGATACATTAACAAGTGGCAGGTGGTACACAGCCCTGTCTAGCCAAGTGCAGTGGGGGAGGAAAGAGCCAGCACAGGCAAGGACTTAATGTGAGATAGTCCTCTGGAGCTGCAGAGTGGCTGGGGCAATGCAAAGGCCCCAGGCTCACTTCTGGCTCACCCTCCCCCATGAGAAAGGAGGAGGGGGCGGAGACAAGAGAGGTTATAAAAGGAGGCAGTTTGGGTGGGAGAGGGAGAGAGAAAAAGAAACAGCCTTGGGAGGAGGTGGAGTCAGCTCTAGCTGCAATGGTAATAAGTGTGAAAAATGGTCATAAGTCATTTCATGCAACTGCAACTTTGAATAGGGGTTTTTTTTGGTCATCAAGTTTTTGACACCTTGCAAGGTGATACTCGGATGTTGCCATATCCTAAAAGTGGTACAATGGGTGAAAAGTTTGAAAAGCCCTGGACTAGAAGACCTCCAACTCTATTATTATTATTATTATTATTATTATTATTATTATTATTATTATTATTATTATTATTATTATTATTATTATTATTATTATTGTTGTTGTTGTTGTTGTTGTTGTTGTTGTTGTTGTTGTTGTTTTGTTACTGTTACTATTATTATGGGGTTGGCCATGAGGGTGAGGAACACTGACCTCTTCCTCCAGCCTGCCAGCCTGCTGACGAAGTTTGGTGCCCTAGAAAGAGGCAGGTGGGTGCTGAGCCCAGCCCCAGGGGAGGCCCTTCTGGCTGGCTCCCTTCCGACCATGGCCCGATTGCGAGGGGCAAAGCCCAGAATGCAGATGCTGCTCACGGCCCACGAACTGCCCTACGCAGGCGCAACCCAAGCCATCCAGACTGTACTACTTCAAAGCTTTATTTAAAATGCAGACAGTCTGGCTTCATGCAGGAGCTTGGTTGAAAACAGCTAAAGAGACTCCTTTCCCTTCAGGTCCACTGGGTCTCACTCGGACTGGTCCAGAGATGAGATGCACACCTCAAGCAGGGCACCTGGATGGTCCTGGGGACCTTCAGTAAGCAGCCAACATTCTGGGCCATCCGTGACTTGCCCATTATCATATTTAGGCTTCCTCTGGACAAGAAGCCTTCTTCCCCTTCCTCCTCCTCCACCCTCTGTCCCCCCCCCCCTTTAGAAGTGATATTGCAAAAAGTCCGCTTGTTGGCCAGTGGAAAAAGAAGATCCAGTTGTGTGGTCAGCATTTGGTCAACTGGGGGTGAATATCTGTGGCTTGGGTGGAGGATGAGGGTGGAGGTCCGTTCTCCGAGCTTGTGGGTTGGTTTCTGAACGTTTTGTTACCAGGCTAGATAACACCTTCAATGCAGCTGAAGAGGTTACCTAGCCTGGTAATGAAACGGTTGGAAACCAACCCACACGCTCGGAGAACAGACCTTCACACTCACCTGGCCAGCTATCGGTGCTCTGAAAACTAAGCAGCGTCCGCCTTGCTGCCCAACGGCTGTGGGTTGGAGAGAAGCCCCCAGTGTGTCCCATGGGTGGGTTGGGGAGCTGAGTCTTGTTGCATGGAGCCTCACGGAGGCCGTGCAAGTTGAGTTGCGCCAGAGGAGACTCAGGGGAGGGTCCACAGAGCTTTGCCTGGAAGAGAAAATGATGCCCCTTTCCCAGCTCAGAGAAGACCAGAAGCGCCAGTTGTGGAGAGAGTGGCATCTGCTCATGGTGGAGGCTCTGTAGCCAGGTAGGGGTGAAGGGACAAGGCCATGGGGGGGGCACAGAGGAATGTGCCTCTCACACATACCCGGCATCTCTCTACAGCCATGGAGTCCCCAACAGGTGCAGCGAAGCCCCACCATTTGGCTGGGGAAGGGGGAGAATATTTGGGAGAGGGGAAGAAACCTGCCAGCAACTTTGCCCCCTCAGCTTCTTCCCTGCCAAGTGCTGCCAGATTGGGCGAGCTGCCAATGAGGGGACCCATTTCATAGCTCAACAGGTGTTTCCTCACAGATGGGCATCCGACCTTCATTCTTTGGGGGCTCTTAGAAATTAATGTAAAGAAAGACACCCCCCCTCTTTGCAGCAGATGCTCCACGCACGTTGTTCATCCATCGCATTAGCCACGTTGGAATTGCCGGTGGTGTGTGGGAAGAGGACTGGCCAGGTCAAGTCAGGCAGGGAACCTCCTGGCACAGACCCTGCAGTGGTGGCACCGATGGCTCCACGCTTGCACAGCTTGTGCTTCTGCAGCAGACCTTTTACTTCACCAGCCTGACAGCCTTCATGGATGGGGCCACTCCAGGCAGAGCGATTTTGTGCCAGTGTTTCTCCGACGGTCGTGCCCATGTCCAGCGAGTTCCAGAAGGCCTTTAATGTATCTTTGCAATGTTTCACCTGCCTTCCACACGACCATTTTCCAACCAAGCTCCTCTAGGTGCTCGGGGATGTGCTTGTTTGGCACACAGATGACATTGTCTGCCCCTTCCCTCCCCCCCGGTCTAAAGAGGTTTAGAAGCTAAAAGGTATGAAAAACAGTTGCAGGAATTGGGTGTGTCTAGACCAGGGATAGGCAACCTTGGCTCTTTTATGACTCGTGGACTTCGACTCCCAGAAGGTTACTTACCCGTAGCCTAGTCTAAAGAAATGGGGTAGGGTGACATGATAGCTGTTTTCTGATATTTGAGGGGCTGCCATAGAGAAGGGGGGGGCTCAACCTCTTCTCCAAAGCACCTGAAGGCAGGACAAGAAACGAATGGAGGCTAAGCAAGGAGAGAAGCAACCTAGAACTAAGGAACGTCCTGTCAGTAAGGACAATTGATCAGTGGAACAGCTTCCCTCCAGAAGTGGTGTATGCTCCATCCCTGGAGGTTTTAAAGAAGAGATTGGACACCCATTTGTCTGGAAAGGTACAGGGTCTCCTGCTTGAGCAGGGGGTTGGACTAGAAGACCTCCAAGGTCCCTTCTAACTCTGTATTGTCAGTCCCCAAATCCTTATTGTCTTCCTTGCATATATATTCTTGTGCTCTTGTTTCGGGGCCTGCCATTCTGCTAGGGGGAGGGAGGATAATTGCTTTCACTTGGGACAACTTTCGCTTTCTACTTTTCCTTTCCCGCATCTCTCCACTTGAGAGAGCCGTTGTGGCACGCAGAGCCCTCTCTGTGGGCACACGCGCCAACACCCCAGTCCTAGGCCTTCAGCTGGGTTTTATAAAACCTTTTCACTTTAGGCCTCCGCTGCCATGTGCAAAAAAAAAGGCTCAATCAATCAGTCAATTTCAACCTGGTGGGGAAAAAAAAAGATCTTGCAAAGTTGGGATTGATTGAACTTTTTAGTCCCACCCAGTCTGCCGTTACCACCGCAGCCACGCCCACCCAATGGGCCACACCCACCCCAATGGGCCACGCCCACCCGGCACCCGACGATACATAAGTGGGTTGCAGTTTGGGCACTCAGTCTCTAAAAGGTTCGCCATCACTGTGAGAAACGAATATGTCTCCCTTATCAGGGAGATGGTTGCAGAGAAACAAAACTGGAGACCTTGAGATGTGCACCAACTATACCAGTTACCCGCACATTGTGCCACCTGTGGATTGGCTGGATTTCAAATGGACATGACTCTGGTGGGAGGAGGAATATCGCTGGTTTAACTATATTGTTTAAATGGGATTTTCCCCAGATCTCGCCTTGACTTCCCTACTGTCACTGACCCCTAATAAAAGTTCCTTTTGAGACAATGCCTGTTTCAAGAGACCTGCTTCCTTGGGTGGTTGACTGAGGTGGGTCCTTACAGTTATTCTGCTATCTGTTGGTGTGAACTGAGGGCAGATCTGCCCTAGCACGTCAATGTCTGGAACCTTATCTGCCCATCCGGTGCCCAACACTCTGGAAAGATGTGTCCAGCTTGAGCTGTCCTTCATTACACACATTTTACAAGCAGGAAGAAGGGTAAAGGGCATCAAGCTCTCTGTAGACCTTCAGTTTTTGTTGCTGGTCTAATGGGGTGCAGTTCTATTGGAAGCAGAACTCGCCTTTGCTCTTTTGCCGTGGACGTCTGGGCTGGTGGTCACTGGAGACATACTGCCTAAGTAAATGAACAGGTCCACCGCTGCTCGTTTCTGCCTCTTGATTGCGATTTTGGATTCCGCGTACGATGCAGGAGCAGGTTGCTACACGGCTACAGCCTTTTGAATACTGATGGGGAGTCCAAGGTTGTAATAAGCCATAGAGAATTTGTCCACCCCGACATGCATCTCTGGCCCTGAGCCAGCAGGACATGGTCATCAGCTAAGAGGAAACCCCTTGGAAGAATTTCCTTCACTTTGGTGAAAGCTTGAGGTCTCCTTAAGGGGTAGAACTTCCCACCCACTCTCTGCTTGAGGACGATTCCAGCACTGCATTCTGAAAGGCATCATACAACCTGGCAGTGAATATCGTGCTGAAGAGGGTGAGTGCCAGGAGAAGGCCCTGGTAACCCCATTGGTGACTGCCTTACCGGATTCTCCATCGCCCAGCACCCTGGCCATCATGGCATCACAGAACTTGCAATCTGGATTTAAGTGAGAAGAAGCGTTGTCTTACCTGAACGCCTTTTCTCTGCATGGGGGGATGGAGAATCCACCAATGGGTATTCGCTGCCTCCTGCCCAATAGCAGACTAGGTCCGAAATTTAGCCCCGCCTCCTGGCTTCCTTCCCCAGTTTTTTCCTAGTCTGAAGCCCAAGAACAGCTCTTCTCGGTAGCTCCAGGGAAATAGAGTTTTTTTGTTTGTTTCGGGAAAAGGACTGGTAAACTTTATTTTTTAGTTGCCTTAGTAGTTCAGTTGTTTCAGCTATTGGACATACGAAATTTAGAAGCCTTTTTTTGTGAAGATTACCTGTTTTTTCGTCGGGTCCCTTTCGGAGCCTTCCTCCTTGTCGCCGAGACCGCCGGGGAGGCCGCCCAGGCCTAGGGCCTCGGGGGAGCGGGAGCCGCGGGGGGAAATATCCCCGGAACCCCGAACGGCCTCCGGACAGCGTCCGAGACCCCACAGTCGTCGAAGGAGGGTCGAGGCCTCGGTCAATCGACGCAGGAAGGGCGGAGGACCGCCCCGATGAACCGCAAGTGGGGTTCTTGGGACGGGGGAGGATTCCATCTAACTGGGGGACAAGGCCAAGTCGAGGGAAGCAGAGGTGGGACTCATTGCAGTGGGTGAGCGGGCATCTTCTCTGCCTTGTCCTGCTCTCCATGCTCCAGGCACTTGCAGAGGCCGCCTTCGTGGCCTTGAGCAGATGAGGCCGTTGGGCCTTCCAATGGTCTCACCCACTCAGGCCATAGTCGGTCTTCACGTGCTTCAGCGAAGGTTTAAGGCCCATCAGCCACCCTCCCCTGGTTCAACCAGAGGGTCAAAGCTGTTACCCGGGGTGTGGTTGTTGCCACATGCAAACAGCTTTGGGGAGCCACAGGTGAGAGCTGAGTGCAAGGTGGGGCTCAGAGGTGGATGAACTGACTGGAAGGACATGTTTCCCTGCCAAAGATGCTCCCTTCTCTGACACCCCATGCACCCCCACCCCTTACTGTGCTTCTGGAGAGACACAGAAACTTGGTGGTTGAGGTGAGCCAATAGTACCATGTCCTGTCCTGGACGGTGTTTTTTTGCTTTATGCCAAATTTCTATGCCCGTCTGGTGCAAACTGCATAGACTTTTTTATGGATAAAGCACAGATTTATTCAGACTGTGTCATGACAAATTAAACCAGCCAAGAATATCATTCTTTTGACTTCCGGTTCTGGTTCGCGGTGTCGCTAGTCGAGCGGGGAGACTTCTCTCCTCACCGATTAGCTTTCCCTCCGTCGGTGGACCCTTATACGGGTCCAAAGTCACCCTGGAGGGTGCGACTTCCATCGAGGAGGCTGTGGTCCAGCTGCAGAGCGGCGGCTCCTCCAGCTGTCCAGACGAAACTCCGAGGGTCGATGGAAAAGAAGATCGGCCAGTAAAATGGCCGATCACCCTGCCGCTTCAGATCGTAAGTCAGACAACATCTAAGCTGTGAATGCTCCCGAGGTGAGCCCAGGTGAGAACTTTGCAACTCTCTTTTCTACTTTTTGTTTACTTTAATACAGTGTTTCTCAACCTTGACAATTTTAAGGCATGTGGACTTCAACTCCCAGAATTCCACAGCCAGCAATGCTGGCTGTGGAATTCTGGGAGTTGAAGTCTACATGCCTTAAAATTGTCAAGGTTGAGAAACACTGCTTTAATACCTTTAAGAGCCTCTGTAATTATTTCCCTGGCTTGAAAAGGCAGCTTGTGCTTTTGGGGGGGGAAGAAGGTATTTTGTAAATATTGAAATAGACTATATTTTACTTTTATATATATCTTTTTTGGATACAAAAAAGGAAAAAAGTCGGAAAAGTTTTTTTTTTCCTTTTTCTTCTCTCTTGGCAAGAACTGTATTATTTTTCTTCCTATATATTACACTTTAAAGGACAAAAAAAAAAGGAATTGATTGTTTCCTTAACCCATTGAGGACATCTAGTAGCAAATGTTTGATACCGCAAGTTGAGACTATTTTCTTAAAGATGGAACACTGAACTTCAAAATACTTTTGGAAAGATAAGCTGTGCAGCTGTGAAAGCTGTGGAGGTGGATGCTGTTTACTTTAAATATAGCCTTCACAAAAGAGATTTTCGTTTAAGCATTATCTAAAATGGAGATTCAGCCACAATTGAATTATGCACTTATATTGGAAAAGATTTATGAGGCCACTGCTGATACCCGGTATACGTGCCACAATTAAAAACTGTACTTCAAAATTAAGATTTAGAGAGTCTACTGTATCTGTTCAAACTGATATTCAAGCTACATCTGACTATGGTATAAATCAAAATATACCAGAAGAGGAATCAATAGAGACAGAAGAGGAACTTATTTCGCTTGACAACCTTTTCTTCTGCAACTTAGAGAATCAGAAGAAGCAAAGACTAAGATTTCTTACTATAAAGCAACGACGCTGCAAGAAGAGAAAAAGGTTTCTACTGCAGAGGGAAAGATTTATACTTCCTCAAAGAATGCCACAAACAGCAAAAATGGATTTACTGGCTGAAAGGGAAGCATTGCTATGGAAACCTGTCTGGTATAGAAAAAAACCTAGAATTAGACTGAAAAAGAAACTTAAAATTGTTTAATGGATTAAAAGGCAATGCTGGTTTTATGGATTGTTTTAAGGATAACGATTCAGACTTAGTAATATGGAAACTGCAGTTATATATATGTATGTTTAGTTTAGTCTAATGATTTTTTTATTGTTTTATGTAAACTTTTTTGATATGGAAACATGAAAGTTAAACTTATCGAGTGAAGTTTAATCAAATTTAAAATTGTTTAATGGATTAAAAAGCAATGTTGGTCTCATGGAGTGTTCCAAGGATAATGATTTAGGCTTAGAAATATGAAAACTACAATTATATATATGTGTGTTTAATCCAGTTTGATGATTTTTTGTTTTATGGAAACTTGTTTGATATGGAAATACGAAAGTTAAACTTGGAGCGAAGCTTAATTGATTTTTGTGTATAGTAATATGATTTGATAAGGTATGATAATTAAGTGGATGGAACTTGGAGTTTGTGTAATGAATTGAAATGAATTAACTCAAAAGATTATCATAATCAGTAATAATGGGCTTTATGGATTCTATTAAGGGGGGAAAATATAGATATATATACATATGGTTATATAATTATAAGTTAGTTATCATTGGAAGAAGAAATAATTAAGATTGATAAAAAGGGTTGAGAGAGAGGAAGAGCTTGAATATATGTGGAAGAGATATTTGAAGTGATAATCTGTTTATATAAAACAATATTTGACTATGGCAATTGAAATTGAGAAAGTTTTAAAACAGGTTTAGTAGTAATAGAAATTTATGATAGAAATGGAATATATTAAACTTATTATGTTGTTTGAGGGAAATAGAGAGATGACAGTGAATGTACTGAGCTGTTCATGTGTGTTTTATTTTGGAATCTTTGTTCACCCAACCACCATGGTGTGCCTCAAGTACTTTTCGTTAAAATTATAAAACCAATAAAATATTTTGAAAAAAAAAAAAGAATATTCTTTCCCTCTTCCCTTTCTTTCTCCGTTTCACAACCACTTACAGGATTTGTTCAATACAGCTTAATGGCATGTATTATTTTTAAAAAAAATTACACCTCCCCCCAAAATATATCGCCAAAGTCTCAGATGCTGTGGACATCACTGTAAACCCTCTGGGACAGGAGCCCCCAATCCCTGGGACACAGCCCACGACAGAGCCACAGCCTGTTCAGAACTGTGCTGTGGAGGAAGTGTGCAAGCGTGCATGCACGTACAGCTCCACATGTGTGCACAGAGGGTGAGCGTGCACAACTCCATTTGTATAAGCAACGTGCACACCCACCACTCGTACAAATGGAGCTGCTGGAAAGGTTGGAAACCAGTGCTCTGGAAGGCTTCTGCAGTGCGCACATTCACCTCCCCATCCCTCCTCAGAGCCTCCTGTGCAGCTCATTCAAAAGACACCTTTCACAAGATCAGGTAGACATTGCCCCTAGCCCAGGAAAGGCCCCTTCCTCTCCATTCTGGCTGGACGCAGACAAAGGAAGGCCTTGCTGTGGGCATATTCTGACTTTTATTAGACTGCTATTTATACAGCTTAGTGCAGAGGCTGGCCTAGGGGGCAGAGTGGCAATGGCTCAGCATGCAGCATTTCAAGACCACCCCCCCAAGCCAGCCACGTGGGGGAGGGGAAGGAAGAAGAGAGAGGAAAGTATCCCCAAGTAACATTAACATCCCAGTTAAAAGGTCTCGGCAGACCCCAACGTGGAGGTGCCAAGAGACTTTGAACTGCGCACCCTCAGAGCCAACCAAGCCCCCCTTTGCTGCCCAACACCCACAGCCTTCCCCCCCAGGGTGAAACACTCTGCCCAAGTCAGCCAGGGGGAGCTGGTGGGGAAGGTCATGCCCAGCAAGCAAGGGAAGGAAGGAAGGCCACGATGGGCATCGGAGGGACTCAGCCGGTGCTCCTGGGCTCAGGAGGAGCAGGACAGTTTCCAAAATGAAACGGACATTTCTAGAGCAAAACGCAGTGGACGAGAGCAGCAGCATATTTACACACCCCTTCCTCAACTCGGGGTCAACCAAGAGATGCAGGGCGTGAATCCCTTCTCTTCCTCTCTCCGGGCAGGCAGACCAAAGGCAAGTGCCCACCGCAGCCACCTTGCAGTGCCGCCTTCCCTGGAAGCATAAGGACCCCGACCCCAGCACACCAACCAAGCCCGTAGGGAAAAGGGAACAAAACTGGGGAGGGGACTGTGAGGGAGGAAAGGGCTGGAGGTGGCCTAATCCTTCGCACGGCCAATGATGGCCAAGATATACAGGAAGATGTTGATAATGTCCGTGTAGAGGTTGAGGGCTGCAAAGACGTACTCCTCCTGGCTGATGGCCAGCTGCTTGTTCCCCAGGATCAGCTGTGTGTCCACTGCTAAGAACTGCAACAAAGACGTAGCTGAGTTAGTTCCCAGCACCTCCAATGGACGGCCGACAGTGTGTGTGTGTGTGTGTGTGTGTGTGTGTGTTCCGCCAGCCCTCAGGCCTTTCCCTACTCTAAACCTCCTGCAGAGCAGCCCCTGCTGCTCCATGAGAGAAGAGCTCCCCCCCCTCTTCCCAGGGTGCCGCAGACACTCACGCAGGTGAAGAGCAGGGCCCCAAGGGACGCGTAGACGATCTCCAGGATGCGGTTCCGGATGAAGATGCAAAGGATGGCGAAGATTAACAGGACCATCAGGCAGACGATCAGCACACCACGGCAGGAGGTGAAGTCATACTTGGTCTGCAGGAGGGGAGGGGGTCACAGGGCAAGTTCACGCTGCTTTACTAGATTGATCCCACTCACACACATTGCAGAATGCAGAGGCTCTGCTCTAAGGGACCGAACGGGTGACAAGCCCAGGGATACAGGAATCCTGGACTCATCTGGTACAGGCATGGTGGCCTCACCAGGAATCTCACTCTTGGGCCTTTCATTCCCCCAGAGCAGCACTGCCAATGGGCATGGGAAATTCTGGGGTCCAAGACAAGCGAGTGCTCCCCAATCCCTCCTGCAAACATGAGAAGGTGGCCCCGACTTATGTCTGGACGCCACGTGACCCAATTTCCCCACCCAGGCAGAAGCAGAGGGCCCCCACCTGCAAGGAGAAGATGACGACGGTGAAGCACACGACAGTCGTAATGCCCACGGCCATGATGACAGCATCCGTGTTGTAGAAACTGGCAATCATGCCCACCATGTAGGAGAGACTCAACGTCAGGATGGACTGTCGGGGGAAATAAAGGTGTTAGTGCTCCCACCAGGGCTTGGAGGGGGGCCTCCTCCCTCCCTTGGGTGCCTTCTCCCAAGAGCCAGCCAAACCCTCCAAGCCCTCAAGAGAGCAGTCCCAATCTCTCCCGCCAGGGCCCTACCCTACCAGGGCAATGAGGTTCCATGGGTGCTTCCGCCGGAAATCCCCACAGCAGCTCAGGACGATGAGGGAGATGAAGAAAACCGCGTAGGAGACATAGTACGTCCAGACATTCTTGCGCACAAAGCCCTTCACGTCCTTCACAAAGGTGAAGATGGCCACAAAGGAGAAGGTCACAGAGAGCTGGATGGTCAGCACCAGGAAAACCTGCGGATACAAGGGCAGCAGCTCAGCCTGGTCACCAATGGTGGAAAGTGCTCCTGCAGGGCAGTCCTCTGGGGCACCAGGAGAGGGAGGGATCCAATTGACCAAGGAGGGGGGGCAGTCCTCTCCCCTGCCTGGACTTTCCTACAAGAGGCACCCAACTCTCTTCCACGTAAGCTGAGCTGCTCACAGGAGATTCAGCGGGGACTCCATCTAGCTCAGCTTCAGCCAAGAGTCTGCTCAGCCCTTCCTTGGACAGCGTGGGAAGTCCACCGGTGGAAGCCCTTCCCTCAAAGTGGAGAAAGAGCACAGAGACCCTGCTTCTGGAGATCCCCCCCTCTACACTGTATCCTTTTTCTGCAAGAGGAGACCAGAAGGTCTACAGAGGAAGGTCCATTGTGTTCAGGTAGGGTCCCCACCTTTCTGTCAGAAGAACCATTCCCTTCTTCTTGCAAGGAGTGGGCAAGGAGCACGTCCCAAGCGGAGAGTCTTAGGCCTCCTAAGCTGAGTCTCCCCTCTGGTGGGGCCTCCAAGGAAGGGACACTAGCTCTGACCAGAGAGGCCTCTGACCACTTGCAGCCTGGCCCTGGACAGGGTGGCAGTGATCAAAGGGTCAGCCTCTCACCCAACCAGCAGCATGCTGGCCACAGCTCAACCAGCCCTGCAGTGACCATCTTGCTGACCTTGCGAATGAAAGCCTGCCGGATGTTCTTGTCACCCCAGTTGCTGGGGGTGAAGCCATCGTTGTCGTAGTAAGAAGGAGGACCATCCTCTTGGTAGTTGTTCTGCATCGGGTCTGTGCAGAAGCAGCAATGCAGGTGGACTGAGTGACTCTCTGTACGGCCCCTGGACAGCCTGTCGTCCAGAGAGCAGGCCTGGTGCAGGTGGGTGCCTGCTCCCCAGATCACACAGAGGGTGGCCCCTTCCACCCAATCAGAATTCAGGAGATGTGACAACCCCCCCCCCCGAAAAGGCTGCTCACAGCCAGTGGATGCCTTAGGACTCCATCCACGGCCCAGGAAGGGGGGGCAGAGCCACTAGGGCTTTGCAGAGGGCCCCGTGTCCAGGAAATTCACCCCTTCCCGCTGCCCACCAGGGCACAACATACCAGGTGGGCTCACAGGTGCTCCAGGATGCGGCTGCACGTAGGGAGCCTGTGGGTAGGGCCCTTGAGGGTACGCAGCTTGTGGATAAGGTCCATAGGGCACGGCTTGAGGGTAGGGAGCAACCGGGTAGGGGCTTGGAGGATAGCCTGTCTGGCCGTAAGGTGAAGGCTGGAATTGACCCTGTGGGTGGGGAGCCACTGGATACGGAGCTTGGACGTAGCCGGGGGGCATCGGAGGCTGCGGGCCTGTATAGGGGTCCCCCGACACCAGGAAGCTCTTCTCGTGCGACATTGTGGTGATGCTGGGAGCTGAAGGGGGGGAGAGGGAAGCAAAGGTGAGGCTGTGGCAGCATGTTACAGTCCTTCCTTGTCCTGACAACCCCCCCTCAAAAAATCCCAGCCCCCCCCAAACAGGCTTCCTGATCAACTGGGATACCCTAAAGAGATCCTGGGGTTCCCTCTCGTCGTCCACTACATCCCACCAACCCACCAGTGCCCTCTCACCCCGTGCTCAGCAACCTGCTGGGAGCAAAGGTACGGAGAGGGGGAGGAGTTTGGGAGGACCCCCCCCCACACCACTTCTGAGAGTGTTCACAGGGGTATCTCATTCCAAGGCTCCCCCAGGCCGAGGCTGGGCATTATGCCTCCAGAGCAGCTCATCCTTGGGGGGAGGGCATTCCCCCCCCATGGTATCCCACCTGGGGACCTCCCCTCCCCTATCCTGCCACTGTGGTCTTCAGCGGAGCCGGTGGCCAATATTAACCCTCCTTCCCCCCAAGAGAACAGAACTGGATGGCTCTCTAAACTAAGGAAGATGGAGCAGGAGGGAAGGCCAAAGCAATTTAGCAAGAAATTTTAATTTATGGCATTAAGGCCTTTGAAGATCACAGAGGGATTAACTCATCAACTTTTTTTCCAGCTCTGGTTAAGGCAGACACCGTCCGTCCGTCTGTCTGTCCGTCTGTCTCTCTCTCTCTGTGCGTGCATATGCCCATTTTCTTGCTCTTCCCAGGAAGTGGCCCTGGGCCTCCTTTCAGCTTTACCCGCCTTCTTCTAGCCGGCAGCCCTGAGATTTTGGGGACTTCTTTAGATTAACCAGGATTAGCAGATTCTCCTACAGTGGCAGCAGCTTTTGACTAAGGGTCGCAAGGTCGCCTTCCCAGCAGCAGCTGCAGCAGGAAGACCCCCCTGGGTATTCTCTGCCCCCTTTGTGGTCTGTCATGTGGGACTCCCCGAGTGACCGAAGCCAGCTTGGAACGGCTCCCACCTCGAACATTGGCAGAGCCCCCCTCAAGCCCCGCTTGGCTCCTGGAGGCCGTTACACCCGAGTATCGAGGGCAGCGGTGCCAAACCGGTGGCCCTTCCTTTGCCAGAGGGAGCACCTGGGCCTTCGTGGCTCTGGGACCCCATCCAGGCACTGACTGGATCTGGCCCTGCTTGGCTTTCCATGAGGTCAGCTGGAGCTGCCACACCAACCGAGCAGCAGCCATGGGGAGTTTCCTCACCCCCCTGCTGCTCATGGGCATCTCCCCTGGGAGGAGTGTCTCGGGGGCCTCCCGAAGGCCCACTTGGACTCCTGGACAGGCGTCTTCAGGAGAGGCAGAGCTGAGCCCCCACCACTTCACCAGAAGGGGAGACCTGGCCCCCGACCCTGAGGTGATCTAAGGGCTGCCAAGGACTGGAGGGGCTCAGTGCCCAGGAAGAGGGTCCCAGGAAGGTTCCCAGTTACCTGTCCCCCATTACACAAATACCCCCGAATCCCAGCCCATTCCAGATTCCGGGCCCATTGCAACTGTGCCAACAGGCCGCAGCCCCGGTACCCTTTGCCAGCCTCCCCTCCTTCCCCAGAGCACCCAGCCCAGCCCACCTTCAGGGCCCAGGATGCCTTCAGCCAGCCTGGCCTAGCAAGGCCAGACCCACCTCCAGCGCCTCTGCCTGGCAGGAGCAGCTCCCCAAGGCTGCCACCACTGTGTTCTATTATGGGCTCTGTTGCCATGGTGCCCAGCAAACTGTTATTCTCCCTGGACAGGCTTCGGGGGTGGGGGGGCTCGACTGGCTCTTTGGGGGGGGGAAGAGGCTCCAGTCCCAGAAGCAGGAAGTGCCATGTGGCCAGAGAATCAGAGAATCATCCCACCCCCAGCGGAGGGCTGGCATTGTGCCCAAATGCCAGCCTGCCCCCTCCCATCAGCAAGGGTTTCCCTTCATGGCCTTTGGCTGTGCTCCCCAGCCTCCCGACCCCCATCAATCCAGAGCCAATAGCCAATCAGGCGCAAGCCATTGCCTGGAGCTCAGCAGGGGACGAGGTCTGGCGGGGGGGGGGCAGAGGTGCAGTCTGACTGGCCCCGGACTTTCCATTTCGCGAGCCTAAATCAGGCAGGGTAGGCCTGCCTAGTGGACGGGCTCGTCCCTTTCAAAAATCTGTGCTGTCTGGATGTTGTGAGGTGGCATGCAATCGGGCATCTCACAAAAGTTGCAAACATTAAAAAAAAATTAAACTGGAATGTGGAAAATTTTACAATTTCAGAGGTTCCGGCTCTTTTATTTCTTCATCTGAATAAATTCATACGTTGCCTGATTCTGCAATTCTGGGTGCTTTGCAACTTTATACTCCAAAAGGATGCGCCCCCTTCTCAAGAGCCCATCCTTGGACCCCGCAGTGTTGGACGACCATTCGTCCAGCCTCCCCCCCACAATCCCTTTTGAGGGGAGGGTGGCCGGCACACAGCTCCAGAGGGCCCCACGTGAAGCCAGGTGTCCGGACCCTTCTCAATTGGGGTTCAGGCCGAGCCTTCTGGTCCTCTCGGCAGCTTTCCGTACCATCCACCCTGGTGTCCTTCTGGGCCAGTGTCGGGGTTGGCAGAGAGAGGCCTGGAGGTTCTCCTCCTTTCTCCATGACGGGCTCTGGTTAGGGCTGGTAGGAGGGCAGGGTCCAGCCGCGGGGCTCTGCGCCTCTCCTTTCCAACACGAGACCCCTGGGGAGGCAGCTGTCCAGTGGGGCCTGGTGTCACCATAGGCCATGAATCCCACTTGTGCATCTTCTCCCTGGCTGGACAGGGGATGCCCTGGCGGGGATGGCCAAGGGCCTGGCTGGGGAGGAACTGGCTCCCACTCAGTCCTGGCAAGACAGAGTGGCTGTGGGATTTTATTCTCCCCCCCCCACCCAGGCCCTCCTGATGCTTCACCTTTGGCTCTGGGTGGGTGGTGCTTCCCTGGGCTGGGCTGATGTGCAATTTGGGGGAGGGGGTTCTCCTGGACTCAGGACTCCTGCTGAAAGGGAAGCCACGCTGGGGAGGCCTTTGCATCGATCTGTGGGGGGGGGCACTTACAACCCTGTCCTGGACCAGGAGGCCTTGCTCATGGTCACTCATGTCTGGTCACCTGCCCTCATCTGGATTACTGTGATTATCTCCACATGGGGCTGCCCTTGAAGACCACCCGAAAACTTCAGTCGGTCCAGAATGCGGCAGCAGCACCCACACAATCACAGAGCAATGCCAGCTCTCTTGCGGCAGCTGCACTGGCTCCCAGTCCCTTTCTAGGTACAGGTCAAGGCGCTGCTCGTCCCCTTAAGAGCCACATTTGGCGCAGGGCCAGGTTGTCTGGCGGGTCACCTTTTTTCCTAAAGAGCTCTACCCCTCCTACCTGGTGAGAGAGAATGGGCACCCTCCTGGTCCCTTCCCCCCCAAAACCATCCTCTAATGGGGGGTCAGCCCCACCTCCCTGACGTGCAGCAGCCCTCCCTAGTCCTTTAGTCTTTCTTGGGGTGTCACAGACGGGCTTTTCCCTTGCGAGATTAGATGATAGCAAGTTGAGTTGGATTGGTGCCAGTTTCTTGTTGTTTTTACCTGGTTGTGTTTATAGTTTTTAAAATGACTTTATATGCCTTTTAATTTTTAGAGAGTTGGCTTTAAAATGCTCTAAAGAAATAAATCATCCCAGTCCAGCCAGGGCTCCTGGCTCAGGGGACGGTCTGGGGACCTCACTCGAAGTCCAGAGGGCGCATGGGGGGGCGGGGGGGGGCAGGCAGCTCCGGGGCCCAAATGCAGGGGGTCATCGCGGCAGCGGCTGGGCCGCCTACCTCTCAGAGCCGCCCCCCCCGGTGCAGATGGAAAGCAACAAAATGAGGAAACGGAACCAGGAGGGGGCAAAACTGCCCCGGAGTCACGGAGGAGAAACCCCCTCCCCAAGCTTCGGGCCAGCCGCTCAGTCGGACCAGGGGGAGGTTCGGGGACCGCCAGTTCCGCGCCCGCTCGCGCCGCTCGGAGGGGCGCCCGGCTTCCTCCCGCTTCTCCGGGGCCACAGCGCCGGCCGCAGACCAGCCGCGGCCCCCGTCAGAGCTCCGAAGACCGCGGGCGAGGCGGGGGCCTGCAGGCCCGCTGCTCCCAGACGCGGGGAAGGGCCGGGCCCGGGCCCCACGCTCGCCTCTGCCGCCCCCGAACCCCGGGAGAAACCCGGCCGGCGCCCCGCCTGCTCCGCCCGCCCGCCCGCCCGAGATGATGGACAGCTGCCCCAGCCGCGGTCTGGCACCGGCTCCCGGCCCGCGCGCGCCGCCAAATGCGCAGAGCCAGCGGAGGAGCCGGCAGCGGCTCCGCCCACCCGGCCGCGGGGGCATCAGACCGGCGCCCCGGGCAGAGCCGGACAGGCCAGGGGAGCCGCAGCAGCAGCCGGGGAGGCGGCCGGGTCTCTGCGGGAGCGGCGCCGAAATACCCCCGAAGCGAGGCCTCCCCTCGGCCGCGTGGCTAGCCGCCTACGGGACCCTTCGGCTGCCCGGAGAGCCAGCGACACCCGCCCTGCCAGGAAGTCCCTCGCCCCAAGGCCAGGCCCGCCGGGAGCAGCCCGGCCCGGCGACGGGACTCCCCGCGCCGCCCCCGCCTCCCTTCCCGGGGCTGCTGACTCACCGTCGCCTCCGGGATCCCGCAGCGCTCCGGGTGCGCAGGAACGGCGGCGGCGGCGGCTTCCCCCTCCCCCCAGGCCGGGCACGGAGGGGGCGGGAACTGTGACGTCAGCACTTCAACTCCCCCCCCCCCGCACGCAGCTCCCCTCCCCCTCGCGATGGCAACAGATCGGGAGAGCGCCGCCAGGGGGGTTCCGCCGGGGCACGGGGGGGGGGAAGCGAGGGCGTCATCTCCGCGGCCGCGCCGGCAGCCTCCCCGGAGCAGGTGGCTGGCCCCCCCGCCCAAAGCCCCCTCAGGCCCCGCCCCAGCCGCTCCCCCGCAGGAGAGCCCCACGCCGGGACCCCCGGCCCGGGAGAGCGAGATTCTAACGGGCGGCCCCCGTTCCCGGCCGTGGCTGAAGCGGGACCGAGTCTCCCCCGGCGCCCCCGACCGGCTTGCGCGCCCCGTGGGAAGGCCGCCTGGCGACACGGCGGCGATTCTGGGCTCCTTTAAAGGCAGCCGCGTCTATTACGGGGAGGAGGAGGAGGAGGAGGGGCTGATCCCCATTTGTGCCCCTGAGACGTCCCCCAAAGCCGCTCTCGCCCCGAAGACCCAGTCGGGCTCTTGACCAGCTGGCCCATCTCCAGGCAAGGCTCCCCCCTGGCGCCCTCCAGCAGCTCTGCCCCCCCCCAGAAGCTTCCGTGGGGTGGCCGTCCACGAGCTGCAATCCTTAGCAAACAGGCTCAGGTTTTTTTGCCCCCAGTCTGGATATCAACCAAATGCCGACCAGACCCCTCCCCCACCCGCTGATGTTTGAAATGGCATCAAAGCCAGGAACTGCCAAACACCCCCACGCCCCAGAGCAGCAGACACCACAGACTGTGCCGCAGCACTGCACACGCAGCTGAAGGTCTTGGTCAAGAGAAGGCCGATTCCCACCTACAAGATAACCCAGCCAGGCTCACCCCACCACTCGGCCCTTGTCACATACCCAATTCTGTGGGCCTCGCACGCCCAAACCAGCCCCCTGGCCTTTAGGCACCCCACACCCCAGCAGACCCTTGGGGGATGGTCCCAGTTTGCTTTCACACCCTCCCCGGGGCGTCTGCTGCTCCTCACTCCCAGCAGTGAAGGGCATTTCTCCTAAGTGCCTCTGGGCAGAACAGCCAGGCCCACCACCCTCCTCTCTCCCAGGACCCTCTGCCTGTTCCACCAGGAGGGCCACCTTCACAAACCACACTCAGCTGTGTTGCTGCAGGGCTTTCATAACCGCTCTATGCTAAGCAGGTGGGCTGGCTGGGGGGAGGTCTTAAGGGGGCAGGGTGCAATGGGCCCAGGCCCCCTCCCAGGCCCCCTCCCCCTCTCCCAGCCCTCCTGAGGAAGCAGTGCAAGGCCCCTGGCCAGATCAAAGGGACTCCAAGCAGACCAAGCAACGCCCGGGAATGATAGCTGGGACGGCTCCCACTATCCCCAGGGGGCTTTCCAGTTTGCCCTGGGTACACCAGGACTCCCTCCTGTCCCCCTTGCTCATCAGTCCTAGACTAGATGCCATCGTAAATGGGCAGTCAGTTTGGCCTCTGTTATGCAGAAGAGACTACCGATTTTGCCAGTGACAAAGAAGAATCCCTAATGGGGGCAGAGAGACCATCTGGACTGGTCGCTAAGTTAGAAAAAACAAATATATGGACCACTGATGTTCAGCAGTTGCCCTATGCCAAAATGGAGTGCAACTTCACAAAATCAAAACAGAATGAAGCAAAAGGAGAGCATTGCGCCTTGGAAGATGCCGGCCATGGCCGGCAAAATGTCGGAATGCCGACTCATGAGATCACGGCCCCTTGAGCTAGAAGCTCATCTCCGTGGGAAGAATTCAAGTCTCCCAGCTCCTTGGCCCAGGAAGCCGAAGCGAAACACCAAACTGGTGCCGCCTCGGGGCGCTTGGTTCACTCCTGCGGCCTTTGGGGAGAAGCCTGGCATCCCCACACGGGCCCAAATGCGAAGATTTTGGCGATGAAGCGACCGAGGGGTTGAATCACAGACTCTGCCATGGCAGAGATCCCAGTGTGTGGTCCCCACTGGATCCTCAACACTGCGTCGCTAGATCCCGTGGGGACAAAGCTAGCCAGCCAGCCAGCAGCCATACTGCAAGCGGTCAGCAACAGCCGATGCCAGCTCAAAAGGGCAGAAGGGCATATTTGCAGGATTTGACATGGATTCTGACATGAGCGGCCCTTGGAGGCAAAACTCAGTGCAGGAGGACGGCAGGCTCAGCCCAGAAGATTCTGGGCCAAATGTGAGTGAAGCCAAAAATCCCAGCAGGGAACAAAGCACTTGGCTGAGGTCTGCATCAAAGGGCTGTAGCCCAGCAGCCCCCCCAAGTAAGATTAGGCCAATTCTCTGTCCCAGGGAGACCAAGTTCCACCTCCCCCCCTCCCGCCCATCCCACTCCTGGCCTTGGCACACAGGTGGGGTTGGGGGGGGTGAGGAGCTTCAGCCCTATACATGCAGCTGCCCCTCCTGCTCCAAGCCTAGCCCTGACCCAGTCCTGACTCAGCCAGCCTTTGGCACTCAAGTGAACCACCCTCCCCCCAAATTCTTCTCCCTGGCTCCATTCAACCTCAGCCCTGCTCTGGCAAGACTGGGCAGCCCCAATGAACAGTGGCCAGAGGCAGGCCAAATTCTGTACCCATCCAAGCGGAAAAGGGAGCAAAGCGCCTAGCCCCGCAGCCCCCCCCCCCCGTTTCAGGCCACAAGGAAGCCTTGCCAAACCTGCCAGGGCAGCAGCTGCGATCCCAATTCCCAGCGTGAGCGCAGACGATTCGCCCACCAACGCTCCTCTCTCTCCAAACCCGGACCGGACCGACGGCTATTGCAGGCAAGTGCTTCCCCGTAAGTAGGTCATTATGGTGACGGCCCAAAAGCAAAGCGGCTTAAAGGGAGAGGGAGCCAAGCGAGCACGGCCGGCAAGAGAGGGTGAAGCTTAGGAGCCTTCGGGGCTTAGAGCGGTTCTAAAATAAACCTGGAGGCCTTCTGAGATAAGCCTGGCCCCAAGTAGTAGCCCTTACCTCTTACCTTCTGCATTCTCTTCACCAACTCCCCCTCCCATTTATATATGCTGCTGACTCAGAATAATCTTCTGATCAGGAAAGGGAACTGCCAGAGCCTCAATCAATCTCAGACCGACAGCTGCTTTCCCTCCCCCCCCCCATTTGTGTCAGGCGCTGACAGGCAGCCTGCTTAACCAGATCGGTGCACCGGAAGAGGCATAAATGCCACCTGGACCGCCAGGGAAGCTGAAGGGACCCGTCAGCAGCTTTATTGAGGCTTCCTGCATTTGCAAGCCCAGATGGGCCTGTTTTCTTTTATTTGGGGCCTTAGTTGCTCTGACAGGCCTTGGTTGCAAGGCTGCTAGCTGCCCAAAGTTGCAACTGTTATTAGGAGGGGGGCCGTTGTCAATTGATTACATAAATAAACGAAAATGGGTGGATTCTGTCACCAGTTCAAGCCTGTTGCATACAGGCAGGCCTCATGTTTTATACGGAGAACCACAAAGCACACTCTGAGAGTTAAACAAGGGTAGAATAACAGAACAACAGAGTTGGAAGGGACCTTGGAGGTCTTCTAGTCCAACCCCTTGCTCAAGCAGGAAATCCTATACTAGGGGTAGGCCACCTTGGCTCTTTTATGACTGGTGGACTTCAGCTAGCTGGCTCAGGAATTCTGGGAGCTGAAGTCCACCAGTCATAAAAGAGCCAAGGTGGCCTACCACTGTCCTATACCATTTCAGATAAAAAATGGCTGTCCAGTGTCTTCTTAAAAATCTCCAGTGTTGGAGTACCAGAGTTACACACACACTCTGTGTGTGTGTGTGTGTGTGTGTGTGTCAGACACACACACTCTCTCTCTCTCTGTGTGTGTGTGTGTGTGTGTGTCTGAAAAACCGCCCCAGAGGAGACAGGGCCCCCAGCTTCTTTTCAAAAACATCTTCTTTCTCTCCCAACATGCTTTGCTCCCTGGCTGACTTGAAGCCCCTCCCCTCAATTCAATTAAATGGGCCCCTGGGCGGAAATCATCCCATGAACAAATTAAGCTGGTTCCCCTTCTCCGCATTTATTCCCTGGGAACACTCAGCTGGACACCTCGGCCTGGGGACATCCTAAACCAGCCAAGCCCCCCCTTCAGCCTTGACCACCTGCCTGAAGCAGAGCTTTGTCCAGCATGGCAGGTATAAGATGTAGAACCACTGAGCTGGAAGGGGCCACAGAGGTCATCAGTTCCCCCCTCCCATACCCAGAGCAGGACCTGCTAAAGCTTTGCAGAGAGAGGGCTATCCGGCTCCTTTGAAGACCGCCGGCAAAGGGGGATCCTTGGGCCCCACCCTCCGAAGTATCGCCAGCCCTCCCAGCTCCAGGTCATCAGCTAACGTGGTGACTGTCCACTCAGTTCCCACCTCCAAGGATTTGGGTTAAAATGTTGAAAGACCACGGCACAGCCCCGTGGCATCTCCCTTGAGGCTGCTCCCCACACTGGAGTCATCGATGGGAACTATCGGGGGGGGGGCATCAGGAAATTATGAGTCTAGATAACGGTTCCAACATCTAGCTCTTATTTACTCTTATTTATTTTAAGAGAATATATGTAGCTTAGTGTTGAACTGTGGGGTGCTTTCTGAGCTTGCAGACATTTCATGACCCAACTAGGTTACGTTATCAGTACTAGTAAGTGTGGGTTTTGCTCCCTAACCTTATTTTATCATTTCATGATGTCATGAGAAATGCTGTCAAATCCAATAAAATACCGCCTACAGCTCAAAGCTGGAGTTCTGGGAAACATCATAGTTTAAGAAGCAAGATGGCATCTTCATTGGCAGAGCTGTCAGGCCTCAGGGGCCACGCCAGTTCACCTTCCGACGGGAAACACCGGCACCACAGCAGCCACACAGAGCACACACAGGAGGGCCTTAAGACAGCCCCAAATGCCAGGAAGCGCCAGGCACAAGGGTTCAAGGCCTCACAGCTGGGTGCTCTGGCTAAGCCTTGGGCAGCCCGCAGGGCAGACCCGGTGGAGGAGGTGAAAGTTCAGAATCCCTGGAGGAAAGTCCAAAATGCTGAAGTTCCTGGTTTTTAAGGGGAAGTAAAACTGCCCCATTTATCCTGGACAGTTCAGAGTCCTGTGGAGAAGGCTGAAACGGGTGGGGAAAGGAGCTCAAGCAAGGCGGAAGTTGCTAAAGAAGGAAACGCCAAAAGCCCCGCTGGAAACAATGGCAGGCAGGCAGGCAGGCAGGCAGAAGGAAAGAAGGAAGGAAGGAGGGGGACAGCGGAAGGGATGCCCAGAGCGGCTGGGAAGAGACTCTGGACACAAAGGAAGCGACCAGGAGCCCTGGAACTGCAAAGCGCTTGTCAGGAAGTTCACCAGGGATGCTCCGAAGAGCAAAATGGTAGATTTGAAATAAAGGAAGAGAGTCCAGCTGCCCGATGGCTCTTCGATCCTTCTCCGAGCTCAGCCGCCTTCTGTACCTTCTGCCCGGTGACCGGCAGGGTGAAGAGGCCGGGCTCTCCCTCAACAGGAATGGAATCTCCAGGACAAGCGGAATGGCCTCCCCACCCCCTCCATGGGAGATCAGCTGACGGCTGGTCCACCCCCGCCGTTTTCTCTGGGAAGGAGTGACTGATTGGTGGCCCAAGAGAATGGAGGAAGAAAAATGGACGCTTATATTCATTTTGTAATCCACCTGTATTATTTTTACAAATAACTCAAGGTGGCGAATACCATCTCCCTCTTCCTGTTTTCCCTGTGAAAAGGGGCCACCTGACCTCTTAAGAGGCTGACCCTTCAGCTAGTATAAATAGGTCAAGGACAACTCACACCCGAGCTCCTGACCAGTTTGTGGGAACGCTGTAGTCGGAGTTTGCCTTGATCGGAGCCTAGCATTTGCCAAAGAACCCCACGACATGCTGGCTGCAAGCGAGTTAATGGTGGGCTGGGTGGCATGGCCATGACCTGGGTTCATCTCTGGTGGGAACCTGCACTCAAAGCATACATATTTATTTATTTATTTATTTATTCGGATTTGTATGCCGCTCCTCTCCGAAGACTCGGAGCGGCTTACAACATATATATGTAAACAATTGAACAAATCCGAACAACATTAAAAATACAAACCCCATACATACTCATCAATCACACCACAATCAACAATCATCCCCAGGCCTGCCGGCAGAGGTAGGTTTTTAAATTCTTTCGGAAGGCCAGGAGGGTCGGAGAAACGCGGACTTCAGGAGGTAGTTGGTTCCAGAGGGTGGGCGCCGCAACAGAGAAAGCCCTCCCCCTAGGGCCCGCCAAACGACATTGTTTCGTTGACGGGACCTGGAGGAGGCCGACCCTGTGCGCTCTCACCGGTCGTAGAGAAGTATGTGGCAGAAGGCGGTCCCGTAAGTATCCTGGTCCCAAGCCATGAAGGGCTTTATAGGTAATAACCAACACCTTGAATTGGGCTCGGAGACCAATAGGCAACCAATGCAGCGTGCGGAGAGTTGATGAAATGTGGGCACAACGAGGAAGACCCACAACTGCTCGCGCAGCTGCATTTTGCACTAATTGTAGTCTCCGAACACTCTTCAAGGGTAGCCCCATGTAGAGAGCATTGCAGTAGTCGATCCTCGAGGTGACAAGGGCATGTGTGACTGTGAGGAGTGACTCCCGATCCAAGTAAGGACGCAACTGGTGCACCAGGCGAACCTGGGCAAATGCTCCCCTCGCCACTGCCGACAAATGATGATCCAATGTCAGCTGTGGATCAAGGAGGACTCCCAAGTTGCGAACCTTCTCTGAGGGGTTTATAGATTCACCCCCCAGGGTAATGGAAGGACAGATAGAAGTGTCCTTGGGAGGCATCACCCACAGCCACTCTGTCTTATCGGGGTTGAGCCTTAATCTGTTAACACCCATCCAAACCCTCACAGCCTCCAGACACCGGCACATCACCTCAACCGCTTCACTGATATGGCCAGGAGTGGAAATGTACAGCTGAGTATCATCAGCGTACTGATGGTATCTCACTCCGTGGCAGTGGATGATCTCACCCAGTGGCTTCATGTAAATGTTAAAAAGTAGGGGGGAGAGAACCGACCCCTGAGGCACCCCACATGGGAGTAACCTAGAGGTGGACCTTCGATCCCCCACAAACACCAACTGCGACCGACCAGTGAGATAGGAGGAGAACCACCGCAATACGGTGTCCCCCACTCCCAATCCCTCCAGCCGGCGCAGAAGGATACCGTGGTCAATGGTATCGAATGCCGCTGAGAGGTCAAGAAGCACCAGGACAGAGGACTGGCCTCTATCCCGGGCTCGCCAGAGATCATCCATCAGAGCGACCAAAGCAGTTTCGGTGCTGTAGCCGGGCCTGAATCCCGACTGCAGAGGGCCCAGATAATCGGCTTCCTCCAGAGACCGCTGGAGCTGATGCGCCACCACCTTCTCGACAACCTTCCCCACAAAGGGAAGGTTGGAGACCGGACGATAGTTGGTCAAAATTTCTGGATCCAGGGAAGGCTTCTTGAGGAGGGGGCGCACAAGTGCCTCCTTTAAGGGAGCCGGAAAGGACCCCTCCCTCAAAGAAGCGTTGACAATCTCCTGGATCCAGGTACGTGTCACCACCCTACTGGCCGAAACCAGCCAGGAGGGACACGGGTCCAACAAACAGGTGGCAGAACATACAGATCCAATGGCCCTGTCCACTTCCTCAGGCATAACAGCCTCAAACTCTCCCCAGATGACCGGACAAGAACATGCCCCTGTCCCCTCAACTGAATCATTATCAGTCGACTCTGCTACACAATTGGAGTCTAGGTCAGCCCGGATCTGAGCCACTTTGTCTGCGAAACAGTTATTAAAGTCCTCGGCACTACCCTGCAAGGGAGGCCCCGGACCCCTTGGGTTAATAAGAGATCGGGTCACCCTAAACAGGGCGGCCGGACGAGATTCCGCAGACGCGATCAAAGCAGAAAGATACAAAGATCTTGCCGCCTTAATCGCCTTCAGATAGGCTTTAATAAATAAGCTCAATCTGGTTCGGTCAGATCCGGACTTACTTTGTCTCCATCGCTTCTCTAGACGTCTCTTATGGCGCTTCATCCCCCTGAGCTCCTCAGTAAACCAAGGAGACCTCCTGGGGCCAGCACCACGGAGAGGTCGCAAAGGCGCAATCCGGTCAATAGCCCCCTTCGCGGCCGTATTCCATGCCGCTTCCAGGGACTCCACCGGACTGTGAATGAGGGAGCTCGGTAATTCCCCAAGCGCCGTCTGAAAGCCAATTGGATCCATCAGGCGTCTGGGGCGGAACCACCTAATCGGTTCCGCCTCCCTGCGGGGAAGGATTGGGGCCGTAAAATTCAGTCGAAGCAGAAAATGATCAGTCCATGACAAAGGCATGATATCTAAGCCCCTTAAAACCAGATCATTACCCAACTGCTCCGAAAGGAAAATCATATCCGGGGCGTGTCCACCCTCATGCGTCGGGCCCTGCACTACTTGGGTCAGGTCCATGGTTGTCATGGCGGCCATGAACTCCTGTGCCAATCCCGAGGATTCGCCAAGCGACGGCAGATTGAAGTCCCCCAGGACTATAAGCCTGGGGAACTCCACCGCCAGCCCAGCAACCTCCTCGAGTAGCACAGGCAGGGCTGATGCCACGCAGCTGGGAGGCAGGTACGTAAGCAATAAGCCCACCTGGACCCCTAGGTCCAGTGTCATAAGGATGGACTCGCAACCCGGAATTTCGGAAACAGTGAGTCTACGTAGACTGAGGTTCTCCCGGGCCAAAATAGCCACTCCTCCCCCCCTTCCCTGGGGTCGCGGCTGATGCCATACCTGATAACCTGATGGGTTAAGAGAATACATATATGTAAGCTAATACCATCCTGGGTTGTATAAACAGAGGCATAGAATCAAGATCACAAGAAGCATTAATACTGCTAGTGAGGCCACACCTAGAATAGTGCAACCAATTTTGGTCACCATACTACAAAAAGGATGTTGAGGCTTTGGAAAAAATTCAGAGAAGAGCAACTAAGATAATCAAAGTCCTGGAGACTAAAACATAGGAATAATGGCTGGAGGACTTGGGTTTGTCTAAAGAAAAGAAGAAATAGGGGGAGACAGGATAGCAGTATTCCAGTATTTGAGGGGCTGCCACCAAGAAGAGGGGGGGTCACGTTATTCACCAAAGCACCTGAGGGCAGGACAAGAAACAATGGTTGGAAACTGATCAAAGAGAGAAGCAGCCTGGAATTAAGAAGAAACTGCCTGACAGTGAGCACAATTAACCAGTGGAACAGCTTGCCTCCAGAAATCATGGGCGCTCCATCACTGGAGATATTAAAGAAAAGGTAGACAGTCACTTGTCTGAGATGGTATAGGCCAGGGGTAGGCAACCTTGGCTCTTTTATGACTCGTGGACTTCAACTCCCAGAATTCCTGAGCCAGCATGGCTGGCTCAGGTTGCCTATCCCTGGTATAGGTTCTCCTGCTTGAGCAGGGGGCTGGACTAGAAGACCTCCAAGGTCCCTTCCAACTTCTATCCTATCCTATCCTATCCTACCCTACCCCACTCTACCCTAATAGCAATAGCACTTAGGCTTATATACTGCCTCAAAGATGTCAGCCTCTTGCCCCCAACAATCTGGGCCCTAATTTTACCGACTTTGGAAGGATGGAAGGCTGAGTCAACCTTGAGCCTATCAGGATTGAACTCCTGGTTGTGGGCACAGTCACTCTGCCATTCTGCCAGGGTTCCTACATCATCATCAGTTCCTGGTTAAACTGGAGAGGGGTATTGAGTGGGGACTCCACAGGATTGGTCCCGGCTCCTCTCCTCTCCAATATTTTCATTAAATATTTGGGTTGTTGTAGCCAAGGGGTCTTCAGACTTGGCCCTTTTATGACTTGTGGACTTCAACTCCCAGAATTCCTCAGCCAGGCACTCTTGTAGTCCAAACCTTGTTTGCCTAAAGCAGGCATCTTGAAACCTGGCAACTTTTAAGACTTATGGACTTCAATTCCCAGAAGGAGTTGAAGTCCAGAAGTCTTTTAAAAGTCGCCAGGTTTGAAGATCCCTAGCCTAAAACGCTTTGAAGATACATCAGTTTCTTAAGTGTATCGATAGATTGTGGGGTCCTTGTGCTCTCTGTGCACTGATGATGTTGCCTCCTTTGGAAACGAAACATCTGCCAGAAAACATCCCAGCCAGAGAGCGCCAAGGACCTCACAGTTATTAAGCATGCAAACCACAAACGCTGTGAACCAAATGCCAACAAAGCAGTGGTGCTTTGTCGGGCAGCCCTGAGTGTGTACCTTTGTACATTGCGAGGCAAGACAATGAGGCAAAGCCTGCAAATTACAAGATGGCCTTGGGATGTTTCTGATAAGCCCACCAGGTGACCTTCGATCCCTTCGAGCAGCTGCACTATCTCTGAGATACTGTGATTTGTTCTGCTCTCCAGTTCCTGGCTGACTCCTCCTCCTCCTCCTCGCCAGTTCTGCTTGTTATGGATGCTTTCTCACAAGGGCACTTCAAGCAGTTGCCATTTAAAGTGGGGGAGGGGGATCTCACAGGTTTATCCAGTTTTGGTCACCACGATGTAAAAAAGATGCTGAGACTCCGGAAAGAGTTCAGAGAAGAGCAACAAAGATGATCAGGGGACTGGAGGCTAAAACATATAAGGAATGGCTGCTGGAATTGGGTATGTCTATTTAATGAAGAGAAGGACCAGGGGGGACATGATAGCAGAGTTCCAGTATCTCAGGGGCTGCCCCAAAGAAGAGGGAGTCAAGCTATTCTCCAAAGCGCCTGAAGGCAGGACAAGAAGCAACGCGTGGAAACTCATCAAGGAGAGAAGCAACCTGGAACTAAGGAGAAACTTCCTGACAGTCAGAACAATTAGCCAGTGGAACTCCTTGCCTCCAGAAGCTGTGAATGCTCCAACACTGGAGGTCTTCAAGAAGAGACTGGACAGCCATTTGTCAGAAATGGTAGAGGGTTTCCTGCCTGAGCAGTGGGTTGGACTAGATCAGGGCTTTTCAACCTTTTCACCCATTGTACCACTTTTAGGATATGGCAATATCCGAGTACCACCAGTCACCTAGCAAGGTGTCAAAAACTTGATGACAAAAAAAAAAAAAAGGAAAAAAGTGATAAAGTACAGGTAGTCCTCGACTTACAACAGTTCGCTTAATGACTGTTCGAAGTTACAATGGCACTAAAAAAAGTGCCCCACAAGCCACAGCCAAGCAAGACACCTGCCTGCCCACCTGGCCGCGCTCTTCCTCCTGTCCAAGATTTTCATTGTTGTGAGCATTTCTGTTGAGGATTGGCAGCGGGGGTGGGGTGGGGGGTGTTTGGTTTTTATTCCCCCCGTCTGCTGGGTGGTTGCAGTAGGTTTTGGTCCCTTCACATGACCCTGGGACACTGTGACCGTCATAAATATGAATCAGTTGCCAAGCATCTGAATGTAAATCACAAGACCCTGGAGAGGCTGCAACATTCCAGCTGATCGGTGCTTCTTCTGGGCTCAGCAGAAGCACCAGGATCAGCACCTAGCTCTAGCTGGAACCTGGCGCTGATCCTGGTGCTTCCGCTGAGCCCTGACAGCCCTGCAGCTCCAGCCGTCTCTCGCTCAGGCTTGTGCGGTGCTGCCATCGGTTCAACTCATTCCCCTCCCCCACTACCACTTTTCTAGGATGGTCGCTTACCACCTGCCAGGTGCCAATGGACCACAGGTGGTATCCGTACCACTGGTTGAAAAGCCCTGGACTAGATGACCTCCAAGGTCCCTTCCAACTATTATTATTATTACTACGGTACTACTACTACTACTACTACTACTATATGAAACTCATATGTGTGTGGGGGGGAGGGGTCTTTTTTACCACCACAGGACGAAGATGTCAAGGAAATGCAGGTCAAGTAACAGCTGATTTCCTACAAGGCAGAAATGCAACACACACAGTCCAGATAGGCTGGAGAAATGGCTGAAGGCAAGAAAATGGCATGTAAAATTCTTTACTTAGGAAGCAGAAATGGAAAGTGTGGGTACAGGAGGAGGTCCCTGGGTTGGCAACAGTATTTGTGAAGAAGGTCGTGAAGTACTTTGAGAGCCCCCCTCCCCCACCTGAGCCAGAAGGTGCCGTTTTCCTGCGCTGGGCAGGTTCCTCCTGTGAGTTGGGTTGAATTCTGGGCATCCTGCTGGGGAGGGATTTGAGGAAACTGGAAGAGGCTTGGAGAAAAAAAGAAAAGCCCCACAAAACATCCCAAGTAAAGCACTAGACCCAGCAGCCTCAAAAGAAAAAAAAAGAGTCATCTACAACACACAGGGTCAAGAGTACAACAGCCTCTATGCAGGACAAACAGGCAGAAACCCAGCAGAACACCTCCATGGAGATCAACTAGCAGCCAGAAGACAGGATGAAAACGCTTTCATTTCACAACAGATGGATAGACGTAACTGGGAAACTGTGACCATCCTAAACCAAACCAAGTCCAAACAGAGAATTCCTGGAAGCCTGGCACTCTGACCAATAACCATCGATAGATACATAGACATAAACAGTATCTACATACTGTACAAAAGGGACAATCAATCAACAAACCAGAAAGAGAACAAAATGACCAGAAACCTCCCCATCAATATCCAGATTAGATTAACACTATCAGGCCAACGATCAAGACCCCAATCAAGGAACTGCCAAACAAGCCAGCTGTGAACAGCCCAACCAAAGGACCCCCAAGGCCACCCCCACCCATCCCGACAGGGCCAGCCACGACTGGTAGAATATAAATCACGCCTTCCTAGCACTGATGTTGGGTAATGAAACGTCTGCAGGAAAACAACCCAGTTCAGAGAGCACCAAGGATCCCACAGCTTTCCTCCTCCCCTCCATAATCCCCCCTCCCTTCTAATGCTGGTGATGTTACCTAGTTTGGGTAATGAAACATCTGCAAGGAAATAACCAGTTTGGAGAAGAGTCACCAGGAGAAAGGAATTCAAGGAATCAGGAATGTTCAGCTTTCAAATATCCTTTGGAGTCCCCTGTGCAGTGGGGGCTCCCCCCATTAAAAAAAATGCAGTGACAAATTGGAGGACTTGTGGGGGGGGTGTCAGGCTGGAGAGGGCTCCAGAAAGGAAGCTGTTGGAGGAGTGGTAAAAACACCCAGGTATGTTGGGCCTATAAAGGAAGCAATTAAGGAGAGAGGAGGGAGAGGGAAGCACCCAGAGCCCTGCCTGGCAGGTAAAGGGGGTGGGCTCCTCTCCTTGGGCTCAGGGCGCAGGAGAGAAGAGGGTCAGGCCAGGGGTCGAAGAGAGCATTGACCGTCATGCATGCATGCACTGGAAACAGTCGGCCCTGGGGGTGGGCCAAACGCTTAGCAAGAAGTCTTCAAACAGGAAGATGTGCCAGGCCAAGCGCCAGATACGCAGATGTACAGTTCAAGCTAACTATTCTATCGTATTCTGCCTATTCTACAGGAATCTCCCCAAGGGGATTGCCTTCCCTTGGGAACAGACCCAATAGCTTCAAGTTCCACAGAGCTCAGGGAGGCGGTCAGTCCTGGGTGGCTTGTGGCTGTGCGAGGACTCGGACTCAAGGCTAACCGCCAGCTTGAACTCTCCTCCTTTCCCAACAGGATGGTCCTCTGTCAGGTTTGCAATGAGCCCTTTCCAACTCAGGGATATGGCAAGAGCCAGGCCTGATCCTGCTCAGGTTCTCAGCCCAGGCTGGCCCCTGACGAGCACCTCCCCAGACTGGTGGGCTCTGCACGTGCTTAAATGAATACAATCAGTGAAAATCACACCACGCAGGAGGTGAGGACGAGAGTTTCCCAGAGCCAGGACCCTCCATTTTCCAGAATTGAGCCAGGGGAGGAAGTAGCCAACTTTCTTTTAGCCATGGCTGATTTAAAGGGCCCGACTGCACTGATTCTTAAATCCCATACAAACAAACCACCCACCTTACAACCAAGTCTGGGCACAATGTGTGAACCTGGTCACTTCCGAGCAGTATTCTCACCCTACACAACTTGGAAGAGCACAATTGAACCGGCGACCGTAATCTCACAGCCTTGAAATGGGTCAGGAAGCCGAGGGGGGGCTCCCCTCCCAGCCCTCTGCCTCCTGCCCCTCCGAGGAGACTCGCCCTGGACCCCATCAAGGAACCTCCAGGACCCCCGCCCGATACGCCCCACCCAAAGTCGGCCGGGTTGCCCGCCTGTTGCCGACAGCCTTGCCGCGACCCGCTGGTCCCCAGGCTGCGGGGGCGGCTGAGAAGCGCCCTCCCCCCAAAAGCGGCCTGGGGGGATGGTCAAGGGGGGCGAGGAAGAGGCTGAGTCGGCGCAGGCGCAGTCGCCCTCTCCCGCTGGCAGATGCCTGAGCGGGGAGGGCAGTCCCGGGACTCTGCCCGGCCGGCGGCAGGCCACGGACAGACGGCCGGAGCCGAGCCGCGGGCACCTTCGTCGAGGCGGAGCAGCCGAGTCCCTCCGGCGGGCGGGCGGGCGCGCGGGACGCCAGCGGGCAGGGGCTGCAGAGGGGCCGGTTGCCGGGCGGGGGGGGGCTCTGCGCGCCCTTGCCCGGAGCCCGTGGAAGGAGCCGAGCTCGGCCCGCGGCCTGGACGTGGCGCCCGGGGCTCGGCCAGGGTTGGCGGTCTAGCGCAGCGGCGAGCCGGGCGGCGGCCTCTGCCCCTGCGTCCGCCGCCCAGAAGCTGGCCCCCCGCCGAAGGGCGGCTCCGCGCTGCGGCAAAGGCAGCGAGGCCGAGACGCGTCCCCCCTCGCCCGCCGCCTCGCCCTCACCTGCCTGCCCGCTGCCGGGCTCCGCGTCCACTGAAGGAGGGGCGGCGGCGGCGGCGGCTGGGGGGAGCGGACCAGGCGATCACGACCGCTCCTCTCGCCCGGCTGCCGGGAACGCGGGCGAGCTCGCCAACTGCCGCGGCGCTGGAACGAACGCGCACGCGCGCCTGGACCAGTCCGCCCGGAGGAGCGCTGAGCCGGCGGGAAAGGGCGCCGCGAGTGACGGGCAGCTTCGATTCCCGGTCGGGCTGAGGCCGCCTCCCCCGCGGCTGAAACCTTGCGGAGCCGCAACGGACCCCAGACTGTCCCCCCGCCTCACTTTTCTGCCTGTTCCCAAGGGGTGGCAACCGCCCCGGGGAGCTTCCTGTAGTAATATAGGCAGAGTGCAATAATGTAATTAGCTTGAACTGCACACCTGTGGATCAGGTCTTTTGTGCCTGGCATATCTGCCTGTGTGAAGGCCGCTTGTTGAGCAGGGTAGCTGTTCCCAGCGAATGAGCCCGTCCCCTTTCTCTGCCAGGCAGCGTCCCGGGTGCTTGAAGACAACACTCATTCTCTCTCTCTCTCTCTCTCTCTCTCTCACCTCTTCCTCTCTGATAAACACAGGTACATTATGAGCGCATGCTCAAAAATGTTTTACTGATCAGAGTGCACAAACAACTTTGGCAACTGCTGATCCAGAGCAGGGGTCTCCAACGCCCGGTCCGTGGACTGGCACCAGACTGCAGCATGCCAGCAACTGGGTCACGCAAACCAGGGAGCATGCAAAGCCACACACACACCCCTCTGGTTTTCAGCAAAAGCTCTCTCCGTGGAACCGGACCTTGGTGCCAAAGCTTGGGGGCCTCTGATCCAGAGCATCTGCTGCTTCAGCACGGATCTGGAACGAAGGAGCACTGTTGGGGCGATGGCCCCGGCTTTCCTTCCCCTTCACAAAGAACTCTGCATTCTCTGGTGGGTTCCATTTTGTCTGACCCCTCTCCAGAATGCATCCATATTTCTGCTCTGTAGACCCCCATTATTAGTGGTCCCCCCAAATTTCCTCTCAACCAGAAGCTCTATCATCAAATGGCGAAGAATACCAGGTTTAAGATGATTTACTACAGTATCTGATGCTGACCTCCAATAAGCCATGCCCAATTTTGAATGTTTTATGATTGTTTTATGATTTGTTTTCAGAAAATGGCACAGAAAATGTGCCACAGTCCACCTAGAAAAGTGCACAATAACAACATACAAAGATATTAGACCAACAAAGCCAATGGTCACGGCACTTTCACTGCAACTGCATAGTAACTGTAGTTGTGTAGTGTGGCCTGCACTCCTTATTGTGACTGGCACATGATAAAGGAAGTATTATACTAAAAATCCATCTCTTCTCCCTGAGAATTACGGAAGGCAGTTAATAAGCAAATTTCTCAAATATCTCTATACAAACTGCAGTAGAAGAATTCACACTAGACAATTTCAGCCCTGCAGAGTCTCGGGAGCCTTTATGTGCCCCGGAATACGGGAAGGTGCCCACCTGAAAGGGCCGAGGGGGAGATGCCAAGCCGGGCTTGGAAAACATCTTCCCTCACAATGGAGGACCTGAAGACTTCCACCCCTTCCTGGGAGAGGCCATTGGAGCCCAGGCAGGTCTTCCTCCACCAGCCCTTGATCGGCAACCCTTCTGGCCCCATCAAAGACAGCAGGAAGAAGGAAACCTTTGATTAATCCCCGGGACTTTATTTTGCTTTCCGCAGCGAGGAACAGTCAGCAAGCAGGCCGTTTAAGCCTTCGGTCCTGGCCGGCAGCCTTGCTCTGGGGCGGCAGAGGGCGGGGGTTCTCGGAAGCGCTCAGCCACCCCCCCCCCGCCTCCCGAAGCCTGGGAAAGCTCCAGGGCCTCCGCTGCGGAAGGGCCAGAGGGGAAAGGGCGTCCCAGGGTCCTCCTATGGCTCCCCTCCACACCCTACCCTGACGCTCCCGTGCACGACTAGATGTCCCGGGGGAGAAACGGGCAACCTTCTGCCGCTCCCCCAGCACCGCCGCCTCCTCTCCTCCGCCCACCCTCCCCGCGCCTGCCCCGGCTGATCCCATTTGGGGGCGCAGCCAGCCCAGCCCCTCAGCCCAGCCTCCGCCTGAGTATTCTCCCCCCTCCCCCCCTCGAGGCAACGGGTACAGCGAAGTCGGGGATATTCGTAAGGCTCGACTTCTCCACGCCAGGGCGGGGCAGCGGGGGTCTAGCTGCTTTTTCTGGCCGTCCCAGCCGCAGAGGTGCCGGGAATTGTAGTTCGCTCCGTAGCCTGGTGAGGAAGCAACCGGCCATTAGCTCCCGTCCCCCCTCGGGGAAGCTCAGTGGCTGCAAAGAGCCGGGGGGGGGGCTCTTGGAATCCAGCGGCATCCCCGGGCGAGGTCCGACGCCTCCTGCAGGGGCGGCGTTCCGGAGGGAGAGAGGAAGGCAGCTGCGGCGCCGCCCCTTCTTCCTTGCGCGGCCGTTTCGCTTTCGTTTCCCGCGAGGCTCCAGCTGCGGACGTCGGTGCCTCCGCCCTCCTGGCCTCCCTACATCCCTCCCTCCTCCCGGGCAGAGTCTTCTGGGTTTTTCCGATGGCGGCCGTGGCGGTGCTCGGGGTCCCGTCGGACGTGGCCGATGAGCTGCTGGTGTTTTACTTCGAGAACCGCCGGCGCTCGGGCGGCGGACCGGTGCAGAGCTGGCGGCGGAGGGGCGGCGGCAGAGCTACTCTAACTTTCGAGCGCCCCGAAGGTGAGGGAGGCTGGGGAGAAGCGCCTTCCGGCCCTGCTGCTCTGGCGGAAGTGGATCTCCGCGCCCAGCGCTCGCCTGCAGCCCCAAGGATCGCCCCGCTTCCGCCGTGGCTCTCGCGAAACGGCTGCCCTTTTCACGACACGGTTAACCCCACTATGCCGTCCAGTTCTCTGGAGTCGCACGATATGTGGGTGTGTGCCGTACACTAAGCCACAGAGGCTACACCTTAACACCGGTTGAGCTTAGCAGGAGTTACAAAAGCAGCGGATACTTGGGCTACAGATTCCATGTGTTCTGTGATTGAGGTGGTTGGGGATGATGGAAAGCATAGTCCACCGTGCAAGGGACCCAGCTGGCTACAGGGCTGGGCTCTTTAGTGCTCCAGCTTTGCCCCCGACAGCTTCCCCCAAACAGTTGGCTGGGCTCTTCTGGGCTTCTGAGGGGTTTGGGGCCCTGGGGGGAGGCCGGGGTCACCTGGGCCTGCCAGCTTCGGCTCTGGCTGGGCCTATCCATGGTAGCAGTTTGGCCGGCCTCTTGGGTGAGGACTTTACTTCTGGAAATCACCTGCTGGTCGTCTCCCTCGCAGATGCCCAGAGGGTCCTCTCCAAAACTGACCATGCCCTGCAAGGGATGCCCCTGACAGTCCAGCCTGCTCCTCCTCGGGATTATGGGAAGCTGGTCCTCCAGGGCCTGAACCCCCAAAGCAGCCTGGAGCTGGTGGAACTGTATGTGGAGCACATGCTGGATTGCGAGAGGGACGCTTACTCTGTCTACCGCAGCTGTGCCGGGGACCAGGCGCTGGTGCAGTTGCAGGCGGCGCTCAGCCACGCAGGTACTTGCTGAGGTCGCCCCTTCCTGCCCTCCCTCTCCAAACGCAGCCAGCAGAGTTTCCTTAGGCTCCCTCCCAGATGGGCACCTTCAGGGCCTTCCTGCACCCCAAGTCTGGTTGCCACTAGGTGCCTCGAGCCTCTTCTCTGCACCTGCCCCCTTATTCTCCCCCCTCTCTGGAGAAACACCAGGAGAAACACGAAAAGTGGCAAGAGAAGCCACTGCCTGGTGAAATGTTGCAGTCCTATACTGGGGTACATCACTTCGGCTGCTGCCTTTGGCCAGCCGGGATCGTGTGCCCACCAGGAAGGATCCTGCATTATGAGCAAAGTTGCCCATCATCTGCCAGGGATTCCTGGCTTCCCCAGGCCTGGAAACTGATCTCTGGCCTCTAGTTGTTTCATCATTTTCCAAAAGAGGGAGGAAGGGTAGTTGGCTCCCCCTTGCTTAAAATTCCCAGAAAAGCCAAATGGGAAATCTTTTCCCAGAAATCTGGCTGACCGCTTTTCTGACTGGGAGTGGGGCTAACGGAAGGCAGTTCTTAGGGCAAAGCTGAAGGGTTTGGCTGCCTTGATGGAATTCCTCCACTTCCCTGGCAGAGTTCTTGGTGCTGGCAGACCGTGTGCAAAGCCGGGTGCTGGACGGGGCCAGCCTGGTGCTGGACTGGGTGGAACAGACAGACAGCATCCTGGTTCAGAGTCACCACAGCAACCAGCTGCAGCCAGAGGTGCTGACCCTCTACTTCGAGAGCAGGCGAAGTGGCGGGGGCCGCCTGCAGGCAGTGCGGCTTCTCCTGGGAGGCACAATGGCCGTGGTATCCTTTCAGGACCGCACAGGTGAGGACTGCCCAAGATGCGTTCTGCTTCGGCTCGTCTCCTGCCTCCGCTTCCAGGAGGTGCTGAAAAGTCTCCTCTGATCTGCTTCGTGTCCTGCAGTGGTGGATCGGGTACTGAAGCAGTCCCATCAGCTCCCGGATGGTCGTCTGAAGGTCTCCCCTCACTACGACTTCCTGGAGCCCCCAGAGGCAGCATCAGAGCTGCAGGCAGGAGGAGCTGAGCCAGCCCTGTCCACCACCCTTCCTATCCCGGAAGCAGCAACAAGGCGGCTGCTGCAGTCCAAGGGCGTCCTGCAGGAGCTGGGGGCCTCTGCTCCCGAATGCGTGCTTCGCTGCGAAGAGGTTGGGCTGCACATCTCGGGCGGGGATCCGGTTCATCGGCAGCAGCTGCGGGAATACATCCAGGCAGCTTTGCATGCAGTGGTGCAGGAGCGGTTGCCCTCCTCAACCTGGGCGCTTGAGTTCTTGCAGTGGGCAGATGTGCAGGAGCATCTGGCGGAACAGCTTGCTGAACGCGGGGTGGGCGCCTGCTACATTCCCACCGCAGAGGAGGTGTTAGTTGTGGCCTTGAGGCCTTCTGTGGCTCAGCTGGCCGCTTCCCTCCTGGGCTCCTTTCTCAGGTCAATCTCCCTGCCCTTGTCCGAGAGGCAGTTCCTGGCCTTGACATCCCCTCGCTGGGCCCAGGTGCAGGCGGGACTGCGCTGCTGCCTCGTGCGTCTGGCTGAGGATGGGGAGCACCTGGAGGGCCTTACCCTGCCTGGCCTGGAGGAGGAGAACATGGCTGAGCTGAAGCGAGGCCTGCAGGACTGCCTGCCGGATGAGATGCTGGTGACCACGGAGCCTGGCCGTCTTCGCTACCTTCAGCTCCATTGCCAAGAAATGCTGGCTGGCTTGACTGACGTCACACTGCTGCCCCTGGAAGGATCCGAGGTCACTGGCTTGCGGGTAAGTGGAGTGCCCTGGGTGCCAAGCATTTGCCAGCTCTGTCCTGCTTTAGTGTCCCCGCTTGTGCCAGCTGCCACATGTCCTTGGGCACTGGGCTAAAGGCCCACTTCTGGAGCCAAAGAAGGGGGTGGGTTCAGATCCTGCTTTTGCCAGCCTTTTGTCAAACAGAACAAGTTAGCCTGAGAAAACAGACATGGTGTCTTTTTGTGCAGCTGAATGGTGAATCTTGGGCATGCCGAGCTGCGACTGACCTTCTTCAGAGTCTGCTCCATGCCATCTGCATCCGGACTGTGGTGTTGCATCTTCCTGGTGTGAGCCGCTTCTTGTTGGAGGAGCGTGGCCAGACCATCCTGCAGGGCCTTGAGAGGAGCTTTCACTGTGCCTTTGGTCTGGAGCACGTCCAGTGGCACTCCCCGGAGACCCAAGTGCGTACCCTGGAGGAGGGGATAGGGCTCAGGAAGCGCAATGGGGCCAGAGGCTAGAGCGCCGAGCTGGAGGGGAGAGAAGAGTTTGAAAAGCGGGGGGCTGCCTCTGAAGGACCTCTCTCCCCCTTCAGCACGAATGGGAGACCTCACAGGAGCCAATTGCCATCGTATACCAGCGGGATTCCGTGCGTGGCCTCAAACAGCAGCCAGTCGGGGTGGCCAACCGGCAAAGTGAAGCTAACATAGGTAATAGCTGTCCAGCTGTCCACCCCTGGAGGCGAAGGACAGCAAGGGGCACATGCCCTCCCCTTCCTGATCTGAGGTTGGAGGTTGGGGTGGCTTTAGGGTTCTCCCTTTCTGTGCAGGCCCCCCTTGTGTTGCTGCTTCCCTGCTCAGCTGGGTCCCCCTCCCTTGCAGAAGAGATCAAGAGCCTTCTGGCTGCCCTCCAGCCTCCCGGGGTGGCTTTTCCCGCAGCAGGGGCACAGGAGGAGACAGACAGAGCCCTGGAGCCTTTGGCAGAGCCCCACCCTGCCTTCGAGCAGCAGACCAGCTTGCCTGACCTAGACGCAATAGAAGAAGGGCCCTTGCCTGTCCCAGGCCCCATTCCGAGCACGGCAGTAGAGGAGGAGGACGAGGAAGAGGAAGCGCAGCTGCTCCTGGCCATCCAGCAGTCCATGGACAGTGCTCGGCAGGAAATGGAGGAGATGGAGCTTGCCACTGAGCTCTCTCTGCGCTCCTTCAAGCAGGAGCAGCCATCCAGTCCAGATGCCGACATCCTGTCTGTCATGAGGGCCTCTCTGGAGGCCGTGCATGCAACCCGTTTGGAGGTCTACACCGCCTTGGAGGAGGAGGCAGAGGCTGTGGGGCAGGAGCTGGAGTGTGCCCTGGGTGTGCAGCTGCGAGAGGAAAAGGTGCAGAATGAGGCTCTCCTCTCCCTGCCCCCTCTCTGTCTGGACTACCTGACCTACCTGGAGAGGAAGCATGCAGTGAGCATCACGCTCACCGGCTCCGTGGCCACTGTGTCAGGCTTCCTGGACTACCCTGTGGCCGCCACCCGAGACCTCGCCCTGCTGCTGGCCCGGCTGCTGCACACGGAGGTGGCCGTGGGTTATGGGGATGCCCGCTGGGTCCGCTGGGAGCCCTCAGAGCAGGGCTTTCCCACCCCCTATTCAGCCCAGGCCAGCACCCTGCTGGAGCAAGCATGGTGCCGCGGCCAGAAGCGCATGGAGGTGTTCTTTGATGGGCGGCCTTTTGCTGTGGACTTTGAGCGGATGGAGGAGTATGATGTTGGCAACAGCCGCACTCTGCCCATTGGCCGCACTGAACTCCAGCTACCACTTGCTTCCACAGGTAGATGCCCTGCGCGTTCTGTCCCACCCGACGGGTTTCTGGTGCCCCTTTTCTGTGGCAGCACAGGCCTCCCTGGCCATGCAGAGTGCCCCTGCCTGGTCTTGGGGGGGGGGCAGCCGCTGTTTCTTCATGGACTGTGCTTCTCTGCAGCTCTGCTAGACTCCACAACTGAGGGCGAAGTGAAGCTGCTTCCACTGACTGAGGACTCCGAGGAGTTTCAGAGGACCGTCCAACACTTCTACGACACGCTGGATGGGCTTCATCGCAAGATCTGGATCGTCAAGGTGGCTGTTTGTCTCCATCCCTTTCAGCAGAGGGGCAGCACTTGCAGGTCGCAGACCCCGTCCTGGAGCCGTGGAGGCAGAGCAGAGCCCTCTCTGGCCTTGAGGCTGGACGGTGGGGTCGCAGCAAGGTTCCTGCGGTCCCTCGGCTGGGGGTTCTGAATGAGAAAGGGAGTGATGCTGGAGGCAGCTCAGGTTTGGGATCACGCGGGCCCAGGTCCCCCAAGCTGAATGCGGCCAGTGCGGCAGGGAGGGGAAAAAAGCTGGACGTGGGGCTGACTCGTCTGCCTCCTACTTGGCAGCTGGAGAAGGTGATGCACCCACTGCTTTACCAGCAGTACCAGCTGAAGAAGGCTGCCATGGAGAAGGCCTGCGGGGATCGGGCAGTGGAGCGGATCCTGTACCATGGCACAACGGAGCAGTCCAGCCATGAGATCTGGCAGCACGGATTCAACCGCAGCTTTTCTGGCAAGAATGGTCAGTCTGGCTGCATGGAAAGGGACTTCTCCTTGGGGGCTCTAAGGGGGGGCAAGGGGGCACCCTCTGCGCTGGCTGTCTGGCTAGTCCTGGGGGGGTGTGTTCCCATATCCATTCTGGTTTCTTCTGAAAAACATCTTAAGTGTAAGAGCTCCCTGTGTGGAAGCTGGATCACTAGGGTGGCTTATAGGTGGCTCTGCCAGCCTTAGGATCCGAGGGTGCCAATGCCAGTCTAAGGCAAGAGGCTCGCTGAGGTGCCCGGCATCAGTCAGTGCCCAGCCCGTCTCTGAGACAGAGAAAGAGTGGACAAGATGGCGTGGAGGTTGCTTTTTTGCATTTGGCCTCTCAAAGGGCTCTCGAAGGCCCCGTTAGCTGCTGGCCTGGCGCAGGCCTCGCGTCCTCTTTGCCAGCAACTGTTTGAGAGGCTCTCTGAAGGAGCCGGTGGGCACACTCCCCATGTCTGAGAGGGCAAAGTCAGCGCCCCACAACTTTATACATGTGAGATATTCTGCATTATTCAGAACTAGACCTTGCATGATGTGTTTTGTTGCACCTCAATATAGTTAGTTGTAATATGGTGGGATAACTGATCCTTTGTCTTTTGTTTGAATTTTCATACCTTAATAGACATTAGAGATTTGTCTCATAATCTCTATAAATGTCCGTACATTTGTGGTATATTATTCACTGTATTTCGATCTGTCTGGATGCTTTTGCTTATTTTACATAAGTTTACCTTGCTCTGTGCCAGCCACTGATTGAATAACTCCTTTCCCTTCCCCTATTGCCAGCTACACTCTACGGCCATGGCGTCTACTTTGCGGTCAAGGCGTTTCTCTCGGCGCAGGATCTGTATTCCCCTTGCAGCCCCGATGGCAACAAATACATCTTTGTGACCCGGACACTGGTCGGGGACTACACAGCGGGCAACGGCAGCATGCGAGCCCCGCCCCTGCGGGAAGGAGATGCCGCCCTCCGGCGGTACGACAGCACCGTGGACAACCTGAGCGAGCCCTCCATGTTCGTCATCTTCAACGACACCCAGGCGTACCCTGAATACCTCATCACCTGTCGGTGGGTGGACTCAAAGAGGAGGCCTCCTCAGACTGCCCGCTAGTCACCCTGGTGAAGGGCAGCCGGTTTTCCGCAGAGGAGTTCTTGAGCCAGCGGGATTGCTCGGCAGGCAAGGGCAGAGCTAGGGAGGACAATGTGGCTCTGCAGTGGGAACGGTTCACAGGGGGCAAAGCCGGGCGATTTCCCGTGAACTCCCTGAGAGGCCGTTTAGCCTCTACAGCTGATTTGCGGGGGTTAGCCTTGCCTGGCGATTCCCCCACCTCCCCCCTCTTCCTGGATGGTGGGCCTCAGGCCGTGGGGCAGCGTCTGAAGGGCTCCCTCACTGAGGTCCTCCAGGCGGCCCCCAGGGGATGATTGTGTCACCTAAGTAACACACAGAGGCCTCCTGCTCTTCATGCACTTCCCCTCCCCTTTCTTAAAATAACTGGTTGTTTTCTTTAAAGCTACAAATGGGAATAAAAATAAACATAGAACTTGATTAAACAAGATTAGCTATAAAATATGAAACACAAAAAGGGCAAGGGAAAAGAAAGAAAATATTCTATTTTCTTTTTTACAACCCGTCAATGTACAAATTAGTATATTGAGTTTTTCAACAAGAAATTGAACTTTGACCAGCCAGAATCAAAGTTTTTAATTTTTGTCAAAAAAAGAACCAATTTAAGGACAGAGTTGGCAGATTTAATCTAAGCAATCCTTAAAATCTAATGCAGGCCCTTCCTTCGTTGCATTCTTTTTTTTTTATTATTAATTATATATTTGTAAATGTAAACATAGGAAACAAAGGAAAAAATCAGGTTGAGTGCAACTCAACTTAATACAATCATTTTGTACTTGTAAACATTCTTCACTCAGCATATCATGATTTAACTATAAGCTAGATACATTTTCTTTGATTGATGTTTCTCTTGTATGTAGTCTATCCATTTTTTCCAGTCCAACATATATTTTTCATTTGAGTGATCCTTCAAGTATGCAGATATTTTGGCCATTTCCGCCAGATTTACGACTTTCAAGGTCCATTCTTCAATAGATGGTAATTCTGGTTTCTTCCAGTATTGTCCCACCAACAGTCTTGCTGCTGTGATCAAGTTCAAAATTAAGTTCGTCTCCAGGGTGGTACAGTCTTTTGTAATCCCTAACAAAAACAACTGAGGTAGAAATTCAATACGCTTTTTCAAAATGGTTTGAAGTGTCTACCATATTTTTCTCCAAAAAGCTTTAATTTTTCTACAAGTCCACCATACATGAAAATAAGTAGCATCCATACTTTCGCATCTCCAACATTTAGGTTGGAGGTCAGGGTAGATATATGATAGTTTCTTCGGATCTAGATGCCATCTATAAAACATTTTGTAAAAGTTCTCTCTTAAATGTTGCGCTTGCGTAAATTTTACATTTTTCACCCAAATTCTCTCCCACGTTTCCATCATGATAGGTTGTCCAAAATTTTGTCCCCACTTTATCATACAATCCTTGACCAGTTCGGTTTCGGAGTCCATTTCTATCAGTACATTATACAATCTTTTGATATGCTTAGACCTTTGGTCTCTAACTTGTTTAATTAAATTCTCATCAGTTTGGGATAAACCCATCTTCAAGTCTTTTGCCATCTGGACTGCAATTGTAAATATGAAAACCAATTATAAACTATTCCTTCATATTCTAGCATATTTGAGGACTTTAATGATAACACATTCCCTTCTTTCATTAGGAGTTTATTATAGGGCACCACATCTTGAGCTTGTACCATGTTTATGTTCTCTATTGCGTGTCTGGGGACCGTCCAAGCGGGAATCTTTTCATTTAGTAAGTACTGATACTTTTTCCAGACACGCAACAGAGAGTTTCTCAGTATGTGCTCCTTGAATCTCTTATCCACCTTTTTGTCAGACACTAGATATGCATGCCAACCATATAGTAAATCATACCCTTCAATATTCATTGGATAGATTAACCCAGTCACTCAGCGCAACTAGAACCGCAGCATGATAATATAACTTAAGATTGGGCATTTGTAAACCACCTCTTTCCCTTGTATCCTGGATAATTTTTGATTTAACCCTCGGTTTCTTGCCATCCCAAATAAATCTGTTAATATCCTTCTGCCACTCCTCCAGGTTCACATCCTTTTTAAGTATAGGTAACATTTGAAAAAGAAATAAAAATTTTGGCAATACATTCATTTTTACTGCCGCTATCCTGCCCAGCAGAGATAGTTGTAGTTTTTTCCATTTCTCCAATTCTATTTGTATCTCGTTCCACAACACCTCATAGTTATTTTTATATAGCTTCCCATTAGAAGCTTCAATAGCCACTCCTAGGTATTTAACTTTCTTAACTATTTCACAGCCCGTTATTCTTTCCAGGTCATGTTTTGCTTTGTTATCTAAATTTTTAACTAGCATCTTTGTCTTGGATATGTTTAATTTGAAGCCTGAAACCCTACCATAATCCTTAATTATCTCCATCAATCTCTTGGCTGATTGTGCTGGTTGAGTCAGTGTCACAAGTAAGTCATCCGCAAAGGCACATAATCTGTAGTCGTGTCGTCCAATCCGTATGCCTTTTAAATCCTCTGCCACTCGTATCTTATTCAATAAAACCTCCAGCATTAAAACAAACAGCAAAGGGGATAAAGAACATCCCTATCTAGTACCTTTCTCTATGTTAAATGAATCTGTTAAGTCCCCATTCACAATGATCTGGCCTGTTTGTTTCTGATAAATTGCCAATATGGAATTAATAAACTGTTCTCCCATTCTCATCCCAGTAATTAATTTTTTCAAAAACAACCAATTCAGTCTATCAAAGGCTTTTTCTGCATCCAAAAACATAAGAGCAGCGGACACCTGGATATGCTTTTCCAAGTATTCTACTATATTAAGAAGTTGTCTTACATTAGCTTTCATCTGTCTTCCTTGTATAAAACCAGTTTGGTCCGGGTGAATTCTTTTTTGTAGCACTGTCATTAATCTGTTAGCCAAGATTTTTGCAAAAATTTTATAATCCGTATTCAATAATGAAATAGGTCTATAATTTTCTGGTTGAGCGTTGTCTCTTCCCTCTTTAGGAATTAGAGAGATGTAGGCTGTTTTCCATGATGGTGGAACCTGACCACCCTCTTGTATGTTGACAAATAGTTCTCTAAGAGGTTCCATCATCTCCTCTTGAAGCTACTTGTAATAGGTCGCCATTAACCCATCAGTCCCAGGGGATTTTCCCATTTTCAATTGTTTAATCACTGAAGTTATTTCTTCTGATGTGATCAATGCATTCAGTCTATCTCTTTGTTCATCGGTAATTATCAATACCTTTTCATTTTGCAGAAACTTTTCTATCTCATTATCTTGTGTCTTCTCTTCAGCGTATAACTTGGAGTAAAATTCTAGAAACGCTTTCTTGATTGTTTCTTGTTGAAACTCTTCCTTCCCTTTATAATCTATTTTTTCAATTATACGGGATTTTTGTTTTCTCCTTAATATATAAGCCAACCATCGACCAGGTTTATTAGAGTTAAAAAATGTATTATGTTTTGCATATTGTATATTTCTAGCAACTTGATCTGCCATCAACAAGTCAAATTGTTTCCGTAAAATCTTGATCCCCTCTTTAATGTCTGTATCGTCCAGTCTTTCTATTAATAGTTGCTCTTTCTTACTTATTTCCTCTTCTAACTCCTTCCTTTTTTGCTCTTGTTTACAACGGTGCCTTTTGTTCATATCAATGAGAATCCCACGCATGTACGTCTTGCTTGCATCCCATATCATTTCTATAGGTGTATCTTTGTTCATATTCATGATAAAGAATTCCTTCATAACATTTTTGCATTCATTCACATTTATATCATATTTAAACAAGTTTTCATTAAGTCTCCAGGTTCTCTTAGGTCTCTGTCCTACCCTTAATTCCATCCAAACCGGGTTATGGTCTGTTAAAACTTTGGGTAGGATTTTCACCTTCTTTAGGCCAAAAAGCAAATCACTTGATGTTAATATAAAGTCGATTCTAGAAAATGACTGGTGTCTATCTGAAAAAAAAAGTAAATTCTTGCTCTTTGCCATGTCTTTCTCTCCAAATGTCTATCAGGTCAAAATCATCCTTTATATCAAAAAAAGATTTGGGCAACTTGGAACGTTTTTGCAGAATTGTTGTTGTCTTCTTTTTATCTAGGCCGATCTCTATAACACCATTCCAATCTCCCATTAAAATACAAGATCTATAATCGAATTGTATTAGGTTTTTATGTACCAATTTATAAAATTTTCCTTGTTGTTGATTTGGTGCATATATGCCCATCAAAAGAACTTTTTTTTTTTTAATTAATTTTTTTATAATTTTAACAGAGAAAAGAAACTAGTCATATCAAATCATAATATAAAAATAAACAATCATCCATACACAAAATATAAATACATTTCAATACATCTAATACTAATCACTCAACTGAGAATAATCATCCCAAACAATTAACATCACTGCTCGGCACCCCCACCACCACATTCCACCAACCCTATCCTTCCCCCTCACTTACCAACTGACTACCTACCTTCTCCCTCCTTCTCTTCTTTCTGCTTCCTTCTCTATCTCCATCCTCCTCTTCCCCCTTCTTATCAACTTACACTTACATCAACCTTCACTCCTCCTTCCTTTTTCCCCATCAGATGTGGAGCCCAGAGGACACCCGAGCAACCCCTTAATAACAATAACAGTAATTATTTATTCTTCCTCCAACCCCAATTGCAGTTGAGAAAACATCATGTATAAGATTATCAAGCCTCCCTAACCCCCCCCCCCGACTTCCCAGAGTGAATACAAGGTATAACAAAAGAAAACCCCACTACATCAAACAAAATAATTATATAATCTTAACAAGAATTTTAGACTATATAAAAAAAGAAAGAATAATAATAATTATATTCTTATTCAATTCAATTTACCATAATATATCTTAATATATATCTTCATTTAAACATCCTCTCCTAAACCTTACTTATAATATTTATCTTTAATTCAATCCATAATCTTAAATTAACCTTAATTCCTTTAAACAATCAGCTCATCTTGTTAAGAATAGTATTTATCATTTACATCTAAACCACCAATCTAAGTCAAATCTAATACATTTAATTTGTAATAATATATCTTAATATATCTTAATATATCATTTAAACATCCTATCTTACAACTTACTTATAATCTTAATCTTTTTCCATTAAACATCCTTTCTTACATCTTACTCGTAAAATTAGTCTTAAATTCACCCCATGATCTTAGATTAACCTTAATACCTTACATTTATTAAATTTCATCTCTTCAATCGACTTCTGGGCTTTCTCATCTGACAATCAGTTTATTCCATTTCTAATTTACATTCCTAAAACTTTAACAAATCACATAATGCTTATCTATCCCTTCAATCAATCAATTCAATATCAAACCTAGATCATTTCAAAACAAATACATTCTTCATCAGTTTAGTTATGTCTTCCATTAATCATCTTCTCTTACATCTTACTCATAATCTTAGTCCTTAATTCAGTCCATAATATTAAATTACCCATAAACCCTTGCATACAATTTTAAATTTCATTTCAGTCGAACTCTAGGTTTTTTTTCCAGCCAAGTAGACCTCCGTAACGAGGCCTCCCTCGTTAATAATAAATCTCTCTTCTTTACTTCTTCACCTCCATAAGTAATTCGCATCTTGAACTGAATCAATGTCTCTTTTTTGTCAAATAAATCCTCTTCTTGCTGCTTATCAAAAAGGAATAACCAACCCTTCCTTTCTTGAAACAAGTCTTCTTCCTCCAGTCCATAAATAAACTGTTTATCAAACAAAATCCATCCTTTATTCTCTTTATACTCAGTACTGTATTCTTCTTTTTCTTGCTCTCCTTTTGATTTAGATTGTATTATAAGATGTTCAGCAATCAATTGTAAATCAATTCCATTTGAAAAAAGGGATCTAATTGATTGTTCTTGTTTTACTTCTTGATTAAATTGTATTATATAATGTTCAGCAGCCAATTGAAGGTCAGTTTCATTTGAAAAAAATACTCCTTTATTGACTTCAATAATATCTTCTCTCAGCTCTAAGTTACAAACTTCTGACATAGCTTTAAAATCTTTTTTCTGTTCTGGCATCTTTTTATCCAGCTTGTTCTCCAGTTTATCCAGCTTATCATTTATTGAAGATAATGTAACCATTACTGGAAATAATGCAACAGTTAAAGCATTCTGTAAGTCTTTCATTGTAAGCATTTCCGAAGGAGACTGTATAAGCTCTTGAGATTCTAAAAAAACCTTTGCCATTGCTGCCTTATATCTCATAGTCATAGTAGAAAGAAGAAAAAAAGAAAAAAAAGGAAAAAGTAGAAAAAAAGATTTTTAAAATTGCCAATTCCTCCCTTCTCAATTTCTTTTAAAATCCAATTTGCGTTATAATTTAGTAAATACATCAAGTCTAAATAGTCTCTCAAACATCACTTCAGAAAGAGAAGAGAAAATTCAGTTTCACTTTCCAGCAGATTCAATACTTTCGATTTCTTCACTTTCACTGAGTAAGTGAAAGCTTAAAGCAATCGCCATTTTGAAAGAATTATGTTGATTCAAGAAAGTTATAAGTAAAAAGGCATAAACAAAATAACAAAATACTTGCAATACTCAAAGGACTCTTGTATTCACTCCGTCTGTTTAAAAATCCTTATTGTTCTCTCTTCAAAGCAGAGGCGGTCGCGGCGTCTAATTCTGTCAGCCGACAGAAGCGTCTCTGAGCAGGAGCGTTTCAAGTGCCTGGGGAGCACACCTTCTCTGCCCCTGAAAACTTATTCCAGGGGTCTTGGAAGGGCTCAACCCGGCTCTTGAAGCTCTACTCCCCTTCTTTGCCCGAAGAGGAGTTTTTCCGCCGCAACAAACAGCTGTTGAGCGCTGTTGTTGACGGCTATACTAACTCAGAGACCGGAGCCTCACGTTAGAGACTCCAGCGACGCCGGCGGAGCCACCGGAAGTCGATCAAAAGAACTTTCTTATCATCTTTTACAATTTCGATTGCTAGATATCTACCTTGTGAGTCTGATTCTATTAATTTAGCTCTTATATGCTCTTTCACGTAGATGACAATGCCATTCTTCTTTACAGCAGCCGCTGCAACAAAATGTGTGCTTAACTTGTTGTTTATTAAGTATTTCTGGTCAGTAGTTCTAATATGTGTTTCTTGTAAGCAAATTACATCATTTTTACCTTGAGTCAAGTAATGAAATATTTTCTTCCTTTTCTGTGGAGAGTTTAAGCCATTTACATTCCATGTCAAATATTTATTTGACATGATCATCTTTGGAAAACTTTTGCAAGACCAAGTCCACTTTTTCCCCTGCTTTCTTCTTTGGTCGAGCTCCCATGGTTTCTAGACTTGTACTTGTACTGCCTTGTTGGTTCTTTTCTTGTTCTTTTACGTTTAATAGTAGCTCTCGTCTGCCTTTGATCTTTAGGCTTTTCTACTTCCAAGGTTTTAAGGATATCCATACTCTGTGCAGTCGCCTCCAGAGAAGCTCCTTTATCTTCTCCTGATGCTGCAGAGGTCTGTGTCTCCAGGGATTGTGATCGTTGTTTTAAGTCCATTCCTCTTTCTTGTGGCCAATCTACATTTTTTGGTGATGTGGGTGGGGGTCTCCCAGCCTTCAGCTCATTTTCATAAAATTCTTTTGCTTTCCAGACCGAGTTCAAGTGGTGTCTTTTACCATTATAAAGTAATGACAGTCCAGCTGGGACCTCCCACCGAAATTGTAGAGCACGCGTTTTCAGTTCAGTGACCAAGAATGCGTAGTCTTTTCTTTCTCTTAACATCTTTGGGGGGATCTCCTTCAAAATCGCCACATCCTGCCCATCTATGTTTAATTTCTTGTTATAGGATGTTGTAAGAATAAGATTTTGGAATTCCCTTGTTACAAAATAGATAACAACATCTCTAGGTAGATTTCTTTGTCTTGTCATCCATTTATTTATTTATTTTATTTATTTTATTTGGATTTGTATGCCGCTCCTCTCCGAGGACTCGGAGCGGCTCACAGCATATATATAAAACAATTTCGACTCTGTGGATTCTGTCAATTTGCCATGTGAAATTTTTAACCTCATCTTCTAGAAATTTTCCCAAGGCTTCTTCAAAAATTCTTCTCAAATCTTCTTGCTTCCCATTTGTTACCTCTCTCAGCCCTCTGAACCTGATTGCTGTCATCATCTGGTGATATTGCATCATAAGTGTGTGGTCTTGTATTTCACTTTTCATCTCTGCAAGTTGTCCCTCTACCTGTTGCTCAACCTCCTCCATCTTTTCTTTTCTTTTTATTGATTTTTTAATTTTTAACAGAAAAAGAAAAATGCTCAAATCAAATCATAGTGTTAAAATAAACAATAAACATAATCACAACATAAATACATATTTCAAAATCATCCATGAACAAAACATAAGTACTTATTTCAATACATCTAATAATAATAACTCAACTGAAAATAATCATAGACCACATTTACCAAACAGTTAACATTACTGCTCGGTACCCCACCACCACATCCCCCTAACCCTAACCTTCCCCCCTCACTTACCAACTAACTACCTACTCTCCTCCCTCCTTCTCTGTCTCCCTCCTTCTACTCCACCCAACTATCCCTACTCTTCCCCCTTCTTATCAACTTTCTACTTACATCAGCCTTCACTCCTCCTTCCTCTTTCCATCAGATGTGGTGCCCAGAGGCCACCCGAGCAACCCCTTAATAACAATAATTACATATTCTTGCATCAACCCCAATTGCAGTTGAGAAAACATAATATATAAAATTGTAAACCCTCCCTACCCCCCCCCTGACTTCCCAGAGTGAGTACAGGGTAAAACAAAAGAAAACCCACTACTTCAAACAAAGTTATTATATAATCCTAACAAGAATTTTAAACTATATACTAAATACAATCTCTACTTAACATTTATTCAACCTTATCAATTCTAATACATATCTAATCCCTCAATCAGTCCATCTAATATCAAACCTTAAATCATTTCAATCCACTAAACAAAACAGACAAATCATCTTGTTAAGAGTATTAATTTTCATTTACATATCTAAACCCATCAATCTAACGATCAATCCATCACTTCAATTCATTGAGAGGTTATGTAGAGTCACCCAAACAAACAAGTTTAGTATATATCTTCCAATAATCAGTTTCTTTTAACATTCTAGACAATCATTTCAAACCAATAAACATCAAATAAATCATCTTTTTTTAAAAAAAAAATAAATAATATCAATAAATCCCTCAATTAAAAAAAATATATTCTTAATCAATTTAGTATATCTTCCATTAAACAACCTCTCTTACATCTTACTCATAAACTTGGTCCTTGATTCAGCCCATAATCTTAGATTGGCCTTAATTCCTTACACTTAATTTTAAGTTTTCACTTCTTCAATCATACTCTTGGTTTTTTCTTCTGCCAGGTAAATCTCCATAATGAGGCCTCCCTTCCAAATAATAAGTCTCTCTTTTTTACTTGCAATATCATTTGAATTCATATAAACCATCTTAACCTTTGCATTAGTCCTCTGTTTCTCTTAACCATAGACTTTCGTTGAGGTAACATTTCAAATCTCTGTCTTTGCTTTTCCTGGTCCTCGGCACCATAGATAGATTGCTTCTTAAACTGGATCAATTTCTCTTTTTTCTCAGTTAAATCTTCTTCTTGCTGCTTGTCTGAGAGGAATAGCCATCCCCTCCTGTCTTGAAACAAATCCTCTTCCTCCACTCCGTAAATGAACTGTTTATCAAGCAAGAGCCATTTCCCATTATTCTCTTTATTCTCAATACTGTCTTCTTCTTGTTTGGGTTGTTGTATAAAATGTTCAACAGTCGGTTGCAAATCAATTTCATTTGGAAAAAAGGATCTAATTAATTTTAATATTTCTGTATTAGTCTCTTTCAATATTGCAATACTTTCTTCTTTAAATTCATCAATGCGATCCAAAATAGGTTTGACATTAAAACGTAAATTCCACTCCATTTTAAATTTTAAAACAATCGCTCTGGCTTTAATCCAATTTCTACAACTGTCTCTCTAGCTTCGCTTACGAGAACAAAGAAGAAAAAAAATGGAGAATTCACTTTCACTTTCAAGCACTTTCCTTTAGCAGTGAAAGTAGTGAAAGCTATACGCCATCTTGAATGCATTATGTTAAATGTAACAGTTAGAAATATATAGCCAGAAAAACAATAAAAAATACTTGCAATCCAATAAAAACTCCTGTATTCACTCAGTCTCCTCCATCTTTTCTTCAACGCTCTCCCAGACCCCCTTAAAAGTTTCCACAATATCTTCTCTTATTTTCTTATTGTGAGTCTGCATTGCTTCTTTGATTTGGTCTAGATCATCAGTCACAGTTTTGCTTTGGTCCTCCATCTTCTTTTCCAATTCTTTGCTTTGTTCCTCCAACTTCTTTTCCAATTCTTTGCTTTGTTCCTCCATCTTCTTCTCCAATTCTTTGCATTGTTCCCCCATCTTCTTCTCCAATTCTTTGCTTTGTTCTTCCATCTTCTTCTCCAATTCTTTGCTTCGTCTCTCCATCTTCTTCTCCAATTCCTCAATCTTGTTCTCCAGTTTTTTCTCCAGTTTTTCAATCCTTTTTCAGAATTGTCATTCATTACTTCAAGCCTCTTCTCTAGATTTTCATTCATTGCTGACAATGCAGCCTTTAAATCTTTCACAATATGCATTTCTGGAGAGGCTTGAGTAGACAGGGGGGTCTGGGATTCTGTAGATATTGAGGAAGATGAGGGAGCAGGAAAATTAATTACTGGTATTTTAGGGGGCTGAGCTGGGGAGGCTGCTGCCACCTTTGAAGGAACTATTTTTGATTGTCTGGTAGCCATTCTATGTTCAGTCCACTGTTAACAAAGTTACTTTATGCAGAGGAAAAATCCTTACACATATATTGCTAAGAAGTATCCTTTTTTTGTCTTCTTTAGATATACTTTGTAAAATTTTTAAGATGTGAGTCTAAACTGTCTTCTAGTGCTTGCTCTTGCTTTGCGCTTTCCCTTTCCACTTTCACTTCCGGTAACTTTCTCTTTAGAGTGAAAGCGATCGCCATCTTGGATACATTTTGTTGATTGTGAAAGTAATTGATCAGAAGTAAAATATAGAAAATACTTGCAGTTTAAGCTCCTGTGTTCAGTCCGCCTGTCTCTAGGTCCCTTTTAAAAGTTTTTCTCGAGCAGAGGATGATCGCAGCGTCTTGTTCCGTCCGCAGACAGAAGCGGCTCCGGGCTAGAGCTTCTTAGAGCGCCTGGGGAGCTCTCTCCCTTTCCCCCTGAAAGCTTTTTCAGGGGGTTTTCAGAGGAGCTCAACCCCCGCTCAATGCTCTTCTCCCCTTCCTCACCCAAGGAGGGGTTTTTTTCACCGCGAAAAACAGCTGATATTCGCTGTTTTCGCGGCTTTACAAGCCCCGGAGCTCGGAGCCTCTGAAAGAGGCTGTAACAACGCTGGAGCAGCCACCGGAAGTCTCCCTTCGTTGCATTCTTGACTCTTTGTAACAGTCTGAGCAGAATTGCCTGTAAGCAATGTAAAGTCCAACTGCTGAGATAAAATCAAACAATTCTCCCTCAAACCTTGAAAATTCAGTTTTCAATTCTAAATTTTTGAATAGTATTAACCGTATATGGCTTTTTTCTTCCTATCATTTTCCTGAAAGTACAGAGTCCACATTTTTTTCAGATCAACCGAGAGTTGATCCATTAGATGTGACAGGAATTGATCAACCAGCTTGTTGCCTAATCCTGGCATTGCGGGCTGAGAGACCGTGATGGCCCAAGGTCACCCAGCAAGTTTTCATGTTAAGAACTAGAACTGGCCCTCTCCTAGTTTCTAGCCTTCGATCCTGGACCCAGTTGGCAACAGAACAGGAATAGGAATGGAAAGGAACAGAACAGACCCTTGGAGTCTGCTAGTCCAGTCCCCTGCTCAAGCAGGAGAACCTATACCATCTCAGACAGGTGAATGTCTAGTGGTCTCTTAAAAACCTCCAGTGATGGAGCACCCACGATTTCTGGTGGCAATCTGTTCCACTGGTTAATTGTCCTCACTGTTAGGAAGTTTCTCCTTAATTCCAGGTTGCTTCTCTCTTTGGACAGTTTCCATCCACTGTCTCTCGTCCTACCCTCTGGTGCTTTGGTGAATAACGTGACCCCCTCTTCTTGGTGGCAGCCCCTCACATACTGGAATACTGTTATCCTGTCTCCCCTATTTCTTCTTTTCTTTAGACTATTCAAACCCAAGTCCTGCAGCCGTTCTTTGTATGTTTTAGTCTCCAGGACTTTGATCATCTTAGTTGCTCTTTTCTGAACTTTTTCCAAGGTCTCAACATCCTTTTTGTAGTATGTTGACCAAAATTGACTGCAGTATTTCAGGTGTGGCCTCACCAGGGTTTGATAAAGAGGTACTAATACTTCGCGTGATCCTGATTCTATGCCTTGTGTTTATGCAACCAGGGATTGTATTAGCTTTTCTGGTTGCTGCCACACACGGCTGGCTCATAGTCAAGTGATCGGCCACTAGGACTCCAAGGTCCCTCTCACAGTTACTGTTTTTGAGCCAGGTCTCGCCTAATCTGTACTTAAATCTTTTTACATTTCCTGCCTAAATGTAAAATGTAGCTCTTCTCCCTATTAATTTCATTTTGTTGGATAAGGGTTATCCAATCATTAGCCCATCGTTCAAGTCTGTCAAGATCCTTTTGTCTTCCTGCCAGTTTGGTGTCATCTGCAAATTAAATGAGTTCCCTTCTATTCCCTCATCTAAGCCATTTATGAAGATATTGAAGAGTCCTGGGCCTAAGACAGAATTTTGTGGTACCCCACTGCTTATTTCTCTACATGTGGATGTGGTGCCATTGAGGACTACTCATTGAGTGTGGTTTGTCAGCCGGCTACAAATCCATCTGGTGGTGATGTTGTCTACTCTATTTCACATTTTCCTAGCTTGCCAAGAAATAGGTTGTGGTCTACTTTGTTGAATGCCTTACTGAAATCTAAGTATACTATGTCCACAGCGTTTCACTGGTCTACTAATTTAGTCACTTTATCAAAGAATGAAATAAGATTGGCTTGGCATGATCTGTTTTTGACAAACCCGTGTTGGCTACTAGCTATAACTTAGTTTGCTTCTAGTTGTTCATAGATCTGTTTTTTATCTTTTCCAAGATCTTCCCAGGTATTGATGTTAGACTGATTGGTCTGTAGTTTCCTGGGTATATTTTTTCCCCCTTTCTTGAAGATGGGAACCACATCAGCCCCTTTCCAATTCTCTGGTACTTCCCCTGATCTCCAGGATTTTGAAAGGTGTGGTGCAAAGGTTCTCAGATAACATCTGCCAGCTCCTTCAGAACTCTGGGATGTAATCTGTTGGGTCCCGGTGATTTATTCTCTTGCTTATTTTGATATTTGTTTCTAGTTTGTCTTTTGCAGTAGTTTTTTTTTGGGGGGTGTGTGTTGGGCTATAATTTCTTTTTGTGTGAAGACTGATGCAAAGAATGAGTTAAGCAGCTCTGTTTTCTCCCTATTGCTTGTTACTTCCTTGCCATCTTCCCTCTTTAGTGGACCTTCAGGTTCCTTGACTTTTTTTCTTGTTATTAATATGTTGAAAGAAACTTTTTTTATTATCCTTGACTTCTCCTGCAAGTCTTTGTTTATTCTGAGCCTTTGCTTTCCTGACTTCATCTTTGCATGTTCTGGCTGTCTGCTGATAAGGAAAAGCAGAGCAACTTGGCCCTCTTTCCCCTCGCGCTGTCTCTGCTTCCAGAGGAATAGCAGCTGCACTGAGACTTCGTAGTGCTGGGAGTTTGTGCACAAGACTTGAAAGTTGCCAATACATCCCTGCACTAGAAAAACCTTGTGTCACCTTGCGTGTTTGGCCTGACAAAGAGAAGACTGAGGAGACACCTGATGTCAGGGTTCGTATACATTAGAAGGTGCCACAAAGAAGAGGGCGAACTATTTTCCATGGCCACAAAAATTAGGTAGAGAAAAAATGGGCATACGTCTCCTTAGGGAAGTTGTGGGTTCTCCATCTTGGTGGTTTAAGAAGAGGCCAGCCCGGAGGATGGTTTAATCGCTTCTCCTGCACATTCTGTGATCTGGGCGGCCCTGTCAGTGCTGTGGTCCTTGGCTCAGTTTATTGAAAAAGGGGTATTTTTATTGAGTGCATTGCAGAACTGCATTGCCAGAACTGAGTATCACACACCAATATTCCTAAGTCCAATTTTTTCCTCCCTTAGCTGCCTCCCACCACTGCAGACAGGCACGCACACAGAATCAGGTTCAAGCAAGATGTTTTGAGAATAGTTACTTCAAGCACAGGTTGGGTATGCAGCTGCCACCACCCAGCCAGGTGACCTTGAAGCAGCAAGCAGTAAGCTGTCTTGTGTGAGTGAGTGTGTGTGTGTGTGTGTGTGTGTGAGAGAGAGAGAGAGAGAGAGAGAGAGAGAGAGAGAGAGAGAGAGAGAGTGAGAGAGTGTGAAAGAGAGATACCTTTCTTTTTCCCCCAAGCTGCAGTCACTTTCACTTTCCCCCCAAGCAGCCCCCCCTCCCCACGGTTGAAGGCAGGCGGTCACCACAGCATGCAAGCCCAGGTGAGAGAGAGGGGGCAGCTGATGGGAAACGGCACAACTTCTAAGATTCTATGGAGAAAGTTCATTAATGTTGACGTGACTAGTCTGACTAATTAGATTTAGCTGAAGAGGAAGCAACAGGAATAATAGAGAAAATATGACTGCCCTATTACACGGGCTTACTGGTTTCAATGGAAACCGAGGGAGCAAACCCAGCCCAGGAGTTCAGGAGTTTCATAAACCGAAAGCGGTGAAAAGGAGGCTCCCAGGGCAGAGGAAGGACACACCACGCACCATCTTCAGGCCAACCACAGCAAGGCAGCCTTGGGGCCGTGTGGCCCCACTCCTTGCTCAGGGCAGGAACCCGTATTCAGGCCTCCGGGGTGGGGAAGGCGATACCCCAAGAGCTCTCCAGGCGAAGGCGCCGATGCCTGGGCCGGGACTCGCCGAGCGCCCCACGGAGGGAGGCCACGGGGTCTTGAGCGCCCCCCCCCCACCCACTTCCAGGCAGCCCGCCCGCCCGGTCTCCTCGGCCAGGAGGGAGCGCTCCAGGCGGGGCCCCGTTCTTTCCTGGGACAGAGCCAAGCGCGGGGCGGAGGCGAGGCCGGCGGCTCCGTGACTTGGTGTGCCGGGCGAGGAAATGCCCGGGTCCCCGAGGACCCTTCTTCCTGGATTGCTCGTGGCTGGCGGAACATCTGGCGGCGGCCGGGGGGGGGGAAGGAAGAGTTCCAAACAACAGAAAAAATACGGGAAACGAGGCGGGGCGCTGCCTCTGGGACCCCGGACAGAGGGGCCCCCGAGCATCTGGCCGGGCTTTGGAGCTGGCTCTCTTGTGCAGGGGTGCGGAGGCTTTTTGCCCTGCCCCTCCCCGAGACTGATGCCCGGGCATTCCCAAATGGGGCCGCGGGGGGGGGAACTCTGGCTAGGAAGTCGGTGCTGCTCAAAGGAGAAGTCCGGCGGCCTCTCCCTCTCGTGCCCCCCCCCGCCGCTGCACAACAACGAACTGAAAGCAAGTTAACCCCCTCCCCAGAATGTCCCTACAAACGGCGGGGGAGTCATGCTGCACCCCTCCCTCTCTCCCTGCCCAAAGGACCAGGGCGGTGCGGAGCAAAGGGGCGCTGTCCCTCCCCCCCCCCGGGCGGATCCTGGCTGCGGCGGCTGCTTCCCATAGAGGCAGAAGGGGGGGCAGAGCAACCTGGAGCCCAGAGCCTCGACCCTCCCCTCCGCGAGCCCGGCTCTGGCTTTGGGGTCCCAGGCCCCCTCCGCTGCTGGAAGGCGGCTTGGCCAGCAGGGGGCGGTAGCACCACGTGCACCCCTTCGCCCGGAGCAAAAGGCACAGAGCAAGCGCAGAAGGGGCTCAGGCGGGGGGGCGCTCTTCCTGGGACTGAGGCCCGCGGTGGGCAGCGCCAAGGGCTCGGTGGAGCTCCCGGGGTGCTTTCTGGCCCTTTGATCGGCAGTGGCCTTTGGGCGAGGCTGGCCGCGCGGGTGCCGCCTGCGCCCTCCCGCCTCGAGCGTGGACAGCCTCCCTTGGCTGGGAGGGGGGAGGGAGGGGCTGGGCGCGGAGTAGCCGGCGCGTTCCGAGCCTTGCCCCTCCCACGGGGGTGGGGAATTCTTCTCCGCCACCCCCCCCCCGCCAGCTGCAGCCTGCCCGTTCCCCAGCTTGGCCTGCCTTTCTGCGGCTTCTGCTAAACGGGGGGGGGAGCTGTTGTGCCCTTCCACTCCTCTGCAGGCCCCCCCCGGGTCGGAAGGGATCCGGCGGGCCAGCCAGAGAAGAAGTGTATGTGTGGGGGGGACGGGGGACCGGCCCTGCCATGCTGGTCCCGTCCCGTGGGGCTGCCTCGGAGGGGTCCCACCGAAGGCCAGAGAGCCAGGCCAGCAGCTGCTCAGCTGAGAAGGCCAGCAGTGGTGAAATCAAGAGCTATTCAGCTTCTATTTTACTTTGTTTAAAGTAGCAAATCAGAAAGCTGTGCTTTTCACCAGAAAAATTTGAAAAGCAGGCTAAAGGGTCAGAATTGAAGCTTCAGTTGTTAAGGCTTCAGCTTTGACGTGGATTAGTTTAAATCCCCAGGATTAGATGAGTAACAGTTACTGCAGGAGGCTAAAGGATCAAGGGTAAATCTTGCTGGCTTCTTTCAGAAATTCTGAAGTTTTGGTGAAGCGGCTCCGACCTGTAAATATCTTGATCTTCAAGAACGGGAGACAAGGTCCAAGAACTATAAGTCTGAGAAGAATGTTTGAAAAATCTTCAAGCAATGAATCCGTAAACAGATTGAAAACAACGGAGTCCACAAACAAATCTTATTTTTCAGTTGGATAATTTCCTTAGCAGACTGTGGGAATGCTATATACATAATTGGGGTTTTTTGCATCATGTTTGACGGAGTGTAACTCACAAGATTTTAATTAATGATTCTTTTAGGTATGGCTTGGAGGGCATCACAATTAAGTGGATACATAAAGATTTCTTCAATTCAGGCTTTGCAAAGATCACTTTTGCATCCTATAATTCTTTATATGTTTCCCTTCATAATATAGATGATGACATAGAAGGAATGGTTGCCAAGTGATATAAAATTGGACATTATTTTTAAAAGTTCAAATAAAATTTAGAAGCTAAATGGACTGACCAAAACAGAATTTAACAGCGGTAAGTGCACAGTGCTTTATTTAGGAAACCAATTAAATTCAGAGAGAGGGAAGATTGGGCGACGTCTGGTTGACAAGAAAAACATGTAGAACAGAAGCCGAGTGTTGACTAAATATATCAGTCGGGAGGCATGACCGGAGAGGGGAAAAATAAACTTCAGCTTCATCAGTTCATCAATCAATTCGTTCTGCTTCCTGGTTATGGGAAATAAGTGTTTTTGTCCTATTGTCTTAAACTTTGTCAGCTGCGCAGAGTCCAAGGGGTGACTACAGAAGCTGAAATGACAAAGTAAATGAGATCCCACTTTTCAGTGGAAAACTTCAAACATGGCAGAGATGTTCTAGTAGTTCAATATTTCTCAACCTCAGCAACTGTCAGACGCGTGGGGCTTCAATTCCCAGGATTCCCCCCAGCCATGCAGCCATCCCTGTTCCGGCTAGGCGGGAATTCTGGGAGTGAAGCCCAACCAGCTCTAGTTGGACCGGGGATTCCCCAGGGGAGGGATTGGACCAGATTATCCCCTCCAACATTTAGCGAGAGAACTTCGGAAGAGGCCTGATGAAGACGTCAACTCCTCTCTGACTCTGGAAGAGCAAATTACGATGAAGACGAAGAATCCGGCCCGGCTTCCTCCCACCCCTTTTGAACAGGCGACCAGAAAGGGATCTGAAAGAAAATAGGCCAAAGGGGGATTCCTAGTCTATGGGAGCCCTCTCACCGCTCTCCTGCCCCACCGCTTTGGCCACACTGCCGTAGGGGTTAAAGCCCTGGGCCGCCTGGCTGACTCAGAGGGAGCGGCCTGCTGGGGGGGGGAGGAGGAAAAGGAGGGGCCGCGCACATCTGGAACCCATCTGGCCCGGCAGCAGACAGGGAAACCAGTGAGGGTTAATAAGGCCGGCACACCCGCTGCCCTTCCGCCTCCCTCCTCCCATTGCTGCTGGGTGCAGTGGCGTGGCGTGGCTCGCGTGGCACAGCGGAGCTGAGCATGGCCTCCTTGAGCCAGTGGACCCCAACTGATCCTGCCTGGCTCCGCGTTGCTTGCGTGGCTGGCCTTGTGCTGGGCTCTCTCTGGGTGTGGGCCCTCTTCCTGGTCTGCTCCTGGCAGGGACACCCACCGCCCAGCCTCTGGTCAGGTAGGTGGGGGGGGGCAGGCCAGGCGCGGCCCTTTTTGGGCAGACCAGCTGGCGATGCTGAGATCCAGGAGAAGAGCCAGCGGCAACTCTCTCCACTTCCCTCCTCTCTGGGCAATCCAGGTGGGGGCGGAGGAGCGCATTTATTCCCCCCCTCCCCGCCTCCCGTTGCTGTGCCTTTGCCCAGGTTAATGCCTGGCCAGCAGAGGCAGAGCCCGTTGGCACTTCCCTTCCAAGGGGGGCAGCGCTTTCCCCCCTCTTGCCAGCAGGAGACTTGCAGAGTCTCTCCCAGTTCAGAGGGCCAGAGGGGGCTGCTCATTGCAGAGGCAAAGCTGGGCTGCTTGACAGGGACTTGGCCAAGGGACACTCCTTAGTGGACCAGCCAACATCCTGGACATGTGACGTCTGCAAATCCAAGGCCCAGAAAAGGCGAGGGGGAGGCATTGCAGGAGGAGGCCTAAATGCTTTTGTGGAGCACACACACACCCCGCGTCCTTTTCTGCCCCCTCCCCCGTATTGGACATCAAGAGTCTGGAAGGAGGGAGTCGTGAGAGGGGGGAGCCTCTCAGGCAATGGGGAAGGCCTGAAGCTGACCGGTGCCCCATCGTGTCCCCTCGCGCAGGAGACTCCCAAGACCCGAGATGGCCCACGCCCGGGCAGGGGGGCAGAAGGCCAGGTGGGGCCCCTCCACATCCGGCCCTCTGCTCAGGCATCCTGGCTCACTTTGGCCCAGGCAGAGGCCTTGTGCCTGCCGAGGGGTCAGACGAGCCACTGCAACAGAGGGGTACAGGGCAGCCGTCACCTGGGGCCCATTTTGAGGGTGCAACTGCAGAGGAAGCAGTGGGGTGGGGCGCTGCAGCCTCCCTGGGTGGAGCTTGGAAGACCCCAGGAAGATGGGCAGTTGGCCTGGGGCCCGGCCGTGGGGGAGGATTTGCACTTTCCGCTGGAGGTTGGAGAAGAAAGCCTGCAACTGCCAGCTAAAGAGAGGCCTCCCCTCCCCCTCCCTCCAGCCTTGCACCCCTAACTCTCTCCTCTTCTGTCTGCCAGGATCGCGGCTGGGAGGAGCCAGGTCCTTGGGCCCCTCAGAGGTAAGCTTTGCTCTCAGGCACCCATGCCCTAAAGGGACCTAGAAGCCCTCCTGGATACCCACCGGCTCTCCCTTGAAGAACCCTGGAGCACAGCGCTGTGCCTGTGGCAAGGGGCTGCAGACGCTGGGCCTTCGCCCTTCTCTGCCACAAGCAGGTCAAGCACCCTCAAAGGCCTCATTGTGCAGCCCCCTGGCAAGGGGGTGGGAAGTTCTTCCCACAACTGCAGAGAGCACAGAAGGCTATTGGTGGGGGAAAGGGCCTCCGCCAGTGACTGGCACGCAGCCATCCCTGGGCACTTCCCACCTCTCGGGCGGGCAGGCAGCGAGGAGGGGTCAGGAGAGCAGGGCACCCCTTGAGGGGCTGCAGGACTCACTACCCTTCCCCTCTTTGCATCTCCAGAAGCGTCGGAAAAAGGCATTGAAAGCCAAGCCACGCAGAGACCAGGCCGGGAAGTCTGCCCCAGGTGTGGGTCTCCCTCCAGCTGCCAAGGAGCAGGTAAGGGGATTCCAGCTGGGGCCACAACCATGGGCAGCTTGGGCAGCTTAGCCAGATGGGCTCAAGGCTTCCCCAGGCCACAACTGCACCTGCAGCCTGGTGGGGGGGGGCAAAGGCTTCAGCTGAGGCCCAGGGAAGATTCTCTGTGCCTGGAGAGAAGATTCTCCTGGTACCCACTGGGGGCCTCTGAGCACCTGCATTTCTGGGTCCCAGAAAGCTTCCGGCCTCCCCTCCCCCACGTGGCACTGTCTGACTGCCTGGACCTCGCCTCTCTTCCCTAAACTAGCCTGCCCTCCATTCTGGGCTAATCCCTGCAGGTCACTTGCAGAGCCCAAAGGGTCACCCTTGCCCAAGGAGGGCCTTCAGAGCTAGAAGCGGGTCTGCACCTGTTCTTGCCCTGTGGCCTCACCTGTCACTGCATCTCTGGCCTCCTCGGTTAACCTGGACATTCTCAGGAAGAAGCTCACCAGGACAGCCTGCCCCATCCTACGAGCCTCGCTACTTCGCCTGGGCCTCTCAGCTCCCTTTAGCTTAGGGTGCCAGGCCCTGGCAGAGCCACGGCCGGAGCCCTCACCAAGCGCCTGCCTCGGGGCCTGGGTGGGGCTGCCGGACGCCGGTCCTGACAGAGGAGCCTTGTTCTCGGCCGCCTGAACCCTCCTCCGCCCCTCCCGCCCGCCCTCTTAGCCAGCCCGGCGCCCGCGACACCCAGTCCTCCGCCTGCATCGACCCGCTTCACCGGCTCTCGACGGCCCCCGACTTTGCCCCGGTTTCCGGATGGAGCCGCGCCGTCGGCGCTTCGCTCTGCCGCTCTGCCGCGCTTGCTGCTTCAGGAGGCCGGTATGTTTGGCCGGCGCTGGGGGGGGGAGACGGTGGCTCCGTCGCCCTCCCTCTCCGCCCTCCTGCTGCCGGCGGTGGAAGGCCGCGGCCGGACGGGACCTGCAGCGGCCGAAGCAGGTCGGGCAGCCGCGCACGCCGGCCACTGGCGAGCCGAGGTCCGGGGCGGGGCCTGGACACCCGCAGGCGGGGCAGGAGGCGGGGCCACCGGGGGAGGGGCGCCCAGGTCAGGCCCCCGCGTGAGCACCGTCACCGGCGGGGGCGCGGGCAGGTACCGGAGGCGGCCCAAAGGAACGAGAAACAGCTGGCAGGCGCCGAGCCGAGCCGCGTCCCGCCTGCTCCGCGGGCTTCAGGCCAGATCCTGGGAGGGCAGAGTCCAGCCTCCCCGTCCTCCCGGCAGGGAAGGCAGAAGGCTCTGCGGGGAACGGAGGCGCAGCCCCGACGGTGTCTGGACGGAGCTTCGCTGCGGTGCAAGCAGCCGGTTGAAGACTTCCCCCCCTTCCCGGGAAGCGGCTCGCGCTGCCCCCGTCTCAAGGAGCAGCCGTCGCGGTCTTCGGAGGCGGGAGGGCGGCGAGGGGCCGAGCACGGTAAGGGCGGTGCATCTGGACCCGCCACGTCCCGCCGGCCCCCGACGACCAACCTCCTCCGGAGCGGCGGGGCTTGCGCGTCCCAGGGGGCGACTCGGCCCCCGAAGTCCCGCAAAGGGTCCCGAGCTCTGCCTGATCGCCCCGGGCTTTGCTCCCGCCCACCGGCAGCGACGTTCGGGGTCTCCGCGGTCGAAGCGGGGGCGGGACCGACTCCGGCGGCCCTGGCGGGCGAATCGCCCTCGGCCGTTCCCGTTGACTGCCCTCCCGCCCCGAGTCGCCCCCTCCTGCCCGACGGGGAGGCGCTTCCCGGCGAGCGCTCGGCCGGAGCCGGCCCCGGGGCTCCTCGGAGATGCCTCCGGCCGCCGCCCCCATTGGGACCCCGGGGCCATCCCGGAGCAGCGCCTCCTCCGGCGGGCGAGACCGAAACCCGGCCAGGCCGCCGCCGCCGCCGCCGCGCTGCCTCCCGCCGCCCTCCGGAGCGCGGCGCCTAATCCGTCCGGCCGCCTGGAGCGGCGCGCGTGGAGGAGCGAGATAGGGCCGCGCGGCTGTCGCGCACCAGCACTCGCGCACACGCCCTGCGGGAGCCGCGCCGGGCGGGGCCTCTGCCAAACGCCGCGGCAGGTCGCCCCGCTCGGCCATGATGCCGCCCGGCTGAGCGCCCCCCGCCAGCTCGGCCGACCCCGCCAGCATGCTGCCCGCGCAGGAGAGCGGCCCGGCGCCCCGCCGCTCCCGCCCTCGGTGAGTGGACGACGGGCGAGGCCGCCCCGCTCCGCACGGCGCCGGCGAAGGCTGCCCGCCGGGCGAGCTCCGGGCCCGGTTGGTCGCTGGCGGGGCGCCGGCTTTCCGCAGGTGCCGCCGGCCTGATCTGCGACAGAGGCGGGCGGGGGGCGTCCCGAGAGCGACGGGCGCGGCTGGCACGAGCGCCTCCGGCTGGGCTGCCGCTGCCTTGGCTACTCCGACAGCGCCCGGTCCCCGGGCAGCACCGGCGCCGTGCGGAGCGGGGCAGCGGGAGACGTCGCCGCGCTGGGCGGAGGGGGCGGGCGGGGGCTCGTCGGGGGGGGCGGAGGGCCGCGCGCACGTGTCTCCCTTCCTCCCACTGACGCCGGGGAAGCGGCAACCATGGCAACGGAGAAGGGCCAGGCCTGCCCACAAGAGCCCTGCGCCCCTTCCTCGCCCCCGGAGGACCTCTTGGGGCGGCTCTCCTACCCAGGGCTGCTGGGAGTCTCCTACCCAGGGCTGGGGAGGGGGTCTCCCCCTTTGAAGCCTTTCACATAAAACAAGGAGGATGGCTGGCGGTGGACCAGTGGGGGGGGCAGCCAGCCGCCCCTCATCTCTGCCCCCCCCCGTGGAATGGGAGGCGGCTGTTCCGACCACTCGGGATGCCCATGGTGAAGTGAGGGCCTGGCGGTGGCTGATGGGCCGGTGACCAGACCCCTTGCTGCAGAGGGAGGAGAGATTCCTGGGGAGGCTGGCTGCCCCCAACTCTGATACTGTCCTCCCCTCCCCACTTGCAGGAGGTGATGTCTGCCCGATGGAAAGAGAAGCAGGCCATGGCTGAGGACAACTCCAGCGGCAGCAGCGGCTCCCCCACCCTGGGAGACACCCTGCCCTGGAACCTGCCCAAGCACCAGCGCACCAAGCGGACCAAGGCAGCCGCGGGCGGCAACGGGTCGGTGCTGGACCCTGCAGAGAGGGCGGTCCTCCGCATCGCAGGTAGGTGACAGCTGGCAAGCGCCGAGGGGGACGTGGGGTCGGGATGCCGACTCTGGTGGCATCTGCTCACCCTTGCCACCTTGCGCGTTGGCCTTGCTTTGGGGTGCGTAGGCCCAGGATGCCTTGTCAACGTGGGCATGGATTGGGCGCCATGTACTGCAGTGCCAATGCCCTGCCCTACCGGGTGAGGATGGTGTGGGCAGAGAAGCCTTAGTTTCCCAGGATGTTCTTGGCAGAGATCTTTGCCCTCGTTCTCTGGAGGCCCCACTGGGCAGCGGCATCTGGAGACTGGTGTTTGGTCGAGTCGGGTGGCCAGTTGAGACTCTAAGCCAGAGGCCGATGGCTCCTTGCTCTGGCTTGCAGAGGAGCTTCCTCCATGGCATGGGCTGGAGGATTGGCAGTGCCCGGGGTTGGTGGTTCTTGGCTGCTCTGGCGCAAGTCCTGGATATTACGGCCCTGTTCACGGCTGACCTTCTGAGCTTTGCTGTGTTCTGGACCTGAGTCTTACTCAGAGGCTTCCCACCTGAGCCAGGAGGATCATGGCTGAAAGCAGAGCATGGCGGATTGCTATCAAAATAGGGGGCTGTTGGGAAAGCCCGTTGGCCCAGGCGGCAGGGTTAAGGCCTTGGGGCTGGGCAGGGAGCTAGCTGAGTTGCTGCTGCTGCTACGGCTGCTTCTTTGGGCTTCTTCTGCCTGTAGTAAAAGACCTTCCGAGCCTCGTGCCGGACTCTCCCCCTGCAAGGTCTCAAGTGCTGTCTTGAGTTTCTGGGGAGACCCCCTCCGTGCCCTTGTGACACCCTGGAAATTGGTGGGTCTTTGCTGGAGCTGGGCAGTGGTGGGCTTTGTGACCCTCCCCTTTACAAAGGGGGACGTTGCTGTTCTCTTACCTGCTGATCTGGGAGGGCCAGAGTGCAGCAGCTGGCCTCAAGTGGCTTGTTCCTGAAGGACAGATGAAGGGTTAACCCCCCCAACCCTCCCCCTCTGCAGCCTCTTGGCTGCAATTGGTGTCCCAGAGCTTTGGTGCCTGCTAGTGTTAATTAGGAGACTCTCTTCTCTGAATTTGACTGGCTAATTGCTGGTGACTCTTGGCAGACACAGCAATGGACCCTCTCCAATGGGATCTGTCACCCGTAGGCCTCCCAGCGATGTGGCACCGCTGCTGGGGTGGAGTCCATCCAGCTTGCTGCTAGTTGTCCTCTCCAGAGTCCAACTTTAGAGTGTCCCAAGAAAAACCACCGGCCTCCACACTTCTGACCCTCATAGGTGCAGGCAAGCCACGGCGCCTGAGTATCTCCTCCAGTGATCCAAGAGTTCACCAATTTTGTTGGTGTTGAACCAAGGGCTCGTCTGTAACATATTTCTTTTTTTGGTACCTTTACTGTAGGACAGTGTTCGTCAGCCTCGGCAGCTTTAAGAATTCCTCAGCCAGCATGGGAGTTCACGCATCTTAAAGCTGCTGAGGTTGAGGAACCCAGCGATAGATAGTTGATTGTAAATGCAGACTCTGCCTACCTCTTTAATTCTCATTGTTGTAATTCTAAGTGATTTTGTGATTGTTCTTTGTAGATTCCTTTGGCTCTCTGAGCTTGGTTGTTTTCCGATAGAAGTTTTGTTACCCAACTAGGTAACATCATCAGTTTAGAAGGAAGTAGCGTTTGCTCTCTGTTTATATGCAGCATTTTGCTCTGTCATTGTTGGTGGGAATGTAGCTTTCCCTTTGGAAGCTGTTGTGTACTCCTTGATTGTTTGTTGAGTGTTAATCCTGGTGTTAGTTCCTGTTTATCTGGGTGTTGGCTGCTGGAAAGGAGGGGTTTGGGTGTTTCTGTTTCCGTTTTAGCCGTTTTATTGCTTCTTTTGAATGTTGTGTAAATGTTTATATGACTGTTGGTTGTTGATTTGTGTGAGTGCCAGGCTTCCAGGAATTCCCTGGCGGTTTGGATTCTTGGTTTAGGATGCTCAACGTTTCCCAGCTGTAGTGATGGTTGAGTTTGTCCATGTGTTGTGAAATCAGGGAGTTTCCATCATGTCTTCTGAGTGGTCCTTGGTGCTCATGGATGCGCTTCCCTGGTCCTCTGCCTGTCTGTCCTACACGACGGCTGTTGCAGTCCTTACACTGTATGCCGCAGACGACCCCTGTTTTTTTTCTTCTGGGGCTGCTGGGTCTTTTGATTTACTTAGGATGTTTTGGGGGCTTTAGTTGTTTCCACTCCTATAGTGATTCTGTGGGGTCGTAATACTCTGAGAGGTTTTTGATGTGCAATGTGTTAGCTGTGCAGTGATAGACTGAGTGGTCGGGCTTTTTTTGATGAACTTGCGTGGAAATCCATTTGTAGAAAGTTGTGGTTTAGGTGAGGGGTCCCCACCCTTTCTTCATTGGCGACCTGATGCAGAGGGTAGTGGAGACACCTTTACATGCACGAATGGGGCCACGATTGTGTGCTCGATGGAAACAGGGCCACAAGCACCCATGCAATGCTCGGGCAACGCTAGTGCCTGCATGCACCGCAATGCTAGCGGGAGTGGGGAGTGCGTTCGTGGTGATGCTAGCTAGCACCTGTACAATCCTCACGATATCGCTAGCGCCCATGCGACACCACAATGCTAGCATGAGTGGGGCATGCGTGCAAGCACAGATGCATGCACTGGCCAGCCACTCAGATGGCCCAGTGGCCAACAGCCCATGGCCCGGTAATGGACCGTGGCCCACAGGTTGGGGACCTCTGGTTTAGGTGATCTGTTTCCATTTTCTGGTGTTCAAGGTTGCTGCCTTTGTGCTCTTTTAAATAGTGCTTCCACACAACTCCTCTTTTGGGAGGATGGGTTGTTGCTTTGTAGCTGAACACTCGGTTAACATGGGTAGTTTTTTCCATGGACTTGTGTTTCTAATTTGCTGTCATTTCCTCTGCTGATGAGATGCCTGGGATGGGTGTGTGATGCGGTTTCCTTCTTCCCTTGTCAGTTTTATTCTTTTACGGTTGTTCCTTTTCTATTATGGCAAATGTGTCCTCTGCATGCCGGATCGATGTACTTGTGGCTGCATGCGTGGGCCTTCTCTGTCCACAGCAAATTGCTGGCCACGCTGCTTATCCACCAACTAGATTAGGAGCGAACAAGATTGGGGGGGGCTGGGCTGGGCTTGGAGAGGCAGGGCAGATGCCTGTCTTTGTAGACAACGGATCCATGACAGCTGAAAGGTGACATTTCCTCCCCAAACTGGCCCAGAGGTCAAAGGTTAACGTCTTCATTCCTGGGTCAGAATGGACATGGAGACCGGTCAACAGGATCAACCTTTCCACCATTTCATAGCCAGGCATGACCTGCTGCTTAAATCGCATCTACTTTTAAGCGTGGATCTTTCCCTCTGAGGGAGGGGGCTCCTTTCTGCCTGCCCAGCAATCTAAAGGCAAAGGCACAGAGTTTCTTGGTTGCTGTTTTAATGTTATTTATGTTTATAATTCACAACACTCCTTTTATTGTTTTAATTGCCCATCACCCAGAGCTGTGTACAGTATAGGACATGGGCAGCCATTTAAATTGATAAATAAAGAACTCCTACATGATCCTTCAGTCAAGGCCTCTGTCCCTTGCAATGCTGCTTCCCACCTCCCCATAATCAGAATAGAGCTGGAAGGGACCTTGGAGGTCTTCTAGTCCAACCCCTGCTCGAGCAGGAGAACCTATACCATCTCAGACAAGTGACTGTCCAGTCTCTTCTTAAAAACCTCCAGTGATGGAGCACCCACAACTTCTGGAGGCAACTTCTATTCCACTGGTTAATCGTTTTCTCCTCAATTCCTGGTTGCTTCTCTCCTTCATTAGTTTCCATCTGTTGCTTCTTATCCGGCCTTCAGGTGCTTTGGAGAATAAGTTGACCAAAGCAAAGGTCAACTTATTTTAATAAGTGAAGGTCGTCAGCGCAGAACCCCCCCCCTTTGTTCTTTTCTCCTGGGGTGCTCTGGAGCCTTTGCTCTGGCATAAAGGAGGGGTGGACATGAGGAAAACCTTTTAAAATGTCCCAACGTTTCCATTGTAGGTTTCATCTTTATAAGCAGCCCATAAAACTATTTGCAATAATTTAAGTCTGGGGTGGGAGAGAGAGATTTTGGTATCAGCTCAGGATGGGTTGGAGAGCTGCAGAAAACTGGGACGTGGCTTGTGAGTTGATGTGCATAGCCATTTTTGTTCTTCTTGTATTTTATTCTTTTAATAACCTGCTCCTTCGTAATCACGATTATGAGCAGATACCAAGCTTGCATGTGGCGTAAGATTGCCCCAGAGTGGAAGGTCAGGTGGAGCAAGGGAAGGACAGAGGTTGCCTGGTTACCTCACCAAATAAGGTAACAAGTGTCTCTCTGTTACACTGGGTTTCGCTCTCTCCATTGGAAAATCCCTCTGGAGCCTGCAGGGAGATCACCCGCAGTTGAGCTGGCGGCCATTGTGGCAGGAGATTACGGCATGATCAAATGCCAGAGTCAGGAGGGACCTTGGAGATCAGGTTGTGGGGTCCCTGGTGCTCTCCAAGCATGGTGGTCTTCCTGCAGACATTTCATTACCCAACTAGGGAACATCATCGGTGCTAGCAATGAAACGTCTTCAAGAAAACCACCATGCTCAGAAGAACAGGAAGCCCACAGTTGGGCCCTGAGCTATGAAAACTCTCTTCTATCAGTACTTACAAGGTTTCCATTGGAGGAACATGGCAAGCTGTAGGACAGCATAAGGGCTTGATGAACATGGGAACAAAAGAATAAATTTTTATTCAGTAGTCCAGACAGAGTGTCCACAAGTCATCTGTGCCTCACCAATGCTGGTCTCCTCCCGTATATCCCCCCCCCATCCCTTCTGCCACCTCCCCTGCCAGGTCCCTTCTCTGGCTGGAGACCCTGGGAGGAGGCATCTGGATTTATTGGCATCGGGGTCCTTCATCCCAATCCTCACCACACCCAGGTTGGAATGGGATGGGATGGGATGGGATGGGATGGGATAGGATAGGATAGGAGCTGGAAGGGACCTTGGAAGTCTTCTAGTCCAGCCCCCTGCTCAAGCAGGAGAACCTATACCATCTCAGACAAGTGACTGTCCAGTCTCTTCTTAAAAAGTCCGAGTGATGGAGCACCCACGATTTCTGGTGGCAAGCTGTTCCACTGGTTAGTTGTCCTCACTGTCAGGAAGTTTCTCCTTAATTCCAGGTTGCTTCTCTCTTTGGTCAGTTTCCAACCATTGTTTCTCATCCTTTGCTCTGGTACTCTGGTGAATAATGTGACCCCCTCTTCTTGGTGGCAGCCCCTCAGATACTGGAACACTGCTATCGTGTCTCCCCTATTTCTTCTTTTCTTTAGACTAGCCAAACCCAAGTCCTGCAGCCATTCTTCATATGTTTTAGTTTTCAGGCCTTTGATCAACTTAGTTGCTCTTCTCTGAATTTTTTCCCAAACTCTCAACTGGTCTTTTTGTGATATGGTGACCAAAATTGGCTGCAGTATTCCAGGTGTGGCCTCACTGGGGTTTTATAAAGTGGTACTAATACTCGAGTGATCTTGATTCTATGCCTCTGTTTATGCAACCCAGGATTGTATTAGCTTTTTTGGCTGCTCTGCACACGACTGGCTCATGGTCAAGTGATCGTCCACTAGGACTCCAAGGTCCCACTCACAGTGGCTGTTTTGGAGCCAGGTCTCGCCTAATCTGTACTTAAATCTTTGTTTTTTCCTGCCTAAATGTAAAACTTTGCTCTTCTCCACATTGAAACTCATGTTGTTGGACAGGGCCCGTTGTTCGAGTTTGTCAAGATCTTTTTGGATCCTGAGTTTGTCTTCTGGGGAGTTGGCTACTCCTGCCAGTTACGGCAGCAGTCTTGCCCCAGAGGCTGGAGGCTTTGAGGGCAGACTGGGATGGAGCCCAAACATGACGCTGTGGATCTGGACACTGGCTGTTTCCAGAGTGAGGCTAAGTTCCTGTAGGAAGACTGCAGGCGTGATTGAAATGGAGTCAAAGCGCTCGAGGGTGACTTAGGCAGCAAGGATGGAATAGGTCCTAATGAGGATGGTGCAGAGGTTTATGAATGATTAAGAATTGTGAATGAAATGGCTGATGTTTGTGTTACAGAGGTGGAAGGATTGTCATCTCTCTTGTGGATCCTTGTAAGTGGTGGTCCTTTTATGAAAGAAGCAGAGAGGAAGCAACTAGAGTCCACCCTGAAGGCCAGCGATGCAAGGGAAAAGGCTACCGTAATTCCTTACTACCCTGTGCGGTCACTGTAGGCAGGCTCTTAAATAGCAGGAGTGGATGGGTCAGATGGGCAAGAAAAGGGAGGGGTCCTTCGGGACCCAGGGAGCATCTGCTGAGAAAAGGCTCTTCAGAACAGGGTTTTGGACTGGGGGGGAGGTGAGGGGGGGCAGGGAGTGGAAGGCCCATGGCGGATGACAGTGCAGACAGCAACTGTGGCAAAGACCCAGGAGCCAGGGAGAAGGCCGGCCACTCCTCGGAAGGAGCTGCAGGAGAGCTGTTCTCTGTGGGTTTGAGTGCCAGGAGACAATGGGGCACAATGTCCCGAGGAACGGATGTTTCTCGCAAGAGGCGAACATGGCTGGGTGTAAGAATGCGCCTCTGCCCACTTGGAAGCGAGCGCTGCGGAGGCCTGCAGGGAGATCGGAGCCAGCTGGGAGGGAGATTTAAGAAGTGCCAGCAGCCTTGGATGAGAGCCTCTGAAAGAGGGACGGATGAAAAGGCTGAGGAACAAAAAGAGGGTGGATAGAGAGGCCGAAGATTTGGCTTGCTTATTTCCAAAGCTTTCGGGTCTTCCAGTTGAGCAATGGAAAAAAAACCCTCTCTTCCCTCACCTCCTTAATTCAGATTAAAAGAAGTAAGGAAATGCAAAGCAAGCGAAAGAAAACCACAGGCCCATAAAACCACTTAGCTGAAATCCTGAGGACAAAACTCCCTGAGCCCAGAGGCAGTTAAAAAATAAACTCTGCTGCCAGGGAAAACACATCACCTCTTTCCCCCCCTTGTCCCCCCCCCCCGCAAATGCTGTGACTGTCCCCGAGGCTCAGCAGGATTTCTGAATGCTGAAACAAGAACCTCTGCAGGGACCAGTGCAGGAAGCGGAGGGGAGTGCCCCCCCCGTCTGCGCTCAGCATTTCTCACCCTTTGGTGCCTTCTGCAGAACGCTTCTTACTGAGAAGGGAGGAACAGCCTGGCGTGGACTTCAGCTCCCAGAATTCCTCGGCCAACGTAGCTGGCTAGGGAATTCTGGGAGTTGAAGTCTACACATCTTAAAGTGGCCAAGTTTGAGCCCCACCGATTTATGTCTGCGGAAACCCCAGAGCTGCAGAGGCCTCGCAGGAAGCCCTGCGGTTGCCGTGAGCGCAAGGGCCTCTTCGGCCTCCAGCCTGTCCGAGGCCTAGACCAGCCAGCTGAGCAGGGCCCTGGCCGGAACCAGGACTCGCTGCCACATTTTGGGGCTTTGCGTAGGGATTTCCTAACTGCAACCATCCGCCGGTTTCGGCAAACTCTGCTGAAGGGCGTACGGTGGGTGCAGGCAGGATCTCTGAAGCCTGTGGCCCCTGCAGGTGTTTCTCTGGCTTGGGATTTCAGAGGACCTGTCGGAGGAGCTATGGCGGGGCATCTGTGTGGATGGCGTCCTGATGCTCCCTGTTTTACCTACTGCAGCTAAAGATCACCCGTCCCCCTCTTGGGCTGCGTCCATCTGGAGGGAGGCTGAGATTTAGCAAAAGAAACGGGAGCAGGGTCAGCTGGAGGAAGGAAGGAAGCAAGGGAAGGCCTGGCAAGTGGAGCAGCTCGCCTGGGGCCGGCCCTTCCTTCGCTCCCACGGTGAAGTGGAGCCTGGCTAGGAAAAGTGGGGCCTATTGAGGGGACCCTTATCCTCCTTCCTCTTTGTGCCTTTGTATGCACACAGTGAGGAACTGTTATTGTGAGAATGTCACCTTTTCATCACCACCAGCCTTCCTGGGCTGGGAAGGTGGGAGGGATCTCTGAAAGGCAGGGGGGCAACTGGCTTGCGTTCCTCCTCCCTCCCTCCCTCCCTCTCTCTCTCTCCCCCCTGCCCCTGGGCTCCCCCTTGGGCTGTGTCTCCTGCTGCGTCTGCTAAGGCTTCCCTGGGAGACAGCCAGGCGCGTCTCCTGCGGTGCAAAGGCTCCAGCAGGCGGGTTGTGTGGGAAACTGCTGGGGATCCCAGTGGAGAAGCTGGACCCACCCTTGCCAGACTGAACCTGCAGGGAGCTGACAGTGGCTGGCGGGGTGGGTGGCTGGCTGGCTGCGACTTCTCTGCAGTGAGCGAAGCATCCAGCAGGGGGGCTGAGGCTTCCCGCTGGGTCTTGCGTCTTCAGCCCAGCCCTTCCCTGGCAGCAGCAGCAGCAGTTGCAGAATCTGCTCCCGCGTCTTTTTCTTTGCTTCCGTCTTCAGTGCATTGTAACACGGAAGACAAAACCATCCCCTTCTGTTTTTCCCCATTTGTGCGCAAGCATTTTGCGATCGATGGTGTGCTCCTTTCCCTGCTCAACCCAACCCCCTCGGCTTCCAATACAGTGTCCTGATTTCGCCAGCCCGATTTTCTTCCATTCCTTTCAACTGAATCTTAGTAGCTCAGGGTTAAAATGAGGGGTCCTCTCTGAGCTGGGTGGTTTTCTTGCAGACATTTCAGTATCCGACTAGGTCACATCCTTGGTGTGCTGAAAATGTAACCTAGTCAGATAATGAAATGTCGGCAAGAAAACCACTAAACTCGGAGAGCAGCAGAAAGAGCCCACCTGTGGTCATTCCTGCTCTTAGCCATTACTCCGTTTGCATTCTGTGAAAGTCCCCTGTGGGCCCCCTGCAGCCCAGCTGGGCCTTTGGCCAGGCAAGGTTTTCCCCTTCAGCCAGTGCCTACGCAACCAGTGCCCCCTCCAGTCCTCCCACTCTCCAGAGCCTGCTAGGATGGCTAATGGTGCAACGGACGAGGCACCAACCCCTCTCCTATTGGGTCCTTGGGCTGAGAGAGGCCGTGTGCTCTGCCCCAGCATCCCCCCATGGCTAATGAGCTCAGCTTCCCTTCTGTAATTGCCGGAAGTTGGGCAGAGAAGGGCCATCTGGGTCTGGGGGGGGCCAATACTCAGACCATCGATTGGCCCACCGGATGGGAGGAAGCAGAGGGTTGCTTTGGCCAGAAGCCTGTGAGGGGAGGTGTCTCCTGCGGATCAGCTCTGGAGCTTTTTTGCAGTTCTCCATGGGGCAGACCTTTCCGGTCCCTCCGCCTTCTCAGCCCCCTAGCCCCGCCTCTGGGCTGCATTTGGAAGGAGAGTCCACAGGGAACCGGGGGTTCTTCCTTCCAGGCATCTTCCATTCCCTCCCCCACCTCTTACTTCTGCTCCCAATTCTCCCAGCAGGGACTTTGAGTTGGTGGTCCTTGGGGAGCTGGAGGGAGGGGTCTGGAGCCAAGCAGGACAGTCTTTCCAGGCGGAGGACGAAGGAAATCCTGGCAGCTCTGCTGCTTCAGCTGCTGCCTTTGTCGCCCTCCACTGCCACTGCCACTGCCAGGGAGGAGCTGCTGGGAACAGCGGCCAAAGCAGCCAGGAAATGGCTCCTGAGGACCCCCGTCTCTGGGCAGGGGCTGGGGGGGGATTCTGTATGCAGGATCACAGGGTTGGAAGGGGTCCAGCTCCCAGCCCAGGACAGGAATGCTCAGGCCATCCAGGACAAAAGGCTGTCCATCTGTTTCTCCAAAACTGCCCTGTCAGCTTCTGCAGTCAGGAAATACCTTCCCTCTTAATGCTGGAGGGATTGATCAGATAGGTCAGTGTCCATCCCCAATGACCGCAGGGGCCCTGCCCAACCTGATGCTTCAGAACTTAGGATGATGCCCGGTCCCTCCCCCTCTTCCCTCCCCTCCCACCTCCCCCCCCCCCCCGCATTAGGAGAACCTGGGTCTTCCCATAATTTGTCTGAAATGCAATTTCAGCCTGGTCTTTTGTGCTTCAAGTGGGAACTAAACTGATTTATTTCATGTTTTCCTGATGATTCAAGGACTCCGATTCCAAAGTTCAGGAGCATCTGTGGTCTTTTCTTCCTGCTTACCACGATGTAAAAAAGATGCTGAGACTCTAGAAAGAGTGCAGAGAAGAGCAACAAAGATGATTAAGGGACTGGAGGCTAAAACATATAAAGAACGGCTGCTGGAATTGGGAATGTCCAGTTTAATGAAGAGAAGGACATGGGAGGGACATGATGGCAGCCTTCCAGTATCTGAGGGGCTGCCACAAAAAAGAAAGGTCAATTTATTCTCCAAAGCGCCTGAAGGCAGGACAAGAACGGATGGAAACCAGTCAAGGAGAGAAGCAACCTAGAACTAAGGAGAAACTTCCTGACAGTGAGAACAATTAACCAGTGGAACTGCCTGCCTCCAGAAGCTGTGAATGCTCCAACACTGGAAGTTTTTAGGAAGAGACTGGACAGTCATTTGTCCGAAACGAGCAGAAGGTTGGACTAGATGACCTCCAAGGTCCCTTCCAACTTATTATTATTATTATTATTATTATTATTATTATTATTATTATTATTTGGTCAGCCTGCATCTTTGCTTTCTTTCCAGCTTGCTTCCAGCTGCCATGGAAACAGTGGGTGGGGAGCAGTGGGAGGGGAAGCGCAGGAGGTGAGAGTGGAATTTCTGAGGAGGGACGGGGAGGCCTGGACTCAAGAGAGGCCAGCACGGGTTGTTTAACATGTTCAAGGCCAGCCCTCCTGGGCATGGCATGCGCGAAGGAGGAGCGATGCACCTGGACCAGAAACATTTCCAAAACATCCTCCTGGCTGATGATTGAACTCTGGTTGCCTGGCTGCCGGGGGTGGGTGGGCTCTGGGGCTAGTTTCAGTTTGTCTGTTCATGCGCATTTTGCTTTAGACCTTGCCTGACTTTTGCTGCAACCGGTTCCTTCCTAGTAGAAATGCCTTTGCTTAGATCAGGGGTAGGATCCACGTGGAGTCATAAAAGAGCCAAGGTTGCCTACCTCTGGCTTAGATCTATGGAGTCAAGGGTTTTCTCTCCCAGGGATTGATCGAAGGCAGCCCTGACACAGGGCCTGCCCCAGGGTTTCTCAGCCTTGGCAATCTTAAAATGGGTGGGGAATTCTGGGAGTTGAAGTCCACCCATCTTAAAGTTGCCTGCACCCTTCTAATCTTTATAACTACAAATACACATCATGATACCCAAGTATGTTTTCTGGAACTTGCATGGCTGTCCTACCCAGTGCTGGCATGTGGTGTGTTTCTTGACTGTCAAGTCCCTTTTTGTCCACACTGGATCCCAAAAGATGGACACTGCCTACCGTTCCTTCTTCCCGAAGCCCCTCGTGCTGTTCCCCACACAGCGTGGGTGGCTCCTGGGTGCTTTGCAAGAGAAGGCCGTGCCCGTCGTTCTCCCAAGGACACGTGCTGTCCTCGCCGTGCTGTGAAGGCCTCGGGGGCTTTCCAGAAACTTTCCAGAGCATCTGGAGAAGGGCGGACGCAGCCTTCTCACGGGGCTTCCCAAGCCCTCCAAAGTCCCTAAAGTGCCACGAGAACGATGCCCACGTGCTTTGTGGTTTTGAAGCCTCAGAAGCCTTCCAGAGCGTGGCAGGAACGGAATGTGCTATTTGGTGAAGGGGGGGCGATGGGGGAAGAAGGCCTGGCCCAGCCCTCAGCTGCCTCATGTGGGGCAGGCGGAGGGGGGAGGCTCACCAGCAGCCTCAGCAGCCAGATGAAGAAGATGGCGAGCTGTACTCCTGCATTTTATCTTTCCCTGGGCTGCTCTATTCCATGTTCACGTCTTTAGTGTTGGGTTTCTTTTTTCCTGCACAGCAGCAGTTGCAACTAGAGGGTGGAAAGGCTTTAATCCAGCCCTGGCAGAAACATCCTTCGTGTCCCCAAAGACCCCCGGCTCCTCCCCAGGAGCTGTTGAGAGCCCTCCACCCGGAGGGCCCACCCTCGGGCACTCTGCCATCCATCCATCCATCACTTGCCTCTTCTCTCCTCTGTCTGTCCGTGAGCTTTCCTGGGTGAAACGTCGGAGGCGTTTCCCAGTGGCCTTTCTTGCACGGCAGACAGGCTGCCCTTTGGGATCTTCCGGCACCTTCTATGCCGTTCCAGCCTGGCAGAGGTGCCTGCTGCTGTGGCTGGCCAGCCTGGGCGGCCCTGTGCAGGCTGAAATCCTCCCCGCCGTGAGGAGAGTGTAGCAGGCCTGGTGGGGAAAAGAGGGAGCCCTACAAAAAGTACTAAGGTCCTCCGTGTGGCTGGCTTCCTGCATTGCGTGGGGTTGCGGGTGGTTCAGTTACGATTGATTTGTTGGATAAACTGCAATTGACCGGGGTCATGTGAAAGGTTAAGCTATCAGCCATGATTCCAAGACACAATCATTGGACTCAGGAACACGCTCACTCAGCAGCCCGTATCAGGCGGTGGGCCTTAATGTTCTGGTCCTCATGACGGGGGTCGTGACTCCCCTTCTTTGAGTGAGGAGAAGCCCTGAGGAGCCGGCCCTTCCCTCCCTGGGAGCTTCCATGCCTCCCGCAAGGCAAGGTGGGCTCTTATTCACCAGGAGCAGCAGGCCACTGGCCAGACCCCCAGTTCTGCAGGGACACCCGGCCACCCCAGAGGCCCGGAGACCAGGCCCTCTGGGCCTCAGAACCACCTGGTGAGTCCATCTACCAGGCCGGCTCTCTCCGGGCGGGACCTTTGGCACAGCAGGAACAGAGTGGGGGGAGGGGTGGGGGGAGGGGGGAGGTTCCAGTGTATATAAACAAAAAATGAACGTGGGGGGGGAGACTTTCTTGTGTAGCATCCTGGACAAACACAGCCTGTTGCAATGCTTGCAGCTGCCCCTCCTGCAACATTCCTCCTCCTTTGCCTCCTTCAGCCCATCCCAGCTCCTGGGGAGACGTACCCCCCCATTCTGGTCAATCCTGGAGCCTTGGGGGGGCTCCCCCTAAGGGGCAGGATGTGAAGGCTGTGGCTGCTTTCACCCCACTGACTGGAGCAGGCCAGGGATAACCAGGCCGTGTCTTCAGGAGAGGCCACCCTGGGCTGGCTTTGGGGGTGTGGTCAGCTTGGCTGGTAGAGCACAAATGGGATCCCCGTCTTTAGACAGCAGCGCCCAGCTCCTCCCCAGAGTCCTTCCTTTGGCTTTTTTGGGGGGAGGGCAGGGCAGCCTCCTTGCCTGATTGGCTGAAGGACAGCAGCCCTGAAGGTGAAGCAAGAGCTGGAGATTAGGGGATCAGCTGGAGAGCTCTGGAATCTCCTGGCCAGGCAGAGGAATGTGCCTGATCAGCCCAGGAGGCTCAACTTGGAAATCCCTTCCCCCCCCAATCCCTGGGCTAAAGGTTCAGGCTACTGGAAGGTGGGGCAGGGGGGCTTCGAGTGGGTAGGGGGTCTGTTCCTATTGTTCCCCCTATGGTTCCTGGCAGGCAGGAGCCCGCCCTGCCCTCCTCTCAGCCGCTCTCTCCCCCTCCCTCCCTCCCATCTGACCCCCCTGGGCCTTGGCCTGGGATTTCCCAGGGAGCTTTGGAGAAGGAGGCTAGGCTGGTTCTCCCTGGCCCAGGTCCCTGCGGAGAAAGGCCACGATCGGACCCAGTTGTTATCCCCTTCCCTTCCATGGAGCCACCCACCCTGGCCGTTAGGTGTGCTTCTCCGCCCCGGGCAAGTGGCCTGCTCCGCAACACCCTCTGGGGCGCCAGACCCCTGGCTGGGTTCCGGGGAAGGAGGCCTCTAACTTTAGAGCTGCGGCCTCGCCTGTCTCTTTCTCATCGGGTGTTATTTATAGGCAGTGAGCGAGGTGCCTGTGGCTGGAGGGTTGGTGGGCCGGGCGCTCACCATCTTGTCACTCGGCAGCAGTGAACAGGCGCTTCCTCTCCTTGAGCCTGCCTGCCCGTGGACCCCCGTCTTCCCCTTCGCCTGCCTCCCTGGGCCTTATTTATAGCAGCAGCTCAGAGGCAGGAGCAGAAGAATACACGGGATCTCCCTTTCTTCACCTGCCTTATAGGGCAGTCTGCATTCTCCCAAAATTAGCCCTGGCTTCCCCCTCCCTTCTTTCAGCCATCGCCTGGCCATTCAGCCAGCTGGGCGTCCACCCCGCCCCTGATTCTCCAGCTGCCTGTGCTGGTGCAGGAGGGGGGGAAGCACTGAGTTCTAAACCCCTCCCCCTGTGCCCCCCATCCAGGCCAAGGGGTGCTGGTGGGGGGGGAGTTTCTGCTGAGGAAGGTCGGCAGCGGCTGCCCAGAGAGGGCCAGCTGCCTTCCAAGGGCTCGGAGCAGCTCCAAAGAGTCAGGCAGCGAATACGTCTGATGCCCTACAGGTATCGCTTGGCTTGTGATGTTTGGGGACTGTTCAAACTTACAAGATCAACGAAAAAAGTGACTTATGACCGTTTTTCACACTTACGACCGTTGCAGCATCCCTGTGGTCATATGACCAACATTCAGACGCTCGGCCACTGACTCCCATTCATGACGGCTGCTGGGTGCTGAGGTCACGTGATCACTTTTTACGACTTTCTGACAAGCCCAGTCAAGGGGGAAGCCAGATTCATTTAAGAACTGCAGTGATTCACTTAACAACTGTAGCAAGAAAGGTCACAAAATGAGGCAAACCCCACATATGTCTTGCTGGGCTCAGGCTGGATTTGGCATTTTTTTTCTACAGACCCCTCATACCTGCAGACTCCTCACATCCTGGACATAAATTGTTTCAAGCTCTCCCCTCGGGGACGCTGCTGCAGGGCGGGGCACGCAAAAACACCTGGACACAGAGACGGCTTCCCCTCCTTGTCCCCCCCAAGTGCCATCACTCTGCTAAACACCCAATTCCCACAGTACAGTCCGTGCCTAAGGATACCTCACCACGAAGCAGGACTGTGTTGTTGTTGCTGTCCTCCTCTTCTTTCCTGTTACCGGCTCCTCTTGGTATCTGTGACTGTCACTTTGTTGGTTATATCTCATGATTTATGATTTATCACTTTATTGCTTGAATGTATACTGAGAGCTTATGCACCGGAGACAAATTTCTTGTGTGTGCAATAACACTTGGCCAATAAAATATTAAGAATGCTGTATTCTGCTCTATTCTTTTCCCCACCTGTCCAGTCCTTCCTAAAGGGACGGGCGGGTGTTGTTTAGTGTTGTTGTTGCAGGATACAAACTGTACCGAGCAAAGCTGCCTTTTGCAATAGACTGATGGGGATTTTGTCAGTGCCAAGGGCTTCTCCAGATGTTTTGGGATCGCACCCAAGATGCCTATTACTACCGTATGGGTGCTGCCTCTGCTTCCTCTTGCCACAGTTGTTCTATTTGCAGTTCTTTCTCTTCTCTTCTGCTGTCTACAGCGATCACCACGTCTGCTATTCAAACTTTTTTGCCTTTCTGCTCAACAGTTGTCAAGTCTGGGGTGTTATGTGGCAGAGCTTGTTTGCTTGAATTCTAGAGTCCCAGAACACCACAGCTTCTTCCTTTCTGTTATCTTGTCTATTTTGGGGTCTGACCAGTTCTTGCTTGCAGGCAAATGGTATTTCTTGCAGATCTTCCAATCAATGCACCATTGTTGCCACTTCATCACAATGTTGTTTGTAGTTAGTTTGTGCGATCGATCATCTTGCAGCAGCTAACCAGGTGATCCACTATTTTTTCAGCTTCTTTACATAGGCGACATTTGCTTCCTTCTCAATTCTGGCTTTGTTTGCATCTGTTTAGTAGTAGTAGTAGTAGTAGTAGTAGTAGTAGTAGTAGTAGTAGTAGTAGTAGTAGTAATAATAATAATAAAGTTGGAAAAGATGTTGGAGGTCATCTAGTCCAACCCCCTGCTCAGGCAGGAAACCCTACACAATTTGAGACAAATGGTTGTCTAGTCTCTTCTTATAAACCTCCAGTGATGGAGCACCTATCATTTCTGAAGGCAAAGCTGTTCCACTGGTTAATTGTCCTCAATGTCAGGAAATTTCTCCTTCATTCCAGGTTGCTCCTCTTGATTACCGTAGTTTTCCTCCATTGCTTCTTGTCCGGCCTTCTTCGGGGGCTTTGGAGAATAGGTTGACCCCCCCTCTTCTCTGGGGCAGCCTGCATACCAGGGGTCTGCAACCTTGACAACTTTAAGACTTGTGGACTTCAGCTCCCAGAATTCCTCCAGAATTCCATAGCTGCTCTAGAGACTATCCACGCCCAGTCCCTGCAGCTGTTCTTCATATGTTTTTGTCTCCAGGCATTTAATCATCTTAGTTGCTCTTCCACTTTCTTGCTCTCAGGCATTGCCAAGTCTTGTTGTTATCTGCTTTGCCTGCAATTTTTTTTAATGCTCTGGCCATAGAATATTTAGCCTTGCCACACCTCTTTTCTTTTGATCTTTCTTGTAAGCCAGCTTGGTGTCTCCAGCACCAGTAAGCTGTCCTGGTGCACTAGCTTCAGTGCATTTTCTCCATCCATCCATCCATCCATCTATCTCCTTCCATTCTTCCATTCTTCCATCTCTCCAGACCTGCCAGATTGAAAGAAACCGCCATTGACTAATGGCCGCCTTAGCTGGGAATGTGAGGACCTGTAATCCCAACTGAAGGTCCAGAGACAGGCGGAAGCTTCCTTCGGGAGCCCCTGTGTGCCTGGCCTGGAGTGACTGTGCAATGGCCTCGGGGCTCTGTGGAAGGGGCCCTCCAGACTCCCCAAACAGCACCTCCCTGAGTGAGGAGGGAACACGGGCCGGGCGGTGAGGGGGCCTTGATGCCGGTTGCCAGCCCTGTTTTCCAGCAGGGACCCGGCTGGATCAAAAAATCAACTCATTGCTGAAAGGAATCTGGGTAGAAGAACAAAACCACGCAACATTTGCCAAATCCCACGCAGAATCCCTAACACACCCCCCCCCAGGTCCCTCCTGGAGCCAGAATGGTGACTCTGAAGGTGCAGCCAAGCCTGAGGCGCCGTCTGGCGCCCGAGGAGCTTGAGAAGGGCCTTTGTTGCGGCTCTCGGCTCCACCACAGCTTGAGCCTGGCAGCAACTTATTTCCGACTCTTGAGTCCCATCAAGCAGGCCACAGAAAGGCCAGCCCTGAGTGAACCGGTGTGTGTGTGTATGTGTATGTGTGGCTAGGAGGTACAGCATGAAGCATATGCCAGCTTGCATAGCCAAGGAAAGGCTATGGGAAATTGATTAATGGGAAGTTCCATCAATCACAATCACAGTGGCTCCAGCTGCTGCTGTGTGAGGCTAACTTGCCCACCCACCCTTTTCTGCCTCTGGAGCCTCATCTCCCATTAGCTCTGGGAGCCCCCCCCCCGCATTGCCAGGCCCCTCTGTGGAGGGTGGGTGGCAAAAGAGGAAGGACTGCGGGGGCAGCACAGCTCTGGCCAGGACGATGGGCGGGAGGAGCACTCTTTTGGGGCCACACTCTAGGGGCACCCTCCCCAGACAGCTTTAGGGCCCAGTGGCCCTTGCATCATCCCTCCCCCCAATTATTATTATTATTATTATTATTATTATTATTATTATTATTATTATTATTATTATTATTATTATTTATTCGATTTCTATGCCGCCCTATTCCGAAGAACCGGCCAAGAGGGGTGGGCAATGGAGAGCAAGTGTCCTGTGTGAATGCGGCTGTCATTCTTCATTGCAAAGATGGTGGTAAAATCCCCCACAAAGTTCCGGGCTCTCCTCCGCCTCCTGGGAATGCCTGCGGCTGCCTCATCCTTGTGGGAGGGGGAGGTCTGCCACTCCCCCTTCCGCTTGTTACCGGTAAATTTACTGGGGCTGAGCAGCTGGCTGGGATGGGGGAGGGCCAGCCTGCTGTTGGATTGGGAGGGGGAGTGGGGTTTAGACTGCCCCCTCCCAGCCCGTGGGGCCCATGGGAGACCAAGAAGTGGCAGGAGGGAGCTTGTCCCTTGAGTGTGACCCCTGTGGGCAGAAGAGGCCCCTCCAGCTCCCCCCAGGGGGAATTGGGTCCAGACCCCGAATGTCCCCAGTGCCAGCTGTGGCCTCAGAAGGGCTGGGTGAAGGAACCTCTGTACCTGCTGCCATGTCACCCCTTCCTCCCTCCCTCTCTCCCTCTTGTCCCCCCCCCTAAAGCCTGCACAGCAATGCTGGCTGAGAGGGCAGCTTCTGGGCACCAGCCAAGGGGCCTCTAGACAGGTGGGGAAGCAGAGACCCCTGCTGCCGGGAGAGCGGACGGGGGGCGGGGGGTCCCTCCGCGCTCTTCTAGGGACCGCTTTGGGAGCAGAAGCTGCTCTCCGGCCTTTCGGAGCGGGTGTCGGCACCGATTTCCCAGCACGAGCCGCAGCCGAGACTCGCTCAGCCAGCCGCCCGGGGTGGCCCGGAGCCGGGGTCCCTGGCCGGGCGCTGGAGGGGCGCAGGGGCTGCCGCTCGCGCATCTCAGGCCGGCGCTCCTGGTGCCCGGCTGGGGGGAAGCGGCGCGGGAGGCTCCCGGCGGGAGAGCGGGGCAGGCCGGCCGGCGGAGACGCCTGCGGGGCGAGAGGAGCCCCGGGCGCACCTGCCACTGGAGCCGACCGGTCTGCGCCGCACCTGGCGAGCGCTCCCCGCCCTCCCGAGCCGGCCCTCTCCGGCGACCCACCCGGCAGGCGCAGGGGGGAGGCCGGCGGGGCGGTCCGGCCCGGGGAGGGGACCCTGGGCGGCGGTGCCTTTAAGGGGGAGGGCCGGGCCCGCCGCCGGAATGCCGCCGCGGGGTTTGGCCCGACCGGGCCGCCTGGCCTCGCCCCCCTCCGCCGGTGCGGCCCCCGACCCAGCCCAGTCTGCCCGGGCGCGCCATGGCCACCTTCAACCTCAGCCTGCTGCCCCCCAACCCGGAGGAGAAGGACTTCGTGCAGGCCTACGAGGAGGTGCGGGAGAAGTACAAAGGTGGGCACGGGCGGTCGCGCGGGCTGCTCCGCCGCGCTTTCCCTTAATAGGGCAAACGGAGGCGGCCGCGGCGGGGCGACGAGCCCGTCTGCGATAGGGCCGCCTTCCGCCCCTGCGCTCGGCCGGAGCGAAGCGCCCTGGGGCCGGGGAGCCTTTCTGGACTGGGGGGCGAGGCCGGGCGAGGCCGTCAAGGACAACGCCTCCGATCCCCCCGCACAGCCCCCCCTTTCAAAGTGAACTGCTTTTATCTCGAGGGTCCTCCCTTCTGGCCCTCCGGAGGGGGGTGGGAAAAGCCCCTGCCTGGAAGGGGGGGTTAGACAGGTGTGAGCCTGGTGTAGTGAGGGCACACCCAAGATGATGTTGGGGGGGCAAAGTTCGCATGAGGGGTGGTGAGGAGGGTCTACTTTGAATTTTGACGTGGCAGGGCTGGGAGTCTTGGGGGGGGGGGTTCCTGGATGGTGTGTTTAGTGATTCCTTGAAGTCTCCTCTGCTCTGGTTCCGCCATTGCCTAGTCTCCCTTCTTGTTCCATTTGGGGCTTCAGTTGCTGTGCTCACCTTTCTTTTTCCTGTGCCCCACGGCTGGGGGGAAGAAGCCCCAACCTCGGCCCAGGGGCGGGGATTGATGGGCTTTGGCCTTGGGGAATGAGAGGGGGACCTTGGAGAGAGGGGCATGCCTCCTCTGCTGAAGTATGGTGGGGGGGGAGTTGCAGCCCCTTTGGGAAGGTGTTCTGTGCATGTGAGTATTTATGGCTCCCAAGGGCTTGTGCCATTGCCGCTTGCCCTCGGGGCACGCTGTCTGTGAATGCCAACAGGCAGCGAATCAGCTGCCTCTTCCCCACCCTTCCCTCCCCCAGGCCTGCCCTGCCCTGGCTGGGCATTGCTGCTTATGCTCTGGCCCCGGGCTCCCGCAATGGATCTTCCTCAGCTCCCTTAGAAGGGCAGGCGGAGAAAAGATCGGCTTCCTGGTGAGGTGGGAGCCGGCAGCGGTTGAGGTCTCTGCTGAGGGAGCCTGGGCTCCCTGGGCAAACCTGGGTGCAGGCCAGTCCGCCGGGCCCCTTGGGTTGGCAGGAGTGCCATGGCTGATCTGGGTGAGAAGGCAGAGAGGGAAACTTGGAGAGGGGCAGTCTGACAAAGGGGGCCCATTCTCCCCTTCCCCAGCTTCAGTGGAGGCGCCCTTCTAATTCTGTGATGCCAGGATGGGCACCGTGCGGGGAAAAGGTGACTAACCAGAGTGGTGGCCGTCAGAGGCTCTGGGGCAGGTGGCCTATATGAGTCCGAGTGGAGAATTCCTGGGCAGCCAATGGGCAGGCAATGTGGCCTGCGGTCCCTTGGCATGCAGATCCCTTTGCATGAACGCCGGGCACGGGTGGCATGACTCCCTTGGGAGAGCTTCCTATGAGGAAGCCGGCCAGGCACGGACGGAATGTGGGGGGGGGGCAGCAAAAGGCGGATCGCTGCCTGGCACCGGTGCTGCCTCTGTGGCATCGTCAGAGAGCTTCCTGGCATATTTTCCGGGTTGCTGGGGAGATGATTGTCCTCCCTGGTGGAAAATGAGATTTGCTTCAGGACAGTGGCAGATCTGGAGGGCACCTTGGAGGTAAAGCCGCTCGTTGTCCTGTTGCTTTGCATAATTGCAGCTGTTGCTGCAGATCACAGTGTGTCTGAACCGTGGGTGGCGTTGGGAGGTGCAGAGAGGCTCCTCCCATCCCACCCTTTGCAATTTATCCCCGAGGGTCTTCTTAAAAGCCTCCCATGGGGAGACCCCCCTGCCACTTGTGAGGGGAGGGTTCTTCTCTGACAGGCAGGAACTCCTCAGCAGGGAGGTGAGTGCTGAGCCGGCTCCCATCTAGCTTGGCTTTGTGGCCTCAGTTCCCACTTTGTGGTTAGTGGATGGATGGCAGTTTGTGTGGCCCAAGAGGTGGGCGCGTGAGTTGCTGCCCTGCTCCAGGGGGCTGGCAGTCAGGATGGCCCCTGCCCGGTGACCCATCTCCAGCAGGGGGAGGAGTCCCACTGCAGCTCTTTGAGGAGGGGGCAGTTGATTTGGAGGCTCTGATGGGGGAGGGTCCCTCTACCTTGGCTGCATGGGGGGAGAGGGGCACCAGTGTGCAACAGTTCCAAAGACTGGCTGTGCAGAACTGCAGGTCACCTGCCAGGAATCTGAGTGATCCAGTAAGAGGGAGGGGCTTTAGGGAAGAGACTTGGTAACCAGTGGAACAGTTTGCCACCAGAAGTTGTGGGTACTTCATCACTGGAGGTTTTTAAAAAGACACTGGACAGCCACTTGTCTGAAATGGTATGGGATCTCCTGCTTCAGCAGGGGGCTGGACTAGAAGACTGATTGATTATGGTTGCCCCTCTCCCCCCCAAGGCTCTCTCTGGTCACACAACGCCTTGCCTGGTTAGATGGCACAGCCACTTGCCCATTCCTGGGCTTGGTTATGGAACCACAAGGTGGCATCCCCCAGAGAAGGACATCCTCCAGGCCCATCTGGTAGGGGCTGCTCTAGCTAGCGATGCTCTCGACTCCCACAAGGCCCCTGTGCCCCGTTTCCCTCCCTTGCCCTACAGCCTCCCTCTCCCTTTGGGGAGCCCTGATGGGCAATGATCCTGGCACCTTCTATTTCCAAGATCTACAGAATGCCAGCCTGGCAAAGTCATGCAGGTTGTGGTGCCCTCCCTTGCAAGCCAGCGAGGTGTTTGAATGGGTGCTTTAGCAGGGTGGGGTCCAGCTGGTGCCCCTGCCGTGCCCTGGGGCAGAGGTCGAAACTTTCTTTAGCATTCCCAGCAAAACTTTCCTGCTCTTTTCCCGGCCCTCTGAGGCTGCCCTGGGACAGGAGTGCTGGTGATCCGGGGCACTGCTGGCCATGCGCACATGTTCTGGCCAGTTCTCGGCCTTGGCATGGGCCATCCCAGCAGGAACCCTTTGCTGACATGCAGCTGGCTCAGTGGGGCCTTTCCTTGGCCCTGACCTGGCAGAGGTGGCGCCTCTGGGGTGCTGCAGGCTGTTCTGCCCAGGACGACAAAGGAGGTGAAGGGCCCCGGCTGTGGGGCGGTGAGGCCAGCCCCCCAGGCCCTCTACGCAAGGGAGGAGTGGGGGGACTCAGCCCTGCATGGGGTCCAGATCAAGTGGAGTCCCCCTTCCCCCAGACCTCTCTGCTTTTGGTTCCTTTGGGGGTCCTCTTATCTGGGGAGGGGACCTTGGTCCTGCTTTGGGTCCCTTTCCTTTCTCAGCTCCAGTTCAGGCTGGGTGCATTTCAGCCACGCCCACCCGGAAGGGAGAGCTTGAAAGCCCTGCGCCTGTTCCATGAGCCCAGATGGTTTATGTCCATAGTGGGGAGGGTTGTATTAACCACAATTAAACTGTGGTGACTGACAGGCCTTTGGAATCTGAGTTGGGGTTTCCCGGACATTCCCATGACCGACATTTCCATGGGAGGAACTGCAAGGCCTGCAAGCAGCTCCACCGGGAACTGCACCCCTGCAGTGTTGGCCACCTTGCCATCCTCTCTCCGGCACTGAAAAGGAGGCAGGGCAGACCCCCCCCCGGCAAGAGCCCCACTTAGGGCAAAGAGGGACGATTGGGGAGGACAAACGGAGGGTCTTTAGCTAGAGGGGGGGCTCACCAACCAGCCACTGCCCCGAGAGCTCCGCTGGAGACTCTGCTGGGCTCCGGCATCTGGGTCCAAGACTTCTTTCTTCGCCTGGGTGGGGAGCGGGCGGGGGGCAGCGAAGCGGGCGCCCCGTCGGAGTGAGGGCCGCGGACCACTGAGGCGCGTTTCTACGGAGGGCAGCCCGGACTTTTGTGGCGGGAGGCGGCGGCCCAAAGCCCGGAGCACCGGGGGGCCTCTCGGGCCGCCGGTGCGGTCCAGGTGGGCTGCTCCGCTGATTGACTTGCGGGCTCATAACGGGGCCTCTTCCAGAGTCGCCGCAGCCGCCGTTGCTTCGCAGGGCCTGCGGCCTCGCCTGGCCCCTCTCGGGCCGCGCTGGGGGGTGCTAGGAGCCCGCGCTCGGCTCAGCCGGAGGGTCGCGCGTAACTGGCCCCTGGTAGCCGCTGCTGGCGGCGGACCCCGCTGGACGATTCCCGCCTCCCCGCGTCCTCTCGGGCCCAGGACTGCCCAGTCCCGCCGCCAGCTCGGATCCCCGCGGAAGGCCGTTTCGGCGAGCGGGGCCCGGCCAGCTAAGCCGGGTTGCCAGGGTGCCGCAGCCCAGCTGGGAGGCGGGCCGCGCTGCGTCTCCTCCCCTCCCCCGCGGCTCTCGCGTGGGGCTCTGCGGGGCCACCCTCCTACCCCCCCCCGCCCGCCCGGGCGACGCGCAGTGCCGCAGTGGCCGAGCCGCGTCCAGGCCGGGGAATGAGGTCGGCCGGAGCCCCAGGCGCTCATTGGCTGCGGTTCTGCCCGGGGGAGGAGCTCCGCCACCCGCCCCGCCCACCAAGGGGCGAGAGGGCGGGAGAGGCGGTGAGCCGGAGGAGGCAGAGCGCGTACCGCCGGCGTCCTCGCTGCGCATCCCGGCGCCATGGACCTGACGCGCTCCATCCAGCACGAGATCAGCTCGCTGAAAGGTAGCCCGGGCTGAGGGGCGGCGGGGGGATCTGGTCTTTGGGGCCAGGGGGGGCAGAGAGGAGGCTGGGCGCATCCTGGCTCTGGTTGCGCGGGACGGCCCTTGGCCGGAGAGGAGCGGAGGGGAAGCCGGTTTGCGTTTGCTCGGCCAAACCTGCGTTCCTCGGCAGACCCTCCGGGTTCGGATGCAGATGGCTCTGCGGGGTTGGCAGCCTCTCCCGTGCTTGATCCAGTAAAACGGTGCTGATGGTGGGGGCGGGCGGTGCTGTTAATGGGGAAGGCTGTCTGTGGGGCGGCTGCCCCCCAATGTCCTAAATCTCGGGGGAGGGAAGGAAAGTGGCCTTGCTAGCTGCAGGTGTAGCTGATGGCAAAGGGGGGACGGGGGTCCTTGTGTGCAGAGGCTGCTCCAGGAATTGCAGTGTTTGGAAGCCCCGCGGGGGACTGGGGGGGCGCAAGCTCTGCCTGGGGAGCACCTGCTCTGCAAAGGGTCTCTGGCAGGAATGACAGTCCCTCCTTCCACGCTATTGGCTGGTCAAGTGGCTCCGTTTATTTGCAATGCACCAATAAACAGCAATTTCTGAGCAGCTCTTAGGGCGTGTTGAATGAAGAGTGAAGTGCCAGGGAGAGCCCCCCCCTCTAGCCAATCCATACTGTCCTGGGGCTGGCGGGGACCTTAATTCCTGTACAGGCCTATGGCAGAAGGCCCGGGGAGGGGTCCACGGCTCTTCTGCTAGCCTGAGATTTCTAAGGTGAAGCACTTGCCATCTGTCTCCTCCCCCCTCCCCAATACGGGCAGGCCAATTGGCTCTCCCTGGACCCTGCTCTTGTCTGGATCTGAAATACTCTCCCTCCCTCCCTCCCTCCCTCCCTCCCTCCCTCCCTTTTTATTGGCCACCCAGCTCCAGTAGAGAGAGCCTCCTGAGCGAAGGGGCTGGTCAGGGAGACTGGTCCTCTCCACAGACACCCTTTCTCAGCCCGGGGCCTTCAGTGGGACCAGGATGCCCACTGTGGCCCTAGGAGGGGGGAGCTGGGAGGGCTCCAGAGGGCAAGGGGGGCCATGGTGGCTGCTGAGTCCAACTCCTGCTCAGTGGCAAGAATTCAAATTAAAGGAACTGAGAAAGAAGACTGGCTGGACTGAAAACACACACACACACACACACACACACACACACACACACACACACACACGTCTCTTCTGATCCTCTTTCCACCTCTGGGCTGGCTTCATTGGTGGCCTGGGCTGCCTCTCTCTCTGAAGCACTTCTGCTCCTGCTAATCCATGTGTGTGTGTGTTTGTGTGTGTGTGTGTGTGTGTGTGTATGTGTGAATGCAGAACTTTGACCAAACCAGGGGCAGAAACTGGGCCTCTGCCCCCCCCATTCACAGCCCCACAGATGCAAAAGTTTAGAATATCCTTGAGGGAAAAGACCCAGCAAAGGATGGGGGAGGCTTGCCCAGGGTTTTGCGCTGTGAAGCAGTGTCTGGGCATGGGGTGTGCGAGTGTGTGCTTCAACCTCAGGCGTGCTCGTCTTGCGCCTGGCTGATTTACCAGGAGAAAAGTTTTGGTCTGGCACCCCCACCCTCTGACCTGAGTAGCCGGGCCCTCTTCAGGCAGCCTGGGTTGGCCCTGTCAGCCTTCGCCCTGGGGACCCCTGGCCTCGGCTTCTGCGGAAAGGGCCACTGAGTGACCAGAGAGCCGAGGGGCAGCCCAGGGCTGGACTGCCCACTGCCACCCAGCTCCTGCCCCTCTTGAGATGCAGCTGAATGGAAGCCAGCCCGGTTGATGGCCAGGCCTGGCAGGGCTGTGGTGCGAACTGGAGTTCGAGAATCCGCTGTCAAGGCAGGCAGTGGCCTGCAGCTTCCGCATTATGCCCCTCCCAAAAGGCAGCAGGGCCCCCCTCCCCTGTTCCTGCCATGCTCTGAAGACTCCTGGCCAGTTGGCAAGCTGGGCCTGGAAGAGAGACGGCTGCCTCCCTGACACTGTGTGTGTGTATGTGCGTCTGTGTTTGTATTTGTGTCTGGTTCTGGTTCTGGTTCTGGAGGAGACCAGAGAAGCAACGTTGTAGAGCTTCCTTGTTTGGGGAACGAGGACAGGTCTGGCAAGCAGGCACGGGAGCTGGGCAGGCTCAGCTGCTGGGGGACGGTGCCCCCTTGCCCATCTGGGCCCCTTTCTTCAGCCAACCAAGACGCCCAGCGCCTGGATGGCTGGCTGGCAGAACTGGCGCCAACCTGGGTGCTTGCCTGCCAGTCACAGCGCGGCTCCTCTGCTGTGCTGACGCTGCACTTCCCTGCGTCTGCTGCAGTGACTGATTCTGGTGCTGTGATGCCTCTGGCTGGGCAGAGGGCTGGGCGTGTCTTGGGGGGGAAGAAGCTCTCCTGCCCAAACGCTTGGACCCAGGACCTACGGCCACTCAGTTGCCAACAGTCACTGCTGGAAGGGGAGGTTGCTGGAGAGCGGGGGGGGGGGGAAGCGTCCATTGGGCTAGGCCCATAGAATGTGGGGAGGCAGTCAAGGCCTTGAAGCTGGGCAGCCCCTTCCTCCCTGCAAATCCATGCAGGGCAGCCCCCCCCCAGGCATTTCTGGGGGTGAACAAACCGGCTGTCCAGCTGGGCATTTAGAGGTGTCCTGCCCTGTGGGCAAATGGGCGAGAGAGGGAGGGGGAAGACTGCGTCCACCCAGCTATGAATCTGGGGAGAAGGGCTTTTCTGGGGCGGCTGCATCTTACATGTCAAAAGTCAGTGGAAAGTGCCATTTCATTTATGGATGAGGGCCCCTGGAGAACAGAGGACCCCCCTCCCAAATCTCAGAGGCCTCTAAAGGGAGTTGGGTCCCTCTGGGCCTCCTGGCTCATTCCCGGCTGGCACAGACTGCCTTGGGGGAGCCAGGATCTCCCCCTCCTGGCAGCCACAGCCTTGAGGCCTCCGTCCGAGACCCCCCCCCCGGCCTCCCCCCTCTGGTGGGAACAAGGATGCTTCTCCTTCCCTGTGGGAGTCCACTTCCCTCCTCCATTGGCTGGGATAGGCTTGATTCCTTCTGGGGTAGAGGAGGGCTTGGGGGAGGACCAGGGGAGGGGCTTGGAAGGGCGCATAATGTGGCAGCAGACATAAAGAGAGCCAGTCAAGCATCAGACTGGAAGCCAGGCGCTCTTTGGAGTGGGTGAAGGAAGTGGGGTTTCCTCTCTGCCTCGTGGTCTGCCCTGGCAGATGGGCTGGTTCCCCAACAGGGCTTTGACCCCTTTCTGGCATCAGGAGGGACCCAGCAACCCCCCTGTACCCAAGGGGCCCCCGCAGAGAGCCCCGGTGCGAATGACCCTCTCTTTCTAGGGAGAAGACTTGGACTCTGCAAGAGCCCAGCGGCCCAGGGGGGGGGCGGCGGGAAGCAGCCTTCTGTCCTGGTCCAGGGGTGGGCAGCTGCAGCTGCCAAGCTGGCTCTGTCTCACGGGGGGGGGGCTGCTGCAGCCCTGGCCAGCCTGGGCTTCTCTGCAAGGAAGGGGCAGCCTGTGGCAAAGGTTGGGGCGGACAAAGTGCTCCCTCCCGCTTTCCAGATGTGGATGGCTGCCAGAGGAGGGTTGAGCCCCTTCTGCCCGTTGAAGGTGGAGGGGCTGTGCCCGCCTTTTGCGTGGTTTGTGCCGGGGCAGCTGCCAGTCCAGTAGGTTTCCCAGGAAACTTTCCCCCAGGCCCTTGATGTGGGGCACACAGGGCTGTGTGAATCTCCCAAATGGTTGTTATAAGGGGGGAATCACTCTTGCTTGGCACAGAGCAGGTTGTGGGTGCAGCTGCTCCTGTCCCGTGTGCCAGGCCTCCTGCCCGGGAGATTGGCATGGTTTCCTTTCCTCCATGTCCTCCTTTTGGCCCCTGCTTTAAGGTGCGCAATATTTGTCTCTGCTTCCCTCTCGCCCCCTCGTTTGCTCCACCTGGGTATGTCCCAGACCAGCCCCAGAGTTTTGGACCAATGATTAGCTGCTCTGAACAGTGGCATTTCCTGCTAGGTGCCAGCCAAAGGGAGGAGCGGCACAGAGGCCTCCCTGGGACCCAGGCTGAGTGGCCAGGGCTCCTGCTGGTGGCTGCTGCCATTGCTGTGGGTCGCCCTGCGTCTCACCTGCTGCAGAGGGGAGGCTGGGCAGAAATTGAGGGCAGTTTGATAGCAGCCATGGTGGACTGGAAAGCAATGGGGGCCAGGGAGGAGAGGCTGTGCAGCATGGGCGGGCTTTGGAGAAGGCACGGGCCACTCCTCAGTCCCCCGTTGCCTGCCAGTCTTCCCATTAGCTGCGTGGCCCCCTGTGGCACTGAAGGTCTGCCCTCTCTTGGGGACAGGGGAGGGGCGAGGCAGCCAGAGGTGATGCCCTCCAGGGTCCCCTGGGCATGTGCCAACTGACCTGGGCAAGAATGCCCCGGGCTTTCCCCTAGGAAAACAGCTGTTCTGAGTGTGGCTGGGGGGGGTGGCATTGTGTGCTTAGGGTGCGGCTGGACCAGCAGAGCAACTACCAAAGGCAAATCCTGCACAAATCCTGTTGACTCTGGCTGAGTGCTGGGGAAACTGCCCAGCTGGTTTGAAGAGTCTCTTCCTGCCAAGTGGGCACTGTGCCCATTGGGGACTGAGGAGTGGTTGCTGGCAGGTGCAGCGTCCTGGGTGCAAAGAGAGGTGGGCTGGCTGGCCGGCTGGCTGGCAGTGCCTGTGGAGGTGGTCCAGGGCTGCCTGACGACCCTCAGGCAAGACTCAGCCAGGGGTCCTGTTTGTACCCTGGGCACTAGCTGTGGAAGTGGAGGGTGCCTGCTGGGAGGAGACTTCTCAGGTGGACGGGGCCTCTGCCAGGCCTTTCAAGCAATGACGGCCCCTCCCCATCTCTGCCTGGAAAGAGGGAGGCCCGATGCTGCCTGGGGCTGGGCGATACCAGCCTTGCCACCTGTCCTTGTCCTTCCAGTCCTATATGTCTCTTCCCCCCTCCGGCCCCCTGGCAGCCCCTTTGAGCTCAGAAAAGGCTTGCAAGGAACCAGGCATTCCTCTCACAGAGAGATGAGTGGGTGGGCCCCTAAGAGTCCCAATTATAGTATCACCCCCCATACTATTATTGGAGGGGAGCAAGCAGCCCCATCTGGCCCCAAATACCTGGCAAAGCCCCTAACCAGGAATAGCCTGGAGCAGGGGAGAGGTGGGGTGCCTGTGGGTCTGAGGGATCTGGAAGGGGGAGGGGGTATTAGGCAAGCAGGCAGCTGCTTTGCCTCTCCCTGTTCCCTCCCTCCCTGCCTGGAGGCTCCATGCCTGGGGAAGCCCCTGGCACAAGCCATGCAAAAGGCCAGCGGAGCCCTCCATCTTTAGGGGGGGTGAGGCTCAACCCTCTCCAGCAGCCGTCCACATCTGGAAAGTGATTCCTGACTACAGGCAGCAGCACCCCTTCTGTGCCTCGGTTTCCCAGCATGAAATAGGGAGCATTCTGGCTGGGCTGAAGCCAGAGATTTCTCCACCCTGCTCTCCCCCTCCCTCCCCACAGCTGCCCAGAAGTTTGTGGAAGGAAACTCTGAGCGGGACGCCCCTCCCCTCCCTTCCCTGCTGAGTCAGGCGCAGCAGCCGCGGGTGTAGAGGGAGGGAGGGAGGGAGGGAGGGGGTGGAGGAGCATGTGCTCCCCCTGCTGTCCGGCGGGGAAGGGGGGCTCGGGCGGGAGGCTCCTTGAGACTGGGCAGAGGGAGGGAGGTCCAGCCCAGCAGAGCCTGCCTTCCTGTCCCGGCTACCCGTCCGCGAAGACTCTGCTGCTCCCTTCCAGAAGCCGGCCGGCCCCCCGGCCCTCTGGCAACATGGTGGCCGGCATGCTGATGCCGCTGGGGCAGCTGCGCAGCATCTACGAGCTGCTGTTCCGGGACGGCGTGCTTGTGGGGCAGAAGGACCCCCGCCCGCATAGCTTCCACCCAGAGCTGCCCGGGGTCAGCCACCTGCAGGTCTGGCGGGCCATGGGCTCCCTGCGCTCGCGGGGGCTGGTCCGCGAGAACTTCGCCTGGCGCCACTGCTACTGGTACCTGACGGACGAGGGCATCGCCCACCTCCGTCAGCACTTGCGTTTGCCGCCAGAGATCGTGCCCACCACCCTGCAGCGGGCCCGCCGCCCCCTGCCCGTCGCCCGGCCCGCCTCGCGCCCCCCCGGCGTGCAAGCCGTGCGGGGCCCGCTCTCCCAGCCCGCCAAACCCCGGGAGGGCTGGCGGCAGGAGTACCGCCGGAAGGATGCCGCCGCCGGCGGACCTGCGGAGTCGGCCAGCAGGAGGGCGGGGCTGCCGCCGGCATCTTCCTCGGATGAAGGTCAGACATCTCCTTGGGGGGGGCGCTGGCCGTGCGGGGGCCTCTTCTGCCAAGGGGTGCCGTGACCTGCGAGGCTTTTACCCTTCTCTTTCCTTCTGAGGACAGCTGGGGAGCGGGGGCTGCTCGGGCCGGAGGGCAGGAAATCTCATTTGCGCCGGGAAGGTCCTGGGGGAGGGGCTGGAGGGCCGGGTCGGATGGGGGGGGTTGGTGCTCCGCCTGCTGTGCCCTGTAGGCGCCTCTGTGCCGTTGTTGGCATGCGGGGGGGGGAATTTGCTGCTGACAGGTGGGCGGCAGCTGCTGTACTACTATCCTTAGCAGCTCCTCGCCCATCGCTGGCAGCCCCGCCGCTCCTGCCGCCTGCCGAGGTCAGAGGCAACTGGTGCCATGGAGCCTGCCGGAGGGCCCGCGCTCTCTGGGGGAGAGCCGCAGAAGAGGCGGCAGCGGAGGCGGCGCAGGCGAAGGGGAGGCCAGCTGGGTGAAGGTACCCGGGAGGGTTGCTTGCTGCCTGCCCTCCTGCTTGCGGGAGCTTCGGCTTAGGGGCTCCTTGCAGCCCCTTCTTTGCTCCTGGGCGAAGAAGGCGGGCGCGGGGGGGGGCAGTTGGTGGATCGCAGTCGGCAGGAAGACCGCTGGGCGTCTCGGGCGCCTCTCCCGGCCATCTGGGCTGGCTGAGAGCCGGTCCGTGGAGGAGTGACTCCGAATGCTTCGAGTGTGGCCCTTTAATCGGCCCCAGGACCCCTTTTGATGGGGGGGCAGGGGCTGGCGTGGTGCCTGGGAAGGAGTTCTCTCTGCCTGCTGCCATCGACAGGGCGCCTTCTTTCCGAGTGCCAGGGTGGTTGTGGGTGTGGGAGGGCCAGCCGGTCACAGGAGGGGCCGGACAGGCTGGTCGTTGCTCTGGCAGCTGGTCACGTGGGAAAAGAAGCGGGGTGGGGGAAAGACCCAGGCTCTGAGTCAGCTGAGGCTCCTCCCCCCCATGAGCTGGCTGACCCCCCCTCTTCAGGGAGGGGGAGGGCTGCCTTGCTGGAGTTGGTGGGCCACACCCTGTTCTGCCCCAGCTGCCGTTTTCCGGGCGCCTTTGAGGGGGGCTGCCGTTGGGCGGCTTGACTGCCATCGGGCAGTCTCGGCGGGGAGGGGGGCGGTCTTGGAGAACGTTAGGGACAAGGGCTGAGGGGGGCCCCAGGCTGGGTCTCCTCCTGTCGCTGCCAGAGAGCCAGCCTGGTGGCAACCGACCCTGCTGGGGGAGCCGTGTGAATGACGACAGCAGTGTTGCGGGATGGGGTGTCCCTCTGGCTTCTGGCTGGGGGAGGGGTGGCCGGACGTTCCGGTCGGCCGGGAAGGGGCTCTTGGTGGTGAGCCCGGCCCTACTTCCCTGCAAGGGGAGGCTGTGCAGGAGAGAACCTGCCCATCCCCCTCTCCGAAAAGCACTCACTTTTGCACTTTAGCGGGAAGAGCGCCGCGGGCCTCCCGTCTGCACCCAGATGGCAGCTGGAGCGAATTTGGGGCTGTTGGGGCAGAGGCTGGGGGGGGAGGGAGGGGAGCCCAGAGGCCGTCTCTGGGTGTGGCAGCGGCAGCAGCTGGAGGGGGGCCTGGCTTCCGCGCTCTGCACGGGCTTGTCTGGCTGGCGGAGTCTCGGGGTGCGATCTGGCGGGAGAGGAAGGAAGGCGGCTGCTCTCGCCCGCTCGCCCGCGCCTCCTCGCTCGCCAGGGCCAGAATGGCGGCTGCTTCTGCAGCCTCCGACTGGGAGGACGGCCGCTACTTCATGGAGGACCTTATCCAGCAGGGGCAAGGTACCGCGGGGTGGGAGGGCGCCTCCCCTCAGGCAGGCAGGCAGGCAGGCCGGCAGGCAGGCAGGCAGGCAGGCAGGCCGGAAGCGCAGCGCCCGGAGGGAGGCTGCGCTCGAACTCTGCGGGAGAGGCGGCCGGGGGAGGGGGGGAGGGACAGCCAGAGCTCAGCGGTTGTGGTGGGATCTGAAGGCGGGGGGGGGTCTTGGCAGGCCACTCCCCCTTGCTCTGCCCCCAATACCTTTGGCCCCTGCAAAGGGCAGCCTGGGTCCTGCGTCCATGGCCAGCTCCTGGAAGTCAGAACTGAAAGTTCTCCCCCAGTGGGAATGGTCTCCCTTAAGGGAAGGCAGAATCCAGGTGCTCCTTGAGGTCATGAGTCCTGTCCCCACTGAGTGACCCAGAGTTCAGTCTCTGCTTGGTCGAGGAGAGGCTTGTAGGGCAGCTCTTTGGGTCATCTCCTTCAGAAGTGGGGGTGTTTAGTGTCACCCTGGGGCAGTTTCTCCCCATTGGGCTTCCCCAGCCCCTCCCTTGTGAATTAGGAGTTTTAATTCGGTTCAGGGGGAAAGCCATAGAGGGGCAGAGACTTGCTGGGCCATTCTTCCCTCCTAGGAAATGCTGAGCGGGCTCACCCAGGAACCTCAGCCCTCCAAGAAATTTGGGGGAGGCACAGATGCAGCATACTGTGTGGTCACACTGAGCCCCAAAGGTGGCTATGAAAACTGAGGAGCCTGCCTCCTCCCCCCCTTCCATTCCGGCGTTTGCCACAGAGCAAGCAAAGCAGGAGGGGTGTACGAGCCCTTCCTCCAAAGGAGTGGTGTTTGGTCAGATCTTCCTGTATCCTGAGCAGGAGGCCTGCATTCTGCTATGGTGAGCCAACTGGAAGTGAGCTTGGTGGCTGTCGATTCCAACTAAAGAGAGTTTGCTCCCAGTCTGGAGTTTAATGCGGGGCAGCCCAGATGTGAAGGTCTTCTCTAACCTGGGGGGAGAGTATAGGATGGGAGCTCTGAACCTCCCTCTCCCAGGTGAGTCAGATGAAGCCTCTGGGACAATCTGGCCAGGGAAGTTTGGGGTCGCAGGGGCCATGTGCTTGGCACAATGGCTGCCCTCTTGCTCCCCTCCCTTCCCTTCCCCTCCCCCAGGCTAAGCTCCTTTCCAGCCTTGCTGCTGATCAGGCTAAGCTGGACTCTGCTCACCCACCGGGGTGTCCCTTCGGCTGGAGCAGCAGCAGGAGGAGCTGAGGCCAAGGGAACAGCTGGCCTCTGATGGGAAGATGCCCTCTCTGTGGCTGTCCAGTTTGTCTCCAGTCCAATCCCTGGCCGAGAGGGAGCTCGCTGGATGTGCTGAAAGCCATCCCCCCAACCCCACCCCAGTGGAAGCTAGGATGTGTTCCACAAGGCCCTTTGGAGGGTGCTCTGAGCCCACAGAGGGCTCCGGGTGTGCTGGGCAGATTATTCCACTGTGGCACGTTGATTATGCTGGAACAGAGCAGCGAAGGTCACTTCTGGGGGGCTGCAGGCAGCACAGAGACCCATTGTGGCCCGCAGAGAGGCTGGGTCCGGTTCAGGAGCTTTGAAGGGTGAAAAGGGCTCCTACAGCAAGGATTAAGGCAGCTCCCTCCCCTTTGCAGTGGGCTTTCCTTGGGAGCCCCAAAGGGCTGGGCTGGGCTGGCCTTAGTGCCGGAGGGGCAGGCCGGGCTTTCCGGAGCATGCGCCATAGCGGGACAGCTTCCCCCCAGGGCCTGCCTGCACCTGGGGTAGGTTTCGCACTGGCTGACTGTCCTTCTTCTGAGATTGGCTGCCGGCCTTCAGATGCTTCTCTCTCTGCTTGGATGTGCTCTTTGTGGTCAGTGCCTCATCATCCTGGACCTTCAGACCTAGAGGGGGTTCCCTGTGGAGAAGAGCCCCCTCCCTCCCAGAGACATCAGATGTGGGACCGAGTAGCCAGGGCCTTCTCCAGCGCTGGGCCTCTCCTGCCCGCTTGACTGGGAGCCTGACATTCCTTCAGATTTACGTCTGAGCAGGTGTACCTATCCCCACATTTCTGTCTTCTGCGCAAGTCACTGGGGGATGCATTCACACAGCAAGTGGTCTCTGGTTGGGGGCAGAGGCTCTTGGCAGACAGCTCAAGGGGGCACCTCAGGATCCTCCAGGGAAGTGGGCTGCCTGGCATCAGAGAGCAGGGGCAATGGCTGGGGGTGCAAGCAGTGGGGCCCGCTCTGCGCTCCTACTTGAGATTGGGGTTAAACTCCAAGGGCTTCTTCAGAGGACAATGCGAATGTTGTGAGGCAGCCCCTTTTCTTTCCTACCGGTAGGTGATACAGACTGAAAGCAGGATTGGCTCCGCCTCCCCCCTTGGGCATAACACCATGCCAAGGGTTGCAACGGCCCCCCCTCCAGCCTCATTCACGGCATGGATGGGGCCTGGCCAGCGGCCGATTTATGCCCCGCTGCTGGTTCCCCATCCCGACCCCTCACCCCGCGGGTGCCGGAGTGCGGGGGGGGGGCGCAGCTGCAGCCCTAACAGGTGTGGCGGGGGCGTTGCAGATGCTGTGCTGGGAGGGGCGCCCTCCCCCTCCCCGCGTAATGTTCTAACTTGGAGCCGTGACGAGCTGGGCCGCGGCCCGGCGGCGACGAAAGAGCTATTTATAGTCCATCTCTCCTGCCACGGGGTATCGCGCCGGCGGGGGGCCAGGCGGGGTTCAGCCGAGAGACGCTTCGGACCCTCAGTCGGGGGCTGCCAGTGCTGCAGGCTGCTGCTGAGGCCGGGGGCTGCTCTCCGGGACGAGGCCTCCCCATGAAGATTGTGCCCGGTAGGCGACGACTCTCTTCCCGGGAAGGCCGGCGCACTGGGCACCTGATCCCGACGGGGAGGAAACGTTAGTGCGGCGCCTGCCCGGTGGACGGGCCGGGGGCGACCGTCGGCTCCGTGCTACTGGGCCGCTACCCGATCCCTGTGGCGTTGGCGCAGCTCAGCCCGCCGCGCCCTTGGGCCTCCCCCACGCCCAGGGACCGGATCTCCGGCGGGGAGGCGGGTCCGAAGGCGCCAGGCCCGGCCGCCTCAGGAGCGCGCGCGGGGCGGCTACCCTTGGGCGCTGCCGGACAGTCGGGCTGCGGGCTGCGGGAAGGTGCGCTGCTTCGGGCTGGGCCCGGACGGCTCCGCATTGCGGGCGGCGGGCCGAGGGGGCCGGACTTGCGGACAGCCCGGGAGGAGGCGGAGGTAGCCGCTGCGGCCGGGAGGGGCCGCTGCTCACTCGGCCCCGGCACTCGGCCCAGCGGCTGCGTCCTCGGAGCGCCTCCTGCCCTGCCCGGCCCGCCATGGATCCCGGAGGGGGCGGCCTCTTCCCGTCGCTGGTGGTGGCCGGCCACGCGCTGACGCTGGCGCTGGTCTGGTACTGGCGGCGAGCGGGGAGCCCGGGCCGCGCGGCCGACGACGGTGAGAGCCAGCGGAGCGGCGGCGCTGAGGCCCGGCGGGGTTGGTGGGAGGGCGGGGCGCTCCTCCTCCCTCCCTCCCTCCCTCCCTCCCTCCCATGAGCGGTGGCAAACACAGCATGTGGATGCGGCGGCTGGACACCCGTGTGCGGCGCGCCTGGCTTGATCGGAGCTTTCGGGGAGACTCGCGGCTGGGGGGGGGGCGTCCCCGCCGCCTCCTGCCGGTCTTCGGGGCTTCCCGGCAGCTCAGTTCCTTCGCCAGGCACCTGAAGTCTGTTGCTCGTTGACCTTGGCCCGAGGCTTTCGCCCTCGGCCGGCTGTCTCCGGGACTGCGGGGGGCAACAGCGCGGGAAGGGGGGGTCCTCCTCTGCTTTCTAGCCGCCCGCTTCCCCGAGGGCCAGCCAAGCCGGGACGGAGCTCCCGCCCGGGCCCGGCTCGAGTCTCCCGGCAAGGATGCCGCTCCAAATTCGTGGCTCGGTGGCCACCTAGTTAGCTCGCAATGCCGGTCAAATGCGTTAGTGACGCGGCCGGCCAGGGTGGTCCGTGCCTGGCCTGGTTATTTGTCGATTCTGGAGATGGGCGCCCCTCTTGCGCTTCCCCCGCTGAGAGGCCACCCTTTGTGGGGATGAGGAAGAGGCCAGCCCGGGTGTGGACGTGGGAGCCCCCACTTTTATTCGAGTGAATGGTGGACTTTCTGTTTACATGCCTGTGTCTCTTCCTTCCCAGCACCCCTGCCTCCCCCCCCCCGTGCGCGTGAGAAAGAGCAACCTCCTTCCTGGCCAAGGGCTGAGCTTAGCAGGCATTAAGATCCACCCATTTCAGGGCGGGGATCCTGCCGCCTCCCTTTGTGCCGGCGACCTTTTCTACATAATGCAGTATTGAGAACCCCCGGCGGGGCCGTTCGGCTGCCTTCTGGGCGCAGGGGCTGCATCTTTATGTCTGCCATGCCTGGAAGTTGGGATGGTCCCCCAAAGAGGTTGCTGTTGGGGATCAGGCCACCATCTACTTAGCCCACCCCCAAATTCTGCTTCCTGGAGGGCTTTACATTAGCAGGGGTGGCCTCCAGTTTCAAGATGACATGGTCAGCCTGGTCTGGAGCTGCCACTTTGCGGGTTTCTTCCCTCTCTGTGGAGGGAGGGGACTCTGCCCTCCAGGGAAGGGTCCGTGCGCCCACTGGGCCTTGGGAACTCCTGGGCCGGCTGCCGGTTGCGAGGGAGTCTGCCAAGCTCAGGCGCTTCCCGCAGGTGACTTTTACCAGCCGCAGGAGGGAGGGCGGCTTGTGGCCTGAGGCTGGAGGGATGTTGGAGTGATTTGGGCAGGGGGCTCAGCTGAGGCAGCAGAAGGGCATTGCTTGGGCTGTAGGAGGAGAGTCCTGCCTCTCTCCCAGCTAGGTGGCAGCCGCCAGTACCCAGGAACCAACTCTGCGAGCTCCACCCCTTTCCCTACTACCGGTAGCTGCTACTGAGGTTTATCCTTGAGGCTTCTTCCCTTTGCTGTCTGCTGCTTCTTCCTCCTGGCTGGGCCTCAGGACAGCTCAGAAGGGCTACAGCCCAGGCCTGTTGGTGGCTGAGGGCTGGGCTGGGTTGCTGAGCATGTGCAGAGGGTAGCCTGTCACTTCCCGAAATTTGCATCCAGTCATCTAGCAGAACGCTGCAAGGCCCCCTCCTCCTCCCCCCTTCAGCTGGTGAGGCTCCATCATCTGTGGCTGAGCTGAGTGCAGCCTGGAGGGGCAGCTGCAGCACGGCTCCCTGGCGGCTCCGGGTCCTGATGCCCAGAGAGCTTCCTGCTGCTGCTGCTGCTGCTGCTCGACAGTTGCGGTTTCTCGCTTTCTCTGAATCACTGCTGGTTTCTCTGAATCACTGCTGGTTTCTCTGAATCACTGCCGCCCACCCAGCCTCAAGCTGTTGGGGCTTCCCCTGAGGGGAGACGCTAGTCCTCCTGGTTTCCCTCTGCTGAAGTGTGCAAGCCACAAGGATGCTTTTTCTGATTACTTGCCCAGCACAAGCCCCATCAGGAGATGGGTGGGCTTTTCCCTACCCTTGGAGTCCCCCCACTCAACCATATTTGCCCCTTAGGTCCTGTTCAGAGGGTCCTTTCCACAGCCTTCCTTCCAGCCAAGGTAGCTCGTTCCTGTTTCCCCCCACCCCACCCAAGGCAGATGGAGTGTCTGGCCTCCCTTGGCCCCAGTCTGTTTGTGTTGTGCTAGCCTCTTTCTGTTGGGGGCAGGGAGGGGGCAGCTGGAGATACTTCTCGGGTTACAGCTGTCATTATGGCCTCCTTACCCCAAAGCAAGACCCCCCCAAGGAGGGAGGCCTAGGCTGGAGCAGAGCTCAGGCAGAGGGGCACCAGCAGCCCCCTGCTTGCTGCCTCCCAGCAGCTCTGTGGGAGGAAGGGACCTGGGAACCCTTGGGGGTGGGAAAAGAGCAAAGGGGGCCTTGGCTAATTTCAGTTCTCTGTCCTCACCCTGCTAATCCAGTTGGACTCCTGCCTGTTCCCAGGGAAAGGAGCTCCGTCAGTTACTGACCCTGGTGCTCTGCCAGTCTGGCTGTGGCTGGGTTGCTGCATTCCAAGGTCACACCTGCTCAGAGGCATCAGGGCATGTCCAGATGGTTGACGGGCATGGAGGTCACCTCTGTCGTCAGGACAAGGCCCCAGCCTCCCCCCCCCACTCCACTCCTGGTCCTTTTATTTATTTAATGTATTTATTATTCATTATTAAATTTATACGCCACACGTCTCACTGTCCAGAGCCCACCCTGCAGTGTTGCCTGTCCAGGGAGCAGCCAGGCACCATTTAGCCCAGTTCTGGTTTCAAGGGAGGAGGTGCCTTTCTGGATCCAAATGGCAGGGCCATTTTCTGCTGCCCCTTGTTGGGGGGAGGGGGGCAGCCACAAGGGGGCAGGACTGAGCAGTGTGCAGAAGAGGCCTGCCCCCCCCCAGAGCTCTGCTCAGGGCTGTCAGGGAGCACCTGGGCAGCTGACGCCCGGGAAAGGTCCAGCATTGGTCATGCACTGGGAAAATTACAGCAAGCCCTAGTCTGGAGCAGTGAATGCTCCCTGGGGAATGCTTGTCTGTGAAACCCTGGGGGATCCAGACCTGCAGCAAGTAGGGGAAAGTTGGAAAATACCCCAACAAAAGGCTAGGCACCCCCCCCCCCAGTCCTGAAGAGAGAAGCTACAGCAGGGGTTCTCAACCTTGGCAACTTTAAGACTTGTGGACTTCAACTCCCAGAATTCCTCAGCCAGCAAAGTTGAAGTCCACAAGTCTTAAAGTTGCCAAGGTTGAGAACCCCTGAGCTACAGGCAGGCCCAGGGAGCCTCTGGGTGGGAGCCTGGGCCAAGGGAATCCAGCAATTCTTCAACAACCTGCAGCACAGAAACTCTCGTGGGTGCCTGTACCGCCTGAATCCCGGGGTGGTGGTGGGGCTCTTGACCCCTGCTGTAGGGGGGCTGATGCTGGATGGTGGCTCTGCTGTCTGCTGCAGACCTACGGTAGATTCTCGGCTTGTGGGGGGAGGGGATGCTGGTGCCCCCAGTGGCAGCATTGAGAATTGCCAGAGCCCCTGAGCTCTCAGCCCAGCCAGGCCTAGGGGAGGGGGGGCATTCATCCTTCCTTGCTTATGGAAAACGCCCGTTCCACTGGCCACTTTCAGGGATTGGTCCTCTGCGCTGTCACTTTCTCCTTCCCTGGAGGCCAAAGTTTTGGGGGGACTAACTAACTAATCCAGAGCTTGTTGTGAATCTCCAAGAAAAGGGCATATTCTGAAAGGGCTGCCCCTCTTTCCGTGGGTCACAACCACCCCAGTTTGGGGGCCTCCGAGTCCTTAATCCCACTGCTTCCCACTTGGGTAGCCATCGATGGCTAATGGGCTAGAAACCAGTCAGGAAGTCACTCAAACTCACTCTTCCCTTGCTTCAGTAACACCCCCCACCCTGGCTAGCCGGAGGAGGGGAGCCCTGGTCTCCCTGGAAGCGATGCCAAACGGCTCCCTTGTTCCTCAGCGTCCCTCTGGTGAACCCTGGGGACTTGCCGGCAACTCCCCTCCAGTTCTCCGGTTGCCGGGGGTCAGGAAGAGGCTCAGGGAAGCTGGGGCCAAAGAGCCTCTGGGGCACCCGGCTGGGGCTCACCCTCCAAGAACCCCTCTGTAGCAAAGGCTTTGGCTGATGTGATACTAGCTGCCTTCGCTCCCCTCCCCCACCTTATCTTTGCTGTGCAGGCTGGCACGTGGGAGGCAACCAGCCGGGGGTGTGTGTATGTGTGTGTGTGTGTGTGTAGGAAGCAGTTGCACTAGCAATAGCCCTTGGACTTATACATCATCCCATAGTACTTTGCAGCACTTTTTTGGGGGGGAGGGTTACAATGTTAAAGCATTATTTGCATATTGCCCCCAACAATCTGGGTCCTCATTTTACCGGAAGGATGGAAGGCTGTCAATCTTTAGCCCCATCAAGATCGAACTTAAGGTTGTGGGCAGTGTTAGACTGCAATACTGCGCTCTAACCACTGCACCACCAGAGCTCAAGGGAGAAGCCCCGGTGTAACAGGCCTACAGCTTGGTATCCAGACAGGGTTGGACGAAGGGATGTTGCAGGCTTGCTCGGTGTCCCCCCCCCCCCATTTCCATGTCAGGGAGGCATGTCCTGCCCAGCCAGCCAGCTGCCACCATCTTAAGGATGTGGCCCTATAAGTGGCCTTGGGCCCGGGTGGGTCCTCTTAGTTGGGCCTTCCCTCAAGAACCAGCCCAGCAGCTGCAGGAGCAGATATTGGACGGGGTGCGTCTGGACTTGGGGGAGGACAGGGCTGCGCCTCCTGCTGGCTTCTCCCCCTCCCGCCCCTCACGACTCACGGGGCCTGCAGTCAGAGCGCCTCTATCGGCCCAGCCGGTAATTGCAGGCGGAGGCTGCGTTGGATTCCCGGGACTACGGTGGCTGCCTTCTTCGCGATTTCCCATTTTTTGAGGCGTCAGACAAGCGCGGTTTCCACAAGCGCCGCGAGTGAAATGCGTGTAGCGAGCCTGTGGTGCGTAAAATGCACGCCTCGGCTGGTCGCGCGAACGCAGCTGTCGCTGTTGGAGCCGGCCTCCCTTGCTGGCTCCGGAGCAGAAAGGCCGAAAGAAAGGCGGCTTCCCTCGACCCGGCAAGCAGAAGGAACTGGCGGCGGGGGTGGCAGCGAACCAAGGCTCGGAGAGCCCGCTCTCCCCACCGGGGTGGCTGCCGAGTGTGGCGCGGCTTCGCCCGGAACTCTGCGCAGTTACGGGACGGGGCCTCGGGGGCGGCCGGGCGGCCTGTCCGCTTTCCTCGGGAGCGCCCCGCCGGCGGGTCTCGACCTCGCGGGGGCTCCGAGGCGGCCCTTTGGAATCGCCACCCGGCAGTTTCCCCCGTGGTGAGGCAGCGGCGCTTCCCGTTGAAAGGCGCCTGGACGGGCTGCCACCCGCAAAAAGGCCGGAGGGGGCGCGTGGCTCCCGCGGAGGCTGCCCGGGGGCGCGCGGGCGCGGCCGGGGGCGGACGCAAGGCGGCGGGGCGGAGCTGCCTGTTGCCGCTTGGCGGGCGGCAGGAAGCGGCGGCGGCGGCGGCGGCGGCGGCAGGGTTGCCATGGCTGGCGGCGGCGGGGGCGCGATGGCCGAGCCCTCGGCGGCCGCGTATTTCGCCTACAAGCGGGCGGTGCTGCTGGGCGGCTCGGAGTGGCTGAGCGCGCCCGAGCGACACCGGCGGGGCCTCCTGCGCAGCCGGCTCTGCTGCCTGGGTGAGTGGCGGAGACGCGCGGGGCTGGCGGGAGCGGCGGGGTGGCCGTGGGCCGCGGGGCGGAGCCTGGCCGGCCCTCCTCCGTCTCCGGAGCAACGGCCTCCCCGGCCCTCCTTCGCCCCCGCCGCGTCCGGGAGTCGCGGCCCCCGGGCGGACCTGCAGCCGAGGGAGCCGACCCGCCGGGCGCCCCGAGCAGCGGCGTCCCCCGCGCTCGCCGCCCGAGGTTCCTGGAGGCGCCGCTTCTCCCCGCGCGCCCTTCGCTCTGGCCGGTCGCCAGCCAGAAAAGGGCCGGCCAGGTGGCGAGTCTCTTGCGGAGCTCCGCCTCGGAAGCGGGGGGGGCGGGGCCTGGCGGAGCAGGGAGGGTGGGGTCTGCGGCGGCTGAAGCTGGAGGGCCCCGAGCGACCCCCGCCCCCCCCCGTCCAGGAAGGCCAGAAGCGGCCCCTTCTCCTCGGGCCATTACTGTACAGAGCTGGGATGGCGCGGTCGCCGCACCCCAGAAGTGGGCAAGGCGGGCGTGTGGGTGGGCGGGACTCTCCTTTGTGTGGGTGGGCGGGACTCTCCTTTCCCGGGGCTGGAGGCAGTTGCTTGGCTGGGGCGGGGGAAGCGCCCCTCGTGCCTGAGGGATGGGAAATGCCCAGAATCCTAAAGTCTGCTGCGCCACCTCATCCCTGCCCTGGAGAGAGTCTGGCTGCAGCTCTTGGGCTGCTGGGTAGCCCCGGTGGCCTCTCCCTCCGGTTTCTTTCCCTCGCCGTGGCCGTCCGTTTGGGGGGGGGGCAGGGAAGCTGCTCCCCTTCTTAGACTGCAGGCAGGAGGGGGGGCAGAGTGTGCAAAGGGGAGGAGGAGGAAGGAGGGGCAGGCCGTTCCTCCATCCTCCCTCGCCCAGGCTCTTGGCAGCCTACGCCCTGCCCTGGGAGGAGGCACTGGAAACTGGCAATTAGGGAGCCTCTGGAAAGTTCTGCTTGCCAGATTTCTGGAGGGATGCGATGGGGGAAATGCTCCGCAAAGATCAGAAGGAAAGGCTGGAACATTTGGGAGTCTTCAGCCTGGAAAATGGCAGCAGGGACACAAACTTAAACAAGGGGAAGTTTTTCTCCCCCTTTCAGGGGGGTCAAGTTCTTGTCCTGGCGAGGCTGGCTGCTAGAACGTAAAAGAGGTTGTGGATGGGTTACGACCACAGGCAACTGGGCTCGGGTTGTTCCTGTTAGTGAGAACTCTTTTGAGGAAGTCCTTCCCTGAGAACCTGAGGCTGGGCAGACAGGTCGGGCAGGGACTGAGACAGGTAGACAGGCCCAGAGGAGAAGCAAATTGTGTGCAATACACAACAAAGCCACATACTTCCAAGTGACTTGTTCCTCTTCCTCTTCCTCGTCCTCCGGACCTGCAGAGTCAGCTCTCCTGCCCTTTAGGCTAAACCTCTGAGTAAAGGACTATCAGCATGTGTGAGTGAGCAGCCCTGGGAATGTGCTGGGCCTACAGAGGCCGGAGTTGGTGCTTCACTGGCTCCAGTGCCAATCCGGAAAGTGAGCTGCTGGAATGGGCTGCTTCGCTTCTTCCTTGACCTCCTCACCTGAGCTCACATCCTCCAGCAGGGCAGTAGCAACCCCCCAGATGAGAAGGCACTTCTGTGCACCTGACATAAGTGGGGTAATGACCCTTAGCTTGGATGGCTTGAAAAGGATTGAGTAGGGTCAAGCAGGGCAACTCTCCCAAGGGCTATTGGTCTGGAAGACCCCACCTGACCTTCAAGTAGAGGGCAGCCCACCTCCAAATCCAGTCTGCAGGGAACCAATGGTGGCAGATGACCACTAGGAGAATTGTGAGGCCAGATCCAGCTGGGCTGTCCTTCTAGGCCAGGGGTTCTCAACCTTGGCAACTTTAAGACTTGTGGACTTAAACTCCCAGAATTCTGGGAGTTGAAGTCCACAAGTCTTAAAGTTGCCAAGGTTGAGAACCCCTGTTCTAGGCAGCCTTCTAGCAACCAGTCTCACCTGTTGAAATGTTAAGTCTGTCATCTGAGTGGATCCTTAGCTCCAGAAAGAATAGAAACCCCCCACGGCCATCTTCTTGTTGGGTCTTCATCCAAGTTTCACATTGCCAGGACTATGCGTAGTTCACCCGTAAGACTTGTTCCTCAGAATTAAATGGCTCTTTTCAGGCCAGAAAGGGCAGGAGACCACCACAGTCTCTAGAACTTTCTATCTTTACAAATCAGCAACGCTTGAAGAGGAGCCAAACTCTCCTGCCTGCTGAGGGCCCTGCTGGACTCCCCTGGTTCCTGCTTGAGCTGTAGGTGGGGGCCGTAGCTTGGCTTGGTCAGGCTTCAGCCCCCGGTTGGATTGCGGCCGTGTGTCCCAGGCAGGGCTGCCTCCGAAGGTGGCCTCAAAGGTACGGCTGGGTATTAAGCTAAGCTGGAAAAAAAAATAGCCAAATATATATCCATCAAGGCCACGACCAATATACCAATTTTACAGATGCAGAATATTTATAAAGCCCAGCGCCACCTTGTGGTCACTAATGGTATAACGCCAGACAGATAAATCCTGGATTCAGATTACCGGTAGATTTTTTTTAAAAAAATATTTTATTCAAATACAGATAATACAAACATAACACAGATAAATCTAAATAAAAAAACAGTATTAAAAATACAAAAACTACAGTGCACCCACACCCCTGGAGACCATTTTTATTACCTATATTTCTTCTTGTATAACAACTAACAATATACAATATATTTCAATTGTGCCTTTATCCCCTCCACAACAGCATGTATTCTTGAGCAGATTTATTCCCTTTGCCTTCCACCAAGACTGTTTTTATAAAGTCATAGATTAGGAAAAAAAAAAAAAGGTACGGCTGGGTACCGAGTCAGCTGCCCTTCCAAAATAACACCTGTTTCACCTATTTCCGTGCCAGTTGTGACCTTTAAAGCCATCTGTGTTCACACGGCCCACTTTAGCAAATGCCTTGTCATCCTTCCCCCACACCTGCCCTCTGAGGTCATCCTGAAAGGGCTTGTGTAATATTTGGCCTTACACAAGGTGAGGGGGGGGCTTGAAGGACCCCTACTGTGCCCACCCCTCAGGATGTCCTGTCCCTGGCCCCCAGGGGCCTTTTTGGGAACTGTGCCGGGAGTTTGATGCTGAGGGGGGGAGGAGATGGAGAAGAGAGGATATTGCAGGCTTTGCTTGGGAAGCAACTGTGTTGCGAGGCATGAGGGGGGAGGTTAGTCCTGGATGGCCACTGAGGGCTTCCCACCTCCCTGGTGATGTCGCTGGGGGCCATCACTGCAGCTTTGAGGGAGGTTGAGGGGCAGAGGAATGAAGGAGGACCTTTGAACCAAAGAGCAGAGCAAAGACAGCGCAGCAGCCCTTCCGTCCTGCCTTGGGTGGGGTCGGCTGGAATGTTATTTCCTCTGATTCAGAAAACTCCTCTGTTGTGAATCGCACTTGATTTTTTTAATCAGGCGGTCTGCACCGCTGATTCACGTACAGCATGAGATCCTTTTGACATTCATGACTTCTAGTTTCTGGAAAACCCCACCCTCCCCTTGCTGCTGTGTAGAAGGTTAGATTTGGAGGGATCCCGTCTGTCCCTCCAGGGCTGTTGGCCGCCTTGTATTCTAGAGCTGGGTCGTAGTGGGGAGGGGCGCACCCACAGCTCTATGGCAGGTATTTTGTGGTTAGGCAGGGCACCTTTGGCTGCTGTTTTGTGAGCGGAGGGCCAGGATAAGATTGTCTCCAGCTGGAAGGCAAGGCGTGGCACGACATCTCTTCTGCCTGGCTCCTGCGTGGGGAGAATGAGGGAGCCCTTCCTTTCTCCCCTCCCCTCCCTTCTCCCCTCCTGCTTTCAGAGTGGTGCCCTGCAGCCACTGGCTTCCTCCATGGGATGTGACTCAGGCGGGTGGGGAGTTTGCCCCCAGGCGCCTTCCCTGGCAGGATGAGTGCCCAACCCCACCTTTCTGACGGGATTTGGCACCCCAGACGCATGGGCGGTGGCAGTGAGGGCTGCTGGGAGCCTTTGAAGCCCTTGTGTTGCAGTGCATTCCTGTGTCTGGGCCCAGCCCAGATCTGCCTCAGGGGAGCTGGGTGGGGCTGGGCCCTGCCAGCCTGGAATGTGCTGCCTGGGGATGTGCAGCCCTGACAGTTGGCAACCTTTGCTCCAGAACATGTGTGTTCTCTTGGGCCCTCATCAGCTGCACTTTTGCGCCCTGGCTCTGCCTATGTCCAACCTGAAGGGGGCTAGGTGCACCTCCGTTGTGGCATGGGGGGGGAGTCCCTAGAGCAGCTGATCTCATGGGCCTCTGGTTGCTGCTCAGAATCAAGTAGCTTGGGTGAGGGGGCGGAGGGGGTGGGCTGTGCACCTTGTCCCTTTCTGGCTTGCCTGGGCTGCCCTAGGGGGAACAGCTGCCCAGAGCAGCTCTGGTGGTGGCCCCGGAGACCCACTCTGAGAGGTGGGCAAGCTGAAGGGAGACAAGGGCCACAAGGGGGAGCCCCCCTTTGTGCTCTCTGTGGGAAAGGCTCTGTTGGCTGTGCCAGGGGAAAGGCGCCCTCCCCCTCTTCTCTGGGATTGCCTAGGAGCTCCCCCCCCCGCGTTGGAGGGGAGGTGAAGAGCACTGGGCCTCAGAGGCTTGTCCCCCCCTCCCCGAGCCCTCTGGGTCTTTCCCTCTTGTTTCTCATCCGGGAGACGCCGGGATGGCTGGCCGGGAAGCGGTTAAGTGGCCGGGAGCGGTTTCCTGCCTGAGCAAGAGGTGGGGGGGGGCAGGGGAAGCCCAGGTCCCGCCCAGCCCAGCCCCCAGCGGCTCCGCGGGGGGAGGGAGGCAGGGCCGAGCGCCCTGGCCTGCTTGCGCCAAACTTGTTCCGCTGGGCGGCGGCGGCGGAAGCAGCACAGCCTTGGCCGGCAGCGGCCGCGTGGGTTCGGCGAGCGTCTGTCTGTCGGGAGGCGGCCAGGGGTCCCAGCGGCGTCCGGAGCGCCCATGTTGCGGCAGAGCGGGCGCAGCCGGCAGGGGGGCGAGGGGCCCTCCCCGGGGGGGCTGGTCCAGCCCAGCAACTCCGAGGAGAACCTGTACAAGGCCGTCCTGCGCGCCTCCGAGGGCAAGAAAGGTACGCGGGAGGCGGGCGCGGCGGCGGCTCCCGTCGTCTCTCCGGCACCGCGGAGCCACCCCGCGGCGGGCCCTGGGCAGCCCGCCGCCTTTGGCCCGCTCGAAGGGCCCCGGCTGCGGCTGGGCGGGGTGCTGCCCTCCTGCCCCGGCGCCGCGGAGCCTCCCCGCTCTGCCGCCGGGCCACTTCCTGGTGCGCGCGCGGGGCGGGAGACCGGGCGGCCGCAGTGGGGAGCAGAGGCCGGCCTGCCGGGCGGAGGGAGGGAGGGAGCGGCTTGGGCGCTGCCCAGCGTTCCCGGGGGGCGCGGGGGGGGCGGGCGAAGGGGCTTTCCCCCGAGACGCGTGGACCCTGCTGGAGGGGGCGCGGCGGCGGCGGCGGCGGCTGCCGGAGGAAGGGAAGCCGCCCCGCTCGAAGGTCTCTGAGTCGGGGCGCGGGAGGGGAGCGCCTGGGCGCTCGTCCTGCCCCCCACCTGGGGAAGGAGCTGGTCGGCCGGCTGGTGCCTGAGCCAAGCCGGGGCCCGGCCTGGCCCGAAGGGGCTTGGGGGGGGAGTTGGATGGCCGTGGCAGGAGGCGAAGGCTTGAGGGGCGGGGGGAGCAGCGCCTCCGGGGAGGCTCGTGGGCGGTTGTGCGGGCCTGACCCGACCTGTCTCCCCCTGGTCCCTTCCCAGCCTCCTCCTCCCTGGCTCGTGTTCCTCCTCCTCCTCCTCCTCCTGTGCCTTCCCTGCCACTCACGGCATGGAACCCTTTAGGACTCAGGGGTTCTCAACCTTGGCAACTTTAAGACTTGTGGACTTCAACTCCCAGAATTCCTCAGCCAGCAAAGCTGGCTGAGGAATTCTGGGAGTTGAAGTCCACAAGTCTTAAAGTTACCAAGGTTGAGAACCCCTGCATTTAGGTAATGATTCTGTGCATGCAGACACGGGTGGATTGAGGGGCGTTTCTTGTTCTACAAACCAGAGCATCCCATAATAAATAAAGCCCACGAAAGCCTCAGGTGCACAGCCGCCAGCACCTTTGTGAGGAAAAGCTGTCCTGCCAGGATCCTGGGCCAGAGCCAGGCTGCTGCTTGGACCTGCCAGCTGCTGGGATGCAGACAAGAGTTTCACCCTTCGCAAAAGAGGCTTGGCTAGAAAAATGAGGGGGTGCTTGACTTACTCTTGAGTAAAACCAGGTGGCATCCTGGCCAGAAATGGACCCACCCACAGGGAATGGGACTTTGGCCTGGTCTAACTAGCTAACTAGCTGAGTTCTTCGGAATAGGGTGGCATAGAAATCGAATAAATAATAATAAAAAGCGTCCCTCTGTCACGTGAGCCTCCATTGCCCAAAGCAGCAGAGATGAGCCCATCTGGGAAGAGGACGGGCTATTGAAGATGGCAGTTTACAGTGTGAGGGGGAGGGTGTGTGTGTAAGTGGCAAAGAGCCCGAATGAATTAAAGGAGAGAGAAAAACGCACACGGCCGGTGTCCACCACACCTGTAGAAGCAGGACAGGTGAGCAGATCTCAGTGAAGGTGACCGAACCTTCTGGAGCAGTGGGGGTGGGTTGGTTCTGTAGGATGTTGCAAGTAGGCTTGACGTCACATGTGAATTGGAAGTCGGGAGTGGATCCTGGGAAAAAGATGTGAGAAGAATTGCAAGGGGAAGTAGAAGAAAAATGAATGTGCTGCAGGAAAAGCTGATTATTCTCCCAAGAGAATGAATGAAAAGCTGGCATGAGAAAAGAAGAGGCAGAATCTGCTTTGGAAACACTTAGCAGGATTGTCACGGAGGCCCACATAAGTGCAGGGGTTGCAGTAACAGGAAATATAAAAAGGATGCTTGACAAATGATGAAATAAGAGACCTCGTGAGTGAGGGAAAGTGTGCAAGAGAATGATTAAAAGAGGCATAGAAAATGCAGAACTGTTCTGATGGAAATTAAATATTGGGGGATTAAATGAAGAGGACTAAAGGAGGCTTCAGCAAAGTGAGTGGAATTACAAATAAGAAGATTACTTTGGGTAAAAACCGAAGAGGGAGTGCTGGAAAGAATGTTAGGGTTTGCACTGAAATGATAGGAATATATTAAAGTGTGGAGTTGAAACCAACATCCAAGCAAATACAATAAAAAAGGAAGTTATCATTGCTCTTGAGAATTTTGAAAAATGGTCAGGCTCCAGGTGGAGATGGCATGCAGGGGAGAAACGGATGTGGGTATGGTCTGGCTTTGGACTGGCTGTGCAGGCTCTGTGTGTGTGGAGACTGGTGAGCCCTCCCCTCCCCCGAGAAGGCAGGTTCTGATGGGAAGGGCCCAGAAGCTGGGAATAGCTTTGTCCCCAGGAAGTTTTTTTGCCCACACTTTTTTCCTGCTCAGTGGCCCCCTGAGAAAGGAATGAATGCGAAAAGAATGGGACTGTCCTCTTATTGGTTTAGTGAACAGGGCCAAGGTGGGAGATGCCCTGGGAAGTCTGGAGTTGGAGGATGGTGGTTGAACGTGGTCAGAAGAAGGTTTGATGGAAGCCTAGCATCTTGAAAATAACTGGAGTTTTGGGATCCGAACAGGGGAATCCTGGAGGATGGATGGAGGCGTCCTTGGGGTGGGACCCGAATGCCACATGCAGAGGGTGTTCTTGCTGGCTGACAGTCTGTGCCATTCACAGTCGAAGTGGTCTGGGTTGCGTGAGACAAATCTGAAAATTAACCTGTCAAAAGGATGTTGGGAGAAAATGTGTTGAGATGTTTGAATGCCAGCAGAAAGAAAACGGATAGAGTGTGCTTTATTGCGAGGAATGCCGGGAAAGAAGTGATCACGGGTGGAGAGTAAGATCTGCTTTTGCCCAGGGTGTGATCTGGGATCGATGGGTCAGGCAAGTCCAGGTTGAAAGTCCAGAGCTGTGACAAGGGGGGATTCACTGATGCGTGGGCGGCAATGGGGAAGGATGTGACTTAACAGGAGGTGTGCAGTGTGCCAAAGTGAGAGACCAGGACAAAATAGTCTAGCTTCAGAGCGGCTGGGGGTACGGGGGGGGGAACCAAACTGCACAAGAGGCATGGGGATTGAGGGAAGGGGCTGGGAGGAAGAGGCGGATGAAGAACAGGGCTTGGCATGGAGGCAAGGAGAGGGTGAAAACAGAGGGGTCCAAGGAGCACCAGGTCGTGCCAAGCAAGAGTGGGTGGCTGGGGCAGAAGGGTGTGTCCTACTGAGGTTCCTTTGTCACCCCAGGGCTGCCTGGCCTCTTTAGCCGAAGGCGTCTCTGGCCTGGGGGCTAGAAAAATAGCCCACATCCAGCCACAAGTGCAAGGAGATTGACAGCCCAGTTAGTCCAAGGACCCTCTGGGGAGTTGTGCAAGGGGGAGCTGTTCTCCCCCCCCCCCATTCCACAAGGGCTCTCCTTGCTGCTGGTGGAGGAGCAGGAGGCGTCTGGCTGGGCCCCTTGGAGAGCTTTGCTGGCCAAGTCTTGTGGTGGCGGGGGGGGGGTCTGTGCTGGGATATGGCATCCTTGCCCAGACCTCCAGAGGAGCCAGGGAGGGTTGGGCAAGAGAGAGTGGGCCCACTGGGGGGTCTTCCCCTGTCCCTGCCCAGCCTCTGGAGAGGTGGAAGTTCTAGCGTGGGTTTCCTTCCCATCCTCCCGGATCCCCTTTGCCTGGCTTCCTCTCTGCTTTCATGGGCCCCGCTTACCCCCCCCCCCCGGTCCTCTTTTGCAGATGAGCGGGACCGGGTCCAGAAGAAAACCTTCACCAAATGGGTCAACAAGCACCTCTTCAAGGTAAGCCCCCCTTTCTTCACCTGGGAGGAGCTGGGTAGTCTCGGCAGTTTCTGGAGGACAAGTGCCAGCCTGCCTGCCTGGATCTGACCCAGGCAGAATGGATGCCAATTCTGGGCGCCTTTCCCAGGGGAGGGGCTGTGAGGGGGGGACTGTGTGCAGGAGGCATCACACATGGCGGATCTGCTATCTGTTTTGGCACCATTGAGGATATAGTTGGCCTTGGCATCTCTTTCCTTTTTTCCATTTTCCTTTTCCATTTTCCTTTTCTTTTCCCCTTTCCTTTCCTTTCCTTTCCTTTCCTTTCCTTTCCTTTCCTTTCCTTTCCTTTCCTTTCCTTTCCTTTCCTTTCCTTTCCTTTCCTTTCCTTTCCTTTCCTTTCCTTCTCTTCTCTGAAGGAGATCCTCTTCCTTGCCCCAGTTTCTGGAGGCACAGAGACTTGTGTTCCCCACATCGTGGATCTGAGCTCGGGCTGAACACCTCGGAGCTCTGCCTGCAGAAGGGGTGGGATTTCTGAGGAGGGGCTTTGGGTGACAGGAGAGGGCTGGTCCTGAGGAACAGCAGCAGGAGCCCAGGAGGGCAGCCGTCCCTTGGGGGCTGCTTTCCTCCTCTTTGGGAGCCCCACCCTGTGCTGCCCTGGCATAGCAGTTGGAAATGCCACCAGTTGGGGTGATGGGGGAAGCCTGCAGGGTCCCCATTTATGAGATGCTTCCTGTGGTCATTTCTCCATCCTGACTTCTCTCTGTGTCTCTCCCTGATGTGTCTCTTTCCTTCTTTCTTCTCTCCTGCCTTGGCAACAGCACTGGCGAGCAGAGGTATGTGCCAAGGCAGGCTGGGCTTCGACCCACTGCCTGCCTGCCTCCTTCCTTCCTTCCTTTCTTCCTTCCTTCCTTCCATCCGGAGTCTGACAGCCTCTTCCTCTAGTGATGGCTGCTGGGAATGCCTGAAGTAGAGGCTATCTGGGGTGTGGGTGAAGAGTGAGCCTCTTGGAGGCAACCCCAAAGCCAGATGGAGGGCAGGGTCTGGACATTCCTAGGGTGCAACTACCTCCCTGAACTGACATGGGCGTGCCTGCCACACTGGCATGCCTAGCAAGCCCACTCCCACCGTACCCCAGCTTCCTCCCAGCTGGGTCCACCTCTTAATCCCTGTTTGCTTCCTCAGGCCCAGCGCCACGTGAATGACCTCTACGAGGACCTGCGAGATGGACACAACCTGATCTCACTGCTGGAAGTGCTCTCGGGGGACACTCTGGTATGTGGCCTCCTGCGCCTGCTCCTCGGGGCTCGGTGGGCAGTGCCACTTTTCCCGCTTGCGCTCCAGAGGAAGCAGCTCAAGCCTCTGCACTGGGGCCCCCAACGTCGTTCCACTGCCCCACCAGCATCTGCCGTCCTTGCCTCCTGCTTGTGGGTCACTCTGCCATCTCCTGCCCGGATGCACGCTGCCTGCACTGTGTGTCGCCTGGCCTGAGCCAGGAGTCTGAGCAGCAGCTTCCCTCTTGCTCCCCCCTTGCATGGCCGGGCGGAGGCTTTGGGGCGGGAGCTGCTCCTGTCCTCTTCTGCCAGGACCCCTATCTTGGTGCTGGGTTCCCCGGGGGCAGGACATCTAGGCCCAATGGAGCCCAGCCCCAGCTGTGCTGCAACCAAAGAAGCAGCTGGAGAGGGAAATCTCCTCTACTGCCTCCATCTCAGCCGCCTGCCTGGGCACAGCTCTTGCAGATACAGGCTGTGCTCCCACTGGTGCTGTTGAGGAAGAGGAATGGCAGCTGGCCTTCAGGACGCTCAGAGGAGATCTGGGGGGGGGGGTGAACGCCATCTCAATGGTCTCCTGAGTTAAGAGAGAGGCTTTTCGGAAGGAGGACGAAGGCGTGAGGTGCACGGACACCAAAATGCTCCCACCCAAGTGTGCTTCTTAGATTCTTAAATTGTCAGAAGGGAACAAGAAGACAGGCCAGGCGACGGAAGGGGACGGAGTCCTGAGGGTGCGGACGGGGGGTTGATTAAGACTAACTCGGTTCCAATAAGTACCGTTAGCGGGAGGGGCAGGTATGGTGGGAGCAGGGGGCCGTATCATAATAAGGGAGCGCGCACCCGCTGCTTACGAGCGGTCGTGCGCTCCGACCCCCAAGGCTCAACCTGTTCTCAGGGTTGTTCAGAACCACAGGGCCCTGGCTGTAGGCTGATGCTGTGCAATGCCAGGTCTGTGGTAAATAAGGCCCCCCTCATTCAAGATTTAATCTCAGAGGGGGGAGCAGACCTGGCGGGTATAACGGAGACCTGGTTGGGACCAGAGGGCGGTGTCCCTCTGGTGGAAATGTGCCCACCGGGTTTCCTTGCATTCCACCAGCCGAGAGCTCAAGGCAGGGGTGGGGGAGTGGCAGTCGTGATCAGGGAAGGTTTCAGGCCGAGGGAGGTCACTGTTCCTCAGACGGCAGGCTGTGAATCCCTTCTGGTGAAGTGGGACCTAGGGGGTCCGAGGGCGGTGTTGATTACGTACCTGGCTCCCTGCCACGTATCAACCTCCCTGCCCGAGCTCCTGGGCGTTGTCGCCGCGGTGGTGGTTGAGGTCCCCAGGCTAATAGTCATGGGTGACTTCAACCTGCCGTCCGGGGGCGGGGCGTCCGGGGAGGCTCGGGAGTTCATGGCTTCCATGAAAGCCATGGACCTGACCCAGGTAATTCAAGGCCCCACACACACAGGGGGGAACACGCTTGACCTGGTTTTTGTCTCTGGACAGTGGCTGAGTGGTCAGAGTGTAGGGGATATAGTCATTGAACCCCTGTCATGGTCTGATCACTCTCTCCTATGCTTGGACTTTCGGACCGTTGCACCCCACCGCAGGGTGGCGGAACCGGTGAGATGGTACCGCCCCAGGCGGCTGATGGAACCCAAGCGGTTCCAGGCAGAGCTTGGGCCAATTCCTGAGGTTCTGACACACGACTCGGTTGGAGAGCTGGTGGCGGCCTGGGACAGGGCGGCTGCCGGTGCCCTGGATCGAGTTGTGCCTTTGCGGCCTCTGATTCGGCGTGGGTCTCGACCGGCCCCGTGGTATAACGAGGGGTTGAGAGAGATGAAACGCCGGAAAAGACGCCTAGAGAGCAGTTGGAGATCGAGCCGTGCCGAATCTGACCGAACATTGGTAAGAGACCATATTAGGTCCTACCTAATGGCGATAAGAGCAGAGAAGTGTTCCTACCTCACTGCTCTTATTGCGTCATCAGATAACCGCCCAGCCTCCCTGTTTAGGGTGACCCGCTCCCTCCTTCATCAGGAGGTGAGGGGAGACCCCTTAGAGGGTAGAGCTGAGGATTTCGGAAAATATCTGTATGATAAAATCGCTCAGATACGGGAAGGCTTCGACTTCAACTGGGTATGTCCAATGGGAGAGGCGGAGGCTGGTCTTGAGACCGTTACCTGGGTTGAGTTTGACCCCGTGACCCCCAAGGACGTGGACAGGTTGCTGGGGGGATTTAGGGCGACCACATGTTTACTGGACCCATGCCCCTCCTGGTTGGCGCTGGCCTCCCGGGAGGTGGTACGAGGCTGGTTCCGAGCAATTATCAACGCTTCCTTGAGTGAGGGTGTCTTTCCCGCTGCCTTGAAAGAGGCAGTGGTGAGACCCCTCCTCAAGAAGCCTGCCCTGGATCCAGCTGTTTTATCAAACTACCGTCCCGTCTCCAACCTTCGCTTTCTTGCGAAGGTTGTTGAGAGTGTGGTTGCCCGACAGTTCCCGCAGCACCTGGAGGAATCGTCATATCTTGATCCATTCCAGTCGGGCTTCAGGCCTGGCTACAGCACGGAAACAGCATTGGTCGCGTTGGTGGATGATCTCTGGCGGGCCCAAGACAGGGGTTGCTCCTCTGTTCTGGTGCTGTGCTATTGGACCTCTCGGCGGCTTTTGATACCATCGATCATGGTATCATGCTGCAACGGTTGGAGGGGCTGGGCATAGGAGGCACTGTTTTGCAGTGGTTCTCCTCCTTCCTCTCTGGCCGGATGCAGTCTGTGTTGATAGGGGGCCAGAGGTCGACCCCGAGACCCCTCGTATGTGGGGTACCTCAGGGGTCGGTCCTCTCGCCTCTACTGTTCAACATTTATGTAAAGCCGCTGGGTGAGATCATCCGTGGTTTTGGCGTGGAGTACCACCAGTACGCTGATGATACCCAGCTGTACATTTCCACGCCGAACCACCCCAACGATGCCCTTGCCGTGCTGACCCAGTGCCTGGAGGCCGTGCGGGTATGGATGGGGAGAAACGGACTCAAGCTCAACCCCTCCAAGACCGAGTGGCTGTGGTTACCGTCGTCCCGGTACAGCCAGCTGATTCCATCGCTGTGTATTGGGGGCGAAACAGTGGCTCCCACAGGAAGGGTTCACAATTTGGGAATCCTCCTGGACTCACGGCTGTCCTTAGAGGACCATCTGACGGCCGTGGCCGGGAGGATGTTCTACCAGGTTCGCCTGGTGCGCCAGTTGCGTCCCTTCCTAGACCGGGACTCGCTACGCACAGTCACTCATGCCCTTGTGACCTCCAGGCTGGACTACTGTAATGCTCTCTACATGGGGCTCCCCTTGAGGTGCACCCGGAAGCTCCAACTTGCCCAGAATGCGGCCGCACGGGTAGTGATGGGAGCGTCGTGGCGCTCCCACGTAACACCGCTCCTGCGTGAGTTGCACTGGTTGCCGGTGGTCTTTCGGGTGCGGTTCAAGGTGTTAGTGACCACTTTTAAAGCGCTCCATGGCATCGGACCCGGATACTTACAGGACCGTCTACTGCCAGCAAATACCTCCCGCCGTCCGGTACGCTCCCACAGAGAGGGCCTCCTCAGGGAGCCGTCGGCCAGACAGTGCCGGCTGGCGACCCCCAGGGGGAGAGCCTTCTCTGTGGGAGCTCCCACGTTATGGAACGAACTCCCCCCCCGAACTCCGTACAATAACAGATTTACGCACCTTCCGTCGGGAACTAAAAACATTCCTTTTTCGACAGGCCGGCCTGGCATAGAAGCTTCGGTTCCAATAGGGTCAAAATGTTTTAGGGGGACTTAGTATTTTTAAGATTTTAAGCTTTGTATGTGTTGGGTTTTAAATGGGGATTTCGGCCAAATTATTTAATTCATTTTTAATTATTTTAAATTTTGTATATCTATATGTTTTTTAAATTTTAGGCTGTACACCGCCCCGAGTCCTTCGGGAGAGGGGCGGTATAGAAATTTGATTAATAAATAAATAAATAAATAGAGCAAGCACCTGGGATGCTGCCTCCCTCCTGCACCCCCCTGCTGCCTCTTCTTCCTCCTCCTCCCCTCCCCTACGGCAGGCCGAGCCTACCCCACACTCTAATGCAGGAGTTGCTCTGGACTCTGTTTCTCTCTCACTTCCTTTGGGTTGTCTGTCCGCTGCTCCCTGTGCTGTTTGTCTGTCTCTTCTCTTTGCTGGATTCTGACCTCTGCTTCCCTCTTGCTCGGCTGTCACCTGCTGCTCAGCCCAGAGAGCGCGACGTGATCCGGAATTTGCGCCTGGTGAGTGGTCCCGCCCGGTTCTGCATGGCACCCCTGCTGCTGCTCCCGGCACCCTCTGGGGAAAAGGCCGGCTGATGTCCACCGCCTCCTTGCTTCGCAGAAGCCGCGTCCCGTCCATGCCCTCCGAAAGCTTTGCTTGATCCGTAGCTGCTGACGGGAGGCTGCTGCATCACAGGCAGGGTGCCACGTAATGGGCCCCTTGGCAGCGTGGCTGTCCCCTTGCCCGGAGCCTCAGGCGTTGCAGAGAGGGGATCCAGGGTGGCAGGCCGGCAGGCAGGGGGCTGTGTCGACGGCTCTCGGCAATTCGTCCAGCATCGTGCTAAGGGTGGCTTTGTCAGCTTTTCTTGCAGCGGCCAAACTTAGGATAGCCCCAGGATGAGGACGCTTCGGCTAGGCGGGGATTGCTGGTGGGGGGCGGGTGGAGAGGTGGGGGTGAAGGTCTTTTCTCCCCTGCATTGTTTCCTGGCTCCTTCTGCCAGGCTGGGCCTTCTTCGCAAGCTCCCTTTCAGCAAGGGTGGGAGGGAAGAGACCCACACACACACACCCCGGCTTCTCCAGGGCCCTTACCTGAGTCTCCTTTGCCCACAGCCCCGGGAGAAGGGAAGGATGCGCTTCCACAAGCTGCAAAATGTGCAGATCGCCTTGGACTACCTGAAGCACCGGCAGGTGAGCCCCCGGGGTGAGGAACCTGTAGAGGAAGGGGTGCAAAGGCAGTGGGGGTCCTTCTTCGGTCACTGTAACTCTGCATGTGTGTGTGTGCATGCATGCCTCCACAGGTGAAACTGGTCAACATCCGGAATGATGACATTGCCGATGGCAACCCCAAGCTGACACTGGGTCTCATTTGGACCATCATCCTTCACTTCCAGGTGAGGCCGGCTCCCCCAGCCTTCCCCCCTGCTCTGCTCTGCTCACTCTGGTGGGCAAGGCCTCTCTTCCGCCCCTCCCTCGCCTGTGGGCCAGATTCTTGTAAGAGGCCCCTGCAGCAGGCTATATCTCCACCCCTCCTCCTCACCACCCCCCACAGGCGTTTAGATGGGCAGGGAGGGTGCTGCCCAGGAGCCTTGGGGCCAGCCCCCGGCTGGGGGGGGGAGGAAGACTGGGGGAGTAAGCGAGGAGGAGGAGGAGGAGAGGGTAGGAATGTGGGCTGTGGCTGGGAGAGAACAGGATGCTGTGGCTTGTGGGGTGACTCACCCATCAGTCGCTTCAGGACACAAGATTTTCCACTGAGTGCTTGGATTGGGCGGGGCGGGGGGGGCACACAGGCCTTGGCGTTCCCCAGATGCAGGGATGGGTCTGGCTTAGGAGGGCATCTGCCGCTGCGTCTTGTGTGTCGGACCGAGGCAGCTACTGCGGGCGGCTCATTTCTGGCTGCCAAGGTGCCCTCCAAGGCACTCAGTGGAGGGCCGGGGCCATGTCTGGGGTGTCAGGGTCACTGGGGGCCATACAGAGAATCAACCCCCTTCTTGAGCCACACATGGCAGCCCTGGAGCGGCAGAGGGGCAGTCCAGGTCTGGGTGCAGAAAGCCTTGACGTGTCCCTCCTTCCCCCAAGATCTCGGACATCCAGGTGACTGGCCAGTCGGAGGATATGACGGCCAAAGAGAAGCTGCTCCTCTGGTCGCAGCGCATGGTGGAGGGGTACCAGGGCATGCGATGCGACAACTTCACCTCCAGCTGGCGCGATGGCCGCCTCTTCAACGCCATCATCCACAGGCACAAGTAAGGGGTGGGGCATGGGGCGGGTGGGGCATGGGGCGGGTGGGCAGGGGCCCATTGAAGGGGCCCTGATGGAAAGGGCTGCAGGGCTCCACCCAGGAGGAAGCTACGCATGTCGGATGGAGGCCCCAACCCCAGGCTGCCCTGTTTGCGAAGGGAGAAAGGGGGTCGCCTCCACCTTCCTTGACAAGTGGGGGAGGGATGGGCCGGTGCCCCACTGGCCCGGCCCCTCTCTCCCCCTCCCAGCTGACAGAGGGGATGGGCCTGGCACACCTGCTGGTACCCCAGCACCCACTCCCGGGTCAAGGATGGGAAGCTGGACCAGAGGGCAACAGGTGGACCCTCAGCGGGCGGGAAGGAGCAGCTCCTGATGCCCCGTGAAGGAGGGAGTTCCTTAGGCTTATTGCTTCTGGAAAGCCAGAATCTCAGTGGGTCACGAGTGGGTCTGCTCCAAGCTGTGGGCTCCCCCTGGGACCCCTCCCAAAAAACGAGCATTGGATTCAGGTGCATTTGCCTCCTGCGCCCTGGATTTTTTCACACCACGCACGGACGGGGGGGGGTTTGGGGGGGAGGCTTGAAAGCAATCATTCAGTGCCGAGAACCTGAGGGGGACTGCAGCACGCCTTGAGGACTGGAACCTTCGGCTTTTCCAATTGTTGGGAAGCTGGTTGCTCCAGCTATTTCTGTGCCCCCCTATTTTAAGGAGCAGGGTCTGGAGGCCCAGGGTGGCCTCTTGTAGGCCACACCGATGGAAGCGCGGGGGGGGGGCCACAAAGGCTAGTGTGACCACAGCTGGTGCCAGGGGAGGCTGAGCACCTCATCGATCAGCACATGAATTCCCCCATTGATCTGCACAAACAAATTCAGGGCCCGCCCAGCCCCAGGGCAGCCACTTCGCTTCCAGGGGAAGGTTAAGCACAGAGTTGTGACCCGGTCGAAGCTTCGCCCTCTTCTCGGGTTGAGCTGGGGGGGCCTCTGACCACAGTCTCCACCTCCTCCCTCTGCAGGCCGATGCTGATCGACATGAACAAGGTCTACCACCAGAGCAACGTGGAGAACCTGGATCAGGCCTTCTCGGTGGCTGAACGCGACCTGAGCGTGACGCGCCTCCTGGACCCGGAAGGTACCAGGACGGGCTGCCCTGTGGGCAGGGTGGGGGCTCCTTTGGCAGGGGCAGCACAACACCCCCTTCCCCCTTTCTCTTTCCCAGATGTGGATGTGCCTCAGCCGGATGAGAAGTCCATCATCACCTACGTATCTTCCCTCTACGATGCCATGCCACGAGTGCCGGACGTGCAGGATGGGATCAAAGCCAACGTGAGCCTTGTGGGGGTGGTGGAGAGGGGAGGCTAGCCAGTCTGGGGGCTCAGGGCGTGACCTCAACACTCACCATCTTTTCCCACATGCACACACCGCTTAGGAGCTGCAGCTGCGCTGGCAGGAATACTATGGCGTGGTCAGCCTGCTTCTGCAGTGGATCCAGCACCACACGGTGACCTTTGAGGAGAGGAAGTTCCCTGCCAGCTACGAGGAGATCGAGGTGAGAGTCCACCTGGGTCAACTCCTGCCTGGGCCACCTCCCTCTCTGGCTGGAGTGCAGCCTTCTTCTCTTGGGGGCAGGCTGGTCTTCCCTTCTGGGTTGGGGAGGCATCCCATGGTTTGGGGTGGGGGTGGTGGCAAAAGGACTCCCTGAACAGGTGTGGGAATGTCCTTCTGTGGCCAGCTCTGCCCACAGGAGGGTTACTGGCTACTTTGGCAAAGTGCTCTGGGGCCTCTCCCTGCCCCACCCTGCTCCCCACCACTATTTCCCACCTCGCTCTCCCACAGATCCTGTGGCACCAGTTCCTGAAGTTCAAGGAGACGGAGCTGCCCGCCAAAGAGGCTGACAAGAGCCGCTCCAAAGTGATCTTCCAGTCTCTGGAGGTAAGCCCGAATTGCCCCCTTGCTTCCCTGGTGGGGCCTGAGGCCCTGAGCCTCCGGCATGCTAGCCTGCTAGAGGGTGGGGTGGTCTTCCTGGGCCCGTCGTCAGCAGCTCCCATCTGCTTCCGGCTCCACTAGGCTGCTGTGCAAAGCGGGCAACTGAAGATCCCTCCTGGCTACCACCCACTGGACGTGGAGAAGGAGTGGGGCAGGCTGCACGTGGCCATCCTGGAGAGGGAGAAGCTTCTGCGCTCGGAGTTTGAGAGGCAAGCAGAAGTGCCTGGCAGAGCGCCTAGAGGGGAGCTGGGGGTGCAGGGACTGGAGTCGGGCACTTCCTGGGAAGGGAGTAGGGAGCCCAGCAGGCAGGCGGACAGCGGCTCCCTCCCAACCGCAGGCAGCCCAGCCCAGCCCAGCCCAGCCCTAATGGGAAACACACGGCTGGTGACTCACCACCCGCCTCTCCCCCCCCCAGCTGTATTCCTCAGGAAGCATCTGGGCGAGGGGACAGAGTGAGCCAAGGCAGCCTGGGACAGCTAGGCTGCCCTCCCCTGGCACTGGAGGGGCCAGAGCTGAGCCCCAGTGGGTGGAGGGTGCCAGCAGGGAATTGGCCAGGACCCTCCATCATTTCCCTCCCACTCCCCTCCTGCCTTCCTAGGTTGGAACGGCTGCAGCGCATTGTCAGCAAACTCCAGATGGAGTCTGGCCTCTGTGAGGAGCAGCTCAACCAGGCGGACACCCTGCTGCAGTCGGTGAGTGGCTGCTCTGCTCCAGCTGGAGCCCCTGGGCCCAGGACCAGGAGGGGGGGGGCGAGGCCTGATGCTCTGCCAGGCTCAGGCTCTTTGGTTCCCTTCCTGCAGGACATCCGGCTGCTGAACACAGGCAAGGCGTCGCAGCACTTGGCGGAGATTGAGCGGGACCTGGACAAGGCCGAGGCCATGATCCGCTTGCTCTTCAACGACGTGCAAGCCCTTAAGGATGGGCGCCACCCCCAAGGGGAGCAGATGTATCGCAGGTCAGTAACCCTCCTCCCCTGCCCTTTCCCCACATGGGGGCCATGGGAGAGTGGTGCTGGGGCCAAGGAGCAAACACCATTAGAGGCTTAGGACCCACCTGGAAGGGAGCCTCTGTCCCTCACTGACCAGCCAGTGTTGTGTGCACTGCCCTCTGGTGGTGGTAACTGCACCCACTGCAATTTGCAACCTCTGCAGGATCAGCTGCAGCTGCCCTCATTGGGCCTGAAAGGGGGAGCTCTGGCTGCTGTCCTCCCTGCAGCGACCCCCATCTATGGCACCACATTCCCTTCTCCCCTGCAGGGTTTACCGCTTGCATGAGCGCCTTGTGGCTATCCGCACTGAGTACAACTTGCGCCTGAAATCTGGGATAGTCCAAGTGTCCGTGCCAGTCACACAGCGCCCACGGCCAGATATGGATGATGTCACCCTGCGCTACCTGCAGGATCTGCTGGCCTGGGTGGAAGAGAACCAGGCGCGCCTCAATGCAGCCGAGTGGGGTGTGGACCTGCCCACGGTGGAGTCGCAGCTTGGCAGCCACCGTGGACTGCACCGCTCCATCGAGGAGTTCCGCCCCAAGATTGAGCGAGCCCGGGCGGACGAGGTAGGTAGGGGGCAGGGGATGTCAGGCCTGGGGGTCCGAGAATGCCAGCCTCCTAGCAGGGCTTGCCGAAGGAGGAGGCTCCCGTGTCTGCATAGTGGTAGTTTCACGGTTCTCCTTTGCCCACTGCAGGCCCAGCTCTCTCCTGGTCCACAGACCTCATACCGGGACTACCTCAGCAAGCTGGACGTGCAGTACGAGAAGCTGCTGGTGAGCAGATGGGCAACAGAGGTGGTGCAGGCAGAGACCTTCTCTCCCTTGGGGATGCAGTGGGATTGGGCACCCCGGCACTCTTTGCCCTGGTCACTGTTCCTTCGCTGGCAGACAGGGTTCCTCTCCGTGCTGGGCTGAGCCGCTGTGACCTGTGTCTTGCAGAGCTTGTCCAAGGCCCGGCTGCGGCACCTTGAGAGCCTGCAGGCCTTCGTGGCTGCAGCCACCAAAGAGCTGATGTGGCTGAATGAGAAGGAGGAGGAGGAGGTGAACTACGACTGGAGCGAGCACAACAGCAACATGGCTGTGAAGAAGGAGAGCTACTCGGTAAGAACTGCCCTCCCTCTGGCCCCAAGCGAGGAGCCCAGCTGCCAGGCCCCGGCTGACCCCTGGATCTGTGCTCTGTCACTCTCTAGGGCCTGATGAGAGACCTGGAGCAGCGGGAGCGGCGTGTCAAGGAAATCCAGAGCACGGGCGACCGGCTGCTGCGGGAGGATCACCCAGCCAGGCAGACTGTGGAGGTGGGCGGGGTGGGGGAAGCACCAGCAGTCATGCCTGCATCACGAGGAGCCCTTGTCAGATGACCACTCCCAGCCCTGACCCACTGCCCCCCCCAAGCGGGCACTCCGGGGTGTGGGAGGGGCTCCCTGGTATCCCTCTGCTGGCTTCCCCATCCACTCTGCTCTGTTGCTCCCTGCAGGCCTTCCAGGCAGCCCTGCAGACCCAGTGGAGCTGGCTGCTGCAACTGTGCTGCTGCATCGAGGCTCACCTGAAGGAGAACAGCAGCTACTTCCAGGTAGTCCTGCTGGAAGGCCGGGGGGGGGACCTCCAAGCAGAAAAGCAGAACTCTGACGGGGACCGGCTGGCCTTCGTCCCTCTGGCTCCTGGCAATGCTGTGGAGATGACAGAACCCCAGAGGACTCTGCATTGTTCACCATCCTCTTCCTCCCCCTCCCCCCAGTTCTTTTCTGACGTGAAGGAAGCAGAGGAGTTTCTACGCAAGGCTCAGGAGACGATGAAGAAGAAGTTCACCTGTGACCGGTCCATCACAGTGACCCGCTTAGAGGACCTGCTGCAGGACTCCCTGGTGAGGGTGGGACTGGCCCCCTCCCCTGGCCCCAGCCGCCTCCTTTCCCTTCCACTTACCCCGGCTACTTCCTGCCTCCCACCCCTGCTTCAGGAGGAGAAGGACCATCTCACACAGTACCAGAGTCACCTGGCGGGGCTGGCCAACCGGGCCAAGACCATTGTCCAGCTGAAGCCCCGCAGCGCAAGTCCCCCTCTCAGGGGACGGCTGCCCCTCCAGGCGGTCTGCGACTACAAGCAAGTGGAGGTGAGTGAGGAGGGAGGCTGTGTACCGGGGCGGGGCAGGGCTGCCTCTGGGCTGCCTCTGCTGAGCTGCCCCCCCTCTCCACCCGCAGATCACGGTGCACAAGGGAGATCACTGCACCCTCCTGAGCAACGCCCAGCCCTACAAGTGGAAGGTTTTGAACGCAGCTGGGAAGGAGTCCCTCACCCCCTCCATCTGTTTCCTGATCCCCCCACCCAACAAGGAGGCCCTGGAGGCTGTTGGGAGGTACGTGCTCCTCACCGGGGCCCTGGGCCGGCAGTAAAGACTCCCCCCCCTTCAGCAGGCCATCACGCTCACCCTGGGCCCCCGGCTCTGGGCCCCTGGCAGAAGCTGCAAGCCAGGCTTTTGCCCCCTCCCTGGCCTGAAGAAAGGCAGCCCTGACTCCCCCCCCGGATGTCCCTTTAGGCTGGAGACGGTGCACCAGAAGCTGCTCGGCACTTGGCACCAGCTGCACATCAACATGAAGAGCCTGCTCTCCTGGCAGTACCTGCAGCGGGAGATCCAGCAGATCCAGTCCTGGTCCCTCCTCATTGTGAGATCCAGATCCTGTCCCCCTCCCCCTCTCCCCAGTCCAGCAGCAGACCCCCGGGAATGATCTGCAGGGCCCGCCCTCCCCAGACCTGGCCCCAAGTGGGTCGGGGTTCCTTGGGCTGACTGGGGAGGATGGGCAGGAGTCACCGGGGGGGGACTGGTAGTAGGGGATTATGCCCCCTCTTGGGAAGAGGGCAAAAGCCTGGCGGGGCCCTGTTCTTTATCCTTGTTTGGGGTCCTTCTGAGGGGCCCTTCCTTACTATTGATCCAAGCAGTGTCCAAGAAAGAGGAAGCCCCTCCAGGAGGCTGGGACCCCACCCCACAGTCCCCAACCAATGGAGCCCCCACCAGCAAGGCCATGTGCAGACTGGGGTGTGTGGGTGGGGGTACACTTCCCAGGAGAGGGGAAGAATGGGCGCTCAGTCTGAAGGGTGGGTGAGTTGTAGGCAAGGGGGCCGTAGAGAACTTAGCCGAGGACCCACTCCTTTAAATCACACTGGGGGCAGTACAGTTAGTGGAGAGGGCCCAGTTGCCTCTGCCCCAGGGGCCTGCAGGGGCCTGTGCGCTGCCCCATCCAGGCGTCTCCAAAGCAGCCCAGGTAGAGCTCAGGATGCCAGGTCAGCAGCTGCATCCTTGCCAGCCCTTGGAGCCCCCTGAGCTTCATTGCTTGGTGCAGGCCGAGGGACGCCAGGCAGCGCTACCCATGTGTCAAGGAGGGTATAGCTCTGCCCGGGGTGCCCCTTGCAGAGAGGGCTGTGTTCAATGTCGGCCCTGCCTCCTTTTGGGGCACTGGGGCTGGTCAGCCAAGGCTCGGAGGTTGCCCTGGGGAGATCTTGAGGGGCTAACCTCAGCTGGCTTGGCTGGGGTTGTCTTGGGCTCCCTCGACAAGGCGTGTTCTTTGCAGTTTCGGACGATGCCCCCCGAGGATTACCGGCAGACGCTGCGCAGCCTGGAGACCCACTACCAGGAGTTCCTGCGCAACAGCCAGGACTCCCAGAACTTCCATCCGGACGACCGCCTGCAGGCGGAGCGCGATTACACCGTCTGCACCCAGAAGTACGAGCTGCTGCTGCGCGGGCTGGAGAAAGGTAAGGCCCGGGGTCCTTTGCGGGCCATGGCCCCTGGCCAACCTGGGGTCTGCGCTTTGATTTCAGGCTGGGCCTCTCCCTTAGCCTCTTCCTGGGTGGCCTTGGTGGCCCATCCCTGCCCCCTCTCGACCGACTGCAGCCAGGAGCAGTGCTGGTGTCCATTAATCCCAGGCTCGGTTTGGGGGGGCGGCAGGGGAACAGGAGGAGTCGCTGTGCAGGAACTTCATCTCCCAGCTGAAGGACATCCGCCTGCAGCTCGAAGGCTGCGAGTCCCGCACCATACACAAAATTCGTTCTCCGCTTGACCAAGATCCCGTTAAGGAATGTGCACAGCGCATCAGCGACCAGCAGGTATGGCTTTCCTTTGCACGGAGATCAGTTCAGCTGCAGAAGCTGATTGTCTCTCCTGGGATCTCCTCCGGGGCACAGGAGACTCTTCTCCTGCCCCAGACCCAGTCTAGGGAGGGGAAAGGAGCCCCGACTGCCCGGGAGAGGCACTGGAGAGGCTCAGTGCTCTGGCCACGGAGGTGCTTCCTACCTTCCCATCTTGAATCAGGACAGGGACATTCTCCCTTGCCCGGGAGAAGGGTTGAGGTCTGTACTCGGGGCTTCCTGGCCTGGGTCCCTGAGGTCACTCCCCTCCCCTCCCCTCAGGAGATCCACCTGGAGCTGGAAAACATCCAGAAGAGCTTGGGCAAAGTGAGCGCCCAGACGGAGAAGGTCCTGGCTCAGCCAGAGCAGGCCGGTTCGGCCCCCCTGCTGCACTCGGAGCTGGATATCACGCTGCAGAAGATGGGCCAGGTGTACAGTCTCTCCAGCATTTTCTTGGAGAAGTAGGTGGCTCTTCGCTCCGGCCCGATCCTGCCTGGCTGTGGGGACAGAGGGGGCGGGGAGGAGGACGGGCATTCGGTTTGGCCACCCTTGTTCTTATTATAAACTTAGCAGCAGCAGCGACTCTGAAATCCTAGCTGGGGAATCGGGTCATCCTAGAGATGCTCTGATCCAGCTCCTCACCTTCCAGAGGCCCCCTCAGCTTTCATGTCCTCGTGGGGCGACTCCTTCGGCCACCCCAGCCCTCTGCTCAGCGCGATCGTTCTTCATATGTTTTAGCCTTCAGCTCTTCTCTGCAGTTTTTCCAGAGTCTCAACATCTTTTTTATAATGTGGTGACCAAAACTGGATGCAGGATTCCAAGTGTGGCTTTATTAAGGCTTTATAAAGTGGTGCTAGTATTTAACATGATCTTGATTCTATCCCTCTGTTAATGCAACCTAGGATTGCATTGGCTTTTTTGGCTGCTGCCACACACTCCTGGCTCATGTTTAGGTGATTGTCCACTAGGACTCTGAGATCCCTCTCACAGTTAGTGCAATTGAGCCAGGTTACACCTAACCTGTACTTGTGCGTTTGTTTTTTCTTGCCAAAGTATAACATCTTATTTTTCTCTACCTTGAGTTTCATTGTGTTGAATGGGCAACCTTGTCCAGCTGCTGTGTTTGAGCTGATCCACCTTTCCTGCAGGTTGAAGACCATCCACCTGGTCATCCGTAGCACCCAAGGGGCTGAGCAGCTGGTCCAGAGCTACGAAGAGCAGCTCAAAGATGTCCAGGCTGTGCCGTCTGACCTCAAGGTTGTTGAGGCTACCAAGGCAGAGCTCAAGGTGACCGGCCAGACCCACATCTGCCAGGGGGAGAGACCACTGGGCCATCTGATCAGGGAGGGCTGTGGCTGGAAAGAGCTCGTACGGCCCTGACCCCCACCCACCCTCCCTCTGTCTTTGTCCTGCAGAGGCTGCGTGGGCAGGTCGAAGGGCACCAGCCGGTCTTTAGTGCCCTGGAAGCGGAACTGGCCAAGGCCAGTGAGGTGAACGAGAGGATGGTGAGAGGCCACAGCGAGAGGGACCTGGACTTGGATCGCTACCGGGATCGCGTGCGACAGCTCCTCGACCGCTGGCAGGCTGTCCTGGCCCAGATCGATCTGCGGCAGCGGGAACTGGACCAGCTGGGGCGCCAGCTGCGCTACTACCGCAACAGCTACAGCTGGCTGATGGAGTGGATCCAGGATGCCCGCCAGCGCCAGGAAGGCCTCCAGGCTGTGCCCATCACCAGCAGCCAGCAGGTGCGGGAGCAGCTGCTGCAAGAGAAGGTAAGGCTGGCCGAGGGGAGACTGGGCCCGGCTGGGGCGAGGCCCTTGAAGCCCAGTAGCGGGAGGGCTGGCAGGGCTGAGAGGAGGCCTCCAGGGTGGGGGTGGTTAGTCCCATGAGATCAGGCCTGGGCCTGACTTGCATTTGCAAAGGGAGGGGGCTCTTGAATGCAACCCACAAAGAGATGTTAGAAATTGTACATAGCTGAAAAATGCAGGCCATTGATTTTAGAAGGGGGAGCAAATGGGCCTTTCCAACCATCAGGTTTCCTTGGACACTAGCAGAGGTCCGGTTCAAAGAACCCTTTGGCCGATAGTGTGAAGCCCCTCTGCTACTTCCTCTGAGGCTCCTGTGCTAGAATCTCCCCCCAAGGAGGCCTCTTCTGGAGCTGTGGGGCCTCCCTGTGTTGTTGGCCTTGCCAAGGGGTAGTGCGCTTATTCCTTCTGCCTCTCATCCCCAGAAACTGCTGGAAGAGTGTGAGCAGAACTGGGAGAAGGTGGAGGAGTGCCACCGCCTGGCCAAGCAGTACATTGATGCCATCAAGGTACGTGGGGGAGAGGCGGGCCTGCTCGAGGGGCTGGCTCTGCAGGCTGGGGTCCCCCGCCTGGGCTCAGGGGGCTCCAGCAGCAGGCCAACCCCTCTTTCCTTTGAAGGATTATGAACTTCAGCTGGTCACATACAAAGCCCAGGTGGAGCCCGTCTCTTCTCCTGCCAAGAAGCCCAAAGTGCAGTCTGCCTCGGACAGCATCATCCAGGAGGTGAGGAGTTGTCCCTGGGCAGGGCTGGCGGAGGGAGGGTGCCAGGAGTGGGGACAGAGGTTCCAGAAGGAAAGCCTGATGAGAAGAAAGGGGTGCCCGATGGGGAGGAGGACCCTGCTGGGCGCTCTTGGCCAGAGCTGGGGGGTCTTGCTCCTGGGGTGGCAGCGGCAGCTTCCCTTGAGACGAGGGTGCTGCAGAGAGCCGGTGCACCTGAGCTGCTGCGCTCTTTCCAGGTGTCCCCGCCTGGGACTTTGCCCACGGCTTCCGAAGGACTTCTGAAGGTGTTCCTCTGCTTGGGAGGAACAGGCCATCAGGACTGATCTAAGCCCCCTCCCTCCCCCCCTTTGGCCTTGCAGTATGTTGACCTGCGGACTCGATATAGCGAGCTGACCACGCTGACCAGCCAGTACATCAGGTTCATTACAGAGACTCTTCGACGGCTGGAGGAGGAAGAGGTAAGGGATCCGGAGTGGGCCCAGCATGGCTTGGCTGCCTCTGGATGGGCTGGGGGGGCTGCTCCCTCCCAACTGGCTGTTCCTCTTCCCTGTCCCTCCCCTGGGCAGTTCGTAGCCCCACGCGGGAGCCTCATGCATGGGTATCATTGCCCTGCAGGAAAAAACTCTGCTTCCCAGATTGCTATGCCTGCTCCTCCTCCTCCTCCTCTGTCTGGGGCTGCTTCTGGGGCTCCCCTCCCTGCCCCTCTTTTCTTCAGATTTGCGGTGGTCTCGTCCCCTTTCTAACTCTTGTTTTCTGCCCTTCGGAAGCCTAGCTTCTTTGCCTGGGCTTGCTTGGGGCAGGTTGGTGCTGGTGGGGCTCTAAGGAAGGGTTGACCTCCAGAGGAGGGGGCTGCAGCAGCTTTTGTACCAGGTACTCCTTCACTCTGCATGTTCTCCCACCCTTGCATTCTCCCCGCAGTGGTCCTGCACTGATCACACAGCTGAGGGAGGGAGAGGAGGACCCGCTGGGTGAGAGGGGAGGGTCTGAAAGAGGAGGAGGGGGCAGAGGGGCAGGTCTTCTGCTAGGTCATCTTGATCTGTCGGCTTGCAAGGTCTCTCGCCCGCTTGGTGTGCTGCCTGGCCTGGATGTGTGTGAACGGTCACCTGCCTCCCCTACAGTCTCCTAGGAAGGGCTTGGAAGACAAATGCTGGCCTTGTGTGCTGAGAATGGGGGAGGGGGGAGAGGACACAGTCCCCACTGTCGCGCTTGTTGCCCTCACATGCCCCTAGGCTGGATCTCCTCCGACCCCTAAGCTTTCAGACTCCTGGTTTGCTGGACATTCTGCTGCGTGGTGGCAGCACATTGCGCATGGTGGAGGTGTTCTCTTGTGCTTTTGTGGTCTTGGGTTTGTTTGTCTCTGGTGCCCATCAGTCCGTTGGTGCTTCCATCCTTTTTGTGGGTGTGCCTGCTTCATTGCCTGCTGCCCTAAGCAAGAGCCCCTTGCCCCCACCCCGAAGCCTCCCCCCTATCTGCTCTTGTGATATTTCTCTCTCTCCCACCCCCCTCCTCTCTGCCCCCTCCCCATAGAAAGCAGCAGAGCAGCTGAAGGAGGCAGAGCGAAAGCGCTTGGCGGAGGTGGAGGCCCAGCTGCAGAAGCAGAGGCAGCTGGCTGAGGCCCATGCCAAGGCCAAGGCTCAGGCCGAGGAGGAGGCCCGGGAGTTGCAGCAGCGCATGCAGGAGGAAGTCAGCCGGCGGCAACTGGCAGCCGTAGATGCTGAGCAGCAGAAGCAGAACATCCAGGAGGAGCTGCTGCAGATGAAGCTCAGCTCCGATAGGCAGATTGTGGCCAAGCAGAAGCTGATTGAGGAGGTGGAGATCAGCCACAGGAAAGTGGAAGAGGAGATCCACATCATCCGCTTGCAGCTGGAGGCCACACAGAAGCAGAAGGCCGGGGCAGAAGGGGAGCTGCAGGCCCTGAGGGCCCAGGCGGAGGAAGCCGAGCGCCAGAAGAAAGCCGCCCAGGAAGAGGCTGAGCGCCTGCGCAGGCAAGTCAAGGACGAGGCCCAGAAGAAGCGGGAGGCGGAGGAGCAGCTGCAGGAGAAGGTGCAGGCAGAGCAGCGAGCGGCGCGGGAGAAGCAGAAGGCCTTGCAGGACCTGCAGCAGCTCCGTGCGCAGGCCGAAGAAGCTGAGCGCCAGATGAAGCAGGCAGAGCTAGAGAAGGAACGGCAGATCCAGGTTGCACGGGAGGCAGCCCAGAAGAGCGCTGAGGCAGACCTGCAGAGCCGGCGCCTCTCCTTTGCCGAGAAGACGGCCCAGTTGGAACTGACCCTGAAGCAGGAGCATGTCACCCTCACATATCTCCAGGAAGAGGCCGAGCGCCTGAGGACACAGCAGCTGGAAGCCGAGCGGGCCAAGGAGGAGGCCGAGAAGGAGCTGGAGAAGTGGCAGCAGAAGGCCAATGAGGCGCTCCGGCTGCGGCTACAGGCGGAGGAGGTAGCACACAAGAAGTCCCTGGCTCAGGAGGAGGCGGAGAAGCAGAAGGAGGATGCCGAGCGCGAGACCCGGAAGCGAAGCAAGGCAGAGGAATCAGCCCTGCGCCAGAAGGAGCTGGCCGAGGAGGAGCTGGAAAAGCAGCGCAAACTGGCTGAGGGCACAGCCCAGCAGAAGTTCCTGGCTGAGCAGGAGCTGATCCGCCTGAAGTCGGAGATGGAGAATGGGGAGCAGCAACGGCTGCTGCTGGAGGAAGAGCTCTTCCGCCTCAAGAGTGAGGTCGGTGAGGCTGTCCACAAGCGGAGAGAGCTGGAGGAGGAGCTGGCCAAACTGCGGGCTGAAATGGAACTCCTGCTGAAAAGCAAGGCCAGGACCGAGGAGGAGTCACGTTCCGCCAGCGAGAAGTCCAAGCAGATCTTGGAGGATGAGGCCGCCAAGTTGCGGGAGGTGGCAGAGGAGGCGGGTCGCCTGCGTGCCCTCTCTGAGGAAGCCAAGAGGCAGCGGCAGCTGGCTGAGGAGGAGGCTTCCCGGCAGCGAGCAGAGGCCGAGCGGATACTCAAAGAGAAACTGGCAGCCATCAACGAGGCGTCACGCCTCAAAGCGGAAGCCGAAATTTCCCTGAAGGAGAAAGAGGCTGAGAACGAGCGGCTGAGGCGGCTAGCAGAGGACGAGGCTTATCAGCGGAGGGTTCTGGAGGAACAGGCGGCCCAACACAAGCACGACATCGAGGAGAAGATTGTGCAGCTGAAGAAGTCATCTGAGAGTGAGCTGGAGAGGCAGAAGACCGTTGTCAATGAAACCTTGAAGCAGCGGCGCATCATTGAGGAGGAAATTCGCATCCTCAAGATCAACTTTGAGAAAGCCTCTGTGGGCAAGGCAGATCTGGAGCTGGAGCTCGGCAAAATCAGGCAGAATGCGGAGGAGATTCAGCGGAGCAAAGACCTAGCAGAGCAAGAGGGTGAGAAGCTGCGGCAGGCAGCCCTGGAAGAGGAGAACCGCCGCAAAGAGGCTGAAGCAAAGCTCCAGAAGACTCTGGCTGCTGAGCAGGAAGCCGCCAGACAGCGCAAAGCTGCTCTGGAGGAGGTGGAGCGCCTGAAGGCCAAGGTGGAGGAGGCCAAGAGGCAGAAGAAGCTGGCAGAAAGCGAGTCAGAGAAGCAGATCCTCCTGGCCCAGGAGGCGGCCCAGAAGAAGATGGTTGCTGAAGAGGCCGCTCACCTGGCCGTGGTGCGCCAGAAGGAGGAGGAGTTGCTGCAGACCAGACAGCAGGAGAAGTCCATCCTGGACAGGCTGAAGGAGGAGGCCAAAAGAGCCAAGAGAGCAGCAGAGGAAGCAGAGTTTGCCCGCCTCAAGGCAGAGCAAGAGGCCACCTTATCCCGGCAGCTGGTGGACGAGGCCGAGCGCATGAAGCAGCGAGCTGAGGAGGAGGCCCAGGTCAAAGCCAGGGCCCAGGAGGACGCAGAGAAGCTCCGCAAAGAGGCAGAGCTGGAGGCGGCCAGGCGAGCCCAGGCAGAACAGGCAGCCCTCAAGCAGAAGCAGCTGGCTGACATGGAGATGGAGAAGCACAAAAAGTTTGCAGAGCAGACACTGCGGCAAAAGGCCCAGGTGGAACAGGAACTGACCAAGGTCAAGCTGCAGCTGGAGGAGACAGACCATCAGAAGAGCCTCTTGGAGGAGGAGCAGCAGCGACTGAAGGAGGAGGTGATGGAAGCCATGAAGCAGAAGGTCCAAGTGGAGGAGGAGCTGTTCAAGGTGAAGGTCCAAATGGAGGAGCTGATCAAGTTGAAAATCCGCATTGAGGAGGAGAACAAGTTGCTCATCATAAAGGACAAGGACAACATGCAGAAGATCCTCACCGAGGAAGCTGAGAAGATGAAGCAGGTGGCAGAGGAAGCTGCCCGGCTCAGCGTGGAAGTCCAGGAGGCTGCCCGCATGCGCAAGCTAGCAGAGGAGGATCTGGCCCAGCAGCGGGCTCTGGCGGAAAAGATCCTGAGGGAGAAGATGCAGGCCATCCAGGAAGCCACTCAGTTGAAGGCCGAGGCTGAGCTGCTGCAGAAGCAGAAGGATCTGGCTCAGGAGCACGCCCGGAAGCTGCAGGAGGACAAGGAGCAGATACGGCTGCAGCTGGAGGAGGAGACAGAGGGCTTCCAGAAGACGCTGGAGGCTGAGCGCAAGCGGCAGCTGGAGATCACTGCCGAGGCTGAGCGGCTGAAGCTGCAAGTTACGGAGATGAGTCTGGCCCAGGCAAAGGCAGAGGAAGAGGCCAGGCGGTTCAGGAAGCAAGCCGAAGAGATCAGCGGGAAGCTGCACCAGATGGAGCTGTCTACTCAAGAGAAGGTGACCCTGGTGCAGACCCTGGAGATCCAGAGGCAGCAAAGCGATCAAGACGCTGGCAGGCTGAGGAAGGCTATTGCTGAGCTGGAGGTGGAGAAAGAGAAGCTAAAGCGGGAAGCCCAGCTGCTGCAGCAGAAGGCGGAAGAGGTACCTGCTCTGGTTGTGACTCCCCACCCCACCCCCAGGTTGAGCAATGCCCATCAGCCCCAGTCAGACAATTAGTCCACAGCCCCCTGTCTGAGGTGGCCTCATGCAGGAGAGAGAGATGCCACTTCATGGGGTGGATACAGTGCAGTGGACCAGGTCCCCCGCCACAAGAGCCTGGCCTACTGCAGGATCCAGGCTGTGTGTTTGTGTGAGCATCGACTGGTCTCTCCCAGTGGCCTGAGGGGGAGGAAAGGAAGGAGGAGGAGATGTTCTTGCTTCCCTGGTAGGGTTCAGAAGACATTCCCTGCTGGTTGCAGGTCTGTACTGATGACCAAGTGCCCTCTGCTTGTTAGATGACCGTTGTGGTCAGTTCTACTTTAGGAAGTGGCTGGTTATGTAGTCCCACAGCCAAGACGACTCATCATTTCAGCTGTGAATTCTCTTTGTATCAAGGAAGCAGAGGAGAACATTAGGCACATAGATTTTGTGTACCGTTGAAATAGAGTGCAAGCCACAGAGGCTATTCTGGAGTCTCCTGGTTCCAACAACTGCTTCTTACTGTTTCTGTCAAAGTCTGTTTGAATTTTGGCAGAACTGGCAATGGCAACTGAGAAGAGGGCGGGCAAGGAAGGCAGCTGGGGGAGGGGAGTGTTGACCCATCAATAGGCGATGCCCTCCTGGGACTGGTCTGGGAAGGCCCCCGTGAGACCCCTTTGGAGGGTTCCTTGGGGAGGACTTCCAAAGATCTCTGCCACAAGTGGTGCCTCCCCCTGAGCAAAAGTGGTGGAACTCTCTTTCAAGTGTGGAAGGTGACTCCACGCAGGTGGCAGCGGCCGGCCAAGTAAGGGTTGTTGTTCAAAGGTGCAGAGGGATTTTTTGTTCAGAGGCTTTAAACTGAAGGGGTTCTATGAATTGGCGATGGGTTTCGGAACAAGTCGCCCAACCCACTCCCCATTTCACTAATTTTCTCCTCTGGGAAAGCTCCTTTTGTGCTCAGTCAATAGAGAGTCCCTCTGACACTGAGGCCCGTTCAGAAGGAACAGGGCAGTGTTTCCTAAAATGAAACGAAAACGGCCCCATCTCCCTGTCTTCTGATTCCTTGACGTTGGTATGACAGGTAGTTCCTCCCTGATGACCTCTTTCCTTTTGTAGTGGCCCAACAGGATGCCTGTTGGATACGCAACTACTGACAGCTGCCTTTTAGATGACACCCCCCCTTTCTCTCCTCCTTTAACATCTGGTTGATACACTTTGTTTTCTTCCCAATCCAGATGCAGACTGCTCAGAAGGAACAGCTCCGCCAGGAGACACAGTTGCTCCAGCAGACCTTCCTGTCAGAGAAGGACACCCTCCTGCAGAAGGAGAGATTTGTGGAGGAGGAGAAGGCCAAGCTGGAGAGCCTCTTTCAGCAGGAGATTAAGAAAGCTCAAAGCCTGAAGGCTGAGCAGGAACATCAGCAGAAGCAGATGGAGCAGGAGAAGGAGCAGCTGGAAGCCACCTTGAGGGATGCCCGGGAAAAACAGGCAGAAGCAGAGAAGAGTGTCCGTCGCAAGCAGGAGGAGCTCCAGCAGTTGGAGAAGCAGCGTCAGCAGCAGGAGAAGCTTCTGGCTGAGGAAAACCAAAAGCTCCGGGAGAAACTGAGGCAGCTGCAGGAGGAGCAACAGGCTGCTCTGGCTCAGACCCGAGAAATCATGATCCAGACCGATGACCTTCCTCAGGAGGCAGTCGTGTCTGCAGTAACAGCTCTGCCTAATGGTCAAGACATGCTCGACGGTGTCTCTCAAAATGGTGAACCTGAGTTGGCATTTGATGGCATCCGACAGAAGGTACCTGCCAAGAAGCTGGCAGAGGCTGGCATCCTGAGCCCAGAAACCTGGGAGAATCTGGTGCACGGGAGAGTGTCCGTGCAGGAGGTGTCCCAGATGGAGGAGATCAGGAAGTACCTGCAGGGCAGCAACAGTAGCATTGCGGGACTCTTGATCAAGCCCACCAATGAGAAAATGAGCATCTACCAGGCCATGAAGCAGCAGATCCTCAGTCCAGGCACGGCCCTCATCTTGCTGGAAGCTCAGGCGGCCTCTGGCTTCATGATAGACCCCGTGAGGAACAAGAGGATCTCTGTCAGTGAGGCGGTAAAGGAAGGCGTGGTTGGGCCTGAGCTGCACAATAAATTGCTGTCTGCAGAGAGGGCGGTGACTGGATACAAGGACCCCTACACAGGTGAAAAGATCTCCCTCTTCCAGGCAATGACCAAAGACCTCATTGTTAAAGATCATGGGATTCGACTTCTGGAGGCCCAGATTGCCACCGGGGGCATCATCGACCCTGTCAATAGCCACCGCCTACCTGTGGACATCGCATTCAAGCGAGGCTATTTTGATCAGGAGATGCAACAGGTCCTCTCGGATCCCACAGATGACACCAAGGGCTTCTTTGATCCCAATACCCAGGAGAACCTTACTTACCTGCAGCTGATGGAAAGGTGCATGACTGACCCTGAGACTGGGCTAATCTTCCTGCCACTGACAGACAAAGCAGCCAGAGGACAGGAGCTGGTCTACACGGATCAAGAGGCCAAGGACATGTTCAGGAAAGCCACGGTCTCTGCTCCCTTTGGCAGATTCCGGGGAAAGACCGTCACCATCTGGGAAATCATCAATTCCGAGTATTTCACTGAGGAGCAGAAGCGGGAGCTCCTGCGTCAGTACAAGACTGGGAAGATCACGGTGGAGAAGATAATTAAGATCATAATTACTGTTGTTGAAGAGAGTGAGAAGAAGAGCCAACTCTGCTTTCAAGGCCTCCGGGTTGCAGTGCCGGCGGCTGAGTTGCTGGAGAGCAAAATCCTCAACAAAGAACTCTACAATCAGCTGCACCAAGGCAAAAAGATGGTGAAGGAGGTCGCCAATATGGATGCCATAAAAACGTACCTGGAAGGTACTGGCACCATTGCGGGCATCTTGGTAGAATCAACAGGCCAAAAGTTACTTCTTTCAGATGCAATGAAAATAAACCTATTGAAACCTGAGGCGGCCCTGATCCTTCTGGAGGCCCAGGCTGGAACTGGGCATATCGTTGATCCCATGAGGAACGAGAAGCTTCCTGTGGATGAAGCAGTCCGAGCAGGAATGGTTGGGCCTGAGCTTCATGAGAAGCTGCTCTCTGCAGAGAGGGCTGTAACCGGCTATAAGGATCCCTACACAGGGCAGGTAGTCTCTGTTTTCCAAGCACTGAAGAAAGATCTCATTCCTAAGGACACCGGGCTCCGGCTGTTAGATGCTCAGCTTGCCACTGGAGGCATCATTGATCCTGTGCACAGCCATCGCCTCCCACTTGAAGTTGCCTGCAAACAGGGCTACTTCAGTGAAGAAATGAACAAGGCCTTGTCTGATCCGGCTGACGAGGTCAAGCTGTACTATGACCCCAATGCTCAAGAAAACCTCACTTATGCTCAGCTGCTGAAGAGGTGCCAGGTGGATAAGCAGACAGGCCTCCACCTGCTCCGTCTTTCGGATGAGGCCATACAGCGTCATCAGGAGGAGCTCTACTCAGATAGTGCTGTCAAAGAATCCTTTGATAAGTCAACAGTTGAAGTTCCCGCCGGCAGCCAAAAAGGCAAGACAGTGACGATCTGGGAGCTGATCCACTCAGAATATTTGACTGAAGAGCAGAGGAGAGAGCTGATACGGCAGTTCAAGACTGGCAAAGTCACCATTGAGAAGGTCATTAAGATAATTATTACAATTATTGAAGAGAGCGAGGCCAAGAAACAAGAAAAATTGACCTTCAGTGGCCTGCGAGCACCAGTGCCTGCTAGTGAACTGCTTGAGTCCAAGGTCCTCAGCAGGCAGCAGTACGAGCAGCTCAGAGAAGGGAAGAAAGCAGTGAAGGACATCGCTGAAGTGGATGCGGTGAAGAGATACCTGAAGGGGAGTGACTGCATTGCTGGGATCTATGTGGAAGAAACCAAGGAGAAGCTAAACATCTACCAGGCACTGAGGAAGAACCTGCTCCTGCCCAGCACAGCAACTGTCCTCCTGGAGGCCCAGGCAGCCACTGGGTTTATAGTGGACCCAGTAAGGAATCAGAGGTTGCATGTCAACGAAGCAGTGAAAGCCGGCCTTGTGGGACCAGAGCTGCATGAAAAGCTGCTCTCTGCTGAGAAGGCTGTCACTGGCTACAGAGACCCTTATTCTGGGAACACCATCTCTCTCTTTGAGGCTATGAGAAAGGGGCTGATTGTCCGGGAGCATGCCATCCGCCTGATGGAGGCCCAGATTGCCACCGGGGGCATTATAGACCCCGTGCACAGCCACCGTGTTCCTGTGGAAGTGGCCTACAAGCGCGGCTACTTCGATGAAGAGATCAACCAAATTCTCTCATATCCCTCAGATGATACCCAGGGCTTCATTGACCCCAACACCCAGGAGAATCTTACCTACTTGCAGCTGAAAGAGAGATGCATTGAGGACCCCGAGACTGGCCTATATCTCCTGCCTTTGAAGCAGCCTGAACGGCCAGCGGTCGTGGAGAGAACCCAAGTATACACTGAGGCAGAAACCAAGAAGATGTTTGAAGAAACACAAATTGACATTCCAGGAGGAGAGCTTGCTGGCTCCTCCATGTCCCTCTGGGAAATTATGAATTCTAATCTCCTCCCTGAAGAGCAACGTAAAAAACTGATGGAAGAGTTCCGTTTAGGCACCCTGACAAAGGAACGCATGATCATCATCATCATTGAGATTATAGAGAAAACGGAGATTGTCCGGCAGCAAGACTTCACCTCGTATGATTACATTAGGCACCGCATCACCGCTGAAGATCTCTATGAGGCCAGGATAATCTCTCTGGAGATATTTAATGCGCTGAAGCAGGGCTCCAAGACCATCCAAGAGATTCTGGAGATAGAGACCACCTGGAAATATCTTTATGGTACTGGCTGTATTGCTGGCATCTACATTCCATCTAGCAAGCAGAAGGTCAGCATCTACCAGGCCCTCAAAAAGGGACTGATTAACCCTGAAGTTGCTCGAACCTTGCTGGAAGCCCAGGCTGCCACTGGCTTTATTATTGATCCCATGAAGAACAACAGACTTACAGTAGATGAGGCAGTGAGGAAAGGGGTGGTGGGCCCAGAAATGCATGATCGACTCCTATCTGCTGAAAGAGCTGTGACAGGCTACCGAGATCCTTACAGCGAGCAGAAAATCTCTCTCTTCCAGGCCATGAAGAAGGATCTCATTCCATCTGAAGAAGCCCTCAGATTGCTAGATGCCCAGCTGGCCACAGGAGGAATTATAGACCCGTACCTGGGTTTTCACTTGCCCTTAGAAATTGCCTACCAACGTGGCTACTTCAATCTGGAGACCTTTGACAGGCTTTCTGAGCCCAGTGAGATCCGCAGCTACATAGACCCCTCCACAGATGAAAAGCTCAGCTATGCTCAGATCCTCAAGCGATGTAAGAAGGATGAGAATACAGGTTGCCTCCTCCTACCCCTCTGTGACACTCGGAAGCTGACTTTCAGGGGGCTGAGGAAGCAAATCACAGTGGACGAGTTGGTACGATCAAAAGTCATGGATGAAGCCACTGCCCAGCAACTCCAGGAAGGCCTAACCTCAGTGGAGGAGGTCTCTAAAAAGTTGCAGCAATTCTTAGAGGGCACCAGCTGTATTGCTGGAGTCTACATGGACTCAACCAAGGAAAGGTTGTCTGTATATCAAGCTATGAAGAAAGGCATTCTCCGGCCAGGGACGGCTTTTGAGCTGCTGGAGGCCCAGGCGGCCACAGGGTACGTTATTGACCCCATCAAGGGTCTCAAGCTGACTGTGGAGGAAGCGGTGCGCATGGGCATTGTAGGCCCGGAATTCAAAGACAAGTTACTTTCAGCCGAGCGGGCAGTGATAGGTTACAAGGACCCTTACTCTGGCAAGATAATATCCCTTTTCCAAGCCATGAAGAAAGGGCTAATCCTGAAAGATCATGGGATTCGTTTGCTAGAAGCTCAAATTGCTACAGGAGGTATTATTGATCCTGAGGAGAGCCATCGCTTGCCAGTTGAAGTGGCGTACAAGAGAGGCCTTTTTGACGAGGAAATGAATGAAATCCTCCTGGATCCAAGTGATGACACCAAGGGGTTCTTTGACCCAAACACTGAGGAAAACCTGACTTACCTACAATTGATGGAAAGGTGCATCACTGACCCTGAGACTGGGCTGTGCCTCCTGCCCTTGAAAGAGAAGAAGCGGGAAAGGAAGACCTCGTCCAAATCCTCTGTCCGCAAGCGCAGGGTGGTGATTGTGGATCCAGAGACTGGGAAGGAAATGTCTGTGTATGAAGCCTACCGCAAAGGCCTCATTGACCACCAGACCTACCTGGAACTCTCAGAACAAGAATGTGAATGGGAGGAAATCACTATCTCCTCCTCTGATGGGGTGGTCAAGTCCATGATCATTGACCGGAGGTCAGGACGGCAGTATGACATAGATGATGCCCTGGCCAAAGGCCTGATAGACCAGTCTGCCCTGGACCAGTATCGCTCAGGGACCTTGTCCATTACTGAGTTTGCAGACATGTTGTCTGGCAATGTAAGTGGATTCCGATCCAGATCTTCCTCTGTGGGCTCCTCCTCTTCCTATTCGGCAAGTCCTGCTCATGCAAGACCCCAGCTGACATCCTGGAGTGATCCCGCTGAGGAGACTGGCCCGATTGCTGGCATCTTGGATACAGATACCCTGGAAAAAGTGTCCATTACGGAAGCCATGCACCGCAATCTGGTAGATAACATTACAGGCCAAAGGCTACTGGAGGCCCAGGCCTGCACAGGTGGGATCATTGATCCAAGTTCAGGGGAGAAGTTCCCTGTTGCAGATGCTGTTAATAAGAGCCTGGTCGACAAGATCATGGTAGATAGAATCAACCTTGCTCAAAAGGCTTTCTATGGCTTTGAGGATCCAAGAACCAAGACCAAAATGTCTGCTGCCCAAGCCTTAAAGAAGGGCTGGCTGTACTATGAGGCTGGCCAGCGGTTCCTGGAAGTCCAGTACCTGACCGGTGGGCTGATTGAGCCAGAGGTACCTGGACGGGTCTCGCTCGATGAGGCCTTGCAGAAGAACACTGTTGATGCACGCACTGCCCAGAAGCTTCGGGACGTCAACACTTACTCCAAGTACTTGACCTGTCCCAAAACCAAGCTGAAAATCTCCTACAAAGATGCCATGGACAGGAGCATGATCGAAGAAGGGACGGGCCTCCGTCTCCTGGAAGCCTCCTCACAATCCAGCAAAGGCTATTACAGTCCTTACAACGTCAGTGGCTCCGGTTCCACCTCCGGCTCCCGGTCAGGTTCACGAACAGGTTCCAGACCAGGCTCCAGGCGAGGAAGTTTTGATGCCACTGGCTCTGGCTTCTCCGTCTCCTTCTCTTCCTCCTCCTACAGTTCATCAAATTATGGCCGCAGATACGCACCAGATCCCAGCAGCGGCAGCACAGATGCAGCTGACCTCCGTGGCACCCTGGCATATCCAAAGGGAAGTTGTGGGTGGAAAGGAAACTGTCCCCCTCTTGAACTGCCTGGAAAACAGCTGCCTGTGGCCTAAAGGGCCCTCCCTGCCCCTCTCCCTCCCTCCCCATCCTTCCCAAGCCGAGATGACATGGCCTTCCTTTCGCTCTGCATGTGATCAAGTTACTGGCTAATTCTACCAATATTTTTATTACTACTACTCTTGCTCTTTTTTAAAACACAGAGTTTCCTTCCAAAGCAGTGCCTAAACTTTAACCAAAAAGACTACATTAATATATTAATATATATGATGGTTCTGACAGTATTTGTATATTGAGAGAGACAGAGATAGAGAATACAGGCGCATCAGTGCTCCCCACGCCGCTTCATGCCCCCTGAAGCCTGCTCCTTTCCTTCCCAACCAGCCCTCGCCCATGCCAGGCCACTGCCACTGTTTGGCGCACCATTCTTTCAGCCATCCTCCTCCTCTTCACTTGTCCTTTCTGCGGTGCCTCCAGATCACCTGCCTATGCAAAGAATGTCTGTGCCTCTACAAGGACTGGCCGACGGGAGCATCTCCTGCCCATCTGCCCTCCCAGCTCCCTCCACCATGGCCTGGGCTGCTCTCTTCTCTGGCCTTCCATCATGGGCACAGGACTCTCCTGGGTGCTGCTCCACCAACTTCCTTGCTGGCCGACCTCCACAACCAGGCGACTCTGCGCTTAGACCGTAAGTGCAGGGGGTCCTGCTACGCTGTTGCAAAGTTGCTGCCCCTTGGAAGAGCCCACCTGCCCACTGCTGCCGCTCTCCTGGCTCTCCTCCCCGGCTGCCTCTGGTGCGCTCTGGCTCTGCAGACCCTGGCCCTCCTCTGGGCTTCGCTCTGTCCTCTCTTTCTGGGAAGCTTGGCAGGGTGGGGGGCACTGCATGAGGCTAGCAGTCTTGGCTGGGAAGCACCTTGGTCCAGGCTGGCTTTGCGGGTGGTTGGGAGCATAGTTTGGGGGCCAGCCTTCAAACCCACATCTCTGGGGTGCTGTCCCTGCAAGCTGTAAGATCTCCAGGAGGTGGAGCTGTGCTCCCCTCTCTACTTTCGGGAGGCAGTAGGCTCCTGTGTGGCATTCTGCCATGGTGGCATGGATCTGGGGTTGGTCTTTTGACAAGAAAGAGGCTATTGACACCCCACCCCCTTGGATTTTGCGCCCCCTCGCCTGGCTGCCCATTCATAATGTCTGCTCTTTCTCTCAGACAGTTTCTTCTAGGCCCGCCAAAGAAGACCCCTTGTCTCTGCGGGAACGCCCTGGTTGGTTCTCCGGAGCTAGCAAGTCTAACGTCAGCTCCCTGGAAGACCCGCATCGGTCTGCTCCTCAAGAGGTAACTGTGGCCCCGGGGCCCCTCCTGGGCTTCCCCCCCTGTTCTGTTTCTGGTGAACTGGAGGTGAAACTCTGAAAGCCGTGAGGCTAGGAAGGAGGCCTGGCTGCAGGCGGTCGCACCTGCCCCACTGTTCCACTGTCTGCCAGGTTCTGGCCTGTGCTTCTTCCCTTCCGGCCTCCTGGGAGGAGGAGATGGAGAAGCAGCAGCCGGGTGGGGGTCCGCAGCATGAGGGTTAGGCTCATCCCCACTCCCCTGATGTGATAGCATCATCTCATTTGTGGTTTCTCCTGTCTCATCCCATCCTGTTTCTTTCTTGACTTTGTTTTAGTGTTGCTGGATGTCCTCCCAACTCCTTCCCGGCTACCGTGGAACTCGTGCCCCGGGTTGAGCCTCCCACCACTTCCTTTTGCAGCCCACCAGCGCGGACTAGTTAGCAGTGGCCAGGAGAGGGCAGCTCCCTAAGACTGACCCCTCCGCCCAACACCAGCGAGCCATTCCTCTGCTCCTTGGTTGGGCTGGTTCTCCGCCCTGGAGTCCCAGGACTATCCTGGCAAGGTCTGCCTGCCTGCTGGGCCCGGCTAGCAATCATCCTTGTGCTGTGGGCAGGAGGCTGGCCTGGGAATGCCGCAGCAGCCATGCAGAGAGCAGCCCCTGCCTGTCTCTGCCCCCTATCTTCGGGAGCCTCCGTTGCCCAGACTGCGGTCCCTCGAGGCAGAGCGGTTGCCAACCGAGAGGGGGCCTTTTCACCGAGCGCCAGGGCCTTCCATGCACAGACATCTCCCCACCCCAGTTCCCCATTCAGGTGGAAGAGGCAATCCTGCAGCAGCCCCTCCCCCCAGCCCCATCAACCCCCTCCCCAACAGCTTCTTATTTGCGTCTGGATCCAGCCATCCCATCCCTGGCATTTGTCTCTCGTCCTCATTGCCAGCTGCCGTTTTGTTTTTGCATGCTGTGTTTACTTGGGGAAGCTCCTGTCCATTTCTCCTCTCCCCCTCACCCCCCGCCCTGTGGCCTGCCTGGCAGCCTGTGCCCAGGGCTCACCTTGCTCCAGATTAGACTTTCCAGACTCCTCTCTATCGGGTGGGGGCAGGAAAACACTACATCCTGACTTGTAAATAGCTTAAAGTGTTTGTAAAAACCTACAGTAGGGCCCTCGGCTGGGAGAGCAGTAAAGGCGATTTAATGAAGCGGCTTTGTGTGGTTTTTTCCCTCCCACTTCCTGGCCCTCTTGGCACCCAGCCAGCAGCACAGGGTGAAACATTCAAAGTCCCTGCAGAGGATCAGTTCCTGCAACCTGACCTGGGACTGTGGCTGTGTTTGCACTCCTTTCAGGCAGAACATTTTCAACTAGGCCTCCTCCCCCCCTTCCCTCCCCTTTGGAAAAGGCCCCTCAGCTGCTGTCAGAGGCTTTCTGAGCGCTGCTTCCTAAGGAAAGGGCTGCTGGGAAAAGCAGGATCCAGCCTCTATTGTGCGCTGCAATTCCCAGCCCTCTGGAGCCCCCTCCCCGCCCCCCTTTTTATGGCTCAGGCTTTTCAGAAGCCTCTGTTAGTGGCAGCGGAGGTGGGGAGGGGGAGCCCCAAGGAAGAGAAAAGGCTTCGGGTGGACGAGCACAAGTGAGGGGGCACTAATCTCTTCTTAGCAGGAGGCTGGAGGGGGAGGGGTGACTCTTGCCACAGTTTTGACGGGGCTTATAAGCTACCAGACGCTGAGAGTCTTGCAGGCTGCCTGAAGGTGCTCTGGGAAATGCTGCTGTTGCCTCTTGTCACCTGCACAAAGCGCTTCCTGCTTAAGGGCCAAAGGCCCGGACCGCTAGTGGCAGCAGCTTTGGGGTGGGGATGTGTTTAGCCAAGCTAGTGCAGGGCCACATCACGGTTGTTGTTAGTTTCTGTGCATGTGTGTGTGTCAGGGTGTGGTTTAGCAAACAGCTAGGCAAACTCAGCTTGTGGGTTCATGGCTGACATCCAGAAAATCAGGATCCAGAGTTCAGTGACCTCTGTTGCATCCAGCCAGTCTTTCCCAGGAGCCCTGCATGCGAATGCAGCACCCCCATTGTGAAGTTGCCCTTTCCCGGTGAGATGGATGCTCCCGGTTGGGCTCTGCCCTAAGAAAGCTGAAGTTCTGGAAACAAAACAAAAAAGAAGAGTGTTTTTGAAACCCTGGAGAGGGAATGTCTAGATTCCTGACTCCAGTGCTGGGCAATGCATTCGGTGGTGCTTAAAAGTTTGTCAATATTTCTGCATAAGGGTGACCTAAAATGTGGTCCGTTCCCTACACAAGTCTTAAGATAAAGAGAACCCAATTAAATAAGTCAAAAATATTTATTAAATTTTTATGCCGCCCATCTCAAGGAGACCAGATGGCTCGTAGCCCCCTCCTCAACTCAGGGACATTGGTGGCCTTCCGTGCGTGACCTTGCTGCGTCAGGCGCCCTCCCACAACCCTTCTGTTGGGTTAACCTCGGGAGTTTCTTCCACTTTAACCATTCCTTGGTTGTGTGAATTGGATGCTTTGGGTCATTGTCTGACTGTACGACCCAGTTTCTCTTGACCTTCAGTTCATGGACAGAGACCCCAGCCTTTGCTGGCACAACCCAGAATTCGAAGCTGTGGCAAGAGAGACCGCAGAGCAGATGCCATCACAGACGGACGAGGTCTTTGCGCTGAGTGCAGCGTTTGCTCTCTGCCAAGGGTCATACTCTTCATTCCGGTCCAGGTCCAGGCCGTCCTGTTTTGATCTCTGTCCACAGAACATTCTCCTTTCTGGCTTATCCAGATAGTCTTTCACAAAGGCAGCCCTGTTCTTCTTGGAGACTAGTGGCTTTCTGCTTGCGCTCTTGTTCAGGGGTCCCCTGAGAGGGTCTCGTGAACACTGACATTCGCCAATGCAACTAAGAGGACCTAAGGCCTGGAGAATAAAACATATGAAGATCGGCTGCAGGACTTGGGTTTGGCTAATCTAAAGAAAAGAAGAAACAGGAGAGACAGGATAGCACTGTTGCAGTATCTGAGGGGCTGCCACAAAGAGGAGGGGGTTACGTTATTCACTAATACACCAGAGGGAAGGACAAAAAACAGTGCTGGAAACTGATCAAAGAGAGAAGCAACCTGGAATTAAGGAGAAAGTTCCTAACAGTGAGGACAATCAACCAGTGGAACAGCTTGTCACCAGAAGTTTTGGGATGGTATAGGTTCTCCTGCTTGAGCGGGGGCTGGACTAGAAGACCTCCAAGGTCCCTTCCAGCTCTATTCTATTCTATTCAATGCAAGAAAGACCTTGAGTGGCTTAGAGGCTACCCAGGTTCTTGAGATCTCCTGGAGGATTGCTCTTGGGTGGGCTTGGCTGACCATTCTTGGAGTTCAGCTTTGATGTTGAACTGCCTGACAGTGAGCTGGTGGAGTTCAAACTCTTTGGAAATAGTTTGGTAACATTTCCATCCTGGTGAGCATCAACAAATGCTTTTGGAAGTCCTCAGAAATCTCCTGTTAGAGCCACTCCCACATATTTTCATCCTGAGGATCAGGCTTTTCATAGGAACGCCCGGAATTTAAAGAATTCTGCTGGTTTAATAAAGCAGGACCTCCCACACTCACATCTGATTAGCTTCCCATTGATGGAAAATCTGAGTCTAATTTGCCCTTCAAATGAACTAATCATCCTGGAGGTTCAGATACTTTTGCCACACAAAAACATGTAGCTTTGGATAATTTTTCTCACTAAATGAACCAGTATAATTTTTTTTGATTTATTTGTTTAATTTGCTTCTGTTTATCTAGTTTTACCTTGTACCTGTGTAGAAATGCTGAAAGTCCAAAAGTGGTCAGAAACCTAGAAGCACCACTGCAGTTCCTAGGGGCTTTGAGGCTGAAGCACCTGCGCACGCTCCCATCCTGCTCCTGGCCAAGGGGAGCTGGGTAGGGGTGTTAAAGGAAGGGCCTTCACCCCATTTGTCAAGCAGCTCCTGCGGGCTGTCAAAGAGGAGGGTGCAGGGAGGGGCTCAGAAACCACCTTGTGGGGCATCCTCAGCAAGGAAGAGGGACGATGGGCGAGAAGCGCTCTGCAGAGAGCATCTAGGGAAATTCTCCATCGCCCAGGTTGTGGTAGTCCCAAAGGTGATTTTGAAAAGGCAAAATGAGGGACATCATCCATGCATGAGCTGCCACATTCTGGGCCAGGTGGTCTTCAAGGGCAGCCCCATGTGGAAATCATCACAGTAATCCAGACGGGTGTGTGTGTATGACCAAGACATGAGTGACCGTGAGCAAGGCCTTCTCCCCAGCCATGGCTGCCCTTTCAGCAGGAGCCCTGAGTCCAGGAGGACCCCACCCCAAATTGCGCATCAGCCCAGCCCAGCCCAGGGAAGTACCACCCACCCAGAGCCAAAGATGAAGCATCACCAGGGCCTGGACTGTGTGCGTGTGTGGGGGGGAAGAATAAAATCCCACAGCCACTCTGTCTTGCCAGGACTGAGTGGGAGCCGGTTCCTCCCCAGCCAGGCCCTCACAGCCGCCAGGCCCTCGGCCATCCCCGCCAGAGCATCCCCTGTCCAGCCAGGGAGGAGATGCACAAGTGGGATTCATGGCCTATGATGACACCAGGCCCCACTAGACAGGTGCCTCCCAGGGGTCTCGCATTGGAAAGGAAAGGTGCAGGGCCCCAGGGCCCAGCCTTGCCCTCCTACCAGCCCCGACCAGAGCCTGTCATGGAGGAAGGAGGAGAACCTCCAGGCCTCCCCCTGCCAACCCCGACACTGGCCCAGAAGGACACCAGGGTGGATGGTACGGAAAGCCAATGAGAGGACCAGAAGGCTCGGCCTGTCTCCAGTGCTGTGCCCTGGCCTGAACTCCGACCGAGAAGGGTCCGGACACCTGGCTTCACACAGGGCCCTCTGGAGCTGTGTGCCGGCCACCCTCTCTCCCCTCAAAAGGGATCGGGGGGGGGGAGGCTGGACGAGCAGTCGTCCAATACTGCGGGGTCCAAGGATGAGCTCTTAATCCCCACTAGGACCTTATCAAGGCCACCTCCCAGGAGGCCTAAAGCAATCAGGAGGGACCGAGCTTGCCCTCATAAGGACCTTGCCCACCTCCTCAAGAGCCATAAAGTCCCCCATCACCTCCAAGAGTCCAGGTACAAGAGAAGTTGAGCAATTTTATTCAAGAGATGCCAAGACCGTTCCTCTCAGCAGCCTGCAAGGGCTCCAAGTGCCTCCTTACCCAGGGAGGGCCTGTTCTCGACGGGCCTCTCGCCTGGGGAGGGGGCAGAGGCAGGAAGTGGCAAAGTGGGGGGAGGAATCAAGCCTCTTGGCCAATCTTCATCCATTTAGGGACAGACACCCCAAGGGGACAAGAACATGGATTCTTTCACCCATCTGGCTGGGGGGCGGTGCTCTCCTCCTCGGTCTAAGAGAAGCCTGGCCAACTGACACCTGTTTATTCAGCAAGGGAGGTGGCTGGATCACATGGGCCATGTGGTACTTAGTGCTGCCAAGGAATGAGGTCGATGGAGGGCGCTGCAAATGAGGATGCATAAAGGAGGAAGTTCCCTAGGGCTGTGGCAGCCAAAGCAGTGCTGGGTCTGCAGGTTTCCCCCTTGCTGGCTCGCTCATTCTCATGTGCAGTGATGGGAGAGGCAGCCAGGTGTGAATGCAACCAGAACAAGCGATGCAAACTGGGGGCAGCCGCATTTTCCATTGGATTCCATTACACGAGTGCAACTCCTGATCTGCAAAAAAACTTACAAACACAGCAACAGCAGTCAAAGCGCTGAAAAGTTTTCCTTCAGGATTTGGCTTCAGTCCTGCTGGCTCTGAAGAGGAACATTTACCAGCCGAGCAAAGTCCAGCGGGTTCTATTATTCCCACGAGCTGAGATTCTTCCGGGTGTTGATATGATGGCCTATGCCCTAGGATCGTGTATGAGCTGGACGCAGCATAGGGACACAGAAACTGCCATGAGGCCTGGAAACAAAAGACCATGAGGCATGGAAACAAAGAAACTGCCATGAGGCCTGGAAACAAAAGGCCATGAGGTTTGGGAACAACAGGAAATGAGGGAGGGGCTGATAGGTGGAGGAAAGTTGTACCATGATTTTAAAAATACTGGCCACAGGTGTAGCTTTGCCATTGGCCACAGGTGTAAGCTTTGCCATTGGCTACAGGTGTAACCTCGTCATTGGATGTTTGTAACCTTGTGACGCATTGTGTAACCGCCCACTGTAACAGGTAATAAAAAGGGGAGGCAGCCTTTTGTCTGGGTCGCTTCACCCCAAGGAACCTGCAAGGCCGCATGTGTCTCCTTAATTCGGCTATCGTGAAGGATCCGCCATTGATTGGGGCACAGTTAAGTGCTTCAAGTGGTGACCCCAACGTGATTCAGGTCGGTGTCGTATGACTACGACATCCCTGACACCCTCATACTCATCTCGCGCATTCGTGGCTTCTTTCACAAGAACCGACCTCCCGTGAGTATGTGGACAGAATTCTCCAAGGAACAGATAGCACATCTAGAAGGGCTTGAAGTAATTGTCAGGGCCTCAATTATGCAACTAAAAAATACTCATAAATTGCCTTCACGCAAGGAGTTAAAAAAATTGTTAATGTTTATTTGGCATTGTCCCTCCTACCCCTTAAAGGGACCATTAAAAATTGCTAATTGGATTAAACGTGGCTTATGTGAGGAGCCTTGTGCTCCTTCCCAAATTCTCCTTACGTGGAAGACGGATCTTGCTTGTTTGCAGGTCCATTTTCAAGATCTGCCTTCTTCCTCTTCTTCTTCTGTAGCTATTGGTTTGGAACATAGTCATTATTATCAGGATTCTCTTTCTGTTTCTTCTGCCCTGTCTCCTGTGCATCAGGAAATTCTTCAGGCTCCTATACAGGGAGCTTTTACTTCTACTGAAGACTTAATAACTGCTTTTGCCTATCCAGTTGATCTTACTGGTGCTAATCCAGTCTTTACTCCCTTACCTTTTAACTTGTTAAAAAATCTTAAGTCTGCTGTTTCTACTTATGGTCTTAGCAGTCCATATGTCCAGGAATTTCTTGCCTTCATTTCTGCTACTCACACTATGATTCCTTATAATTGGAAAAGGAGAAAATACCTACTGGCTTCCCATTGATTCAAAACTGCCTTTAATAATGCCTTGCTCACTGTTAACTTTCTTAACCTGACAGGCTCCCCTGAGACGTCTGCAGCAGAGAGCCATTTCCCCCCCTGCAGCAGAGAGCCATTCCCCCCTCTTTTCTTCTCCCCCCCCTCTTCTTTTGTCCTAAAACTGCAGGTTTGCTATTGATGGTTGCCAGATCTGAAGACCTTGTTTGTTGCAATCGTCACCTGAAAAGGATGGCTGTAAATGAGATCCCATCTCCATCTGCATATGACTCTGTGTTTTGTTCTTGCCATCTCCATCTGCATATGAATCTGTTTGTGCTCCCTTCTCTCTCATTCCCCCCCCCGGTTGTTTTGTTTAATAAACCATGGCCCCCTCCCTTTCTTATTTCCCTATGATGGCCTATTTTGAACTTATGTTTTCTAGTCTTGTTAATGATTTTTATTTTTATGACAATTTTTGCTGTTCTGTATGTTATGTTTCTCACTATGCTATGTTGCTGAATGCATCCAATTGTTGGATCTGTATGCACATGCCAGCACAGAACAAGCGTGCTTTTCCCCTTCATGGTGTGTCTTATGTGTCTGCCTTGCCTCGCAATTTTTTCCTTAATACATTCCCATCGATGAATGGTAACTCTCTCTCTTTCACTTTGAATCCTTCCTTACTGGTCTCTCTTGCTTTGTGTTACCCTGCTCAAGTGTGCAACTTTGTATAACTCCCCTAAAGACAATGTACTCATGTCTGATAAGGATTGGATCTTATGTGGAAAAAATGCATATCGGTCAATACCCCAGAATTGGTCTGGCATATGTACATTTCTGACAACTCACCCAATATTTCTGCCACTGTCGCTCACATGGAAAGTATGGTACAAAACAATCCCTTATCGCAAGGAACTGGTGCCTTCTTTGATTGGGACAGTTTGTTTTCCTGGCTACCTAATGCTGGGTGGCTCAAAAAATTCATTTTTACTATAATAATGCTTGTAATATTTTGTGTAACAATCTGTTGCTGTGTACAATGTATTCCTCACCTATTGAACATGTGTAAGCCTCCCTCTTCTGTCCATTTCCTGGATAAGAACGAACTACAGCCTCTGATGACTGGACAAATTCACATAGACTGGCAGAAGACAAAACCATGTCCCGTTTTCTTGGAAGAAAGACAGGACTCTTATTAAAAGAAAAAGGAGGAGATGTTGATATGATGGCCTATGCCCTAGGATCGTGTATGAGCTGGACAGAGCATAGGGACAAAGAAACTGCCATGAGGCCTGGAAACATAAGACCATGAGGCTTGGAAACAAAGAAACTGCCATGAGGCCTGGAAACAAAAGGCCATGAGGTTTGGGAACAACAGGAAATGAGGGAGGGGCTGATAGGTGGAGGAAAGTTGTACCATGATTTTAAAAATACTGGCCACAGGTGTAGCTTTGCCATTGGCCACAGGTGTAAGCTTTGCCATTGGCTACAGGTATAACCTCATCATTGGATGTTTGTAACCTTGTGACGCATTGTGTAACCGCCCACTGTAACAGGTAATAAAAAGGGGAGGCAGCCTTTTGTCTGGGTCGCTTCACCCCAAGGAACCTGCAAGGCCGCATGTGTCTCCTTAATTCGGCTATCGTGAAGGATCTGCCATTGATTGGGGCACAGTTAAATGCTTCATCCGGGTTCTGCAAACGGATTGGAGCTCTCTTTCCAAGGAGGGTGGTTTTAAACGGAGCAGACTGAGCATGCAATGAGTTGTTTTATTGGAAAGGGAGTGATGTGGTTACTAGTTGTGCTATGGGGAGGCTGGAGTATCTCTGACGAAGAAATTGGTCAGGCATCAAACCAGGGTGGCTGAGACAATCTACTCCCTTCTGACCCTGGCATTCTGCATTTGGGGGGGGGGTTCCTGCTTGGCCAGAGGGCTGCACTACAGCAACGCTTCTCAACTACTGTGGCAGTGTGGACTTCCACTCCCAGAATTCCCCAGCCAACATGGGGCTAACTTGACGGTCTAGGACTCGCATTCTGAAATGCCACCTCAAGGAGAGAGGCCTTCTCCCTCACCCATGCTCTGGGCCTAGCGGGCCTGCCTCTAGCAATTAGGTGGCGCCCCTTCCTCTCTCTGATGCTGGCGATGTGCTGGCTGCAGTGTTGGCATATGTGGTCCACCCCCGTGTCTGAAGTCTGCACTGAGCAGTGGAGGCAGAGACCCTCCCCCGGCGTCCCTGAAATCACCGGTCAACACGCACGGCCCTTGCAAGCCCACCAAGCCGGGCTTCATGGAGAGGCTTTGTAGGACAGGCCCATCACTGGGCAGGACCACCAGCAGCCGGACCATGCCTGGCTTCCCTTGCTCAGGTCGGGAAACGGAGCCGGACTCCTGATCCAAGAGGAATCTTATTTTTTTGAATGGGAGCACCAGGAAGAGCCGTGGGGAGTGGCAAGCAGTTGTCAGAACATGGGGACTGTGATCCTAGGCTGAGTCCAGACAGCCACATCTGTTGGCAAAGCGGAGGCTGGGCGCAGTGGCCAGCCCTGCAGAGGGACCTGGCCAAAGCAGGCAAAGGTGGGCAACAGTGTGGAGCCAAAATCCCACCCTGGAGGAAACCAGGCTGTGGCTGTCTGCCCACCTGTCCCCCACCTGTTGGACTGCTGATCTGGCTCAGAAGATCTGGGCTGCTTTTACTTACGGAAGCTCCTGCCCTGCCGATACTTCAGGCACCTCCACATTGTCCACTGTGGTCTCAGCTCCTCAAAGGGGGGTTGCTGGTTCCTGAAAGAAGAGCAGGAGGGGGAGAGAGTAGCCAGCCTCCTTCCTCCCCCAGAGCAAAACCGGGGTGCCCCTGCTCCACAGAGTACTCTGGTAGTTCAGACAGGGCCGGTGTTGGGAAGAGGCTTCCCAGTTGGCCTGGCTCAAGTCCTGCAACCCAGGATGGTCCCATCTGGGAGCCGATTCATGCATTTTCTCTCAGAGGTGGGCCAAGTGGGGAACGGAAAGAAGGTTGTATGGGTGAAGCTGCTCATGCTACGTTGCCGGGTGGATATCACAGAAGAGAGGCTGCCTGGTTGGCTGGAGCAAGATGGCTCCTGAGCAGGTGATATGTCAGGGCCCCAAGGACCTTGATCCCCTGCTCTGGTCAGGAGCTTCACCTTCTCTTTAGCTCTTTCCCTCAGAAGTCTCCAGGCACTGCGCAGGCCCGGTTACAGCAACCGAACGTGCTTTATGGGGCTGGTCTCTCGCTAAATTGCAGGTCTGGTCCTACGAAGATCGGAGCCATGCAACCCTGGCCTTCCCTGTGACCCTGCATGGAAGCGGAAGCTGGAACTGGAGATGCTGGACCTGAAAAAACTGGACCAGAAGATGCTGGAGCTTTTGTACTTTGGCATTGGAGAAGACTCTTGAGAAGAGGGTGGAGAGCCAAGAAAACAAACAGATGGATCATCAGAGCAAGCAAGCCACTTGAGGCACCAAGGACCAGGCTCAATTCTGGATACATTGTGTGAAGACCTCTCTCTCTCTCTCTCAACCTGGAACATAAATCATAATGAGCTTACTTAATGGTGTCCCGGCTCTGCAATTTCCAAGAGAAGCAGACAGCTATGGGAATTAAGAACTTTAAGAACTGGAATTAAGAACTTTAACTGGAATTAAGAACTTTAAGAACTTTAAGATCTGGAATTAAGAACTTTAAGAACTCTGAGAACTTTAAGAACTTTAACTTATCTGCCTGTCTGGTCTGCTGGTGAGGCTGAAGAGGAATTTTCCAGGTTCTCCAAGCACCACCGGGGCCTCTGCTTCTAACCAAAAGGAAGGAAGCTGTTTTATTGAGCACTCTTGTGAGTTAAACAAGTTTTTCCTTGGCGTGGTGTGTTGCTTCAGCGAAGAGCAGCAGGCTAAATTGGGAAATTGCCGCTGGAACTACCGTAAGCTAAACTAAACCAGGAATGATAGACATGGAAATTAAAACTAAATGAACTCAAAATTAAATGAACTCAAAACTAAACCAGGAACAACAAACCAGGACTGCCGTCGGGAGGAGAATGAAAGCCTAAAACTACAGTTCCTAAGTGAGTTAAATCAGGGCTTGCTTGTTGGAAGTAACAACGGGGAGAGTTGGGTGTGTTCATCGTTCTGGGACTGATATCGCTTTGAATCCGGCCCCAAGGAAGACCAAGTTCTTTCTACTACTAACGGCTACATGGACTTCAACTACCTTCAGCTAGTGGTAACTTCTACATAGACTTTCAGAAAACTTCAACTATTTTCATCATAGACTTCAACTAACTTCAGTTAACTTTTACATAGATTTTAGATTTTAACTAACTTCTATACAGACTTTAACCAACTAACTTCCAAGAAGTGGACTAATGGACTAATGGATGTTACTAGCGTTATATTTTCTCCCATTCATTCTAGAAGACTCTATGCTTCTCATGGGGAAATTATTAGCATGCTGGATATCAGGTGCTTCAAGGAGCCAATTGAATGTTTCCATGTAAATATAGGCATAGCTATAATCATTGCGGCAGAATTAACATCTGGCATGCCTGTTTTTGTTATTATGTTGCTGTTTTTAACTGTTGTTTGTCTAAATTTTAAATAGTTAACTTGTTTAATACCATTTTAAATTGATTGTTAGATGCTGAATGATGTGGGGGGGATTGAATGTTTGTGGAATGAATCGGGTTGAATGGATGGTTAGCTTATTGTTTTAAATTGTTTGTTTAAAGGGTAGTTTTTTGTGGGTGGGATAAATTAATGATATGGATGGAGTTGTGGTTGAGTGGAATGAATGGGATGGACTGGCTAGCCTGCCTGGCACGGCAGAGGGGGAGGGGAGCGCTGGCTCTGGGGTGATAGAGGGCCAAAGTATACCGGTCTTGCTGGGGAGAGGCAGATATGGCAGGGGCCACAGGGTAGGCAATTCCCGGGGAACAAGAGCTCGCTGTTTAAAAGCGATCCCTTGCTCCGACCCTGTGAGTTCAGCCCGAAGTACTGGTGATGGGGGAAATCCGGACCCTGGGCTCAAGCTGCTGCTGCTCAATGCCAGGTCGGTTGTAAATAAAGCTCCCCTCATCCATGATCTTCTCCTGGATGAGGAGGCCGACCTCGCATGTATGACCGAGACCTGGCTGGGCCCGGAGGGAGGAGTTCCTCTCTCTGAGATGTATCCAGCTGGGTTTCAGGTATGGCATCAACCACGACCCCAGGGAAGGGGGGGAGGAGTGGCTATTATAGCCAAGAAGACCTTTAGCCTACGCAGGCTTGCTGTTTCTGAGATTGCGGGTTGTGAGTTGCTCCTTGTGAAGTTGGACCTAGGGGTTCAGGTGGGCTTGTTGCTCGCGTACCTGCCTCCCAGCTGCGTGTCAACAGTCCTGCCTGCGCTACTTGAGGAGGTTGCTGGGCTGGCGGTTGAGTTCCCCAGGCTTATTGTCTTGGGGGACTTAAATCTTCCATCGCTCGGCGAATCCTCTGGGTTGGCGCAGGAGTTCATGGCCACCATGGCAACCATGAACCTGACTCAGGTAGTTCAGGGTCCGACTCACGAGAGGGGACACACTCCCGACATGGTATTCCTCTCAGAACAGTTGAGCAATGATCTGAATTTAAGGGGCTTAGATATTTTGCCTATGTCATGGTCAGATCATTTTCTGCTACGGCTTGTTTTTAAGGCTCCACTCCTCCCCTGCAGGGAGGCGGAACCGATTAGGTGGTTCCGCCCCAGACGTCTGATGGATCCAGAGAGTTTTCAGAGGACGCTTGGGGAAATACCGGATTCTCTCATTCACAGTTCAGCAGAGTCCCTGGTTACGGCCTGGAATATGGCTGCGAAGGGGGCTCTTGACCGGATTGCGCCGCTGCGACCTCTCTGTGGTAGCAGACCCAGGAGATCTCCTTGGTTCACTGAGGAACTCAGGGGGATGAAGCGCCAGAAGAGACGCCTAGAGAAGCGATGGAGGAAAAGTAAATCCGTATCTGACCGAACACTTGATCTTATATCAAGACTTATCAGGTGGCGCTCAAGGCGGCAAGATGCGTGTATCATTCCGCCTTGATTGCATCTGCGGAATCCCGCCCAGCTGCCCTGTTCAGGGTAACTCGCTCCCTCCTTAATCGGGGGGGGGGGGTTGATGCACCCTTGCAGGGTAGTGCTGAGGACTTTAATAAGTTTTTCGCGGATAAAATCGCCCAGATTCGGATGGACCTTGACTCCAATTGGAATGCAGTATCGGCTGATAATGATTCAGTCGAGATGACAGGGACTCGTCTTGATCCTGTTGTGTGGGAGGAGTTTGACCCGGTAGCACCTGATGAAGTCGACAAGGCCATTGGAGCTGTGAGCTCCGCCACCTGTTTATTGGACCCGTGCCCCTCCTGGCTGGTTTCGGCCAGCAGGGAGGTGACGCGGGGCTGGGTTCAGGAGATTGTCAACGCTTCTTTGAGGGAGGGGTCCTTTCCGGCTCCCTGCAAGGAGGCAATTGTGCGCCCCCTCCTCAAGAAGCCTTCCCTGGACCCAGCTGTTTTAAACAACTACCGTCCTGTCTCCAATCTTCCCTTTATAGGGAAGGTTGTTGAGAAGGTGGTGTCACTCCAGCTCCAATGGTCCTTGGATGAGGCCGATTATCTGGGCCCTCAACAGTCAGGATTCAGGCTTGGCTACTCCACGGAAACTGCTTTGGTCGCGCTGACGGATGATCTCTTGCGGGCCCGGGATAAGGGATTATCCACTATCCTGGTGCTACTTGACCTCTCAGCGGCTTTCGATACCATTGACCATGGTATCCTTCTGCACCGACTGGAGGGATTGGGGGTTGGGGGCACTGTTTTGCGGTGGTTCACCTCCTACCTCACTGGTCGGTCGCAGTCGGTGTTGGCAGGGGGTCAGAGGTCGACCCCTAGGTTCCTCCCTTGTGGGGTCCCTCAGGGATCGGTCCTCTCCCCTCTGCTGTTTAATATCTACATGAAACCGCTGGGTGAGATCATCCAACAACACGGGGTGAGATATCATCAGTATGCTGATGATACCCAGCTTTACATCTCCACCCCGTGTCATTTCAGTGAAGCAGCGGAAGTGATGTGCCGATGTCTGGAGGCTGTTAGGGTTTGGATGGGTGCTAACAGGCTCAAACTCAACCCCGACAAGACGGAGTGGCTATGGGTTCTGCCTCCCAAAGATATTTCAATCTATCCGTCCATTAGCCTGGGGGGGGAGCTTTTGACCCCCTCGGAGAAGGTCCGCAACTTGGGCGTCCTCCTCGATCCACAGCTAAATCTGGAACATCATCTTTCGGCTGTGGCGAGGAGGACATTTGCCCAGGTTCGCCTGGTGCACCAGTTGCGGCCCTATTTGGACCGGGAGTCTCTTCTCACAGTCACTCATGCTCTTATCACCTCGAGGTTCGACTACTGCAATGCTCTCTACATGGGGCTACCTTTGAAAAATGTTCGGAGACTTCAGGTAATGCAGAATGCAGCCGCGCGAGCAGTGTTGGGCTTGCCTAGAAATGCCCACATTTCGGCATCACTCCGCGAGCTGCATTGGCTGCCAATTGGTCTCCGAACCCAATTCAAAGTGTTGGTTATGACCTATAAAGCCCTACATGGCATCGGACCAGGTTATTTATGGGACCGTCTGCTGCCTCATGAATCCCAGCGGCCGGTTAGGGCCCACAGAGTGGGCCTTCTCCAGGTCCCGTCAGCCAGACAGTGTCGCCTGGCGGGGCCTAGGGGAAGAGCCTTCTCTGTTGCGGCCCCGGCCCTCTGGAACCAACTTCCCCCGGAGATCCGTGTCGCCCCCACCCTCTCCGCCTTTCGTAAATTGCTTAAAACACACTTTTGCCGGCAGGCCTGGGGCAGCTAACACCTTGCCCCTAGCCAGTGTATGTTTGTGGAATGATTGGTTTCTTTTTTAATTAAGGGTTTTTATATTTATGTATATAATGTAATTTCTATCATGTTGTGAGCTGCCCTGAGTTCTCCGGAATAGGGCGGCATAGAAATTAAATAAATAAATAAATAAATAAATAAATAAATAAATAAATAAATAAATAAATAAATAAATAAATAAATAAACTGTTGTTGATGCACATTCCATACACTAATCACAACCAGGATATGTGTGGAGATCTAAAGATTGTGGTTCTGCAACTCAGATTCCAGCTCGGACACACCAAGTGACATACGCAAATAGGACAGCTGTGCAAGAGGGTCACCTGACATCAGACAGAAACGGTCACACTGTTTTGTGTGCTCAGTTTGCTGTTTGTCCTGGGCAGAATCCAGGGGAGAATGTGGGGCCAAGAGCAGCTTCTCGGCTCCTCCATGTCACCCACCACCATCTTCACAAGGGCGACTTTCTGTCTGCTGAGGGAGGCCTTTGCTATGCCCGCGGCCTTGCCCAGCTTCTCCTTCTGCCCTGCTCAGGCCTTTGATGTGGGGGGGGGGTGTTTGCTGATCATGGCAGCTTTAGTTTGTGGGCAAAAGCACCCCAGAATTACAGAATAAGGGACCTTGGAGATCATCTAGTCAAATCCCCTACCAAAGACCATTTCAGACAAATAGTTGTCCAGTCTCTTCTTGAAAAACTCCACCAATGAAGCACCCACAACTTCTGGAGACAACTTCTGTTCCCCTGGTTAATTGTCCTCGCTTTCAGGAAATTTCTCCTTAGTTCCAGGTTGCTTCTCTCCTTGATTAGCTTCCATCCTTGCTTCTTGTCCTGCCTTCAGGCGCTTTGGAGAATAGCTTCCCTCTTATTTAGGGCAGCCCCTCAGATACTGGAACACTGTTCTCATGTCATCCCTGGTCCTTCTCTTCATTAAACTAGAGATACCCAGTTCTTACAACCTTCTATCCAGCACTTTCGCCTCCAGGCCCAGAAACATCCAATTCAGTGTTATTGTACAGACACCTGAGGGTGTCTGTACAATGTTTTTTAATGAGTTTGGGGATTGGGGGACCTGTACTTGGGACACGTTGGGGAGTCCATGGCTGGGTGTCTGGTTCCCAGCCCTTGTCTTAAAGTCTCAAGGAGTGAGTGGACAAATGTTCCCAGATCCCCAGGCAGTTGTGTATTTTGTGGGGGTTCAGCACAAGGAAAAGGACAGGCTTGGCTGGGTGTGGCAGGAGAGGCTCCCAATGTTTGGGGGAGCTCTGCTGATTTCCAGGGAGCAGCTTCCAGAGAGGGGTCTTCAGACTGCAAACCGCCTGTTGCCTTGTGAGGGCGTCTTGGCGGTAGGGTGGGGGTGGGGGTCGGCAATGCCCCCTCCCTCCCAGTGACCGCAGCCGGCCCAGCCGGCTCTTTCTTCTCAGCCCGCTCAGCGCTGAGGGGCAAAGCTCGACTCAGGCAAGCCCACCCCTCCCTCCCCCAGACCTCGACTCTGTCCAGTGCGGCTTCGGGGTGCTCCGGCTCGCCTGTCGGGGGAGCGAGGGGCGGAGGATACCTGCCGTCGGCGGCTGAGCTCCGGGTTGAGGCAGGTCCCCGAGAGGAGCTGCTGAGCCGTCGCAGTCGCCGCCGCCGGGCGAGGGGAAAGGGGCGACCCGCGGTTCGCCTCCCTGGCGTCGGCTCCGGGACCTTCGCGGGCCGGGGAGGGTGGGGCGCGCACCTGCGGAGCTCCGCCGTCCTTGGGCTCCGGGCCTGGCGGGGGCCTTGGCGGGGCCGGGGGAGGTGGCGCTGCCGGGAGAGCCGTCGTGGCCGCGGCCTCGGTGGCCTTGGTGGCCCTGGCGCCCGGCGCCCCCCTCGGCCTCCGCCGGCGTGCTTGGGCGCCCCGTCGTGTTTCCCCAGCGACGGCCTGGGGCGTTAGCGCGGGAGCGGCCAGGAGCCCAGGGCAGGCGGCGGTTGGTCCGTGCGCAGAGGTCGGTCGCGGGGGGGGGGGGATCGGGGGTCCCCCGCCCCCAGCGCCCCTCCTCCGCGCCACCTGCTGCTGCCGAGCCTGCGCGGCCCCGGCCCGGAGTCTCGCCCAAGGTGCGGGGCGGCCGCTGCAAATCGGATTTGCGCCGCTGCCCCTCCGGACGGGGCTTCTCGGCCCGGCCGGCTCGCCGCGGGATTCCCTGAAGTGCCGCTGAGACGGCGGAGCGGGCGGGGCAGCTGAGCCGGGGACGCCGGGCCGGGCGGTGGGGACGCCGGGCGATCTCCGCAACTCGCCCGGAAGGTAAGGCGAGCGCCGGCCGGTCCCTCGCGCGCCCCCGCCCGCCCCTCGCGCCGCCCGCCGCCCGCCGCCAGGGAAGTTGGCGGTTCCCAGCAAGCGGCGGCAGGCGGAGCTGGGCGGGGCGGGGCCGCCGGTGCTGCGAGGGAGGCCGGGCGGGGGGGGGGCGGCCGATTGTCTCCTTCACGCCGCCCGCTCCGCTCGTGGGGCGGAGGGCCTGGAAGCGGCGGTCGCTCTGCGAAGGGGCGCGGTGGGGCGGGGCCGGGGCGGCTTCTGCCGGCCGGCCGGGGCGGGGGGGGGGGCTCAGCCTATTGTGCGGACGTGCCGCGTGGTCGCTGGGCTGGCTGCGAGCCGGCGGCATCCCTGCCCGAGCCGGCTCCGGGCTTTGCGACGCGCGTCTCGGCGGTTCCCGTTAAACAAGTCGGCTTTTCCTAAGCGGGTGCCGGCCCGGCCAGGCGCTCAGCTAGAACTCCTTTCGCCCAGCCTGCAGGGTCGAAGCCTCCGGAGAAAAGCAGAAGGTGGAAGCCGCGCTGGGCGCTGCCCTGGTGCGGCAGCCATGAGCCCCCGTGGTCTGGGGCGAGGGAAGCTTCGGCCGGCCTCCAGCCTGCCCGGTTCCCCCGCCGAGAGGCTGGCGGCGGCAGTGGTCGCCGCTGCTGCTACTCTGGTTTAGAGGGGACTCTGAGAGGCAGCCGGGCCTCTGCCTGCCGGCCGGCCATGGGCAACTCCGTTAGCAGGCCCAGCTGCCTGGGGGAGAAAAGCCCCAGAGCGGAAGACTTCCTGAAGGAGCCCTGTTCGGCCACCCGGAACAACGAGGAGGATCGCGCGGGGCCCCCTGAGAAGGCTTGCCTCAGCCCACGGGCGTTGGAGAATGGCTGGAACGTGGCCCTGGAGGGGGCTGGAAAGAACAGCCCCCTCCCCAAGCAAAACAATCTGGATGTTAAGCTGCAGAATTGCTCCCCCATCCAACCTCAGCCAGAGGGAGCCGTGGCCCCCTGGACCTCGCCCGAGAGTTTGGGGGCCGCCTGGGGCTGGAAGCCAAGCACCACCAGGGAGGTGATGGAGGTGACGGAGGTGACGGAGACAGTGGTGACCGAGATCGTGGAGGTGACAGAGTACCCCGGTGGGGACAAGACCCGAGAGGCCTCCGTGACCAGGACAGTGAAGGTGCTGGCTGACGTCACAGGAGCCCTGGCCCAGGTCAATAGGCACTGTGCCCCCAACTTCACCCCTTCTGCCCACAGCCCTGGCACCGGGCAGGAGGCTGTGGGGCAGTGCTTTGCCCATGTCCTGTGCCCGCTCCTCCCCATTGGCAGCCAGACTGCTTGCAGCCAAGATAAGGTGGCTGTGGCTCTTGCACGGCTGGGGTGGCCACGGCTGATAAGTGGCTTATTCGCTCAGAGAGGCCTATGAAGCAGGGCAAGAAGCCTGTGGCAAGGGACCCCCAAGACCCAGGTATCTGCTCTCCCTTCCAGGAAGATGGGGGCTGGATTGCAAGCAGGCCGGCAGGCTGCTGAAGGTGACCCCCTCCTCTAGCCAAGTTGCTGCCCTGCTTCCTCTTGCTCCAGCAAGAGGGCTGCAAGAGCCCCCCCCCCAAAGCAGAGGGAGAGTTTGACTTTGGGAGCAGAGAAGCGGGCCAGGGTGTCCGTGGGTCAGACTTCGTGGAGATGGCTGGTGCCTTCTGGGCTGAGAAGGGGCTTCTTGCTAACCTGTGTGGAAGGAGTTCTGGGATGCCTGTTCTTCCTCTGACAGGGTTGGCTGTGCCAACTGCTACCAGGTGGGGAGCTGGCCTGGGGGGCAGGTAAGATGGTTCCAGAAGGAGGTTGCTGTCCACCTTGGTGCTGGTCCTGAAGTGTCTGTGTGTCTCTGTGTAGTCAGCTCTTGAGTGCATTATGGGGGTCCAGCCACTACTGCCTCTGTGCCTCCCCCCCTTCTGCCATGTGCTTTGGAGTTAGGACCCTGGAGTGGTCCCTCATTCACCGTCAGTGGCACTTGTGGGAATTGTGTCCGTGGCCATGTTTGGACCCCTGGCTGGTCAGGAGAGGAGAGGGTAGCCCTCAATAACCCCGGCGTGGCTTGTGGGCTCCAACCAGCCCCTCAGCTGACGGGAGAACCAGACACCATTCCCAATTACATTAAACTGTTCTGCAAGGAGCCAGGGATCGCATTCACGTGACTAGTTTAACCTGCCCACGTAAGGCCTCGTTGGCCATCTTTGCCCCAGGCCCCACAATGGCAAACCCGGAGAGGGGAGAATGCCCGATAAGTGGTTGGAGCAGGTGGGGCTGAGGAGTAGAAGCCGCCTTCCCCTGAGGGGATGCTGCTGGGAATCGAAAGGATTGTATGTGCAACACATACGCACACACACAAATCCCGGCATCCCAAGATGCATTGAGGAGATGCTGGAAGCCTCCTTTGGGGGAGCTCTGCTGAGTGAGTCCTCTTCTCCCTGCAGGCAGCTGCCCTCCCAGGAGACGTGCAGAGTGCTGAGCTGACCCCGGAGGCCGCAGGGAAGCTGGATGCCTGGGTCAGGGAAGTGGAGGACCTCATGGGCCACCAGAGACCACCTTCAGGGGAAGCCAAGGTCGTGAAGGCACAGCTGCAGGAGCAAAAGGTGAGCAGGGAGAGGTAGCTTACACACCCGGAGCTTTGGAAAGAGCTGCACCTTGGGGTAGGTGAGGGTTATGATCACCATCATTGTTGTTCTGACTCGGTAGCTGCCCAGGTGACCCAGGTCTTGCAAAGCTACGATGCCAGAAGTGGGACATGGCAGAGCTTGGAAGCTTTTTACCATTTTGAAATAATACGTAATTTTACTGTAAAAATACTACACCCAGTATGATTTGTATCTATGTTGTAAAGAACCATGGAGAAGGGAATATTCAGAAGTCATTGTTCCAGGACGGGAGCTTTCCTGCAGCCCCTGGAAAGGAGGTGGGGCTGGGAAGAGGCTCAGTCTGGCCTCCCTTGACTGTTGGGTGGTCAGGTGCTCTAAGCACAGGCCTCAGGGAAGCCCAGGAGGACCCAACCTCAGGTGACCCCATCCTCCACTGCAGCCAAAGTTGGGGAACAGCTGGTTGGGTTGCAGCTGCTGCACCCGTCATCTGCCTGCGAGGGAAGGGCCTGGCAAGGGTCCCAGTCATGGGGGGGGGGTCGGATGTGTGTGATAAAGGGGCAAGGCTGGGAAGCTGCATGGAGAGCCAGAGAAGCTCCCATTGAGCGCAAGACCGAGTGGCACCCACAGCTCCTGGCTGGCTCTTAAGAGGATTTCTGCTGCAAGAGGGGAGGAGGCCACACGGCTGCGGGTTGAGGGGCTCACCGGCTGCTCTGCTCCCAACAGCTTTTGCTGCGTCTGCTGGAGGAGCGCACCCCCCACCTAGGCCGCCTTTGCCGGCCTGCCAGTGTTGCCGAGGGAGAGGAGCAGCCCAGGGGCCCGGCTAGCCTTCAGGAGAAGTGGGCAATCCTGGTCCAGGAAGCCGAAGCCAGGTAGAGGAAGGCAACCCTGTCTGGGGGGAAGGGAGGAAAAGGAGGAGCTCCTTTCCCCCCCCCCCCATGGCTGTTCACTTGCTGGTCTTAGCGTCCAGCTTTGCAAAGCACCTTAACCCGGTGGGCCTTTTTCTGCTTCACACAGCAAGCACCAGCAAACACAACTTTGGGCCTGTAATCCAGTGAGTTGTGTGCACAGGCACAGGGCCTGCAAGGGGTTTTTTTTTTTTTTGCCCACCCTCAGTTCATATGCTGTCCCATTCCACACAGGGCATCAGAATCCAGGCTGCTGATAATTTCCCGGCCATAGAGCAGCCGAAGGGCAGGAGGCCATGTTTTGCTCCATCTGAACAAAGCCCCAGAATATTCCGGAGCAGCCCAAGATTTGTGGCGGTCTCTGCTATGAGTGCTTGTGCAAGACTTGTGCAAGCCTTAGGGGCGAAGGGAGGAGGTTGCCTGACATTGCCCAGGTTGCGCATCTTCCGCCAAAAGAGCAAAAGCCTTCAGAGCCCAGAAATCTGGCTCCTTGCGCTTCTCCCCGCCTGGCTCAAGAGGCTGCTTGGGAATTTGTGCTGCCCGCTGCCAAGGGGCCATTCCCTGGGTCTCTTCAGGGCCTTCCAGAGGAGGGAAGGCAAAGGAAGAGAAGGGAGAGGGAGGCCGCCTAGGGCTGGGGCCCCACCTGGCCTTTCTGTGATGCCCCCTCCGGCCCCTCTTACGGACACGTCCCTCCCCGTGGCTCTGAGTGTCCTGGAGGGCGGGAGGGAGGGAGGCCTTCCTTGCTGGGCTCCTGCTGGGCCTCCCTGCTTTCCATCTCCCCGTCCTCTTCCACAGGCACAGCTCCCTGCAGCAGATCATCCCTGCTGCCAACGTCTTCCAGGAGTCGGTTGATGCTTTCCAAGACTGGCTGAGGTTGACAGAGCAGAAACTGGCCCAACTCTGGGGAGCCCACGGGAGCCTGGCCCAAAGCCAAGAGGCCCACCAGCAGATTCAGGCACAGTGCATGGAGGAGGGGGGCAGAGCCCTGAGCGGTGGGAGGCTCTGCTCTCTGATAAGGGAGTGGAAAGAGCCACGAGGCCCTCTGGAGTCACCTGAGCGCTTGCTTTCCTCCAGGCTCTGCGCAAGGAAGTTCAGTCCAAAACAGCAGAACTGGAAGAGGCTCTGCAATGTGGACAGCGGCTCTTGCAGATGGTGCCAGGCAAGTGGTGGTGCCAGGCACCTTTAGGAGGTCGAGTTTGGCCCCCTCGCCAGGGACCTTGAGCGACGTGGCGGGATAAGGGAGGGACAGAGAGTTGCAGAAGCATCTGCAGTTTCCTCTTTGCAGCAGAGCCACTCCCAGGAGTCCAAGCAACTCCAGACCCAGAAGGCCCCGGTCACACACGCTTGGAGGTGCCAGACCTGCTCCGGCCCCCAAGGCTTCGATCAATGGGTTCCTGGAGCTGCAAAGTAAAGCGCTTGTGAGGCTCCAGGGCTGTTGTTTACAATCAGCAGCTGGATCCATCCAGGGCAGAGCCATGGAAGAGGTTGCCCCGAAGGGCCCTTCCTATCCACTTGCCCTCCTGGACTCCTTGCATTTGGGTTGGCTGGGAGCGGAGCATGTGGGGAAATCCCTCTTTGGGGCTCTGGTTCTTCTCCTGGAGGCGCCACGTCACAGGCAGGCGTTGGCGGGTGGAGACGGGGGAGTTAGAGCTCCTCTCTCACCGGGTGTTATGGAGCGTTAAGGCTTCTTTAGCCAGGGTGTTGTACGGGCTGGGGGTTAAAGCAATCTCATAAAATATAAAGAAAATAAAACTTTCCTTAACCTTTTAACTTTATGTGCCTCTGCCCTCTAGCGCCTAGGCTGCTGATGGTATTTGCTGAGTTGAGGAAGGCAGGGAAGAGTTGGGGAAGTCTTACCCACGTCAGCCTCTCCCCTCCCACTGAGTTAGCAGCCTCTGACTTTAGCTACAGAGGCTCTGAAGTCAGAAGCTGGAGAGAAGAGGGGGGAGGATTGGGGGTTTGTGAGAAAAGGTCCTTATGGTTTATGCTGACTTCCAAGTCTTCCTTAAATTGGCTCGAGGAGCTGAAATGATTCCACAGCTATGCCCAAACAACCACACCCCTCAGGTTCCAGCACAATACCCGTCGGTAGCAAGATGGTAGCAATAATCTGTGTTCACGTTAAACCAAAAAGTCAACTCAAATAGCAGGTGCATTGAGTGCACCTTGTCCCTGTCCCGTTTTCAAAAAAGCATTTCCCCGTCCCTTCTTCTCCTGCCCTGAGCCTCCAGAATTGATGCTGGGTGGGCTAAGAATCTGGAGGGCAAAGGGACTCTCTGACCCCAAGAATCCAGATGTGTACAGGTGGGACCTGTACAGCTTAGCAGCCTATGGAGCTGGGAGGCCCCCAGGGCGGGTGCTGGACTATTCTGGGCAGCTGCTGTCTCTTGACCCCCCCTCTTGCTGGACTGAGGTGGGGCTCTGCTCTTGCAGGAGAAGAAGGCCAGCTTGTCCAAGGCAAGATGGACTCCCTGCGGCTGAGGCTGCTGCTGGTGGACCAGAGGAGCAGTGACACCCTGCAGCGAGTGGAGCAGGCCTTGGAGGCCTCTTCCCATCTGGACCCTGCCCGAGAGGACCTGGGCCTCGCACTGCAGCCCCCAGAGAAGGAGCAGCGCTTGTCAGGGAGCCAGGCAGGAGAAGGGTCCTGCCCCCTGGCCCCTGCAGACAGAGAGAAGGTAGGTGGAGGGTAGGGTGGGGGGAAAGCCAACCTCTTGCAGCCCCCCTTGCCCAGTGGAGGCTTTGGGCAGGGAAGGGCAAAGGATCTGTCCAATCCCTACCCATCTGCTGGAGAGCGAGGATCGGTTCCTTGGGCAAAGATTGGCAAGGGCAAGAGAGCTGAAACTGGCTGCTGCTGCTGCCGCTGCCGCTGCCAGCCCCCCCCCTTTGCACACTTTTTGTGGTCCTGCCTAAGGTGTGCCAGCCTGGGACCAGGGGCTTCCCAGCCTCCCCGTGGGTGCCTGTGGGGCCCTTGGTGTCTTCCAGGGGCTTCTGTCCTGTGCACGGGTGAGGCCGATGATTTGGGCTCTGCCTCCTCCTATTTCAGCTGGAGCAGGCATTGAGGTCCGAGCTGGCTGCTGTGTCCAAGCTGAGCGCAGGTGTGGAGGAGCTGAGCCAGGTGTACCTGAATGTCCAGGCCATCCACCTGGCGCTTGGGGAGCAGAAGGTTGGTGAGGGAGTGTAACCTGCCAAGAGCGAGGAGCAGATGCCCTCCAGTTGGCCCAGGGTGGCAGGAGACGCACCCCGGGGCCTCCTCAAAGGACAGAGGTGTTTGGCGGGAGGAGAGCAGCTGTGTCTTCGCTCCCTTGGCTTGTGTGTCCAGCGTGGAGCCTCCACTGGCCGGGCTTTGAGGGCAGGGAGGGCTCTAGAGCAGAAAGCAAAGCCTCTGTCCAGTGGGCACCGTCCAGGGGCTGGCCAGTGAGACACAACAAGCAAGAACCGCGAGGCCAGGCAGCATCCTGGCAGGACAGAAAAGGCTTCCCAGGCAACAGCCGGTCTTTGCACGCCCCACCCTGAGAACAAGCATACCCTTGCAGCCTGTTGCAAAAGAGGGTGGGGGGGGGCTACCTTACCCCCTCTCCTGATCCACCTTCTCTGTGTCCCCAGCGGCTTTCTGCAGAGACCCTTCACCATCAGGGCCAGGTAGAAAAGCCAGTGGAGCCAGCCAACCTACTGCTCAGCCTCTGCCCCACAGATGTGCAGGAGCAGCTGCAGGTGAGGGGGACAAAGTCGGGATGGTGGACGTGGGAGGAGCATGCCCAGAGCAGCAGCCTTGCCCAACTGGCAGAGCATCCTGTCCAAAAGATGCTTTCCACTTGGCCCGTGGCTGCTGCCTTCCCCCCCAAGCTTCCAGGAAAGGGAGGGGTGCATTCTGTGTAGGGGTCATCCAGATGTTTGCAAGGCATCTGGCGTAGAGATGCCGCTCTTGGGCAGGGCACGTAGGGTGGCACTTGTGTCTCAACAGCTGGTGCTGCTGTGGGAATTGCTTCGTGCAGAGCAGGGGGATGAAGGTCGGGGCAAAGGCCAGGCTGGTGGGCTTGATTAGGAGGAGGTGGGGATGTGGCCTGCTTGGAGAAAGGCCAAGTGATGGCTCCTTGGGAGGGAAAGAGGGAAGGGAGAGAAAAGGGGGAGGGAACGAGTCAGTGGGAGTCAGGCAGCCCAGCAGCCGGGGCTAAGAGGGAAGATGCTGAGATGGTCACCTGGAGAGAAGGAAGTCAAGAGGCAGCAAGGAAAGACCACCCCCCTCCACGAAAGAAGGAGAGGCCACCCGGGAAGGGGGCAGAAGAGTGGCACCAGGGCAATTTCCTTGTGTTGCTTTTGGTACCCCTTCCCTGTGCTCCGTGCCCCTTTCTGACCCCCAAAGGCAGAAGTCTACGTTTGTGGGCTTTTCGTTCATGCTCTGCCTACTTCAAGGCTTCTGTTATAGTGTTACTTTCCCCCAGCCACCCCACCCCCATCCCCACCCCCGAATGCAAGAAATGGTTCCCTTCAGCCTCACCCCTGGGCCTGCAGCTCCAGCCTCAGCGGGCAGGGAAAGCCCAGGATTTTCCTGCTAGCTATTTGACCCAGGGAGGGGATAAATCCAGCAGGATGGGGCATGCATCCAGCCAAGTCCAGGCATATGCGTGCGCACACACACACACACACACACGGCTGACTGAAGGGCCCCCCCCGCCCCCTGCCACTCAGGACAGGAACCCATGTGAGTCCAGTCTCCACCTGAGGCCACCCAATGCTGCTCTGGGCCGTTGTTTCTGCCTTCGAACGGTTATCATTAGGAAGCTTTCCCTGCCTGGCACCCGGCAGCTGCCTCGCTTGCTCCAGGCCCAGCACTTCGGAGGGAAGCAGAGAGGCGGTGGCCTTCTTCCGTGCCCCTCCTGGTGGCCCTCTCCCCTGGCACCTTTCTCGAGACTAAACATGCTCCACTTCACAGCTCTTGCTGAAGACCGGCCGGCCGTGGGCGCCATGTGCTTCGACCTGCCCAGCTTCTCTGTTATGCCTCTCGGGCGCTACGGGGTCAGCCTTGGGGGAGGGGAGCACATGGCCCATTTCTCCTTATGGCATGTGGCTCATCCTCCTGCTTTGTCCCTTGTGTCCTCGCAACCCTTGGTGGGGGCTCCACAGGAAGGCACGGAGTCCCTCGGCTGCCAGAGCCCGGCCTGCGCCCTGCAGCTGCCACAAGGGCAGCTGCTCCTGGCTCAGCACACCGAGGTCCAGGCAGAGCTCAGCCAGTGGCTGGAGGAGGCCCGGCAGGCAGTCGCAGCCTTCTCTCCCGGCAGCATCACCACCCGCTGCGAAGTCTTCCGGGAGCAACAGGAGGTGCTGGAGGTGAGGGCAGTGGTGGGGGTCTTTGGATGGGGTCAAGGGCCTCTGTGTGACCCACATCTGCCCCCGCCTCTGTCCTGCACAGGGTCTGCGGGAGGCCATTGCTGAGCACAAGCCCCTGGTGGGGAAGCTGCACCGCATCACCAGGTGGCTGTCCGAGCAGTGTCCACAGGAGGCAGCGCCGTTCCGGCAGAGGCTGCAGGCAACCGAGGAGCAGTACAGCAGCCTCCGAGAGCAGGCCCAACAGGCAGCAGCTGTGCTGAGGAAGGCCCTCCCACGATACAGCCAAGTAAGCCAGGCTCACCACCCTTCAGTGGCTGTGCTGCAGAGGGGAAGGATGCCCCGCCAGCCCACCTGTGCAAAGTCCCAAAGTTGGGGGAGCGATGGGGGCTCCTTCCTTGCTTGAGAGGAGCTGGCTTCTGCCCGTTGCCTTCAGGGTACCCCTCATTTCGTTGTGGCCCTATTCCTTCCCTCCCAGCCCCTCTGGGCTGACCCTCCTCTGCTCCCTGGCAGCTGTCCGAGCAGCTGGAGCTGGTGGCCAGGAACTTGGAGCGGGTGCAGGACAACATGCGGCACCCACCTGAGCTGCGGGGAGACCCCATCTGGCTCCAGGAGCAGCTCTGGGAGAACAGCCGACGGCTGGCGGAGTTAGAAAAGCTGGGCGTGGCCCTCGAGACCCTCAGTGGGCAGGGGGCAGAGTTTCAAGCCACCCTGCAGACCACCACACCCCCAGGTACACTCCTAGCCAGACTTTTTCAGGGGGGCTCCCACTCCCAGAGGACTCATGGCTACCCAGCTGGCCAGTCTATGGCCGGAGAGCCCCCAGGAATGCTCTGCGCACAGCCTGGGGGAAGGAAGGGGCTGCATTCCTGGGCCACCATCTCCTTGGAGACCCCATGGTTCACACTTGGGCTGGATTCTCACAACCCCCCATGCTAGGCCAAGATGGAGCTGGGCCACTGGTGACTCAGAGAGTTGTGGAAATGCAGCTCTCTATGGCTGCATGACTTGCGTGGTTGGTCCCAGCTGGTTTGAGGAGCCAGTGGCTAGCTTGGTTGACCTGGTCAGTAGGTGGGGTCCCTGTACCCCCTGGCTTCAGCCCCTCTTCCTGCTGCTGCAGCCATGCAGGAGCGCATGCAGGAGCTGCGGAGTCAGTGGCAGCTGCTGTGGCAGCTGGAGGAAGACCGCGAGGCCTCCCTGCAGGAACTCCTGGGCCTGGCCGGGCGGTTTTGGCCTGGCCTGGCTGAGCTGGCCGGGGCTCTCGGCAACAGTCAGCAGATGGTGCTGGACCTGGAAGACTCCGCGGCCTCCGGTCCAAAGGATATCCAGGCCAAGCTGGTGGCCATGCAGGTATGGGCTGGACCAGGAGATCCATCATGGCATTCCCCCCCCCGAGGAAGTTGTGCCCCCTCCCTCCTTGTAGTGTCCCAAGCAGCTACTATCCTGGGGAAGCTCCCCACCCCGTAGGGCAGGAGCAATGCCTGGGGGATGGGCTGAAGGTCCTTCAGCTACCACCCCCAAGTCTTCTTCTGAGGAGACACTGCTCTCTTCACATTGGACAGGTCTCTTTGGGGTTCCTAAGGGGGGGAGGGTGCCCTAGCCCCTCTTTTCGGTCAATAGGCCATGGAGGCGGAGAAAACCCAGGAGGCTGGGGTCGGTGGACTTGGGGATTCTGGGGGTTCGGTGGGGTGGGACAGTACAATGCCTTTGGGCCGTCTCCATCAGTACAGACTCACCACTCACCTCGGCCCTACCTGCCGCAGCCTAGGACAACTTGCCACGGCCATCTTCCATTTTTGTCAATGGAAATAATGTCGAAGAAACGATGGTGGATAACATTTATTGTGCCCACCTCTTCATGCAATTGTCCCATGGTGAGTTGACCCACAGCAAGCTATTGTGGCATTGGCCATGGCGAGTGGGCCGCGGTGAGTTGTCCCATTCTGACAGGCCTAGACCTTCCTCCCAGGCCACCCTGTCATTTTGGGTTGCCCCCTTGAACCCTCCTCTGAGTTGCGGGGCTCAGGGTCCCTGGAGATGGCTGCTTGGTCGGGTGGAGGACTATGCTGGCGGCGTCCATGGCCTCTCGCCCTGCAGGCCCTGTGCAAGGAGGTGGACGCTTTGCAGAGTGAGCTGGATTCTTTGGGGGCTTGGGGCATGGAGCTGATGTCACTGTGCAGAGACCTGGAGAAGCCCACAGTCACCAAGAGCCTGGACGACGTGAGCATCAACTGGGTTGGCAAGCGGTGGAGTGGAGGGAGACAGCAGCATGGTGCCCACAGAGTCCTCCAGGACATCTGCCCTTTTTCCCTCTCCTGGTGCTGGAGCAACGAGGATGCAAAGATTGGGGGCCCCTGGACTGGATACCCTCGGGATGTGATGGATCTGCACTTGTAGGGAGTGCAGTCCGCAGGTACCCTTGGGGAGCAGACTGCATGGATGGCCCGTTGACTCAGTGGCCCCTGATACCCCGGCTGCCCCGTCCCCTTAGTTCAACTTCACAAGGTAAAGCTGCCCAATGTGGCTCCTGCTGACCATACCTGGAGTCCCAGAAGCCTCACTGTGCCCACCCCAGGAGCTCCCGCTGACCCCTCTGTCTACCCCCCAGCTCTACTCATCTTGGAACAGCCTGAAGAGGATGTGGAGGGAGCGGCAGAAGCACCTGGAGGACCAGCTGCAGGCATCGGTCACCAACCAAGCAACGATGGAGGTGAGGAGAGCTTCCCGCCTGGGGACAAGAAGATATGGCCGGAAGCTGCCGGCCAGGAAGGAGTGCACCCTGGGCATGTGGAGAGGGGCTTCAGCTGTCTCCTGCTACGGGCAAGGGGATCAGGTGACCAACTAGTGAGCTTGCCAGGGACCCCCCGGAAAAGGCGGGCAGAGACAGAAGTCCAGATTCCTTCAGGTGCCCCATTCAGGTTGCTTTTCCTGCCAGAGCAGCCCCTGTGAGCCCCACTTTCCCAGCTGATGGACTGTGCTGCCTTTTGGTGGTCCCCAGAGCATCTGCCAGACCTCCTGGGCCCCTCGGCCCCTTCTTCTTTCAGACCTATAGCCCCAGCACTCCCTAGCCAACCCTAGGAAGCCTCCCCAGACTCAGTCCTCCCCCGCGCACACCCCTCCCGCTTCCCTGCTGGTTTCTTCTCCTTTCTCTCCAGAGGCTCCTGGCCTGGCTGGCAGAGGCTGAGCAGCGGGTGGCCCAGGAGTTCCCAGGTGGGGGGGACCCGATGCAGGTGGAGCAGGAGCTCTTAGAGCTGAAGGTGAGGACTGGCTTGGCTTCCTAGAGAGGGAGGGGAGGGGGATGCCTGTCCCCAGGAGCCTGGCTGAGATCAACGGGGGGCTGCCACATGGGTTCAAATGGTCCAACGTGGTCCCAAACTGGCTCTGCTCTTAGTCAGTGGCAGAGTGCTTGTGGAGCGCGGAGCAATGGCAGAGCAGTCCTTCTCCAGACAGGTTTGTTCCAGCCTCCACAGGGACCAGCGCAGCTGAGCAGGATCAGCCCCCTGACTCTGTGCGGCTGCCACTCTAGCGTAGTCCTGAGGAAGCAAGGGGAGGGGCTGTGCCAGGCAGCATCTCCTCATTGCCTCCCAAATCCCCTGGGCAGGCCTTCAAGCGAGAGCTGTACCGGCACCAAGTGGAGGCCGAGAGACTTTGGCATCAGAGCAGCTGCCGGGAGGCTGCCCAGGAGGATCCCCCCCTTGCTTTTGGGGGCTCCCAGGACCGTTGGATCCATCTGGAGGAAGAGCTGCTGACTCGGCAGGTGGGGGCACTTGGGCCAGGGTGGGTGGGAGCGGAAGGGTCTCAAGGTGGGCTTGCCACTTGCCTTCCCCACCTCGCTGCCTGGCTCGAGAGCCCCCACAGCCTCTGGGCCTCTCTTGCAGCACCGTCTGGAGGCTGCCCTCCTGCGCCTGGGTCAGTTCCAGAGCCAATTGGACTGGCTGATGGAATGGCTGCTGAACACTGCGGAGCAGCTCCGGGAGCCCCTCCCCCTCACGCCGGACCTGCAGAGCTGCGAGATCGAGATGGCCAAGCACCAGGTGGTCCAGCGCCCCCATTCCCAGGCAGGGGATCGCTCTCTGGTGGGCAGTTGGTGGGGCTGACAGCGGCTCTTGGCAGGTGCTACAGAAGGACGTCCTGTCTAACACAATGACGGTGCAGGCGGTGCAGGAGGTCGGCTGGCGTCTGCAGCAGCTGCCTGGTGACGGCAGCGGGGCCTGTGCGGAGGGCCTACAGGGCAAGCTCCAGCAGCTGAGCCATCGGTGGAGCCAGGTCCTGGCCGAGACAGAGCACCGCCAGCTGGCCTTGGAGCACAACCTGAGCCAGGTGAAGCCGGGCAGGGGACCTCCTGGTCAAGCGTTTCCAGAACTGGAGGACCAACAACCAGGAGGCGCCTCTTCGGCTGGAGGCAGCTTGATGGCCTTTGCTCCAGGCCTGGGAGGGGGTCCTCTGAAGTCAGGGAGCAGCTTTTGTTCCCCACGTCCTGGTCACTCTGCCCACTCTCTGCCTGGTGCTCCCGAAGGTGCGGGAGGTTTCTCTGGAGGCGGCTGGGCTGATGCAGTGGTTGGACCGTGTCGAGTTGCAGCTCTTCTCTTCCAAGACCATCTGGGGGCCCCCCGAAGCCACCAAGGACAAGCTGGCCACACTCTTGGTGAGTTCCTTCCCAGGTGCCTGCTGCATGCCAGGGACACGGCCCCCTTCTTGGATGGCTGATTCTGGCTAGGGATGAAAGGTGACCCAGGTGCTGCTTGGTGGCCCATTTTCAGCCCTATTGGAGCCCTTCTTGAGAAGCTTCTTGCCTCCTTTGTTGTGGCAGTTGAGGAGGTTAGACTTTAGGAGGCTCTGAAGCCCAGAAGCTTCCCCTGATGGTCCACTTGAAGACGTTGGGCCATTGGGACCATTTCCCAAAGACTTTGGGAGATGTCCCATGACCTTTGTCTGTCATTGTGCTGAGTGGGCATGAGGAAACCGCAGATGGTCCTGGCCAAAGGTCCCTCCTTTGGCTGCTGGAACCTTCTGGGCCTTGCCAGCTGGATCAGGAAAGGGCTGGTTTGGGCAAAGCCCTACTAGGATCGCTTTCCACGGCACAGCAGCAGGGAAGGCGTGGGCAGGGCACCATGGAAATCCTCTCCTGCCCTGCTTCAGGTGAGGGAACAACAGTGAAACAATCCAACCGCATTGACAGAAGCACCCAAATCAAGGACAGAAGCCATCCGGGGCCTCTTCATCACCCAAATGGGTTGGAAAGCACAGTGTTAGCGCCTGGGGGCTTCTGGTATCTCAAGGCTGTTCCTCAGTGTGGGGCTGCCCCTTTCCCCACTTTTTCTTCATGGGGTGGGACCCTCAAGAGCCCCTGAATTCTCAGGTGCAGGTGCAGGATCATGGCTGCCTGGCTTCAGGCCTGGGGAAGGAAGCTTGTCTCTTGGCTTCAGGGCCCTCCAAATAAGCAAAGCTGTAGTGTTACTGGACCATCTCGGTGCGTGGACCTTTTGCTAGCTGTGGAAGGCCGCGCGATTTGCAGGGCCTGATTTCCTGCTGGTTCCCAAGTGCTCCTCTTCCACCTGGGCTGCCTCTGGGTTCGGCCTCCAGGCAATGATGGAGGTTGTGGCTGGGGAGCCTCACCTGGCTGGATCTTGTGGTTGGCAGGAACTCTGCGAAGAGATGAAGTCAAAGCAGCAAACATACCAGCAAGTCCAGGAGAAGCTCCAGCACCTGTTGGCCACCTGCCATTCAAATGGGGCTTCTACAGCCGACCACAGCCTGAGGGTCTTGGAGCAGAAGTGGGGTAGCCTCACTAGCCGCCTGCAAGAGCAGAAGGTGGGTGGGCAGGAGGGGGGCTGCAGAGGCCGGGGCTCTCGTCCTGCATGGGGTCTGCCCACGGTGCTCCATCCTTCTCCCAGGAGCAGCTCCTCCAAAGCCCGAATACGGCCACCGAGTTCCACGCCACCCTCCAGGAGCTCCTGAAGTGGGTCAGGCAGACAGAGGAGGTCTTGGCAGCCCTGCCTCCTCCAAGCTACATCCTGGACACGGTCAGCAAACAGAGACAGCAGCAGCAGGTCAGCCACAGCTGGCTAGAAAAGGAGGGGGACTCCCCTGTGTAGCATGGGTGCCCTTGGTGTCATTTGGGAAGAGAAGTCTGCCCCCCATTCCCTGGGCGCTGGCCCACTTGGCCCAGTGCGGACTGGGCGTGTTGCAACTTGTGGCTGAGCTCTCTTATGTGGGGCACTGCCAAACTTGCTCTCAAGTGTCCTTCTCCAGTCTTCCAAGGAGAGGCTGGGTGGCGTGGACACTGGGGATGAGGGCTGCTCTGTGGAGGGAATCTCCTGGGCTCCCCTGCCTGGTATATCCCTGCAGGCCTTGGTGCAAGAGACGGAAGCCAAGAGCAAGAAGCTGGCAGGGATGGAGGCGGGGGCTGCCTGCCTGACCCAGAACAACGGGGGTCCTCCCAGCCTGGTGGGCAGTGCCAAGGAGCGGCTAGCCAGTGTCCTGCAGCAAGTGAGCAAGAGGAGGGAGGTGCTGGAAGAGGCCCACCAGCAGGCCAAGCAGGTATCTCACAGAGACCCCCCCAAAGGGCAGCGGAGAATGGGGGCTGGGGGGGGCAGGCGTGCCCAGGGAGGTTTAGTGCAGTGCTTCTCTGGCCTTCCAGTTCAGAGAGTCCTGGCAGCTGCTCCTCAAGTGGTTGGATGGGGCTGAGGCAGCCCGTCCAGCCCCTGCAGATGGCCCCCCAGTGAAGCAAGAGGACCTCAAGGCCCTTCTGAGACAACACGAGGTGAGACGGGGGAGGGTGCCCAGAGGCTCATGCCCACCGTCTGCAGAAGCCTCTCCCTTCTCCTGCACCATCCTGAGTCCAGAGGGGTTTCTCTGTCCCATGATGTCAGCAGCTGAATTTGGGGGAGCCCACTGGAACTCCCCATCAAGGAAACAGCTCCCCCTCCCAGGGCAGATAGGAGGGGCAGGCAGATGCCTCGACCACCCGGGCTGCCCTCCAGGCAAAGACTTTTCTCCAAATGTTCCCGCAGGAATTCCAGAGGCGCCTGCGGGTCAAGCGCTGGGTCTTCGAGGCCACCCTGCAGCGGGGGAGTCTCTTACGGGCCAAGGCCCTGCTCCCTGCTGATGGCCAGGAGCTGGAGGTGATGCAGAGGGAGCTGAAGGAGCGCTGGGAGGCTCTGTGGAGCTGGGCAGCCGAGAGGTAGGGGACAGAGGGCTGGGGGGGGGGGCTGGGGGGCTGCTCACCAGTCCTCTGCACGCTTTTGGCCATGCCGAGTTTCCACAGACTGGCCAAACCGCTCTTGTCCTCAGAGAAGCCAGATCTGGCTTTGCTGGGGCAACTTGTTCTACAAAGTCACTGGTCCTGGGGTGGGGTCGGGGGGTGTCCTTCAAGGAAATGCTCATTTCTTTGTAGCTCATTGCAGTGCTACCAAGAGTAAGTAGAACAGAATAGAGCTGGAAGGGACCTTGGAGATCTTCTAGCTCAGTCCCCCGCTCAAGAAGAACCTATCCCCTCTCAGACATGTGACCGTCCAAAGGAGAGCGCTTTGTGCGGCCAGGAGATATGTCCACCAGTCTCTTGGGGGGGCAGAGAAGAGGGGTCAAGCAAGAGAGTTGGCTGAGGATCTGGTGTGGGCCTGGACCCCTGCGGAGCAGTGCTGGGATACTGACCTGCTCTCTGGGGCCGGTGAGGTCAGCCCCAGTGCCTCCCACCCTCACCAAAACTTGCAGACAAGGTCCAAACAGAGCAGTTAAAGTGGTCACTCATGGGGCAGTCTGGGGCTTAAGTGCCTTTGGCCCCACCTCCAGGCCTCTGGGATTAGAGCCTTTTGTAACAGTTGCTCAGAGAGGCCCAAACTCCACCCCCACCCCACCCCTGTGTTCAGCTGAATCGGGCGCAGGACAGCAGGAGCTCACCCAGAATGGGGGCTGCCGATGGCTCCAAGGAGATTCTGCTTGGGGCAGGTCTGGCCCTTTACCCCAGAGAAGGGGGCACAGAGGCCTTGTGGACCCCTCACTGCTCAAACCCTTTGCAGGCAGCAGAAGCTGGAGGAGCAGCTGCTGTTCTCCGGCTGCTTCAGCGATGACCTTCAGAGCCTCCTGGACTGGTTATGTCGGATTGAGCCCCAGCTGGCTGAGGAGACCCCCTTAGCTGGGGACAGAGACCTGGTGGGCATGCTGATGGAGCGGCACAAGGTGGGTGAGAGCGCCACTGCCCAATGTGGGCAGGGTGAGGAGGAGCCATTTGCAACACAACTGCTGAGAGGATAGCTAGAGGGCCCGGGGCGAGGTGGCCTTGCTGTGCCCGCAGAAGCCCCGGTGCTCCCAGTCTGGTGGAGAGAGAGGGGCTGAATGGCTGTGCTGCCTGGATGCCTAGCAGTGAGGCCTCCTCTCTCGGGCCCAGCAGGCCTTCCAGACGGAGTTGAGCCGACGGGCGGTGGCTGTCGGGATGCTGAGGTGCTCTGCAGAGCGTGAGCTGGTGCAAGGTGGGAGCAACATGGATGCCCGGTGGCTGCAGATCCAGATGGAGGAGCTGGAAGATCGCTGGGAACTAATCGGCCGGCTCTCCGTCTCGCAGCACAGCCGGCTGGAGGTCACCCTGAGGCAGGCATGTGGACAAGCCACAGGGCAGTGGTGGGAGGACAGTTGTGTGGAAGGCAGAAGGGCCTGGGGTGGGACACGGGACAGGCAGGAGGCTCTTCCATTTCCCCAGCTGCCAGCACCAGAAGCCCCCTTCTTGAAGCCGGGCAGATTCCAGAGGACCCACATTCTGCATCCCAGAACGGCAGGAAGACCCCGTGTGGTGCAGACATCCCTCTCTCCTACAGGCAGAGGAGTTCCACCGCCTGCTGTGTGCCTTCCTGAGCCACCTATCTGAGCTGGAGAAGTCAGCCGTGGACGAGACCCCTCTAGAGGAGGAGGAAGAAGAGGAGGAGGAGGAGGCCATGGCTGAGGCCCAGAGCCAGCTCAAGGTGGGGGGGGCAGAGCCGCTGCTCTTCTCTTGAAGGGTCTAATGCCAGAGCCTTCAGCCTTCACCCTCCCCTCTGGAGTGGGGAGGCTGGCCACACAGGGAGGTGCTGATGGCTTTGCCCTCTGCTGGCAGGAGCTGCAGCAGAGCGTGCAGTGCCAACAGCTGGAGCTGGACTGCATCACCTCTCTGGGCGAGGAGATCCTGAGCGCCTGCCACCCTGATGCTGTGGGCACCATCCAGTCCTGGCTCGTTCTTGCCAAGAGCCGCTTCCAGCAGGTGAGCAGAACGGGAGGGGGCTTGTGGGCGCTCTGGGCCTGGTATGTGTGGCCTCCAGGAGGGGCCATTCAGTCAATGGGGTGGGGGAGCAGGTCTTTCTTCCCTCACCATACGCATGTCTCTCCTCCCCCACATTGTTCTCCTTCCATCTCCTCTTCCTCCTCCTCCCATCTCCTCCCATTTCCTCCCTCCCTCCTCCTCCCTCCCTCCTCCTCCTCTTCTCACAGCTCTGCAACCAGATCCAGCAGCAGGAGCAGCAGCTGCAGGCCCAGGCGGCCTCCCTTGCTGCGGACCAGGAGACGGTGGAGCGACTCAGTGACTGGATCACAGCCACCGAAGAGACCTTGAGCCTGCGGGACCAGGAGCCCCTCCCTGAGGATGCCAGGCAGCTGGAGGAGCTCAGATGTCAGCACACGGTAAGGTAACTTCGCTGCCCCCTTTCCCTTCATGTCAGGCCCAGCCAGTCGCTCCTAGCTACCAGTGGGGGCTAGAAGGGGCTCTGCCCCCTGCCTCACCAGGGTCCTGGTAGAGGAAGCCCTTTGCCTTGGGTCGGCTGAGGTGTCAGTGACCTCCATCCACCCCTGGCCCTTTGATCCTCTTCAGAAGCCGCCCCCTTGGCTCCTTGGCAGGGCTGCCAGGGAGGGTCTTTGGCTGGGCAGGGCCCTCTGCCCTGCAGTCGAGGGAGTCTCTGGCAACCAGATTGCGGCAGCCCTGGAGAGCCTCCCTTTCCCAGCAGGATGACACAGAAGCCCCTGCGAGTGTGTGTACCAGTGCATGGAGATGCACAAGGGGTGGCTGTGTTACCAAGGCCCTGAATGGGATGGCTTTGAGGGGGGGGTCTTGGCCCTGCAGCCATGGCATCCGGTTGCCTAGCTCAGAATGGCTGATGGGGACCCCCTCGCCTCCCTGCAGGTCTTCATGCAGGAGTTGGACCACAAGCAACCCGAGGTGGAGGCGGCCACCAAGAGTGGGAGGCATAAAAGGACTGCACGGCCGGGGGTGGCGGCTCCTTCCTGCAAAGGCCGTTCAGGTTGGTGCCTCCAGTTCCTGGTTTATTCGCAGCTCTTGCCCTGGGCCAGAGATGGAGCCCCCAGAGCAACGGGCAACATTACCCTGCGGGACACCCAACTGTCCCCTAAGCAATTTTGCCAGTCCTGCCTTGAGGCTCCGGGAGGAAAAACTCTTCCTGGGCACATCCAGGAAATCAAGCAATTAGATGGTCATGCTTACTGTTGACACCAAATTATTTGAGCAATTAAGCCAGCAAAACGCTCCAAAGACCTGCTCAGTCTAGGTCGGAGAGTGAAGATTTTAGAAATTTTATGCAATGTTAGACTTAAAGATAAAACTAATACAACTTAAAAAAAGAATAAAAAGAAAATGCAGAAAAGAAACAGAAAAAAATAGAAAAGGAAAAATAATAATACAAGAAAAAGAAAAAACACATTAAGTAATGGCCATCACAAGTATAAACAATTTTAATAACTTATCACCTTCTCTTAAATACAACAGTTGGTCTCTTCTTCCCCTATTCCATCTCTTTTCTATAAAGAAAGCCTGATCATTTCAATCCTGATCAGCAAAAGTCCATTAAAGATGATCAGAGGTAATAGCGTATCCATTTAAATCTTGATTAAATAGGCCTTGCATTCCTTTATTTTTAACAATATTGATCGCTAATCTCTTCAAATGATGTCCTAGAATTTAACTTTTTTTCATTTTTTTATTGGTCCCTTTTCACAAATCCTTCCAATACCTTAGCAAGCCTCTTTTGTAAATCCAACATAGGAACATTATCCAGGCCATTATTTTGCTATTTGTATATCCCCTTTAATTATTAAGAGAGCGGCATCAGCCAGTTTCATTTGTATAGCCTGCATAGTATCTTTTCCCATGTCATTCTTTTGGCCTGTCGTTTTTAAATCCACTTCAGATCTGCCTCAGTCTTGTCCAGTAAAATTTGATCGCCTCACATAACTTCTTCTAAACACAGATTATCTATGATGATGGACACTTTTAAAATTAATTTCTGGGTCCATTGTTCACAAGTATCCTTCAATACGTATAATGTTAAAGTATTTTGTTCCATTTTGCGTAAATCAGCTTTAAAAGTTCTCCTTTAATTGTAATCTTAAGTTCCTTCTGGTTCTCTCTACGGTCCAATCTTTAAAGTCCCATTCTACCATCATAGGATTTTTTGAAGAATTCAAAACAACGGTCTTTCCCCACAGGAAGGATTCTTATAATTAATTTCAAAATCTTATTTCAAATCCAGGTGGATCCTTAGTCCATTTGGAAGTTTCCAAAAATCAGTGCTCTAGTCACCCTAATTTAAAACCTCTTTGGCCAAGGATCGAAGAAAACTCACCTGGTGTTTTCATACTTGAGGCTCCAGAGAGCCAAACAGCAGTTACCAAGCAATTTCCAAAATGATTAGAAAAGGAGTATAGGGACCCGGTGTCCATACAGGCACTAACTGAGTCTCCCAGGCCTTCCCTCTAGAGCACTCTCTTGTGGTCTCCTCATGAGGAGCAGCTGTCCGGAGCACTTGTGGGTGATCTCAAGTTCTCTCCTTATACGGAGAGGAATTAGGCAGAGCAAAGTTATTCAGCGGTTCTTCTTTCCACTATGGTCACTGGCTCTGCGTTTCTCGCAGTCCATCTTGAACCAAAGAAGATCAAGGTGGCATTTTCTTGAGCCTCTTTCTCAGCCTTCCTTCCATCTCTGGCCTGTGTCCAACCCGCCCTCTCACTCACTCACTCATTCATCTGCCCCACAGTCAACTTACAGGAGGGCAGAAGAGGGCAGGTTGGAAAGGGCCCTGTGCTGAGAACCAGCTCACAGCTCCCTTTATATTTGCCTCCCTAGTCGGGGCCCTGGGGGGGAACACTCAGGGCTCTCACAAGTGCCCCCCAGCATACTCTCAAGTGGCAGCCAGCTGTTTAATAGTGCCAGGTTTTAGCTGGGACCCTCTCTCCCCTACTGCAGGATGGCATGGGGCCAGAAAAGCTTTGCCCCAGGCCCCCCTCGTGCCCCTGGAAGACCTGGAACCCCAGAGCCCACTCCTAACCCAACTGGAGCTCCGCTGGCAGCGCCTCTGGCTGGCAGCTCAGGACCGGCAGCATCGGCTGCAGAGTTCCCAGCAGCGCCTTCAGGAGGTGAGGATGGGCAGGTTCGGGGCAAAGAGCCGCTCCGGAGTGGCGGAGCAAATGCAGGGAGGGATCCAAGTCAGGCGCTCTCCCCGGGTCCCCTGGCAGCCCGGAGAATGACGCCTCCCGCCTCCCAGACATTGGAGTGGGAGACCTGGGCTGCCTTTGGCTGCCTACAATGAGAATGGGCATCTGGATGGGGAACTAAGGCGCCAATCCCCTCCTGGGCCAGCTTCCCCCCTCTTTCTGCCAGCCATGGGGATGAGGAGAAAGGGAGGGCATGGGCCTCTCGCCCCGCTTGTGTACTTTCCTCGGGTGCCCTGAATGAAGCGGGGCCCTTGCGGGGTTCTTGCACCTGCCACCCGAGATAGGGTGTGTGGCTGTTTCTCTCTGTCTCTCGCACAGCTGGAAGAAATGGCCAACTTCAATTTTGCTGTCTGGCGCAAGCGGTACCTGCAGTGGATCAGCCACAGGAAGTCGCGGGTCCTGGACATCTTTCGCAGCATTGACCGAGACCAAGATGGGCGCATCACCCAGCAGGAGTTTGTTGGGCATGTCCTGGCCTCCAGTGAGTGCCAGTCCCAGGCTGCCTTCCCCTGGGTGTCCTCTATGGGGACGGGCCAAAAGGTCCAGGTTTCCTGCCCAAGACCCTTGGAAGGGCTGTCCCCTCTGCCTCTGCCCTGTGGTGCGTTTCCTTCCCCTCGTGGCTCTTGTGGATGTGGCTGGGCCTGAGGGGATGTGGGGGGGGGGCTGCAGCCGGCTTCCTCCACTCCTTTCTTTCCTGTCCAGAATTCCCCACTGGCCTGCTGGAGATGAAAGCAGTGGCCAAAATCTTTGACGTGAATAGGGATGGTTTCATTGATTATTGTGACTTTGTCAGCGCTCTGCACCCCAGCCGGGAAATCCTGCACAGGGTGGCCAACGTGGACCACATCCAAGAGGAGGTAGGGCAGCCAGGGTGTCCCCCCCCACTTGTGCAGTTTGACAGAGTGGCACTTCAGAGTCTCCCCTCAGTTCTGTTGCAAGGAGGCGTTTAGGTGCTTCCTTTGAAAGTGGACCATTAGCAGAAAGGAAGTCCTATGGCTGTGCCGCCGGGAACCTCCGCAGGGGAACTGGGGCTCTTCAGCCCAACTGAGGAGGGAGGGCCAGGCTCTGCCCCACATGCCTCAGCAAACACTGAGGGAGTCTCGGACCAACCCCCCTCTTTGTGCCACCCCCTTTGGATAGGCAACTGAGCAGCAGGGAGCAGCACTGGGCAGAGAAGAGGAAGGGAAGAGGGGATGCCCAGGAATGTGAGCCAATGGCGGGAGGGTGCGGGGAGTTCCCAGGTGAAAAGGGCATCTGGGATTTCCATCAGCCACGTGATGCAGCCACAAAGCAAGAGCTCACGCTTAAGAGAGGACTCTTCTGGTGGCCACTGTTGGTGAATCCTCTGGTGTGGTCAAGTACAACTTCATGTGGCCACCACTTGCTACGGTACTTCCTGCCAGCTTCACTGTTGAATTTTCTCATTGGAAGATGGCAGTTCAGATCGGAAAAGGCGATCAAGTGACCACAGGATGCTGCACTGGAAGGATTTTGAGGACCCGTTATGAGCAACACCCGCTCAGCCCTGGCTACCTTCCAGTGGTTGCTGATTGAGAGCAAGCAAGGACCAGCAGACTTGTGGCAGTTGAATTTCCCCTGAGTGGAAATTGAGGCTGGCAAGTGGGGGTTAAGTCTACAGTAGGTCCCTACAAATGCAGGCGTATGTAGGAGAAATTGGGGTCTCTTCCTCCCCCCCCCACTGCCTCTCTTTTGTGACACAGGTGAACCGACAAGTGGCTGAGTGCAACTGTGTGAAGCGTTTCCAAGTAGAGCAAATTAGTGCCACCCGTTACAGAGTAAGCCTGTTCCCCCCCAGATTTCTCAGCCTGTGTCCCCCTGCACCCCGAGTCTCTTGGTCCTCCCTGCTAAGCCGGGGACCCACGTCAGCTTCCAGAGTCAGGGTGTCTAAGCTGGCCACGCTGCAGAAGAGGTCCTGGCCCACTGACTCTGCCCGGGCCTCTTCTGGCGCTCATTTCTCATGCCAGCCCTGCCCTCTGCATCCACGAATGGGGCAGCCACACTGCAGGGCTGTGTGCCTCTGCCCTGAGGATGGTGGGACTGAGAGGGAGGTTTCTCCCCACACGGGGATCCCAGAAATGGCCTCCAGCAAACAGCCCCTTCCTGCTGCTTGTCCAGTTTGGGGAGTGCCAGCAGCTGCGCATGGTTCGAATCCTGAGAAGTACCCTGATGGTGCGAGTCGGAGGAGGCTGGACGGCTCTGGACGAGTTCCTGGTGAAGAACGACCCCTGCAGAGGTGAGAGGCTGGGCGGGTGCAGAACCCCACCAAGCAGGCCAAGCAGGACGGGTGTCCGGCTGCCTCCCCCTCCCCTCCCCTTCCCCAGCCTCCCCATCTGGCTGGACCTGGCATCTCATTGGCTCTCTCTCACGCAGTCAAGGGAAGGACCAACCTGAAGATCAATGAAAGATACCTCTCCCCGGGACTCCTGGGGCGGAAGGGGGCAGGCAGCCAATCTGCCCCTGCCTCCAAGATGCTCTCCCCCTGCTGCTCCACCTCCAGCCTCAGCCAGTACAGCAGCGCCTCTGCGCCCAGCAGCCCAGTCCCAAGGAAGGTGAGCTGGTTGGGGGAGAGCAGAGTCCTGGCCAGGGGTGCCTCCCACTGCCCACCCCCAGGCAGCTCTGGCAGTCCTGCAGTCTGGCCTCTCTCTCCTTCCAGACTTTGCTGCCCTGGACACACTCTGGGGATCATCAAGACCTCCACTCCTGCAGTCCTGCTGGGGGGGCTGGGTTGGCCTTTGCCCCTGGAGCAGCTGGGCCAGATGCTGAGCCCCCAGGTGAGTGTGGGGCTGAACTCTTGCCTCCTGGCTGAGAGGCAGGCCAGCCCTTGCACCCCAGCGTGGCCTGGGGATTGCTGCGACCATCCCGGGCACTCGGGTTTGGCAGCCTCACTTGAGAGGGCTGCTCGGCCACGGTTGCCCCCACGAACGGCTGGGCCTGTTTGTGGATGTTCTCTCTGCTTCTGCTCAGGTCACCCTAGAAGAGCAGCTGCCCGGAGTGACGTCCCTGCACCCTGATGGCTGTAGCACCACCCTCTTGTCTGGGCCCCGGGAGCAGCAGCGGAGAGATCTGGGCAGCCGCCCACTGGCACCCCAGTCCCTGGGAGGCTGGGCAGGCCGCCCCACCTTTCCCCACAAGCATCCCTCTCCCGGCTCCGCACAGCCCTCCCTGGCGATGCAGCTGAGGCTCTTTTGAAGCAAGACCACCTTGGGGGGGCACTTTTTGGTGCTCTCACCAACCAGCTGTCCAGCTAGCCGAGGCCTCAGGTGTAGCCACAGTGGGCCTGGGACAGATTTTGGAATGAATGGCATCTTGCCCTGACTGAACACCATCCCACTGCAGGCAGGCAGCAGCCCGGCTGAATCCCGGGGCCAGATGCAGCACCAGGAGCAATAAAGACAAGGCTTCCTACAATCCCCACCGCCTGTGTGTACACTGGGAGGGGGGAGCTGGGACCCAGGGGTGCATTAACTGGCCTGCCAGCCAGCGGGCCACATTCCCGGCTGCCTGGGGAAGGGCCATGGGGTCAGGAAAGAGCTGCCGTGGCCTGGGCTGGTGGGTGACCTCTTGGCAGGTGTCCAGTGTTTCCAAGCACAGCCAGCCCCTCCACATCTCCCCCCCCAAATATCCTCCAGGCGATGGGGTGAGGGGAGGGGTGTGCAGCAAATGTGCTTTAAGCCACTGGAAGCTGAAACTCAGGCAGGGAAACGGGGGGGGTGGGGGGTGGGGGGGGGAGAGTGGAGGAAGATCCTGGCGGAGACTCTGGATCTTCCAGAGGAGCAGCTTCGCTTCTGCCCTGGGGGAGAAAATGGGACCCTCTCTCAGCCCCAACTTTCTCAGGAAGCCCAAGGGGGGGGAGACCACAGGAGAAGCCCTCACTTAAGCATCCAATGAAAGCCTCGCTCCCAAGGGAGATGGCTGAGATGGAGGGGGGGGCAGGATGACCCCTTCTAAAGGGAGTCAAACCGGAATGCAGTCGCCTCCGGGCAGAGGAATGGGAGCGATCCAGGCCAGTGTCGGGCAGAGGAATGGGAGCGATCCAGGCCAGTGTCGCTGGGCTTTGGAGTCCTGGAGGGAGAAGCCCTTTCAGCCCTTTTATAAGTGGTCTGGACTGGGGGGGTTGGCAGCAAAGAGCTGGCTAAACCTGCAGTCCCCCTCAGCCATTGAGGGCCCTGGAAACTTAGGAGTGAGCCAAGAGGCCCTGACCGCAGGTGAAACCCAAAATGCTGGGGAGGAGGGCCAGGAGAACGGTTGTCAAGCCAGTGAAGCCCCCCTCCCCCAGTCAGAATGGTCAGTCCAGGTGGGTAAATGCGGGCTTGGCCTGGAGAGAGTGGACAACAGCCCCAGGGCAATGGGCAGGGCAGACAAAAGTGCCTCATTAACCCCTGGGGTCCTTTGAGGTGGGCACTGCCTTGCCACCTGGGAAAGCAGCAGGGAGAGCCTGGTGTCCAGACCCCTGATGGCTCTCTTGATAGAGCTCCTTGGAGTTCACTTCGATTTGTCGCTGTCCTTTTTCAACCATGGTCCCAGAACCTTTAAAAAAAGGGGGGGGTCTGATCAGGTGGACAAAAGGGGGGCAGTTACTACCTGTGATTGACAGTCTACGCTGCAGGGAACAGAGTCCAGGATTGCCTTTGCCTGTTTAACAGCTGCATCACAGGGCTGGCTCAGCTGCCAGCTAGTTTGTGATTGAGGGTGCTCAGCCCCCTCCACTGCGCCTGCCGGCAGCTCCACCTCCAGTAGGTTGAAGAGCTGAAAGGCGGATTCCAGGCAATGCATTAGAAATGGAGGCATTCACAAGCCCGGCGTTTAGCCCTGTTGGCAAGGCAGAGGTGGGTCAGATAGGTACGTTAAACTTCATGAAAGTTTTAAACCACTTTCACCTCCACTTTAACATGAAATTTTTTCTTTGTATACATGTGCAAATGGATATCTAATAATAAAAAATTTAAATTTAAAAAAAAATGAAAGTTGCACAGCCAAACAGAGAGATTGGAATGGATTTCAGCCTGCAGACCTTGGGGGAGATGGGGGGGGGCTCTCTGGGGTGGCAGACAGAGGTCTTGCTTGAAAAGGACCTTCTGGGCTGCAGGTTCCCCATCCTTCTTTGCTTGCTGAAGGGAGGTCAGGAGCCAGCAGGAGAGATGTCCTTTGACGGCAGAACCTCAGCCAGGGGGTTTCACCCGAGTTTGTCAGTCTCAACGTTGCCTTGGAGAAGGTGGCTGCAGCTGCTCACAAAAGGCTGAGCAGAGGCTTAGGACTTGGATGGGACACCACCAGGAAATTCCAGAGGCGAGGCGAGGCCAGGCTTGGCCACACCCTGACCAGGGCAGTGGAGGGCCACTTCAGAGGAAACCCCCCCACCTTATCCCAGAATGCCCTTGGGTGGAGAAGGCAAATATTTGCAGTTCTGCCCCAGCTTTTCATGTCAGTTCATGTGAGTTGCATCATCTTCTCTGTTTACCTTGTTGGGATCAGCCGAGCCAAACGGGGGGAGGGGGGGAGGAGAGGCTGGCTTGCCATTGCCCAGACTTTGCAATATGTGCTGCAACTTGCTTCTTTTCCTGGGGATCGCAGAGGGCAGCAGCTGGAGCAAAGGGAGCCGGTTCCCAACTCTGGCCTGGCCTGGCACCTCTGCCAGCACTTTGCATGTGCCGTTTACCTGCTATCATTTGGGGCCTCCAGCTTCTACTCCTGGGCACACTAAATGGGGCTTTATTGATGCCAGCTAACATCCACTGATTTGGGGGGGGCTTTGGAAGCTCTCGGCTTTGGGGCCTGAGGAGAGAGCGGCCTCCGCCCTGGTGCCCGAGGGGTCCCTGCGTGGCCTGATGTACTTCTCAGGGTCTCTCACCAAGTGTCACACCCCAGCCTGGGGACCCTTGGGCACCAGAATTTGGCTGCTGGGCTGTCCTGGGCTAAGGGGGCCAAAGGCTGGCACAGCCCTTCAGTAATTGGGAGCAGAGGCTGGGCAGTAGTGCCCCACTCCATCCCCTGTGCCAGGAATGGGAACAGGCCCTTGGCTGTCAGCCTGGGCCCTTCCTCCACAGACCCTCTGGCCGCTTTCAGCACATTCTCCCCCTGCTCACCTCCCCAGTGGATTCTGCTGCTGGCACCAATGCAGCAGGGGGAGAGGGGGGCCATCTTGGGTAAAATCTTGATCTGCAGCTCACGGCTCAAAGTTGGGGTGCAGAAGAGCTTGGCCCTCCAGCAGAGCCCTGCCCCCTTTCCTGCCTGGACAGCCATGGAATTAGAAAAGGGAAGGGTTTCAAAGGACTTTTGAGGTCATCTAGCCCAACCCATGCCCGGTGCAGGAGTCCACTGCTATTGCCTCTCCAACAGACAACCAGCCTCTATTTAAGCACCTCCATCAAATTCCTGAGGGTTAGAACATTCTTGGTGACAATGGAAATCTACTTCCTTCCCTTTTAAACCTGTTGTGTCTTGTCTCACCTCGTGGGACCATCCCGCCCGCCTCCTCTGTGAGGCTCTGGAGGGCCTGGGCTCCCTGGCCCATCCTCTCCAGCCCTTCCTCACTGACCCTGGGGGAGGGCTGTAATTCAGCGCCTCAGTTGTGTTGGCCAGAACTGGGTGCAACAACTGAGGTGTGTTCAGACTCAGGAGAATAGAGAGCAACTATGACTTGACTTCTGTAGATGCCACCAGGGATTCCCCTTGATCACCTTGCTGGATCGGGTGACCCACCGAGACAGCCTGTTTTTTTATTATTATTATTTTCCTTTGCTGTACTTCGCAAATTCTGCTTTTCAGTGCAGAAGTCCTTACTTCCCAACTACCTTGTTTAGGGGTCATTTGGAGTCATGTGACCACCATTTGCATGCTTGCCAACCAGCTTCTGACCGCAGAGTTCAGGAGAAGATGAAAGGAAAACTGTGTTGCGGTCAAGCGATGTGTGACTTAGCCAACACAATGAGTCTTTTGATGGTCGAATGGGCAGAGACGTTGTAAGCCTGTCACATGATTTTCTACTTAGTGACCACAGCAGTTACTGATGGAGTTGATGGTCCAATGTTTGGTTGCCAAGAAAGTCACCTGGAGACTTTCCACTTTATAATCTTGTCTTCGAGTTTTCCTATCCAAAGTAGAATCTCTGTTGTTTAGAGGATTTATAAGGCTGCTCAAGCCCTAATCTCGGACTCTGGCTGGACGACCTCAATAAAAACTGGCCCCTCCCCAAACTCGAACTGGTTACAAGAATACTGAACTCGCTTGGCCTCTCCCCGCTGAAAAGGTCCCTGTCCCCCCGCCCCGCCCCGTTTTTGCGCTGCCCTGCGCCGTGCGGTCTGCCGGGTCCTTCTTTAAGGGGGGAGCAGCCCAGAGCCAGGAATGAGCCCCGGGAACCCCTCCACCCCCATCCGCCGCCGCCGCCGCCGCCGCCGCCTCCGGAGCGACTCCCAGGAACCCGGCAAAGAGGGAGCCTGTCGAACCAGCCAGGTCTCTCTGCACGGGCGCGCCCTCGCCCGGAGCACCGGCTGCGCCTGCCCTGTTCTCACGGCCGGGTGTGATTCTGCCGGCGCTGAGCCGGCTCCCAGGAGGCTTCCCCGGTGGCCCTCGACTGTGGCCGCCCGGGAGGGGGGGAGCCGGCGCCCCCCATCCTTCCCGAGCTTCACCGCCTGCGACCCCCGAGCTCTGCTCCAAGGGGAGGCGGGAGGTGGGAAAGGGCTCCTCGGCAGGGAAGCGGCTGCCAAAGCCGGGGGCGGCAGAACAAAGCCCGGCTGGCCCAGGGATTTCCGAGGAAGACGGGCAGACAGCGGGGCGGAAGCGGGCCAGTCGCCCGCCGCAGCTCAGACATGCCTGCTACACATTCTTTCCCGCAACCACTCCTCATTCCCTCGTCGGCGTGTGCCGGCTCTGGAGAGCCTGCTCGCAGTCAGGCGCACAGCCGGTTCGGCTGGCACGCAAGGCCGGGGGGGGGGGAGCCACCGCACCTCTGCCACCCGCCCCCGCTGTCCGGGTAGCCGGCTCCCCTCTGGCGCTGGGGGGCTTGCAACCGGTGGGAGCACAGAGGGCTTCACCCCAAGGCCATGGGGTGGGCGGGCGAGAGAGGGCATGGCTCGGGCTGCACCTAAAGGATGGGTTTCTTGCCAGGGCCCAGGAGAGGCCTGAGCAACAGAGCAGGTCACAGGGGTGGACGGTGGGGGGTGTCAGCCAGTCTCAGAGCCACCGGGCTGGCCTGTCCTGTTTTCTTCCTCTTGAAGGCCTCCAAAGCAGATGGGCAGTTAGCAGATAGCCAGGCTCCCTTTGGGAGCACATGACGCCCTGTCCGGAGGTTGCCCGTTGCACCCCTGTCCTCCCCTGGCCTTCCAACCATCTTTCTGGCACTGGAATTTTATTCAGCCTGAAAGCCTGAACGCGTCTCCGAGGGGCAGCCAGAAGGCCTGAGCTGCTCCTGCCAAGGGGCCGCGGTGCCAGCTGGAGGGCCACCAGCCGGTGGCTTCTGTCGGTTTCACCCCTGCTCTGCTTCATTGCGAATGTGCTTTGGGGCAGTTGGCAGCAGGTGCCTTGGGCTGCGTGCCCGTGCGTGGGAGCGGGTGATCCGAGGAACCATCTTGCCCCAATGGCATGGACCCGGCACAAGGGACAGGCTTTGGGCCTCCACTTTTCGGCTGACAGGATTTGGAAGGAGACCGTTTTCTGCCGTGACCCCATCCCCGCCTCCCCTCTTTGGAATATCTTGCAGCTCGATTTGAGGTCTGACCCCACCCTTTTGGCTTTCTGGAAGGGCGTTAAAGCCTGGTTCTGCTGCTTGGCTTGGGGTCCTGAGGGTGGGTGCTGGTGGGCTTTGACGGAAGATGCCACCCTCCCATACCAACCTGGCCTTTCCTTCCTTATCCTTGTACCGAATGTTTTAATATTTATTATTTTGAGTGTAAGCCACCCAGAGTTGAATTGCAGAGTAAGATGGGTGGCATGTACATTTAAGAACTGAATAAATGGAATTGCACATACCACACTGACTCAACTCTTGTCTTCGCATCGTCATGAAAACAGAAGTGAGCCTTTGGTGAGGTTGGACTTCTGGAGTCCTTCTTGGGAGCGCAAATGTGCTGAAGGTCCCGTGTCCCAGAAGGAAAAAGTGACAGGAAGGAGGGCCGTGGCTGATGTCCACAAGTGCTGGCATGCCAGGGCATTGGGTGATAAGGCACCCCTGTCTTGTGGATTGCAGAGAGGGGTTTCAGTGCTTGGGGCTCTCTGCTGGGGCCCCTGCCTGGCCCTGACACCCTCCGGGCCACTCCACCTATCAGTTGCAGGGGATGAAGCTTCCCCAAAGCCTCAACCCCCAGATCTGGGCTGTGAGGAAGAGTCATGGGGGAGGGGGGAGGTTAGCAGTGAAATTAGCAGGTCAGGACAGTCATCCACGCAGTCCAGGAATGGATGCAGATGGATGTCCCCTAACTAGCGACTGCATCATATAATCCACTGGCTGGATTACTTCTTGTTTTATCTCAAGGTATATTCATCCCGCATGTGACATTGTCACTTGCTACTCAGCATTTTCTGCGGCTGCTGCATAAAACAGGAGGTACCTGCTGTATACATTTAAATGACATTTGGAAAAACCTCATTGATGGTGAGCCAGAAACCTGCTGGTGGACTCTGCTGGGCTGAATCATGCACAAATTCTTCCCCACCTCCCAATCTGCATATACTTGAAAGTGTTTGTGGAGCAGCCCTTTTCCTTCAGTGTGAGAAAATGCAGTGAGAGCTGTGCCCCGTCCCCTTCCTGGAAAGGCTGCGCTTGGCACAGGAGCATCTGCAAGCAACACAGCCGCGGTCCGTGCACTCCTGGGTTCGCGTCACGCTGGGCCTGATCCTGAGGCCAGTCGGCTTTTATGGAGCCCATTCTGGTTCCTCCTTTTCCTGGGCAGCAAGTCTGGCTGGACCTGGGTCAAGGGGGTGGCAGCGATTGGCATGGCTCTGGGCACCAGGGAGGGCCAAGCTGCACATGAAGGGCTTCCTGGGTCCTGCCTGCAAGAGCCGATCTGAGGGCAAGTGGCGACAAGGCTGGATGTGGCAACATAGAACGGACGCGGAAGGTCACCCATCTGGTTGGCACAAGAAATGCCCAGCTTTTCTTTCCCCAGCATGGCCTGAAGGCCACAGGTGCCCTTAGCCAGACTTCACAGGGACTAGGAGGGGCTCCCTTCCTTCGCTGCCCACTCCCCCAATCCCCAGACAGACAGCTGCCCATCCTGCCCGGGGCCAACTTTGTCCTCTCCGTGGTTCATGGTTCACGACTCAAAGAGAGCTGGAGCGGCAGCCGTGACTCAGCACGACAGAGCCTTCCTCCTCTGCTTGGCCTCCCCAGAGGCCCACCGGGATTCTCCTTTTCTCCGGAGAGTCCTCTAGGCCACCAACGGGGTGGGATCTTAAGAGGTCAGCTAGTCCAACCCCCGCCCAGGGCAGGAATCCATGAAACCATCCCAGAGAGGGACCACCCAGTCCCTCTTGAAAAGTCAGCCAGCCAGGGGCAGCCCAGCCTGCTCTTGGCAGGCAGCCTCCTCCCTCCCTCCCTGGAGTCAGCCTGGGCAGCTTTTCTGCACTTGGGACCCAAAGGCCCCGGGCAAGGAGGGTGCCGCTGCCTTCCCTGGCCCAGCCCCCAAGACACCCACCCCGCGGCTCTTCCCCCGGCTCAGACACCCCTCTCGGCATTCCTGCTTTCCAGCCTCTGGTTACTCAGGGAGCGGTTTCCTCAAAGTGCCCCGTGTCCCCTTGAATGTGTGGGGCTTCGTCCTGGGGGTGGGGTCTAGCCAGCGCTGAGCAGAAGGAACCGACCTGCTCTCTAAAGCAGGCCAAGGCCGGGTTGCCTCTTCAGCGGCTGCATCCCAGGGGCTCACTCAGGTTCAGCTGGTGGCCTCGGGCCTCCCGGACATCCTTCGGGTTTTTCCTTCCCAGATCCAGGATCTTATGCATCTGCTTGATTTGCTCCAACATTTAACTCAGATAGAATCATTTTGACACGTGGTTTTGGTCCACTAAGGGGTCAGCCAACCCTCTGTCTTGGTCACCTGGTCAATTTGATAAGTATCCCTTTTTTCCATTGACTAGGCTATTTGTAAAGATATGTAACACGTGGATTCCTGGGATCCCAACTTCATAAAACTACGAATAAGCTTTTCATGCAACTGCCTAACCGGTTCCAGAGGCCCCAGACCAAGGTGTCATTGCATGAGAAACTCTGGGCTGGAAGAAAGACTTTGAAATTCGCATTTCAAAAGCTGTGCACTGAAGCTACCTTGAAGTGGGAAGAGAGAAGACCGGAGGCATTTCCGGTTGCAGGTGAAAAAGTGTGCAACAGCTGGTCAGCTGCTCCGGCCAGAGTCCCCAGCCTACTTCTTGGTAAGCTAGAAAAATGTGGGATAGACAAATCACCACCAGATGGATTTGTAGCTGGCTTCTTCTTTCGGAACCATGACACTGTACTCAGTGAGTAGTCCTTAATGATACTATATCCACATGGAAGGAAGAAAGCGGTGGGGTATCACAAGGCTCCGTCTTAGGCCCAGCACTCTTCAATATCTTCATAAATGACTTAGATGAGGGAACAGAAGGAGAACTCAAATTTGCAGATGACACTAAGCTGGCAGGAATAGCCAACACCCCAGAAGACAAGCTCAGAATCCAAAAAGACTTGGACAATGGGCCTTATCCAACAAAGTGAATTTAATGTGGAGAAAAGCAAGGTTTTACACCTGGGCAGGAAAACCCAAAGGTACAAGTACAGATTAGGTGAAAACTGGCTCAAAAGCAGTAACTGTGAGAGGGACCTTGGAGTCCTAGTGAACCATCATTTGACCATGAGCCAGTCGTGTGCGGCAGCAGCCAAAAAAGTTAATACAATCCTGGGTTGTATTGTATAAACAGAGGCATAGAATCAAAATCACATGAAGTATTAGTACCACTTTATAAAGCTTTAGTAAGGCCACATCTGGAATACCTGCATCCAGTTTAGGTCACCACATTACAAAAAAGGGGTTGAGACTTTGGGAAAAGTGCAAAAAAGAGCAACTAAGATGATTAAAGGCCTTGAGACCAAAACATATGAAGAACGGCTGCAGGATTTGGGAATGGTCAGTCTAGCGCAGGGGTGTCAAACTGTCGGCCCATGGGCCGGATGCATCATAGCAAAACCGCGCCCACCCCGTTGCCAGCAATGGCAAAAAAGTTACAATACGTTGCAACACGTCACATGACGTTGCGAGTTTGACACCCCTGATCTAGAGAAAAGAAGGACTAGGGGAGATATGATAGCAGCACTCCAGTATTTGAGGGGCTGCCCCAAAGAAGAGGAGGGAGTCAAGCTATTCTCCAAAGAGGAGAAGCAACCTGGAATTAAGGAGAAACTTCCTAACAGGGAGGACAATTAACCAGTGGAACACAAGTGGCCTCCAGAAGCTGTGGGTGCTCCATCACTCGAGGTTTTTAAGAAGAGCCTGGGCAGCCACTTGTCTGAAATGGCATAGGGTCTCCTGTTTGAGCAGGGGGTTGGACTAGAAGACCTCCAAGGTCCCTTCCAGCTCTATTCTGATTCCGTAGCCCCCAAAGCTCCTCCTTGGCTCAATTCGGCCGATTCTACCACTGACATCTCCCTCCTTCCATCGGCAGAGCCAATCAGATCGTACTGGAGGGGGAGAGGAAGTCCCCCTCCTTAAGCCCAGCAAAACATTGCAGAACAGTCACTTTGTTAAGTAATGGGGCTGCAGCTTTCTTGGTTAGGTGGGCATCTTCTTCAGCATCCCATCTAGCCTTCAGCTGCCAGGATCCCCTGTGAACCTCCCTCCCAGTGGCAGAAACTGGGCATGCTCACCTGCCAGTGGGCACCTCTGGAGGGTTCCCTAGGCAGCTGGCCAGCTAGTGCAGGTGGAATAGGGGGGGGGACTAGAATGGCACAGAAGTCCCCAAATTGGGAGGAACAGAGAAGCCGGTGAAGAGAAAGGGTTCACTTCCATAGAGAGGGGAGGCCCAAAGGCTGGGGTTCCTCCAAGCTGCGGTCCAGCCTGCTTTGCCCCCCAGCACCTGCCACAACCCCTGCGGACAACCTGCTGCTGGACTCCTCCAGAGGCAAGGGGGATCGGCCTGCTGCTGAGCCCGTTTGGTGGTGGTGGGAGAATTTTCTGGCCTCTGCTCCAGAAGAAGGCACGGACAGTGCTGGGCCTCCGGGACTGCTTTGGACCAATTGCACAGGGCCCTTTGGTAAACACACATGCACATGCAAACGCAGGCACGCACGCACACACACACACACACACACACTGCCAGTAACCACAAAGATTGGGATAATGAGGGGGGAGGGCAAAAGCAGTCTCCTGGAAGTCATTGAACGTTCCTGCCCCCCTCCCGCCCGGCAGCTGCTTCTGCCAGGCAGAGCAGTAGGAGGGTTTGCACACCCTGGGCAGGTACCTGCCAGAACGACGGAGGTTGTTGGCCCCTGCGCAGCCTGGGATGGGCCGGTGTGTCATCCAGGCGGGGTGGGGGGAGACAAGTGAGAGGGCGGAAACAGGAGAGGGAGGAGAAAAAACAGCTCAGCTTCTCTCGGGACACTTTGCTGGAGTGGCGACAGCGCAGCGGCACGCCTGCCTGGCTGAAGGCTTCAGGTAAGCCTGGGACAGGAGAGAGGGAGAGAGGAGTGCTGGGCATCCCAAAGGTGCTTTTTTTTCCCCCGAGGCAGCTGGACTTTCTTGTCTTTCTTTGAAGAAGTTTCGCTTCTCATCCAAGAAGCTTCTTCAGCTCTGCTGGGCATTGGCGCCCTTGGCAGAGGCAGGCAGCGGAGGTGGCCGCTCCTTGCCCCGACCTGGCTCCTGCTAGGGGCAGGCAGGTAACCCCACACCCGCGCAATGAGCAGCTCCAGGGTGTCTTCGGAGCAGCCGCTCAGAGCGCTGGCAGTGCGGGGGGGGGGGAGAGGTTGGGC